>CM077088.1:78536706-79736706 GCA_039513925.1 Platanthera zijinensis | reverse complement strand
TATAACACAGGCTTACAACTCAGATCTGTGTAAACAGATCCTACAGAAATTTAGAAAAAGATATTTTGATGTCTTGCCTTTGTTGAGAGAGAAGAGGACAAGACACTTCTTGATCAGCTGATGAAATCAACTGAATCTGAGCTTTCTTCAAAGCTTCTTGAATCTGAACTTAGCTGAGTTGATTTCCAAACAGCTTCTTGAGAAACCACTGATGGCTTCCTTCTTCTTCTTCAAGATGACTGGATCTCCCTCTATCCAACACCTTTACTGATACTTCAGACTTCTTCTTCTTAGACCTTCTGATGAAGATCTTCTTTAGAGCTTAGCACTTTCTTGAATTGAAACTTCAACAGGATCGTAATCCTTCTGTTTCTTCTTCTAGGATTTTCTTCTGATATTTTTCTTGGCTTAGCTGTATATCTAATTCCTTCTGAATGTGTCTATTTATAGACTTTCTTCATGGTAACCGGCTGATCCGGTTTCTAACTGTTTTCTGACAGGTCTGACAGCTTCAGTTAAACGGTGGCAACCCACAGCTGTCAAGTCTTCAAACAGTTCTTGTACCTTAGCCTTGGACAGCAAAATGTCGAGACAGTCAGTTAGAAAGTGTCGAGACCAATCTGTCTATCTGTGTCGACACAAGTGACTTTGGTGTCGACACAGTCTTTGATGATGTCGACTAAGTTGCCTTTAAGTCGACACAGCTTCTTCAGAAAATAACTTGGTCTAGACTCTGCAGTGTGTCGACACAAGTCCTGTGTGTCGACACAGTTGTTGTAGATTCAGAACTCAGCATGTGTCGACTCAGCCTTCAGGTGTCGACACAGCAATCTTCAATCCTGCCAAAATGTGTCGACTCAGTCTTCTGGTGTCGACACAAGCATAGTCGACTTCTGCCAATATGTGTCGACACAGTCTTCTGGTGTCGACACATCCACCTAGTGTCGACACAGTTGTGGTCGACTATCTTCTTCTGTGAGTCGACTATCTTTCTCTGGTCGACTATCTTTCACTAGTCGACTATCTTTCACGGTGTCGACTAACCTTCTCTGGTCGACTATCTTTCACGGTGTCGACACTGCTTCCCAGTGCTGAGGTCGATGATTTTCTTTATGTGTCGACACTGCTTCCCAGTGTCGACATAGTTGAAGTCGACTATTTTCTTTATGTGTCGACACTGCTTCCCAGTGTCGACATAAATGTGGTCGACTATCTTTCTCTGTGTCGACACTGATATTCTGAAGTGTCGACACAAATATTCTGAAGTGTCGACACAATTTCTTCAGGTGTCGACATGTGGACTTAGAATATTTTTCTGCATTCTTTAATACTTCTTCACCTGCACATGTCAACTCAAAACAACATCAAATACACCTTGATGTATATCATTGAGCTAAGTTGGGCTTCTTCAAATCAGGTACACATTTTCCAATGTACCCAACAATCTCCCCCTATTTGGAGAAGTCATAACCCTATAGCCAATGATATACACCATTTATAAAAAGTATAAACTGATGTTATATGACATAACAGGAATACTTAATATAAACAAAACATAAAAACAATCCATCACAGAATGAACATTATATGATGCCAAACAACATTTTGTTTATAACTTGATAATGTTTGAATACAGAGAATTACATTTAATGATTTAATCAAAACATTACAAAATACTTTGAAAGAACTTAAAAAATTAAGACTGATCAGGCTCTTTAATGACAATCCCTTTGCCAGATAGAACTTGAGCCTTCACAGGAGCTTCAGAATCTTCAGCTGGCTTCTTGCCTTTTAGATCAGCCTTCTTCTTTGCTTCTTCCTTGAGCCTTTGCCTTTCAAAATAATGAAAGGGCTTTGGGAAGTACTTGCTTGGCTCCTGAGCATCTGAAGGTAGCCTACCCAGCTTGGCTTTTCTTCTAAACTGTACAATGGCCTCTTGCCTGGCTTCATACTTCTGCCATTCCATCTCATTGTACCACTTGCCTCTTTCCTGCACTTGGTCTTTGACAGCCTTCCATGCAGTGAGTATTATATTTCTGGAAGTAGGACTCCACTGCTCAAAGTCTGGCTTAAGTTCAGCCTGCTCTCTAAATCTTTTCTTAGATAATAGAGCATCTTGCTGGTCTTTCAAAGTAGCCTCAGGCTTATCAACCTTCCCAATAACAATATTAGTAACCTCCTTTGGAGGACTATACATTCCTTGAACCTGCTGATCAATCATGTCAAAATCTGGAGGGGGGTAAATGATTTGGGCAACCTCAGGTTGATTGCCTTCAAGTAGACTTGTTTGTATTCCTGACTCAGCCACCATAGCATCATCACACAATGGGGGATATCCCAATGTGGCTCGAATACTATTGGTCACCCATTTGGTGTGCTCTGAGCCTGCATGAACTAGCATCCTCTCCCCCTTTATGGCTTCTCTAGAAACATGATCTCTGAGATCTTCCTTTTGAAATCTAATTTGGCCATCCAGATAATTCACACCCTCTTTAAAAAATGGTTTTAACTTTAGAAGCTTGTCAGATATTTCCTTTTGAGAGGTAGTGATTGCAGTCTTAACAGAAGCAATAGCAGCTTGAAAGTTCTTATCAAATTCTTCCATTTCTTTTGCTCTATCTACAGGCAGGCCTGGAACAATCTTTTCAATTCCTCTATGATCTCATGATGAGATTCAGTTAAATTGTCATTCATTCTTAACTGATTTTCCAAGACATAGCTTTGCTTTAAAGCAATATCATCCACCTTAGGGATGATAGTATGCTGTTGTTTTGCCAAATACACCACAACATTACCTCCCTTATGGAAGCAATCTGTCATCTCCTTTTTATGCATATTGACCTCAAACCTAATAGATTTTATATCTTGAGCTAAGTCAAACTGCAGGGACTTGTTGTTCTCATCAACATATTTTTCAATGGCCACTCTGTGTTCATCCAATTTCACTTGTAAATCTACCAAGAACTTGTTATAATCAAAGTCAGAAGGAGTGTGATGTGCTGTAGACTGTAGAGCCTGCTTATAGCTCTTGCTCCTTCTCTGGAAGACCATAAGTTTTCTCTTTTTAGCCACCCTGGCTTCTTCAGTCTCTGAATCAGAAGTGCTATCAATTTGAACTCTCTCTTTGGGAGGAGGAGAAACAGCTGCTTCAGTGCCATGTTGTACAGTCTCAATATGCACTGGCTCCCCCTCAATTTCTTGCTCCACTTCCAGACTATCAGTAATTATTTCATCATTTGGAAATAACTCCTCCAGATTATATTCCTTCTGGGCTTGATCATTTGCAGTATTCAAATTTGGAGATTGATGAATTGGAGCATCTTCTAGCACTTGCTCCCCCTGGACCTGTGCAGAAATAGAAATATTAGAAATCTCTTTTGTAGGAAAATACACCAGCTCCCCCTGCACCTGTACCTGGTCATGAGTAGATACAGTTTGTGTAGGAGAATAAACTTGCTGAGCTGGTATACTTACTTCTTCTTCTTGAACTGCAGGTATTGTGGCATCCTGAACTTGTGTAGATGCAGGCTGATCTTCAACCTCTAGTCTTACTTGCTCTTCTTATGGATGCCCAGTACTGGTAGCATGACCTGGGGATTTCTCAGGTGAATCCTGCCTTTCAACTTCAGGCATCTCTTTGGTCAGCACCCTATCCCATCTGGAGAACAATCTCATGTCCATCCTTCTCATGTGATTAATTTTAGTTCCAGGTTGTTGTTGCATAACCTCAGGAATCTCCTTACTTAGGTATATACTCATTATCCTAGCCAGATTTGGCTTCTTGATCCCTTCCTTAATCTTTTCAAAGATTACAGATGACCAATCCGTTGGAATTGTAAACACAATCCTGGTCATTAGGCTGAACATATAGGCAGAAATCCTATCATGTCCACCTGACTTGCACAGAATAACTTTTCCTACCACTTCTGACAGAAACTTGCCCTGTTGATTCATTCCTTTCCGATTGAACGCAGCTCCAATTTTCATGGTGGATTCCAATCCACACCATTGAATAGCCTCCCTAGATTTAGAAGCAGGGACATCCTCTTCATTCTCAATTGTAGGTAAGTGCAGAATTGTTCTTATCTTGGTGTAATCTCCACAGGTGACCCATGAACAGTGGATTTTATCTCATGACTTTCAGAGTTTACAGATGCAGAGGTAAAGAACTCATGCACCTCCTTCTTCCATATCTTTGATGGTTCGGAAACCAGAAATTCTAAACCTGAGTCGGAGAGGAGAGAGATAACCCTAAGAACATCTGGAGGGGCAGCAGCAAAGTCCTGGCGCACCAACTCATATCCTTCATTAACATTATCTTCAATCTTTGGTGCCATTGATCAGTCGAGAAAGCTTGAAAGATGAGAGAAAGAGAGAGAGAGGGAGAATGTCGACACTGGGTTTCGAAAATCTTATAAGCGTGTCGACAGAATGAGTTTTTGACCTATTTATACCTTCTGTTTAAAGAAGATCAAAAGTCGCCAAAAACAGACTATAAGTGTCGACACAGATGGATTGTGTCGACACAAGCTTCTATTGTCTCGACTACAAGTTCGTCTACTATGTGTCGACACCAATTTGCGGTTATGTCGACACCAGAGATATATATTAGAGCATCAGAAATTCTGTGTCGACTCTTAGTATAAGTGTCGACACAAAATCTGTAAGTGTCGACACCACTATCCTGGTGAAGTCGACACTACATTCCTGGATAAGTCGACAATAAGATTCTTAAGTGTCGACACATATTTTCTGTGTCGACACAATATCTCTGACTTGTCGACATTACTACCCTGAGTCGACACATTATTACTGAATGTGTCGACACCATCTTATTTAGCCAATTTCTGTTTGTTCATCACAACTTATAAGTACAACAAAGTACTTTATACTACTTCAATGTGTCTTAATATCACTTGAATGTCTTGTTACCACTTCAACTTTATTGTTGATGATTTTGTGATTACACTAATCAATGGTTAACATACCTAATTCAATTTTGAATTTATTGAATTTGGTCTCATCTAGGGGCTTAGTAAACACATCTGCTATTTGATAATCTATTTTCACAAATTCCAATGAGATGTCTTCTTTTTCTACATGTTCTCTAAGAAAATGGTATTTTATTTCTATATGCTTAGTTCTACTATGAGAAACAGGATTATTAGCAATAGAAATTGCACTCTTAGAATCACACAAAAGAGGTGTTCTACTTACTTGAATACCATAATCCTTTAGCTGATGCTGCATCCATAATAGCTGTGCACAGCAGCTTCCAGCAGCAACATACTCAGACTCAGCTGTGGAAATTGCCACACTGGTCTGCTTCTTACTACTCCATGATATTAGTCTTCCTCCCAGGAATTGACAAGTACCTGTAGTACTCTTTCTATCCTCTCCGCATCCTGCAAAATCTGCATCTGAATAGCCTGTTAGTTGAAAATCTCTATTCCTAGGGTACCAAAGACCTAGATTAGGTGTGCCCTTAAGATATCTCAGAATCCTTTTGACTGCAGTATAATGAGATTCTTTAGGGCAGGCTTGGTACCTAGCACAGACACGGGTAGCATACATAATATCTGGTCTACTAGCAGTGAGATATAGTAGTGAGCCAACTATTCCTCTATACAAAGTCTCATCAACAGGTTTACCTGCATTATCTTTGCATATAGGCATACTTGTTCCCATAGGAGTTCTCATGGTGGAGGATAACTCCATACCATATTTCTTAATCAATTCTTTGGTGAACTTAGACTGGGATATGGACAAACCATCATCAGTCTGTCTTACTTGGAGTCCCAAGAAGAATTTCAGTTCCCCCATACTGCTCATCTCAAACTTCCCTTGCATAAGTTTGGCAAACTTTTTACAAAGGTTGTTTTCAGTAGATCCAAAGATTATGTCATCAACATAGATCTGAACTAAGATGATCTTGCCTTTAGATTCCCTAAGGAATAGAGTTTTGTCAATTTTTCCTCTTGAGAATTTATTCTCAATAAGGAAAGTAGACAAGGTTTCATACCAAGCCATTGGGGCTTGCTTTAACCCATACAGAGCTTTCCTAAGCTTATAAACAAAATCAGGTTTAAGAGGATCTACAAAACCTGATGGCTGCTCTACATATACTTCTTCTTTAAGATCACCATTCAGAAATGCTGACTTTCATATCCATCTGGTATACTTTGAAGTCTTGATAGGCTGCATAGGCAAGGAATATTCTGATTGCCTCCACCCTTGCTACTGGAGCAAAGGTTTGATCAAAGTCAATCCCTTCTTCCTGCCTGTATCCTTTTGCAACCAATCTTGCTTTATTCTTTACTATTATTCCACTTTCATCTAGCTTGTTCCTATAGATCCATTTTGTGCTAATTATGTTGTGGCCTCTTGGTTTAGGAACAAGCTCCCAGACATTGCACCTTCTGAATTGATTCAGCTCCTCTTGCATAGCATCAATCCAGTGCTGGTCTTGGATAGCTTCTTCAAACTTCTTAGGCTCCAATTGTGACAGGAAACTTGAATGTAGAACTGTGTTTTGATTTCTGCTTCTAGTTTGCACCCCCTGTCTTGGATCACCTATTATCTGATCAGCTGGATGATCTCTTAAATGTCTTGTAGCTGGAGGAAGATTCCCTTCTGGTTGAACATCTCCAGCTCCTTCATTTAGCTGAATCTCTTGGTTTTCTTCAGCTTCTATAGTGTCTTGTTCTCCCCCTTGACAGAAGTCTTCATTTTCCAATGCCCTATCTTCCTTTGATACTTCAATAATGATGAGCTTGTCCATACTTTTGCTTATATCTGTTGAGTCATTTGATCTACAAGACAACTCACAGTTGATTAATCTTATTTCATCAAACACAATATGCACAGATTCTTCAACAACTTGAGTAGTCAAGTTGAAGACTCTATAGGCCTTACTATTTGTGTTGTACCCAACAAATATCCCATCCTGGGATTTGGCAGCAAACTTAGTCAAATATGACTTGCCATTGTTAAGTATATAACACTTGCAACCAAAGATCCTAAAGTAAGATAGATTTGGTTTTCTTCCTTTCACAATCTCATAGGGAGTCATTTTGTGGCTTTTGGTGATAGTAGCCCTATTGGTCACATGACAAGCAGTGTTAACTGCCTCAGCCCAAAAATATTCTGGGAGAGAGGTGTCACTCAATAGAGTTCTACCAGCTTCAATTAATGTTCTATTCTTTCTTCCAGCAATTCCATTTTGCTGAGGTGTTCTAGGTGAGGAGAACTCTTGGAAAATCCCAAAGTCTTTACACAATTTTGTTATGCTTTCAGATTGAAACTCAGTACCATGGTCACTTCTGATTTTGACCACTGTACTATTTAGTTCATTCTGAATTTGCTTTACAAAATTAAGTAATACACTTGGAGTTTCAGATTTTTGTCTCAGAAAGAACACCCATGTAAATCTTGAATAGTCATCTACAACCACAAAAGTGTAGACTTTCCTACCTAGACTGTGAACTGGCATAGGACCAAAAAGATCCATATGCAAGAGGTATAAGCACCTCACAGAATCCTTGATTTCAAGGCTTTGAAAGGAGGATTTTGTCTGCTTGCCCTTTTGACAAGCTGAGCATATCCCTTCCTTTATACACTTAACTTGAGGTCCATTCCTCACTAACTCTTTGCTAAAGAGTTGACCAATTGTCTTGTAGTTTAGATGAGTCAATCTCTTGTGCTACTTAACACAATGAGAAGCATTGTCATCAGCTACAAGACAGATGGGAGAAGCCTTATTCTCACTTTCAAAATTAAGATAGTATACATTTCTCTTCCTATACCCTGTCAGAATGATCTTTTGATCACTTGACCTCTTGATATGACATCCATCTTTAACAAATGAAATGTCATATCCTAAATCACTTAGCTGGCTTATGCTTATTAGATTATGTTTCAAACCTTTTACATAAGCCACTTGAGTGATAGTAATTAGGTTAGAAGAAATGTTACCAAACCCTTTGATGACTCCTTTTTCAGATCCACCAAAGATCACTTTAGGTCCATCTTTGACAGATGAATACTTCTTCAGCAGCCCCTTTGATCCAGGCACATCCAAGTACCATATAGGGGCATGGTTACTTGGATTCACCTACAACACAGAATTACTTACCCTTAGAACCCAAGTAAGTCTTGGGTCCTTGGTTCAGGTTAGCATTAATAAAGCTACCATAACCTCTTCTAACAGGTAGACTATTGTTCTTTGTAACACTTGGGTTATACCAGCAGTCTAGTGCAAAATGGCCTCTCTTGCCACAGCACCAACACTCAAACTTATTGTATCTAGATCTAGATACATCCTTGTCAGAAGAATTTCTGTTCATTGCTGGTGCTTCAGCAACTTCACCTACTGATTTCTTAAAACCATTGGGTTTATGACCATAGGTAGGCCTGCTTGCATTTACACCCTTGTTCTTCAGAACATTAGTCTTAATATGACCTTGAATATCTTCATGATCATATTTGTTAGAAGGCACTTTCACCTTACTAAACTTTATGGGGACTGAAAGGTTTAGTGGCTGAGCAGGAGCTTTGCCTTTCCTCTTGAATCTGCCAGCCCTGAAGTTACCTTTGAATCCTAATCCAGCCTTACCCTTTTGAGTGACAAATTCATCTATCAAGGGTAAGACAGATTTTGGCTTAGAGTAACTAGCCACTAAATCCCTTTCAATTCTAAGTCTGGCCTCCAGACTCTTCACTTGATCATTAGTATAATTAATTGTGCCCATCTGAATAATAGTTATATTCTTCAGCTTGGCAATTTCATTTAATTTTTGATCAATAACTTTCTCTAACTCAGTTGTAGCAACCCTTAGTTCAGCAATTTCCTGAGCCCGAGATTTAACCAAGTTCTTACTTTTCTTAAGGGCCTGCAACAAGTCCCCATACTTGTCTATCAATTGATAGACATCTCCTTCAGATTCAGATGCATCTACATCACTTGATGCAGATGTAGCTGATTCTTCACTGGTACAACAATCAGATGTAATAAAAGGACATTGTACCTTATTAGGACCAGACTGATTCTGGCATATGTCCTCTTCTGATCCTGCCATCAGCCCCATACACTGATGATTCTTTTGTTCATTGATGGAGTCTAGCAACTGCAGAAACTCCTCTTCTTCAGATGCAGCATATAGTCCAATATATGCTTCAGCTTCAGATTCTGACTCTGAAGTTGACTGGTCTGTTAGACTCTTATCTTTCTTTGCAACAAAGGATTTCTCCTTCTTGCCTTTCTGATGAGTCTTCTTCTTGTCTGAAGACTCCTTTCTCTTATCAGGACAGTCAGCCACTACATGTCCAGGCCTATTGCAACAATAGCAGACAATCTTTGAAGTAGAGGCTTTGCTGGGCTTTGATCTGCTCTTCTCTTTCCTTGATGACCTTTTCTTCTGATAATAGTCATCAACCTGCTGTGATGTGGAAGGCCTAGACTTCCATTGCTTCTTTTTCAAGAACCTCTGGAATTGCCTTGTGAATGCAGCAAAGTCTGCATCTGAATCACAGCTTTCTGAACCCTTATCTGAATTTTCAGAACTATCTTCTGCAACTTCCTTAGGAGGAGATGGTGATTTCCTCCTATTCTTTCTAGTGGCTTCTGCATTGAATGCCACAGTCTTTTCTCTATGCTCTCCTCTTGAATTCTTTTCCTCCTCCTTCCTCACCATAAGTTGCATTTCATAGGATAGCAACTTTCCAAACAAGGTGGGAGGAGATATCTCTGCCAATTTAGCCACTTCTCTTATGGCACAGATCTTTGTGTCCCAATCCTTTGTTAAGGATCTCAAGAATTTGTCATTCAGTTCATAAGTACTGAAGACTCTTCCATAGGACATAAGCTCATTCACAATTCTATAGAATTTCTTGTAGCACTCAGTTATGCTATCAGATTTTCCTTGTCTAAAACTTTCATACTCCTGATTGAGCATAGATTTCCTGTCCTGCCTCACTTCTTCAGATCCCTCCATGTAGACAATCAATGTGTCCCACATCTCTTTGGAGGTCTTGCAGTGAACCAGATTCTGAAATGTTGAATCATCTATGGCACTAACAATAATGTTCTGAGCTCTTTTATCCATGGTTGCCAAGATGATTTCATCCTTGGTCATTTCTGAATAACTCTTTGGAGTTTGGATATTTGCATCAAGAACTGATACCTTCATTGGAATGAAGGGGCCTTCCTGTACTGTGATGTAAATCCTTGGGTCAGATGCTTCCATAAACAGTCTGACTCTTTCTTTCCAAATTCCAAAAATTTCTTTCTTGCATATGGGTAATTTCATAGACCCTAGCTCCTTATGATTCTCACCAGAACCCATCTTTTTGAATCTTGATTCTGCCTATCAGATCTACCTCAGACTGTTAAGTCCTTTTTGAGGAACCTCCCTCTGATACCACTTGATAGTTTTACTTTCAAGACAACCTAAACACCTAGAGGGGGGGGGGGTGAATAGGTTCTAATTTCTTGTCTATAAATCTAGGCAGAATTCAATTACAATTTAAAACATCTAGCACAGCATTCACAGACAACTAAGCATCACAGATTGCATAATGTTTTATAGTGGTTCCCCAAGGTCTGGGTACATCCACTTTCCCCCTTCACCTATCTAGCAATATGCTAGATTCGGCCAAACTTCCACTATACTCAGATCCTCAGATCCTACAGCTCAGAACCAGGATAGGTTCCTACAACTCAGGCTCAACAGCCCTACCTCAGCCTTGCCTCAAGGCCTACCACTCAGAGAATAATCTTCTCCTACACTCAGGCAAATAGCCCTACCACTCAGAGATCACCTCTCCTACACTCAGCCTTTATAATACAGGCTTACAACTCAGATCTGTGTAAACAGATCCTACAGAAATTTAGAAAAAGATATTTTGATGTCTTGCCTTTGTTGAGAGAGAAGAGGACAAGACACTTCTTGATCAGCTGATGAAATCAACTGAATCTGAGCTTTCTTCAAAGCTTCTTGAATCTGAACTTAGCTGAGTTGATTTCCAAACAGCTTCTTAAGAAACCACTGATGGCTTCCTTCTTCTTCTTCAAGATGACTGGATCTCCCTCTATCCAACACCTTTACTGATACTTCAGACTTCTTCTTCTTAGACCTTCTGATGAAGATCTTCTTTAGAGCTTAGCACTTTCTTGAATTGAAACTTCAACAGGATCGTAATCCTTCTGTTTCTTCTTCTAGGATTTTCTTTTGATATTTTTCTTGGCTTAGCTGTATATCTAATTCCTTCTGAATGTGTCTATTTATAGACTTTCTTCATGGTAACCGGCTGATCCTGTTTCTAACTGTTTTCTGACAGGTCTGATAGCTTCAGTTAAACGGTGGCAACCCACAGCTGTCAAGTCTTCAAACAGTTCTTGTACCTTAGCCTTGGATAGCAAAATGTCGAGACAGTCAGTTAGAAAGTGTCGAGACCAATCTGTCTATCTGTGTCGACACAAGTGACTTTGGTGTCGACACAGTCTTTGATGATGTCGACTAAGTTACCTTTAAGTCGACACAGCTTCTTCAGAAAATAACTTGGTCTAGACTCTGCAGTGTGTCGACACAAGTCCTGTGTGTCGACACAGTTGTTGTAGATTCAGAACTCAGCATGTGTCGACTCAGCCTTCAGGTGTCGACACAGCAATCTTCAATCCTGCCAAAATGTGTCGACTCAGTCTTCTGGTGTCGACACAAGCATAGTCAACTTCTGCCAATATGTGTCGACACAGTCTTCTGGTGTCGACACATCCACCCAGTGTCGACACAGTTGTGGTCGACTATCTTCTTCTGTGAGTCGACTATCTTTCTCTGGTCGACTATCTTTCACTAGTCGACTATCTTTCACGGTGTCGACTAACCTTCTCTGGTCGACTATCTTTCACGGTGTCGACACTGCTTCCCAGTGCTGAGGTCGACGATTTTCTTTATGTGTCGACACTGCTTCCCAGTGTCGACATAGTTGAAGTCAACTATTTTCTTTATGTTTCGACACTGCTTCCCAGTGTCGACATAAATGTGGTCGACTATCTTTCTCTGTGTCGACACTGATATTCTGAAGTGTCGACACAAATATTCTGAAGTGTCGACACAATTTCTTCAGGTGTCGACATGTGGACTTAGAATATTTTTCTGCATTCTTTAATACTTCTTCACCTGCACATGTCAACTCAAAACAACATCAAATACACCTTGATGTATATCATTGAGCTAAGTTGGGCTTCTTCAAATCAGGTACACATTTTCCAATGTACCCAACAATCTCCCCCTATTTGGAGAAGTTATAACCCTATAGCCAATGATATACACCATTTATAAAAAGTATAAACTGATGATATATGACATAACAGGAATACTTAATATAAACAAAACATAAAAACAATCCATCACAGAATGAACATTATATGATGCCAAACAACATTTTGTTTATAACTTGATAATGTTTGAATACAGAGAATTACATTTAATGATTTAATCAAAACATTACAAAATACTTTGAAAGAACTTAAAAAATTAAGACTGATCAGGCTCTTTAATGACAATCCCTTTGCCAGATAGAACTTGAGCCTTCACAGGAGCTTCAGAATCTTCAGCTGGCTTCTTGCTTTTTAGATCAGCCTTCTTCTTTGCTTCTTCCTTGAGCCTTTGCCTTTCAAAATAATGAAAGGGCTTTGGGAAGTACTTGCTTGGCTCCTGAGCATCTGAAGGCAGCCTACCCAGCTTGGCTTTTCTTCTAAACTGTACAATGGCCTCTTGCCTGGCTTCATACTTCTGCCATTCCATCTCATTGTACCACTTGCCTCTTTCTTGCACTTGGTCTTTGACAGCCTTCCATTCAGTGAGTATTATATTTCTGGAAGTAGGACCTATTTCTGCAAACTTACACAGCTCTCTGCAACAGATACAAAATTGCAAGCTCCCGTCCTTCTTCTGAGTAAAGAGGACCGGTGCGCTCCAAGGCAACGAGCTTGGACGCACATACCCTTGCTCTATCAACTTTTCTAGTTGAACCTTTAACTCTACTATCACCTTAGGCATAAGCATATAAAGAGAGCATGACACAGGTTTAGCACCTGGCACAACTCAATCGTGAGATTGATCTCTCGCTATGGTGGGGCTCCAGGGAGATTGTTCGGGAACACATCGGGATGCTCACAAACCACTGGGATACTACCCAGAGTGGACTTAGGCGTTACAGCCTCCACTAACGTGAAGAACAGCTTTGCGCTACCACAAAACTGTCTTGACCACCGGGAGGGCAGACGTCAGTGTCCTGCTCGATCCCTTCAGTTCCGCAAACGTTGTCCCCTGCCATACATCCAGCTAGGCCTCTTTATGGTTGCAAACGATAAAGCCTTCTGCCCTGAAAGCCAGTCAATACCAAATATGATGTCGAACTCTACTAGCGGCAACAACGATGCTAGCAAGTCGAATCCTTGACTTTCAAAAAGACTCTTACCGCCCAGACTGTATCTCTGCGCGCATTGGACAACCACTGGGCAATAACCCATCCGAATTGTTCCTTTACCATCGAAGGGAAAACTCCGATGCGCGATACAGATTCTTCGGATAACAGGAATGCGAAGTTCCCGTATCGAAACTATGCTCTCTCCGGATTACCAATATTCCAAAATAAAGCCTAGAACTTCCAGTTCTACGTTACCACGCATAAGGTATCCGACATAAGGAACTAGTTTGCTAACAAGAAGAACCATACCTGACATCCCGACGGTCGGCCACATGGCCTCCTACTGGCCAAGGATGTTCACTCCCGGTCGGGCTGGAGTAAACAGCAATGCGGTGGACGCCATCGCCTTGCCTTTCTCTACAGATATCTCCACCGGCTTCTTTTCGGACATTAGGCGTCCACTTCGACAATCCCGGGCATAGTGCCCTGGCTTTCCACAAACAAAGCATGCATCCGGGGTTTGAACTGTAGTCGCTCCGGATGTGCTAGAGGAAGGTACTAGACCCGACCTCCTAGCCTTCTTGTACCACCTACGGTACCTAGATTTTGAGGTTGTCATCTTGACCACCGAATCCTTTGTCATAGCATCTTTGACTGCCCCTGCCAAAACTTTGCTTGTCTTCTGAGCACTCTCCCAACACTCTCTGGCGAGGTGCCCTTTCTTGCAACAAGAATAACAATTGAGGGTTGTTTGGGTAGTAGATGACCCAGCCTCTTTTCTCGGCGTCTTACGATAGACAGTCCTTATAGGATCTGTAGGGTTTGGTACCCTATTCTCTGGTACTTGGTGAGTTTTCCCCAACTCCACCTCCAAATCTCTTGCCGACTCCACCAAAGCTCGGAATCCCAATAATTTTGGTCCTAGCAGTAGGATACGCAACTCGTTGCGCAGACCGTTATAAAATCTATCAACTATAGATAGCTCGATTTCCCATTCAAAGCCTGGGTAGCGCCTTATCATAAGGAACGTCTGCAAATATGCGTCAACTGAATGCACTCCCTGCACCACAGTCATGCTCATCTGCTGCTCTAATGGACCCCCAAATGCCCTTTGCTCCAACATACCGCCCGATGTTGGGGCCATCTCAGGGACAAAGGGTTGCACATTACTCCCATGTCGTGCGTTGGTCACATTGAACACCGCTTCAACCACCCTTCTTATGGTTTCTAAAGACGTAGGGGTCTCAGGAACGTTACTTGGTGCAGTACTTTGCTCAGCAAACGCGTGTTTAGACTACCACGCTCCACTTCCGGACACCTATAGCTGTTCAAAACACCATATGTGACTGAACAAAATTGCAAAAAGCAATTATAGGAACACGTAGGTTCCTCAAACATGTGTATTTTCATTCCTAAGTGGACATTCATGGGTTATTTTCATGTTATAACGATGACGCACACACATGTGCTCACCACCCCTTAAAGTGAATTCGTCCACGAATTCATGTAAGCTTTACCGAAACCAGTAGTCTGATACCAATTTGTAACACCCCTATCCGTCACATAGTATATAACAGTAGGTCCGGCTGGGGCCAGACGCCATACACTACGGACAGACCGGTTGGTTACGTATTGAAACCATTCAACCAATCACAACGTCCTACACATCACCTAGCGGAAGCAATTATTAAGTTGCACAATTAAGAACCCTGCTTACATGAATGTCCACTGAACCAAAAACAAGGAATGTTTAATACACGAATATTGGCCTTATAGCCTTACAAGAGTTTGCTTAATAAAAAGTGTCTTCCAAACCTCGGCACGCAGGCCGGTCACACATGAGTACAAAAGGAAAACACTCAAAACTTGGCCTTCGAGGGCCGGCACAGCAACTCGGGCTTTAGCCCGATATTTACCTCTCGGCTCCGCAGCACCTGCAAGCAACAATCCACCGCACGGTGGTAAACAAAGGCACCGGTCAGCTATGCTGACAAAATTATAACGATTCCGCCCCCAAACCGGGGCGGCAAAGCTTCTTCCCTGCACTTGTTAGCAAAACAAGCAACATAGCAAAATAAGCATCACATCACAGGTGCACGCTCATACGGCCGTATACCCCGTGCTCTCAGGGCACTTACTCGGCGGGCCAGTCCGAACCCCGTCCGATCCTTGACTCCGCCACCACCCCAGGGTGGCAACCTCGTGAGCATTTAGTCCTTTCAGCTGTAGCCTAGACTTGGTCTCCAAACCTCGGTAAGTCCCACGTAAAACTTTAGGTCGCTTTAACCGAGCAGGTGGAACGGGTGGGGGTCCACCAGTCCGTTGCTCACCCCGCCATTGCCATTTGGCCTTTGACGCGGACTAAGCTTCCCCAGTCCCAAATACCGTTCAAACAGGGTACATAGCCCCGCTATGTACCCGGTTGGCTCCTAGGCCACCATTATGACAGAAATGCGTTTCCGTCCAGATTTCCGGGTGCACCTCGGGGTTAATCTCCCAGATTCCCTGATGCATTCTACCGCATAGCAACCCGAAAACAATCAAAATGCTCGGAGTCTTCTCCGGCTAAAAATGCACATCAAATCATCACCGATCTAGACCAACACGTCCGGGTAGGCTTCACACATCATGCCTATGTCCGTACTACGATTCCGAACTCTAACAAGGGGGACTTTACATATCTACCCCAAGGAATACCACAATCTCGCCGCACACTCGCGGGAGAGGGGTTTTCCCATGCAAAGGAAGAAGAGCTTCACATGCTCAAGAAGAGAATCGTTACCCTTGTGCTTTTCCTCGGCGCCATGACGATCTAGCCGGATGGAAAGCACCGTATCGGCCTCGCCTTTGCGGATCCGGACTCGGATCGTGATTTGGAGCTCCATAGCTCCGCCGGTGATCGGATCTTGGCCTCCTTCCTCCTCCTTGCTCTCCCTTCTCTCTAACTTTTAGAGAGATAAAACTCAAAGGGAATAAGCGTTTCCAAGCCCTATTCCCGGATATAACAAACTAGCAACAGCCCTGAACCGTCGGATCCCAAATCAAGAAATCGAACGTCTGTGATTCAGCCCAATTTTACAAAATCTGGGCCAAACACGGGTTGCAACACGGCCGTGTGCATGGCCGTGTCACCCATTCGCCGTCTCAACCGACGCGATAACCAGCACACGGCATTCGATACGGACTCCGACACGCCTGTGTCGCATGCGACACGGCCGTGTCACGACCCGTGTCACGCCCCGTGTGCAACTGCCAACATTTGTTTCCCGAGGAGGACACGGCCTGTGATACGGCACCAGACACGCCCGTGTCATATGTGACATGCCCGTGTCTGTGCCCGTGTTATGGCCCGTGTGCACCACACTCGATGAGTGACTGACAGGCCATGGGACACGCCCGTGTCCCAGGCCGTGTTCAGCCTCTCGACGATCATCGACCCCAAAATTGATGACCGCGCGGCCAACACTGAACCCGAGCATGACACGCCCTGGGACATGCCCGTGTCCCAGGCCATGTCACCCCTGCCAAAACACATACTTGGCTCAAAACACCACCCGTCACCCTATTGAGTTTCGGGGCGTTACAACTCTCTCCCTCTTAAAAGAATTTCGCCCACGATATTACTAAAGGAAAGAAAACGGAAAACTTTAAGCGGTACCTGAGTGGAATAACTTCGGGTACTCCTCCAACATAGTTTTCTCCCGTTCCCAAGAGAGCTCCTTGCTATCACAATTGCCCCACCGGACCACGACTATCTTGATCTCCTTGAGACAAAATCGCTCGACTTCACGATCTCCAAAACGAACAGGTGTGACCCTAGACGTCAACCTTTCGTCCGCCAAAACTCGATCACTCACGGTCAAGTTCGAAGGCTCTTGCACCGCCTCACCAAACCGCTCTAGAAATCTCAAGTGGTCCAAGGTATACCGGGCTCAGCTTCCCCAAGCGTCGCTCCCGTGAAACACTCTTGAACGACTATAACTTCCAATACGCCATCCGATATCTCCACCTTCCGATACGTGGCGTTAAAGTACTTAGTCTGCCTCCCCTAAGCGATTAGCAACTGTGCTCATATGATTCGCTCCAAAGTGGTAGTGTTCACCACCTCTTGCTTTAAATACACCTTCGTGTCACCCGTTTCTAGCCTCGACAACGACATGCGACGACTTCTACCAAAAAGTGCCTCGAAGGGCGCCATTTGTATGCTCGCTTGGTAGCTAAAGTTATACGCAAACTTTACCAAAACAGATGGCCTTCCCACTGCTTCTCGAAGTCCAGAACGCACATGCGAAACACGTCCTCCAACGTCCTGTTGACCCACTCGGTCTGCTCATCCGTCCGCAGATGTAAGACTTGACTAAACTACAACTTAGTCTCCAGCACTTTCTATAACCACCTCCAATCATTGGACGTAGAACGCCCACCTCGATTGCTCACGATGTTGCGGGGCACACCATGCAGTCTAACTATGTCATCCAAAAACATTTGCCAGTTACTCCGCCGAATTATCCTTCCTATGCGGAATGAAGTGCGACACTAAAGTCAACACAATTACGATCACCCACACGGCGTCGCTTCTTCACTGTGACTTTGGCAAACCATGCATACAGTCCAGTCGAACTTCTATTTTGAACTAGGCAAGGATTCAAGAATCCCCCGGCACTTGGCAATCTGTCTTCACTAAGGAGCAAGGCTGGCACTTAGCCACAAACAACGCTACGACTCTCTTGAGCCCCGGCCACCAAAGCAATTTCTTAGGGTAACGACACAACTCGTGCTTCCTAAGTTAATTGAGTACTTGGTATAACATACCACAACTCCACCCATCAATTGTCCACGCTTGGGCCGCACAAACGATTGTCTTTCCTTGGTAGCCCACCTACAACCGTTGATTTAGGATTTTGACCCACCGAGCCGCACCCATGATTTCCTTCAAGCAGCTACACAAACCATAGTATGCCAACTATGATCAGCCAGGCCATACTGGCCTTCCGACCAACTCAATTACGCTTCTATGCTAGTCTGCTTGTCAACGCAAGAGATAGCTAACATCTCCAACTCCCAGGTCAAGCCCTCAACATGAACCTATAACTAGTTGGCTTGGGCGGAAGCCCTGCGTCTCAACGCATCCGTAACTACATTGCCTTACAAGGAGCACAAAAATAACTTTCGAACGTATAGTCCCCCAGGAACTCCATCCATTTTTGCTGTCTCAATTTCCGACCCTTTTGATCCAACCGATATATCAGACTCCTATGATCGGTACAAACATCGACTTATGCACCGTACGAATAATGCCTCCACAGCTTAAGCGCAAGACACACGGCCGCTAACTCTAGATGGCGGACCGGGCAAATCCCCTCGTGCTCTTTTAGCTAATGCGAGCCATAAGCCATAACATTACCACGCTGCAGCAGCACGCAGTCCAATCCACTGCCTAAGGCAGTGCCGTAGATCTCACAACTTTTGGTTCCACTCGGCGAACTTAACACTGGCGCCGTGGTTGACCAACTCTTTAAACCTTTACAGCTTGGGCGCACTCGCGCATCTAAGCAATCCTTTTAAGCTTTTTCTTGACAACGATACGAGGGGTAATACTATCTGCGGGAAGTCCTCTACGAAGCGCCTGTAGTAGCCGACCACACCAGAAACTCTGGACTTCCGCTACCGAGACAACACAGGCCACCCTCGTATTGCGACTAACAACACTGGACCCACACGCTCTCACTCTACCAACTAAAGGACCGAGAAGCGCTACGAGGATAACCCAAGACTCGTGTTCGGAGAACTTGGTGTATACATGGTTCCTTCTTAGCGTCCACAAAACCAAGTGTAGATATTCAGAAGCGATACCCTTCGCACTAAAATTACCCCCAATGTGTCGTCGATGAAAACGATCACAAACTGGACTAGGTACTCCATGAACGTTCCGTTCATCCGGTCTATGAACACTGATGCCACACTTGACTGCCAAGACAGCACGATCGTAGAGTCGGATTGCTCATCACTCGTGCTTAACACCGTCTTTGCGATAACACTTACCCTTATTCTCAGATGAGGGTAACCGGACTTACGATCCACTACTGAGTCCACCGAAGACCCGACTAACTGATCAGAAGATCATCGATCATTTGGATCGATTACTTGTCCTTTTTCTGCAAACTTACACAGCTCTCTGCAACAGATACAAAATTGCAAGCTCCCGTCCTTCTTCTGAGTAAAGAGGACCGGTGTGCTCCAAGGCAATGAGCTTGGACGCACATACCCTTGCTCCATCAACTTTTCTAGTTGAACCTTTAACTCTACTATCACCTTAGGCATAAGCATATATGGAGAGCGTGGCACAGGTTTAGCACCTGGCACAACTCAATCATGAGATCGATCTCTCGCTACGGTGGGGCTCCAGGGAGATTGTTCGGGAACACATCGGGATGCTCACAAACCACTGGGATACTACCCAGAGTGGACTTAGGCGTTACAGCCTCCACTAACGTGAAGAACAGCTTTGCGCCAACACAAAACTGTCTTGATCACCGGGAGGGCAAACGTCAGTGTCCTGCTCGATCCCTTCAGTTCCGCAAATGTTGTCCCCTGCCATACACCCAGCTAGGCCTCTTTATGGTTGCAAACGATAAAGCCTTCTGCCCCGAAAGCCAGTCAATACCAAATATGATGTCGAACTCTACTAGCGGCAACAGCGACGCTAGCAAGTCGAATCCTTGACTTTCAAAAAGACTCTTACCGCCCAGACTGTATCTCCGCGCTCATTGGATGACCACTGGGCAATAACCCATCTGAATTGTTCCTTTACCATCGAAGGGAAAACTCCGATGCGCCATATAGATTCTTCGGATAATAGGAATGCGAAGTTCCCGTATCGAAACAATGCTCTCTCCGGATTACCAATATTCCAAAACAAAGCCTAGAACTTCCAGTTCTACGTTACCACGCATAAGGTATCCGACATAAGAAACTAGTTTGCTAACAAGAAGAACCATACCTTACATCCCGACGGTCGGCCACATGGCCTCCTGCTGGCCAAGGATGTTCACTCCCGGTCGGGCCGGAGTAAACAGCGATGTAGTGGACGCCATCGCCTTGCCTTTCTCTACAGATATCTCCATCGGCTTATTTTCGGACATTAGGCGTCCACTTCGACAATCCTGGGCATAGTGCCCTGGCTTTCCACAAACAAAGCATGCATCCGGGGTTTGAACTGTAGTCGCTCCGGATGTGCTAGAGGAAGGGACTAGACCCGACCTCCTAGCCTTCTTGTACCACCTACGGTACCCAGATTTTGAGGTTGTCATCTTGACCACCGAATCCTTTGCCATAGCATCTTTGACTGCTCCTGCCAAAACTTTCCTTGTCTTCTGAGCACTCTCCAAACACTCTCTGGCGAGGTGCCCTTTCTTGCAAAAGGACTAACAATTGAGGGTAGTTTGGGTAGTAGATGACCCAGCCTCTTTTCTCGGCGTCTTACGATAGACAGTCCTTATAGGATCTGTAGGGTTTGGTACCCTATTCCCTGGTACTTGGTGAGTTTTCCCCAACTCCACCTCCAAAGCTCTTGCCGACTCCACCAAAGCTCGGAATCCCAATAATTTTGGTCCTAGCAGTAGGATACGCAACTCGTTGCGCAGACCGTTATAAAATCTATCAACTATAGATTGCTCGCTTTCCCATTCAAAGCCTGGGTAACGCCTTATCATAAGGAACGTCTGCAAATATGCGTCAACTGAATGCGCTCCCTGCACCACAGTCATGCTCATCTGCTGCTCTAATGGACCCCCAAATGCCCTTTGCTCCAACATACCGCCCGATGTTGGGGCCATCTCAGGGACAAAGGGTTGCACATTACTCCCATGTCGTGCGTTGGTCACAACGAACACCGCTTCAACCACCCTTCTTATGGTTTCCAAAGACGTAGGGGTCTCAGGAACATTACTTGGTGCAGTACTTTGCTCAGCAAACGCATGTTCAGACTGCCACGCTCCACTTCCGGACACCTATAGCCGTTCAAAACACCATAAGTGACTGAACAAAATTGCAAAAAGCAATTATAGGAACACGCAGGTTCCTCAAACATGTGTATTTTCATTCCTAAGTGGACATTCATGGGTTCTTTTCATGTTATAACGATGACGCACACACATGTGCTCACCACCCCTTAAAGTGAATTCGTCCACGAATTCATGTAAGCTTGACCGAAACCAGTAGTCTGATACCAATTTGTAACACCCCTATCCGTCACATAGTATATAACAGTAGGTCCGGCCGGGGCCCGACGCCATACACTACGGACAGACCGGTTGGTTACGTATTGAAACCATTCAACCAATCACAACGTCCTATACAACACCTAGTGGAAGCAATTATTAAGTTGCATAATTAAGAACCCTGCTAACATGAATGTCCACTGAACCAAAAACAAGGAATGTTTAATACACGAATATTGGCCTTATAGCCTTACAAGAGTTTGCTTAGTAAAAAGTGTCTTCCAAACCTCGGCACGCAGGCCGGTCACACATGAGTACAAAAGGAAAACACTCAAAATTGGCCTTCGAGGGCCGGCACAGCAACTCGGGCTTTAGCCTGCTATTTACCTCTCGGCTCCACAGCATCTGCAAGCAACAATCCACCGCACGATGGTAAACAAAGGCAACGGTCAGCTATGCTGACCAAATTATAACGATTCCGCCCCCAAACCGGGGCGGCAAAGCTTCTTCCCTGCACTTGTTAGCAAAACAAGCAACATAGAAAATAAGCATCACATCACAGGTGCACGCTCACACGGTCGTACACCCCATGCTCTCAGGGCACTTACTCGGCGGGCCAGTCCAAACCCCGTCCGGTCCTTGACTCCGCCACCACCCCCAGGGTGGCAACCTCGTGAGCATTTAGTCCTTTCAGCCGTAGCCTAGACTCGATCTCCAAACCTCGGTAAGTCCCACGTAAAACTTTAGGTCGCTTTAACCGAGCAGGTGGAGCGGGTAGGGGTCCACCAGTCCGTTGCTCACCCCGTCGTTGCCATTTGGCCTTTGACGCGGACTAAGCTTCCCCAGTCCCAAATACCGTTCAAACACGGTACATAGCCCCACTATGTACCCGGTTGGCTCCTAGGCCACCGGTATGACAGAAATGCGTTTCCGTCCAGATTTCCGGGTGCACCTCAGGGTTAATCCCCCAGATTCCCTGATGCATTCTACCGCACAGTAACCCGAAAACAATCAAAACGCTCGGAGTCTTCTCCGGCTAAAAATGCACAGCAAATCATCACCGATCCAGACCAACACATCTGGGTAGGCTTCACACATCATGCCTATGTCCGTACTACGATTCCGGACTCTAACAAGGGGGACTTTACATATCTACCCCAAGGAATACCACAATCTCGCCGCACACTCGCGGGAGAGGGGTTTTCCCATGCAAAGGAAGAAGAGCTTCACATGCTCAAGAAGAGAATCGTTACCCTTGCGCTTTTCCTCAGCACCATGACGATCTAGCCGGATGGAAAGCACCGTATCGGCCTCGCCTTCGCGGATCCGGACTCAGATCGTGATTTGGAGCTCCGAAGCTCCGCCGGTGACCGGATCTTGGCCTCCTTCATCCTCCTTGCTCTCCCTTCTCTCTAACTTTTAGAGAGATAAAACTTAAAGGGAATAAGGGTTTCCAAGCCCTATTCCCGGATATAACAAACCAGCAACAGCCCTGAACCGTCGGATCCCAAATCAAGAAATCGAACGGCTGTGATTCAGCCCAATTTTACAAAATCTTGGCCGAACACAGGTTGCAACACATCCGTGTGCATGGCCGTGTCACCCATTCGCTGTCTCGATCGACGCGATAACCAGCACACGGCATTCGACACGGCCTCCGACACGCCCGTGTCGCATGCGAAACGGCCGTGTCACGACCCGTGTTACGCCCCGTGTGCAACTGCCAACATTTGTTTCCCGAGGAGGATACGGCCTGTGACACGGCACCAGACACGCCCGTGTCACATGTGACACGCCCGTGTCTGTGCCCGTGTTATGGCCCGTGTGCACCACACTCGACGAGTGACTGACACGCCCTGGGACACGCCCGTGTCCTAGGCCGTGTTCAGCCTCTCGACGATCGTCGACCCCATAATTAATGACCGCGCGGCCAACACTGAACCCGAGCATGACACGCCCTGGGACACGCCCGTGTCCCAGGCTGTGTTACCCCTGCCAAAACACATACTTGGCTCAAAACACCACCCGTCACCCTATTGAGTTTCGGGGCATTACAACACGGCCCTGTGATACGCCCGTGTCACAGACCATGTGCCAGACAAGGCTTCGGACGCGCCCGTGTCCAGCCCGTGTTCATCAGTCCTCACAGACTGGCCAAATGCGAAGAAGGACACGACCCTTGATACGCCTGTGTCACAGGCCATGTGCCCAACATGGCTTGCCTTCGAGGATCGTCGAATGCATTTCGTCGACCTTACGGACACATGTCAAACTCATAGCAAGACACGGCCCTGGACACGCCCGTGTAACAGGCCTTGTACTACACTCGACACCTCCCTGCCAACATAGAGTAGGACACGGCTTTGGACACGCCTGTGTCCCCGGCCGTATTGCAAACACAGAGCAGGACACGACTTTGGACACGCCCGTGTCCCAGGCCGTGTTGCTTAACCTACACAACCCACTCATAATCGAGATTTGGGGCATTACAGGAGGGGGGCCGCCATCTTGGCCACTGGCCTTGGGACGTCAAGTCCCAATGGGAGGGCTTTTTTCCGACCCAGGGGTATGATCCTCTTTTCCCAAAAATTGGCGATCTGTGAGCCTGGATCCGGGCATTTCTATTGGTCTGTCTGATAGTTACTGGTTGAAATTACCGGACCGACGCCATAAGCGTCTATAAATTGACCCCCTTTTCTCTTCATTTGGATCTTTCTTCAGTTCACTAACTCTGGCCTCTCTTCTTGTCTCTTTCTCTCTACACTTTCTCTCTCTCCTCCCTTCAACAGGTGGTTCACCCGTAAATAATTTGGGTGATCATCACTTAGGCAAACGGGGTTTTCCTGGACCAAGATAAGGGTTCGGGAGCAAGCAATTTACCTGTCGTCGATGAAGTCCCCGGTTGCACGCAAGATGCAAGAGCGAACAGAAAATCATCAAGCAGCCACCAGAGCGAATTATGGAAGGAGTGCGAAGAACTTGGAGGCGCACAGAGATCTCGCAGCGCTCAGAACTCTACCCATTTCTCCTAACTTTAAAAGTGTAACGAGCAGTACTTGTCGACCTCGCCTCCAACAAAACAACTTTGTAACAAACTTTGAAGTCATGGAAGTTAGGTCAACAGCAAATCGACTGCGTGGTTTTCACCCCGATTGCAGGTTTTCCATGTAATCAAACCTCTCTCGCACTAATCTGAGAACATATGACTGCTCACCCTCTCAACCGCCTTATGGGCTAGGACAGTTCAAGAGTCCTGGACTACCAGAAGCCCCAAGTGAACTCCAATAGCTTGGCATCGTCTGTGGGAACGCAGAGTCCCCAAAAATTTTAACGGCTCAAGGAGCGATGGTTCGTGTCTCCGCTAAGATGCAGGGCATCCAAACTATCACCAGATCGCCCAGTCTAGTGACCTAGACACTTCCTAACGTCGGGTAGGGCCATGGCGAGAAAATACACCGTCAAGACTTAACCATCACATTTGAAAAGCAGGTCCTGAGAGGGATGCAGGTTGCTTACCAAGAATCATTAGCAATCAGCTCCAAAATCAAAGATCCTTGCTTTCAGGTAAAGAGAAAGCTGGTGGGCATCGACAGCTCCGTTGACATACTGTTCTACTCCACCCTCAAGAAGATCAAGCTCACGGGAGGACACCTGAGCATTGTGCTAGGTTCAATTCATGGCATTTACAACCGACTAGTGTCGGTCCAAGGAGTAATCACACTCCCCATTACAATGGGCGAGCCACCACAGCAAGCGACCCGGTATATTCAGTTCGCGGTCATGGATTCTTGTTTCCCGTATAATGCAATATTTGGAAAGCCTTCCCAGGACACCTTCGAGGCCATCCCTTCAATCCCCCATCTCACCATGAAGTTCCCGACCCCAGGCGGGGTAGGCATCGTTCGGGGAGACCAAGTGGCCGCCAACGCATGTTGTTCAGAACCTATACTGTCGGCCATGGCCATCACCCTCAATATCGACAACTTTGATCTTCATGATGAAGCCTTAGTTCAATGAGGAGTTCCGGTGGAGGGGCTCGTAGAAATCATCCTCTCTGAGCAAGACCCATCCTAGACGGTCTAGTTTGGGTCTCTGTTAACCCCAGAAGAAAGAGAAGAGTATGTGGCCCTCCTCCGGAGGAATAAGGACATCTTTGTGTGGTCCAAAGAAGACACATCGGGTGTAGATCCAGAGGTGATCCTCCACACTTTAAACATCAAACCACTGTGTCGGCCAGTCGTGCAGAAGAAGAGGAACTTTACCCTAGAACGATTTCAAGCAATATAATTGAGGGAGAGGTGGTCAAGATTTTGGAGGCAAAATTCATCAGAGAAGCCAAATATCCTACATGGTTGGCAAATATGGTCATGGTGAAGAAGGTCTCAAGAAATTGAAGGATGTGTGTCTACTTTAGTAATCTGAACCAAGCTTGTCCCAAGGACAACTTTCTGCTTTCCAGCATTGATAAACTCATTGAAGCAACCACCGACCACGAGCTTCTGAGCTTCATGGATGCATACTCCGGTTACAACCAGATTCGTATGAATCCCGGTGACGAAGAGAACACGACCTTTCAAACTGATAAAGGCGTCTACTATTACAGGTTTATGCCCTTCGGTCTCAAGACCGTTAGAGCAACCTATTAGAGGATGATGAACAAAGTGTTCAAGGTACTCATTGGAAAGACTACGAAAGTATATGTCAGTGATATTCTTATAAAAAGCGTTTGCCTTCACAGTCATCTGATAGACTTGGAGAAGTGCTTCTAAGTGTTGCACCAGTATAAAATGCATATTAACCCCGATAAGTGCGCATTTGGGGTCATGAAAGGGAAATTCCCGGGCTTTATGGTAACCCATCGCGGTATAGAGGTAAATCCCAAGAGAATCAAGGCTCTATAAAACATGATGCCTCCACGTTCCATTAAGGAAGTACAGTGGCTAAACGACAGGATTGCAGCGATCTCCTGATTCTTAGACCGTACCGGAGATAAATATTTGCCTTTCTTTGAGATCCTCAGGGGGCATGCAACATAGGTTTCCAGTGGATGGACGAGTGCTAGGATGCATTTGACCTTCTTAAGCAGTATCTGGCGTCCCCCCTCTCCTGTCAAAGACAGACCTCTGCGAGGATTTATTTTTGTATTTGGTAGGGTTAATCGCCGCCTTTAACTCCATCTTTGTGAAATATGAAGTAGGATTTCAATGATTGATTTATTACCACGGCAAAATCCTATCTAAAACCGAGACCAGATATTCGGGTACGGACAAAATGGTGTTGACCCTCATCTTCTCAACAAGGAAGCTTTGTCCTTTTTTTTAGGCTCATGCAATAAAGGTCTTGACATGGTTGCCTCTCCGAACTGTTTTTCAGAATCTGGAAGTCTCAGGAAGGCTTGTCGAGTGGGCAGTTGAGCTAGGCGAGTTTGACATTCAATTCCTTCCACGGCCAGACATAAAATCACAGGTCCTTGCCGACTTTATTGTTAAGTGCACCATCTTGGAGCCCTCTCCCAATGAGGAATCATCTGCCACACCTTGGACCCTTTACATCGATGGGGCCTTAAGCGCGGGAGCAGGAGCGGGCATATTATTGATAAGTCCGAGAAAAAATAACTCTGGAATATGGTCTCCAGCTAAAGTTTCCGACCACTAACAATGTTGCAGAGTATGTGTCCCTAACCGCGAGTATCTAGCTCGCCAACAGCTGTAGAGTTGAAAACCTGATAATCTATACCAACTCACATCTAGCCGCATCCCAAATTAATGGAGATTTTGATGCAAGGAATGACCAACTGGCCCAATACCTCACGTGTGTTGGAAGCCTTATGCAAAAAATCCCTTCTTGCTAGATCCTCCACATCCCTCAGGAGTAGAACTCTAGGGTCGATGCGCTCTCCAAGCTCGCCACTTCACCTATATATTATCAGTTTCGGAGGCGAAGTGTCGAAGACATCATGGTTCCGAGCGTCCCAGGGCCTTGGGAGGATGTGACCGTCAACCGCGCAGCAATATCCTATATGGACCACATAAGGGCTTACCTTGAGAAAGGATAGCTCCCAGACGACCACTTGGAGCCACGACTACTTCAGCTGCAGGTGACGACATTCACCATAATAATCGAAGAATTGTACAAACAGGCGTTTTCAAACCCCTACTTAAAGTGTCTTTCAGAATCTGAGGCCGAGTACTCTCTTCACAATGTCCACGAGGGGGTCTAGGACGAGCATTTTAGGGGAAAAGATTTGGCCCGAAAAGTACTTCATTAAGGGTTCTACTGGTCTACAATGAAGAAAGACATAGTCGAGTCATCCATAAATGCTCTAGTTGTTAGCTTCATGCTAACACATTGTGCCAATCACCGGTTTCCCTCACCGCAATCCAAAGCTCGTAGCCATTCGCCCAGTGGGGGATCGACATTTTGGGCCCCCTCCATGCGGCAACAAGGCAAAGAAAGTTCATCATTAAGGATGTTGATTATTTCACCAAGTGGGTAGAATCAAAATTGTTTGCTAAGATAACCGAGGAGAATGCAAAGAAGTTCATGTGGAAGAACATCATTTGCTGCTTTTGGATTCTTGTCATCATCATAGCCGATAATGGGACGCAGTTTACAGGGAAGTCGTTTATGAGGATGTGTGAGGAATTAAAGAACAACCTCCTCCATACGTCTATAACAAACCCTTAGGAAAATGAGCAGATAGAGGTGACAAATCAAACTATTCTTAAGGGGTTGAAAACGCGCCTCCATGAGGCAAGAGGAAATGGGTGGATGAGCTCTCGAGTGTGTTATGGGCAAACTGCACCACAGAGATAATCCCGACCAGCGAGACACCATTCAACCTATGCTACGGGTCTGAGGCAGTTATTCTTGTGGACATAGGGGTCCCTAACGTTTGTGCCCAAGATTTCAACTTAGAAAGAAATGATGAGCAACTATGGGAAAACCTCGACTTCATCTCGGAAGTGAAGGACACGGCATCACAACGCATCACAACATACCAAAGACAGGTGTATAGCTACAATGACTAGAGGGTCAAGCCTAGGTCGATCAACATCGGAGATCTGGTAGTGAGAAATGTCAAGGCATCATGCAATGGACCACAAAAAAACAAGATCTCTCTAGTATGGAAGGGGCCATTTATTGTCACTACAGTTACCAAATCCGGAGCATTCAATATTCGGACCGCCGAGGGAAAGACCTTGCCAAAAATGTGGAATACACAAAATTTACACCGGTTTTACCAGTAACGCCGATGTTGTTTACTTAGAACAACAAACACTAATTTTATAAAGTCGCGACATAAACTCGTGCACAGACCATTATTGTTTTCATTCATATCAATATATAATGCTTTCTTCTAACCTTGTTATTATAGGAACAAGATGGGATGAACCCTCGCGAGCTTCCCATTGTCGCAGATCGAAGGTCCGCCCTTCTCTCCCGTAGTTGGTCGAGGCTTATGCTGAGGTTCTCACTCTCGGTGGATCCCTAGGACCACGTCCCCGCGACCTCTCATTACCACCGATCAAAGGTCCGCCCTTCTCCATCTTTGTAGGTTGCAGCGTCGTTAGGGCCTGCCCCCCTCGTGCTCACCAGCAGTTTGAAGGTATGCCCTTCATGGTCTCTCCTGGACAACATTCATGTGACCTCCCACTACCGCTGATTGAAGGTCTACCCTTCTTTGCTGTAGTATGTTGTGGCGTTGTCAGGGCCTGCCCCCTCGCGCTCTCCAGTGGTTCAAAGGTATGCCCTTCACCTTCACCCTGGGACCATGTCCCTGCGGCCTCCCACTATCGCTGATCGAAGGTCTGCCCTTCTCTGTCGCAGTAGGTCGCGACGTCGCCAGGGACTTCCCCCTTTGTGCTTGTCAGCAGGTCAAAGGTCTGCCCTTCACCGTCTCTCTGGGACCATGTCCCAGCGACCTCCCACTACCGCTAATCAAAGGTCTGCCCTTCTCCACTATAGTAGATCGTGGTACCGTCAGGGCCTAGCCCCCTCGCGGTTGTCCAGGTTCGAAGGTCCGCCTTTCACCGCCACACTCAGCAACAGCCCCCCCATATCGGCGATCTGGCCTCTCACTACCCGGCTTGAAGCATCCGCCTTCACCTTTATAGTAGGTTACGACATCGTCTGGGTATCTTCCTTCAACCACCATCCACCCAGCGACATCTTACAGATCAGTAGAAACAACCTCTCACTTCTTGGCTAGAAGTGTTTACCCTTTTCCCTAGTAGTAGGTCGCAGAACCATTTGGGTCTCTTCCTCCAATAGTCAACCTCAAAGGAGTACCTCAAAGTTTCCCGCGCAAAGATAGCAGAGCCAGCGTTGCAAAACTTCTTAGGAAGAGCTCAAAACCACAGTAGGGCAATCATTCAAAAGGGTGGAAAAACGCACAAAGCTACTACAACCAAATAAGGAAACAAAGTCGGATAACAAATCAACATCAAATACAACACAAGTACAATCAAAACAAGAAAAATAAAGCTGGAGTCTACTCCTCCTCATCAAACTCGACACACTCGTCCTCTGAAAGATCGTCAAAGCCAAGATTGGAGGCGTCACACTCATGCTTGCGAGACACTATCCGGAGGGTCTTCATCATCCCGCGATGAAATGCCACCTCCCGAATGTCGTCGTGCTCGGTCTCCAACTCCTTTGTCCAAACCTCCTCATAGATCTCCTCAGACAATGGTCCTGTTTGAAGTCAATCGAGTTCTTATACTCGATCACCCCATTCACCTTCAACTCAGTAAGATGCTCCTGCGAGGAAAGATGTTCTACCTCGGACTCTAAGAGAGCAACATCGCCCAGCTCATTCTCTGCCAGAGACTTCTTAGTCTGAACCTCCTCTTGTAATCGCGCCACCTCGGCATTTAAATCCAACTCGACCTGCGGGAAGAGAGAAAGATAACGGTCGCGCATCTCCCTCAAGCAAAAAGATATCTCTCTATACTTCTTAGCTTCACCTAAAGAGATAGGTACTTTAAAGAAAGGGGTTAGACTTGATTTACTCTAGAGGGGGGGGGGGAGTTAATAGAGTAATTAAAACTTTTGGCTGTTTTAAAATTTATCAGAGTAAAATAGGTGATACCAATAGTAGTAACATGAAATGGAAACAGTCTAAGCTAATATATCATAGCACAACAAAATAAAAAGGAAAATGATCAACCAGACAACACAAGAATTTTATAGTGGTTCCCAAAACTGGGTACATCCACTCTTCTACCACCATGGTAGGAATCCACTATCAGGTTTTTGATCAGGTGACTGCCACCACAAGATCTATTTCTAGGGAGATCTCACAATCCTTTAGGCTTTTGATCAGTTGCCCAAAAACCAAGAATAAACTTTTGAAGGGAGTTAATAAACCCTTTTTACAGGAGGTGAGAGAGGTGATGATGTCTTCTCATTTCTCTATACAACAGAGAAGACTTGTGGATTCTATTGTCAAGACTCCTTCTGAAATGTAGAGATGGTTATGAAAACTTGGAGCCTTGCTCAGGGTGTAGGTCTTCAGCCTTGTCTTGAAAGATCCTGAAACTTTCTGACTGATTCAAAGTTGGTGTCCTTGAATGTTCCTGGAGGAGAAGTTGAAGAAGACTCTTGATATTGATGGTTGTTCTTCTTCAGTCTTCAGAAAGAACAAGGGAAAACAGAATGTTTTCTGCACAGAGAAAGAGTTCTATAAGTTGTTCTGTATGTCTGAGTACTGCACTCTTTCTATTGAATCAGATCTCTGTATCAGCCGTTTGAAGAGAATATCTCTTTTATATTCTATTGTCCAAATTCTCCTTTGAAATTTGAATTCCAAGCATTAATTACTGACTGATCTGGAGAATGAAACGGCTGGAATATTTGACTTAAATGAGTTTCCCCAACAGTCCCAATAAAATAAGCAAGTAATTACCCTGATGAATACAATAATTAATGCTGTCAATAACGGCTATATTCAGGAGAATATGAGCATTAATTACTCAAAGAATTACTGCTAAATAATATAATAAATAAGGGACAGAAGTAAGGAAAACTTCTCATTCTGGCTCAGGACAGAATTCGTCGACCTCTGAACAGAATTTGTCGACTTGAGTTCCAAGATCATTGAGCTGAGAATTCCTGTTCGTCAACTTGAGCTCTGCGAACTGCATTCTGGAAATAACTTGACAATTCTACACTCTAAGTTCGTCGAGCAAAGAATATGTCTGGAGGAGGAAATCGTCGACCTGAGCTTGAATATCGTCGAGCTCAACTCAGAGAAAGATTTCTGAGTTCGTCGATCTGAGATAGACGAACGTCGAGCTGAGTTTGAAGAATTTCGAACTGATAATTTTGAACTCTGAATTCGTCTAAGTCTGAGTTTACTGAGGTCCTCTACTGGCTGGTCCATGAAGATTGAACCTAAAGACTAGCCTAAACTCTAGTACTAATAGACTTGACCCTGACTATACAATGTGGGTCAAACTCATCCTAATTAGTGAACCTAGCCCAAATCCAAAATAGGGATCCAACAATCTCCCCCTATTTGGGTGAGGTCACTGATAAAAGCAAAAGAAAACAATCAAAAATCAGAATAAAATATATCTAGCAGAAAATAAAACATCCAGCAGATATGTACAAAGGTGCTTCATGATTAACAAATAGAGTTCAGAAAATAAAAACTAAACACAACAGTTATTTGTTTTTCTTTCCCTTCTCTTTCTCAGATTTGTCAGATGGCTGTTTGAAAATAATTTCTCTATTTGGATTTGCAGCTTCTCTTTTTGACATTATCATATCTGATGCTCCAATTATATTGCATGAGGTGGCTCTTGGTACTACTACTTCAGGATGCAAACTCATATAATCATCTACATTGAAAAATTTATTAGCTTTAACATACCTCTTGAGTTCTTATTTTCTATATGATGACATTGTGGAGTATTGAGATGGATCTTTTCCTTCTGCTTTAGCTTTGTTAATCATAGAAAGTTCAATCAACTCGTGAAACCTGGCCATTTTTGCAGTTGTTTCTTGTTCTGGATCTACAAATGGAATATGAGGTGATTCTGGACTTTTAGGACTAGATTCCTTCTTTGGATCATCAGTAGATGCTGAAGTACTTTTCTTTTCTGTAGCAGGAGGAGGCTTGCTCTGAGAGGATTGATGTTATTGACTTGGCTTGGAGTGTCTCTGATATGTTTTAGTAACTGGTGCTGATCTGAGAGAAGCACTTCCAGAGGCCCCAGCTAATGGAGGAGGAGGAGGAGGATCTTTCCTGAAGTGCTTAGGAGGAGACCTATACCTTCTTCTCTTCTTCCTTTCTTTTTGCTCATTCTTTGACAGCCACATCCACTGTGGCATCCTAGGGTAAGGAGAATATTTTTGGAAAATGTAGTAGGGAGTATCATGTGTAGGATTAGGCATGGGAATAGCCTTAGGAACATCTTTCCTTTTCTTAGCAATCTTCTTCTTTGCTTTTGGATAATCAGAATCATTATCATCGTTGTCTTCATCAGAAGATTCCGGAGGATTGTCATACATATCATAAATTTCCTTCAAGGCTTCCTTTGAGATTTGCTTCTCAGCTTGAGGAAGCACTTGAGGTTATGTAACTTCTGGTGGAGCAACATTCTCAGTAACCATCTGATTATCATCTTCTTCTAAATCAACAAACAAAAATTCATCCATGTTTGGCATTGGGGACTCAGCCCACATGCGAGGAGGAGGACTGCAAACCTCCTCAGCAATTGATATTTCAGAATTTACAGAAACTACAAAACTTGCCTTTAGTTGTTTAACAACCTCAGGGCTTATTGGTGAAGTACAACAAACAATAGCCAAAGATGGCTCTGGGCAAACTTCTGGAAGATAATTTATATAATTCGACTTAAAAGAATTTAACAAAGCAAATAAATCTACTGTGGGATTGACACAACAATCACCAACAGTCAAAACTGCTGGCAGATCAACTTGCTCATTTGTACAAAGCATATAAAAATCAACTGTTGTCTCAACTTCTAAAATCATATTCAAATCTGCATTTGCATATACTGGCTCATCTAACTGTAAAACAGCTATTGTTGTTGCATCTACTGGAGGAGAGGAGACTTGAGCTTCTTCACTGGATATCTCCCCCTGCCTGGTTTCAGAGGGTCCTGAAGCCATGCCCCCAGAAGAAGGGACAGAGGGGGCAGCAGAAATGAGGGCAGATAGGGATGAAATAGATTCAGCAAGAGGTTGAATAGCCTCTGGTATAAGCTTTTTGAGAAGGGGAGTGATGAGTTCTAGAAGGGAGGGAATTGAAGGGGAATCCAATTATACAAACTCAGATGGTGTCTGAGTAGATACAGAAGGATGGATGGAAGAGGAGGAAGGGAAAGGTGTGGTTTCTATCATTGGCTCATCAGGGGATGATGTGTGGAAGGGAGATGATGACAAAAGGTCAAAAGATGGAATGGATGAGAGGTTATGGAGGGGAATGTCCGCAAGATGATGGGGAAGTTGGGATTGAGGTGGTGTGGTATGCTCTGGAGATTGAATTGGTGTTGGTTGAAGTTCAAGAGATTGAATGGTTGTGTTGGAGTATGAGCTTGAGATGTGGATGGTTGTAGGAGGGTTGACGAAGGAATTGAAATTTGTGGAGGAGTAGGTTATTGATATGAAGGTGTTGGAATCTGGGTTAATGGAATGCTGATGGAGGGGACATCTTTTGGGGGTGGGGGATCAGCTGTCACAGCTCTTGTATCCTCAGATGCTCTGGAAGAGGTTGAAGCCTTAGAAGGCTTTGAGATAGTCCTCTCCCATCCTCCAAACAAGGCACATGTTAGCCTTTTGGAAGCATTAATGAATATAGTCTGTGAGACCAGGGATTCAATTGCCTTTTCCTGAAGAAAAATTCCCAAGATTCTTCCAAAACAAACCTCTTTCTTACTGTTCTTCTTCCTTATCAAATCAAACAGGATTTTAGCCCAATTCACTGGTTTCTTATTTACAACAACACACATTACCAAAAGTTGTTGCCTGGTAATATAATCATGGGAAGTATGCTTTCCTAGCAATACTTTGCCCACCATATCGGCTAAAAACTTATATTCAGAAGACAAATTTTTCTTAAACAGCTTATTAGGGTTCTCTCCAGTGTGACCCATTTTATTCAACATTTCATCATATTCAGAGCTATCTATCTCTAAATCTTCTTCACCATTTATCAAACCAAAAATTTTAGTTAACACTGCAGGAGTGAGAGTAACCTGATGTCAAAATATTGTGCCTATCATGGTGTCGGCGTCTGGAGTTGAGGAGGTGAACACCCATTCTCTGATTTCAGTAGCATCTATCTTTATTCTGGTTGTCATGAAGTTCTTCAACTGTTGTTCCTCAAATAACTTCAGTATGTCCAGGAAAGTTTGATCAGAATGTTGAAATGTCTCGAAGTCTATATCGAATCCTGTATCAAACTTCATTACGGAAAGAGAGCTCGTCGGAATTGCCATTGATCGCCTGCAAAAGGAAACAGAAAGATCAAGTGCAAGGGGAACAGAAAGCGCGGGATGGAGCTTGAAGAAAACCTAGATATAAGGTTTTCAGAATATGAAGAGGCAGACTCCGTCCTGCGAAATAAACAAAATTCTTCGATCTGAGGTCGATGAAATATTTTATTGATAAAAGAGTTCGTCGATCTCAGTCTGAAGATGGGAAACTTTTCGTCGTTCTCAGGTCGACGAAAATTTTCTGAAGCAGTATCGTCGTTCTCCGGTCGACGAATAAAACTTCACACAGAGAGAGTTCATCGATCTCTGGTCGACGAATTATCTCAAGAACTTTTCTCAGTTCGTCGATCTCCGTTCGACGAACTGTGGTAAATTCTTCGACCACAGATAGAGAGCTAAATTAATGCATCTCCATTTATCATACCTAGCTGATTCATAAAGAACAGATGTTTCTTCTCATCCAAGGATTTGGTGAAGATATCTTCCTTTTGTAAATCAGTAGAGACAAAGGTGAGATTAATTTTCTTTTTGTCAACACACTCTCTAATGAAATGATGTCTTACATCTATATGCTTAGTTCTACTATGATGCACTGGATTCTATGCAATAGAAATTGCACTGGTATTATCACAAAGTAGAGTTGAATTATTTAAGTTGACACCATAATCTAGGAGTTGGTTCTGAATCTACAGCATCTGTGGACAACAACTGCCAGCTACTATGTACTCAGCTTCTACTGTTGAAGTAGACACAGATGTTTGCTTCTTGCAAAACCAAGACACAAGCCTATCACCAAGGAACTGACATGTTCCTGATGTGCTCTTCCTGTCCACTATACATCCAGCAAAGTCAGTATCTGAGTATCCAGTCAATTTAAATTCTGACTCAGTTGGATACCAGAGTTCTAAATTAGGGCAACTCTTTATATATCTCAAAATTCTTTTTAGGAAAATAAGGTGAGATTCTTTAGGGTTCACCTAGAACCTAGCACAAAGACAAGTAGCAAACATAATTTCTGACCTACTTGCTGTGAGAAATAATAAGGACCCAACAATGGCCCTATATAGTTTCTGATCAACAGGTTTCCAATGTTTATCAGAATCAATCACAATATTTGTAGCCATAGGTGTTTTCTAAGCTGAAGCGTCATCCATCCCAAACCTTTTTATCAGCTTCTTAGCATACTTGGATTAGGATATGAAGATGCCATCAAGGGACTGCTTCACTTGGAGACCAAGGAAGTAGGAGAGCTCACCCATGCTACTCATTTCAAACTTGGAATGCATAAGGTTGGAGAACCTTTTGCATAGTTTGGAATCTATAGAACCAAATATAATGTCATCTACATATATTTGTACTAACAAGATTTTATCATGATGATGCTTGGTAAATAAAGTCTTATCTACAATGCCTCTAGAAAAGTTATGCTCTAAGAGAAAGCTAGCTAAGGTTTCCTACCAAGCTCTTAGAGCTTGCTTTAGACCATAGAGAGCTTTATGCAATTTGAAAACATAATATGGATGAGATGAAGAGATAAAACCTGATAGTTGTTCCACATAGACCTCTTCTTTAAGTTCACCATTTAGGAATGCACTTTTGACATCTATTTGATATACTGCAAATTTCTTGTGGGCTGCATAAGCTAGAAATATCCTGATTGCTTCAATCCTTGCAATAGGGACAAATGTCTGGTCATAATCTATGCCTTCCTCTTGTCTGTAGCCTTGAGCAACTAATCTTGCTTTGTTCCTTATGATAAGACCTTGAGCATCTAGATTGTTTCTAAATACCCATTTAATTCCAATGACTGGGTAGTCTTTGGGTCTTGGAACTAAATCCCAAACTCTACATCTCTCAAATTGGTTGAGCTCCTCTTACATTGCAATGATCCAGTGTGGATCTTGCTCAGCATCTTTAATGGATTGGGGCTCAGTTTGAGATATGAAGCAGACATGCATCATGTCCTTGTGGAGTTGATGCCTTGTCTGCACACCCACTAATATGTCTCCAATCACTTGAGATACATGGTGATCTCTAAGTGTGACTAATTCAGTAGGAGGAGTTGGTTTAGTAATAGCTTGGGGAATTAATTCCTCTTGTGGAATTATGGTAGTTGTTGTTGGATTTTCACTGTATTCAGTGACATCATCTTCACTTTCTTCAGCAATATATGGAGAAAGATGTGTAACAACCTCATTGGTGAGGGTCAACTCATCCAACTTCTCACACAGATGAGGTTCCTGCAAAGTCTCACTGGTATAAGAGATCTTCTCCTTGTAAAACATGTTAGATTCATTAAAATAAATATGAATAGACTCTTCCATTTTCATAGATGATTTATTATATACCCTATAAGCCTTGCTTACTTGGGAATATCCAAGAAAAATTCCAATTTCAGCCTTGGCTTCAAACTTTCTAATGTGTTTCTTGTTGTTGTTATGAATGTAACAAATACAACCAAAGACTCTAAAATAATCTACTTTAGGTTTCTTCCCTTTGAGTAGTTCATAGGGGGTCTTGCCCTTAAGCTTATGAATCAAACTTATATTCAGTATATAGTTTGTTGTGCTCACAGTCTCTGCCCAAAAGGATAGGGGAAAGTGAGCATCTGCAATTAATGTGCCTACAACTTCAATAACTATTCTATTTTTTTCCTTTCAGCTACCCCATTTTGTTGAGGAGTTCTAGGAGCAGAGAAGCAATACTTAATACCTTCCTTCTCACAGAATTCTTGCATGGGAAGAGACTCAAACTCAGTACCATGATCACGTTTGATCAATATAACTGGAGTATAATACTCAATCCTTATGCTCTTAAGAAAATATGTAAGAACCTTGAAGTTATCTGACTTGTTTCTCAAGAAGAACACCCAAGTGAACCCTGAGAAGTCATCAACAATCACTAAGGTATAAGACTTCTCTCCTAGGCTCTGTACAACAATGGTTCCAAAAAGATCCATGTGTAGCAAATACAGAATCCTAGGTGAATCACTCTTATTAAGTGACTTAAAGCTGTTTTTAGTTTGCTTGCCTAAATGACAAGCCCTACAAAGGCTTTCCTTCTTGTAGGGGCAAGAATACAATCCTATAACAAGTTTGTCCCTAGAGAGTTTAGCGATGTTTTTCAGATTTACATGACCTAATCTCCTATGCCAAAGTTCATTATTATTACTAGTTTGGTTAAACAGGCATATTTCAGTTTTAGCTGACTTAAAATTAACTACATAAATATTACCTACTCTAGTACCAGTTAACACTACTTGGTTATCTACAGAAGTAATAATACAGGAAGTTTTGTTAAATGATACCTGAAACCTTTCATCACATAACTGACTTATGGATATAAGATTTGGCTTCAGTCCACTTACATAAGCTACCTTCCTGAAGGTGACTGCTCCAATTTTGACCTTCCCATATCCTTCAGTCTGGCCACAATTAGAGTCACCAAATATTACTTTGGGTCCTATATAGCTTTGACTTATAGTTGATTAAGTTGTCCTTGCTGCCAGTTATATGCTTTTAACAGCCACTATCCAGATACCATTGTTGCTCTGTGGTGGGATAGTCTTTCACCTGCAATAAAACAGATTAGCTATTCTTGACCCAGGTCACCTTGGGTCCTTGTTTATTTACATAATTAAAACTAGAAATGTAAGAGTATTCTGGTTGATTTTTATAACCTAGGGGTGAAATATTCTAAGTGGAATTATCCATTGGGTAAATGGATTAACATAATCTCTTGTTGATTAAAAGGTCTGTTAGAATTAAAGTTTCTGTTATTATGAACTGGGGTCGACGAATTCTGGTAAGTTCGTCGATCTGAGGTCGACGAATGGGGATGAGTTCGTCGAACTCCACTCAGAGAATGAAAATATTCATTTTTGGGCCCCAATATCGTCGATCTCTGGTCGACGAACCATATTGGTTTCATCGATCGCAGTTTAGAGAATCATTATAATAAAAATTTGCGTTCAGAGTTCATTGACTCGAGTTCGACGAACTGTGCACATTTCGTCGATCTGAGTTCGACGAAATCTGCTGAACATTGTTATAATTAAGATTTTTCTTATTCTTTCTCTTTTTCTTATAATTCTGTTTTAATTCTGTTTGTTTAACAATATTATCATCTATCTTTTCCTTACCTTTTTCAGAAACAAATTTAATTAGAGTTGTTAGTATATTTTTCTGAATCAATGGGGGTTGGCTTGATGAAGCAACTAAGCTCAGCTTGCTATTAAGTCTGACATTCATTGTGTTTGTGATGTCCATCAACTTGATACTTCTCCCATTTAGGTATTCTTCAAGTTGCCTAGCCTCAGTTAATTTAATTTTTAATGAGATAATCTGTTCATTTGCTAGAGTTAATTCATCTTTTAATTTGATATTTTCAGAAAGCAAGTCTTCTTGTTTAGTCAATTTTTCTCTAAGTTGTTTAATCTCTTTTTCAGAATTAATTATGTCAATGCATAAAGATTTGAATTCAGTTCTAAATTTATCTGAATTAAAATAAAAGAAGACAGTACCTGATCTTCCTCGGATTCAGAGTCTTCACCCTCTGACTTGTCATCTTCTACTTTTGAACAGCTGCCTGATGCATTGATGGCCATCAGACACATTTCTTTTGCCTTTGCTTCCTCTTCATCTTCACTAGAGATGGAAGATGAAGATTCATCTTCAATTTCACTCCAAGTTTCAGCAACAAATCCTTTCTCCTTTCTCTTATGCTTACTGGAGGAGGGCTTGCTGTAGTGTTGCTTCCTGGGTTCCTTTTCTCTTCTTCTCTCCTTCTTTTGGTTCTCTTGACATTCTGATATAAAGTGTCCTGGTTTCCTGCAACAAAAGCAAACAACTTCTTTAGTTGGGGTCTTGTCATACCTTGGCTTGTCATCTTGCCTAGATGACTTCCTTCTGAAATCCCTCTTGCCCATCTTGTAAAATCTCTTGGTTAAGAGACTCAGAAATTCTTCACTGGTTATTGGAGCTTCTTATTCTTCAGATGCTTTGAATGCAATGTTCTGCTCCTTTCTTGCTGATGAGGGAGTCTTTTGCTCTACAGCTTCTCTAGACTTTATCAATTATTTATAGGACTTCAGCTTTCCAAGTAGAGATTCAGTGGAAATCTCATTCAGACTTCAGGCTTCTTTGATTGTCCAGATTCTGGAATCCCATGAGTTGGGGAAGCACATGAGGATTTTGTCATTGACTTCTGTAAGGGTGATGTCCTTGTCCAGAGTCTTCAGCTCATTGATGATTGAGCTTAGTCTGTTGTACATGTCACTTACAGACTTTGACTCATATTTCTTGAAGTTCTCATATTGAGAGATAAGATTGGATCTCCTGCCCTTTCTCTCATCTACTGAACTAGCAACCATCTGGTTAAGAGAATCCCAGATAATCTTGGCTGATGTGCACTCTACCACTTTCTGGAAGATGTCATCAGACATTATCTGAGCCAGAATATTCATGGCCTTGGCATCAGCTATTTTGGCCTTCTTTTGAGCATTTGTCCACTCAGGTGGTGGAACATCATGAGTGCTAGAAGTTGAGGTGGATACAGCTTCTTGAGTTGGTGGTCCTGTCAAAATAGAATTAATAATATCTTCATCAATAGAGTTCATATATAACTTGATTCTTGCCTTCCAGATAGAAAACTTATTCAGATTGCAAACTGGAGGTCTGGTGCTTGTATAATCTTTGTTCTATTCCATGATATAAAATAGAAAAAACTAGGAAATGAAAATCAGATCTAACAAGGATCTTTTGGTTCAAGTGTTAACTTGTATAACCAAAGGAACACCCCTCTGATACCAATTGAAAGAAAGGGGTTAGACCTGATTTACTCAAGAGGGGGGGGGGTGAATAGAGTAATTAAAACTTTTGGCTGTTTTAAAATTTATCAAAGTAAAATAGGTGATACCAATAATAGTAACAGGAAATGGAAACAGTATAAGCTAATCTATCATAACACAGAAAAATAAAAAGGAAAATGATTAACCAGACAACACAAGAATTTTATAGTGGTTCCCCAAACTGGGTACATCCACTCTTCTACCACCCTGGTAGAAATCCACTATCAGGTTTTTGATCAGGTGACTGCCACCATAAGATCTATTTCCAGGAAGATCTCACAACCCTTTAGGCTTTTGATCAGGTGCCCAAAAACCAAGAATAAACTTTTGAAGGGAGGTAATAAACCCTTTTTACAGGAGGTGAGAGAGATGATAATGTCTTCTCTTTTCTCTATACAATAGAGAAGACTTGTGGATTCTGTTGTCAAGTCTCCTTCTGAAATGTAGAGATGGTTTAGAAAACTTGGAGCCTTGCTCAGGGTGTAGGTCTTCAGCCTTGTATTGAAAGATCCTGGAACTTTCTGACTGATTCAAAGTTGGTGTCCTTGAATGTTCCTGGAGGAGAAGTTGAAGAAGACTCTTGATATTGATGGTTGTTCTTCTTCAGTCTTCAGAAAGAACAAGGGAAAATAGAATGTTTTCTACACAGAGAAAGAGTTCTGTAAGTTGTTATGTATGTCTGAGTACTGCACTCTTTCTATTGAATCAGATTTTTGTATTAGCCGTCTGAAGAGAATATCTCTTTTATATTCTGCTGTCCAAATTCTCCTTTGAAATTTGAATTCCTGGCATTAATTACTGACTGATCTGGAGAATGAAACGGCAGGAATATTTGACTTAAATGAGTTTCCCAAACTGTCCTAATAAAATAAGCAAGTAATTACCCTGATGAAGACCATAATTAATGCTGCCAATTACGACTATATTCAGGAGAATATGAACATTAATTACTCAGAGAATTACTGCTAAATTATATAATAAATAAGGGACAGAAGTAAGGAAAACTTCTCATTCTGGCTCGGGACAGAATTCGTCGACCCTGAACAGAATTCGTCGACTGGAGTTCCAAGATTGTCGAGCTGAGAATTCCTATTCGTCGACCTGAGCTCTGCGAACTGCATTCTGGAAATAACTTGCCAATTCTGCGCTCTAAGTTCGTCGATCAAAGAATCTGTCTAGAGGAGAAAATCGTCGACCTAAGCTCGAATATCGTCGAGCTCAACTCAGAGAAAGATTTTTGAGTTCGTTGATCTGAGATCAACGATCGTCGAGTTGAGTTCGAAGAATTTCGAACTGATAATTTTGAACTCTGAATTCTTCTAAGTCTGAGCCTACTGAGGCCCTTTGCTAGATGGTCCATGAAGATTGAACTTAAAGACTAGCCTAAACTCTAGGACTAATAGACTTGACCCTGGCTATACAATGTGGGTCAAACTCATCCTAATTAGTGAACCTAGCCCAAATACAAACTAGGGATCCAACAGTACTCATCCTTCAAGTCGACGTAGTAGTCGTTCCAAGTGTGAGTGATCTAGGCTTGAATACCAATTTACAACAAAAAGGCGAGGTGAGACAAGTTGAAAAGTAGCAAGAGCAAACCAAGGTCAAGTAGCAAACTTATCGCATTGTTAATCACTTCCAAAGACGAAGAAACACGCTTCCCCTTTTGTCGGGGTTGAATGAGGGCCCCCTCATCGGGAGCCTGGGTAGAAGACCCTAGAACTTCAATATCTGGGTCACTGGACGAAACTTCGTCAACTCGAGAATTGTAAGGGTCATCCTCTAAACGCGCCTTTGACTGACTGATGGGTCGACGCATGGAAGCCATGTCGCCTCAACCTTCAAACACCAACTTTCCCTTCAAGTTGCAGCCCAATGGGGTAGCAGCAGAATGTCCCAGATCATCAAAGAGCCCGCACAACAACAAAAGATTCTTCTCCATGAACATAAAACTGCTGAAAAGATGATTCGCCAACTCATGAGGCTCCACACACCCTAGTGTTGGCACAAATTCTCGCTCGCATCCTTTCATCTGGCGACATCGATCTGGGAGAGTGCTCTAGAGCTTTATCCATTCCCAACAGTTGCGAACATACCCATACACCGTGTTCCCGTGATGCCTGTCAATCCAGCTCTCGAATACCGGCCAGCTCTTATTGTTGTGAAGTTTGACACGGTCGCCGCTATCAGTGCGCGCATCGCACTAGTCTCGGAAAGTCTCCAATGAAAGCCTCGAGCCATGCTCCCAGGAAAAAACAATCATCCCCACAATGCACGTTATCACAAGTGAGGTGAACTGTTATGACAGAACCCGCAATACTTTAATATATCTGTTATATCCATGCGGGGGGGATTGGGCAACCGAAGCCTGACTCTCAAAGAAGACTCCCATAACATCATCCTTCTCACCGGAGGGCTCTGCACTCGCTTCTCGGCACGAGGAATCCTGATCTCAATATCAAAGGAAATATTAAAGCGTCCTCTCAAAAAAGCAATCTGCTCCGCCGTAAACATAGAGAGCATCTACATCGCTCTACCAGAGACAACACGTTGGGATGCCTAAACAAGATACACAACAAAGCGGTAGAATGGTGAAATCGAGAATTCGCCAAGAACAACTAAAAGGAATTACAGAATTACGCATCCCGTATTGGGGACCCAGGCAGCATGAGCAAATGCGTGCAGCAGGCACAAGGGGGCACGTCCTGCACGAACACATACAGGAGCACACACCAAGTAAGGGAGGGACCTCACATACACACGCCGCATGCGAGCACAGCGCCCGAGCACGTACCATGCATGTGGGCATACATCCCGCCGCACACAATGTGCGAGAGTGCATTCCTCACGCGCGTAGTGCACCGGTGTGCTCCCCGCGTGTGCAGGGCATGCAGGTGTGCACCCCGCCTGCGTGCGCACGTCATGCGGGTGCACACCCCGCGTGCGCGCAGGTTTGCACCCTTACGTGTACCTTTTAAGTCCCCACCGTACCTTCTTGTCCATCGTCGTTACCTCCCATCATGATACCCAAGCCTGGCTAAAAGATGAAAGCCCACACGCTCCTTTCAACACAACTCTAGGCTTCGTGGGCTTTGCGAGACCAATGATGGGGTTGGCCCCAATTTATAGAAAAAATGGGAAACATCTAGCGGATTTCCCACTCCCCCACTTGCGTAGTAGGAAGTTGATAGAATCGATTTCAAGATAACCCAAACACCTAGAGGGGGGGGGGGGTGAATAGGTTCTATCTTTTTTCACTTAAGACAGAATAAGAATTCAGTTCTTTAAAAAGAATCTAACTATTCTACAGCTAACATGACAACCACAGCACAGAATTCACAATCACACACACATCACAGATTGCACACTGGTTTATAGTGGTTCCCCAAGGTCTGGGTACATCCACATTCCCCCTTCGCCTATCCAGCAGTGTGCTAGATTCGGCCTTACTTCTTCATTCTTCTCAGATCTACAGATCTTACAACTCAGAACCCTGAAAGGTTCCTACAACTCAGAATGTATCCACACTCCTACAGCTCAGGCTAACAACTCTACCTCAGCCTTGTCACAAGGCCTACAACTCAGAGATTGATTTATCCTACACTCAGACTCAAAAGCCTTACCACTCAGAGATCTATATCTCCTACACTCAGCCTTTATATTATAGGCTTACAACTCAGATCTTGAAAGATCCTATAGAATTTGAAAAATCTTATAGATTGACTCTTACCCTTGTTGAGAGAGAAGGGATAAAGGGTTTCTTGATCAGCTCTTGATAAAACTGATTGCTGAGATCAACCTGTTCTTAGCTTTCTTCAAAGCTTCTTGAATCTAAACTCAGTAGGGTTGATCTTCTTTGAAGTTGACTGGCTGACAGCTTCCTTCTTAGATTTCAGAAATAGATCTGAATTCTTCTTAGCAGATTTGTTCAGGATCTGCTTCTTAAGAGACTTGTAAATGTCTCCTTCTTTACTTCAAACAGTTGGAGCTCTCTCTCACTCTCCAAATCTTCTGAAGTTTCTTCTGAATTCTTGTTTGAATTCTCCTTAGACAAATTCTGAGTAGATTGCCACTTCAGACTGTCTTCTTAGATCTTCTCATGAAAATCTTCTTCTGTGTGACGTGCTCTTTCTTGATCAATGATCAATTTTTCATTAGTTGTTCGTTCTTTGATTTGATAGAATCCGTCTTTATATAGACTTCATCCATGGTAACCGGCTGATCCGGTTTCTAACGAACTTCTGACAGTTCTGATAGCTTCAGCAAACTTGTTGGAATTCACAACTATCAAGTCTTCAGTCATTTATTGAACCTTTATCTTTGTCAGCAAAGTGTCAATACTGATCTTCATTATGTGTCGACACAAGTAGATTAAGTGTCGACACAAGCTTTGGTGATGTCGACATAGCTCCTTTGGTGTCGACACTGCTTCTTAACACTGCATCTGTAGAATGTGTCGACACTGCTTCTTTGTGTCGACACAGTCACTTCTTCACTTCACAACAATCAACTTTGTTGAAACTCTGCTGTGTGTCGACACAAGTCCTATGTGTCGACACAGTTGATATAGTCTAAGAATTCTGTGTGTCGACACTGCCTCCAGGTGTCGACACAGTTGATGTCGACTAAAAATTCTGTGTGTCGACACAGTTTCTTCTGGTGTCGACACTGCTTTTCCAATTGTCGACACAAGCTTTCTTAAGTGTCAACACAGCTTCCTCTGGTGTCGACTCATGGACTTGGAAACTTTTTTTCTGCATTTTAGCATATTCTTAACCTGCACATATAAACTCAAAATAACATCAAATACACCTTGATGTATATCATTGAGCTAAGTGAGGCATCTTCAAATCAGGTACACATTTTCCTATGTACCCAACAGAAGTTACACGTAATAACCGCCACATGCACAATCCACACACCCAATCCATGTGATAACCACCTCGCGCAGATCCCCACCCCCCGTGCTCCTACACACCGGTCGCCCCTTTCCCTCTAAGCCGTCATAAGATGTAACATCCCCCGTGCTTCTAGGCCCCCTAAAGGTAGGGTTAGGACTTGAGTGGTGCATGGAGGACCTAGTGTGACCCTAGCTCAGCTTGAACTTAGGGAACTGCTATGTGCACCCCAATGTACAAAAGTCAACCTCAAGGTCAACTATGGTCAAATTAACCTTAAAGGCTAAATGAGAGCTCAAGCCATTTCAAGTGGGCTAAGGCCTTGCCCAAGGCCCATCCTAAGGCCCACTAAATTTTCAGATTTATTTAATCTAATTTATTATTTTAATTAGGGGATTTAATGGGGGTAATTAGGAGGGAAGTTTCACTTGGAGGGGAAATAATGGAGGGAGGCCAAGTGACACTTTCTTCTTCTTCCCCAACCCCTCCTTTCATCTTCCCTAATGAAGAGGAGGAGGTTTCCAATAGTTATAGGTTGGCCACCATTAAGGAGGGCCTTTAATGGTCATGACCATAACCCCCATAATTTGGATCTTCTATATAGAGGCCCCCAAAGCTCAATTCGATCCTTTCATCACCTTCAGAAGCTCCTTGGTAGTCAAAATTGACTCTTACATCAAAGCTTTCCGTGGAGAATCGAGATCGGGAGAGGTTCGCCGGAAAACGCCAAAAATAATGGCTACCCGCCGGAGTAGCCGCATCCAAGCCCAAAATCAGGCATGTTTCTCCTCCTCTCCCCTTTTTGCTAGTATCCTGGATCCAATAGGAGAGAAATCGGGCTCAACATAGTCCGATCCAATGTGAGAAAATGGAGATTTTTGGAAAATTCCATGGGGGCGGGTTCGCCGAAAACCACCACTTCTGGCGGCCAAACCATCGTCGGGCGATAGCCACCACCTCAACAGAGGTGGTGGTGGTGGTGACCGGCCAGGGAAGTGGACGAATGTCCAGAAAATGGCTGTAGAAAAGCTATAGGTCGGGTGGATCCCGTCCCTTGGCTAGAGGAGAAAGATGAAATCACCACCGTTGATTTGGATTAATATTAATTATTATATATATTTTGCCCCCCTTTAATATGCACTTTTTGATGCTGACAAATAAGGCATTTAGGGGTTGAACCATGAAAAGTACCCAACAAGAAAAAGGTAGCCATGTGAGTCTACTTTAATTAGAAATTACAATAAGGTCATTTAGAGCACTGCAGCTCCCTGTAGGTCAATTCTTGTGGGACTGGTCCTTAGGGTAGGACAGTCACTATTTACTTAATAACTTTTAATTGGCTAAGGGGATTGACTTGGAATTTGGAACATATAAGAATATACCATAGATAAAACTACAGTCCAAAAATGGGAATTTGTGGACAACATTTTCTTATGGTTTTATGAAAATTGTGATTTTTCATATAAATGAAATATTTTGAATAATAATTATTATTTTAATCCCAAATTTTGGTGAGAGATTGATTAGGGAGGTATAAGGCGCTGATAAAAATTTCAGCTCCTTTGGACCCTTGTAAGCTGGTGAATCCCACATGCAATTTGTCATGGTGTATGTGAAGTGGTGTGCATTTAGCAAAAAATATGTATCTTGTGAATTTAGTAAGATTGACTTGGTCAAATCCAGTGAAATTTTATACATATAATTATTTAGTAAAAGTACACCTCCTCATGAAATTTTAGAATATTTGAAGTTAATTTTCTTAGCAAATGAATTAATTAGTATTTTTGTTACGCAAGTGTATTAGGATAATTAAAATAGTTTCAAAAATTATGAAACCTGGCCAATATCAATGATTTGGTATGTTAAACACTGGATAAATTAATTAAAATTTTTGAAAGTTAGAATTTTAGGGTTGCAGTTATAATTAGCATTTTTGCCCCTTCTATATTATTGAGATAATTATGCTCAAATTGAGTTATAAAATTATACATTTTTGGAATAAATAATTATTTACTATTTTTAATCTCCATTAATTTTTCTGGAATTATTTGATGAATGTTTATAGTACTTCATGTGTAACATGACCTAGTGGATTAGATTGTGTAATTAGAAATTAATATCAAATATTATAGAAATGATGTGAAATTTGGTCAAAAGATATTATTACTCAAGATGATATTAGAATAATTTTATCTTGCTGGTTTGATAACAGAAAGTGACACTTCATGTTCAAAATCACATTTAGCAATAATTTGGAAAAAATATAATAATTGCTGATTATTTTATAAAAATAATAAATCTTTGAAACTAAGTCTAAGATGTCATGATAGATCACAAGAAATAATATTAGGGCCTAGGGTCTAGTATTTGGAGGATTCCTGTTCATACACACATAAAAGACATATGGTTTGCATTTAACAATTTTGGAAAATTAGTGTTTTCAGCAGTTAATACTTTGGAGAGGTCACACACTTAGTAACCCTGAGAGTGGATTTGGTTAAGGGTAGTATAAATCTATTAAGTACCTTGAGATAGGGAACGATGGGGTTCAACCCATCATAATTCCTAGTACCGCTGCGAGCCCCTCACAGGGTAGACACCGGGAAGTCCAAGGTTAATCATAAATCACAAAGTAATCTAGAGGTTAGACAAGAGAGTCTGATAGGACTAAGGAATGTTATAGGGATCTCACCCAAGTGTGGGTTGGAGTGATACAAGGCTTGTTGGTCCTACGAGCTAGTGGCTCGGGTTGTTGGTCGATATCAGGATGGGTTGGTCCTGCGAGTTGGAGAATCTGGAGGGAATTGTTATACCTGATTTGTGTTTATATTGTTGGGTCACTTAGTACTGTTCTAGTCGGCACACCGACGGAAGTACGATGACTCTGGTGCGGAGTGTAGACCTTTGGGGAGACCAGTAGGATGTTTATACTGAGGTCTGGAAGACAATGTCCCCTAAGAGTGCACCCGACCATGGAAGACTGGTAGTCGCCAATAAGAGTACGCAAGGGCTACGCTGCTATGTTCTTAGCGTTGAGACATACGAGAGGTCTAGGCCTGATAGTGTGCCCGACCGCCTAGGAGTGGAGACACCCGCTCCACTACCACCATGAGCCACGACGGTTGGTATCTGATAGGTTTGCCACCTCTAAAAAGTGGGGATGTATGAAAGGTCTGTGCATAGAATCGTGTGTGTGAGTTACATAATCATTGCACTGCATAACATGACATAATATACGCACTTGCAGATCCTCATCATATAAATTAGTATGGACTCTTTTATATGATGAGTTACTATTTCAGAAACCTTAATCTATATGTTTGTATGAGCATTTGTATAAGTTGGGGTACGCTTCTATGATGGTAGTGTAGTTGCTTTACTTTAATAGTTTTACTTAGCTCCTCTTACTGTACTTTTATACTGTACTAGTTATTGGTCTTCTTTACTGCTCATACTGATATAGAACTGCTAGAGAATTATATATAAATACCACTGTCACCTATTTGTATATTCTGCTACTATTGATCCTCCGCTTTCTTCCTCCTGCGTGGTGCCTTAGAGTCGCAGGGGTGAGGCGGGGATGAAGCAGCTGAGTCTAGTTTGACTAACTGTCGTTTGACCACATCATTTTAGGAACATGTGGAGACGCCACCGTAGTTTGACTAGGTGGAGCCAGAGATTGATACACCAGGATCTGAGTAGTCGGAGCAGCGCACTACCACTACTACTACCCGACGTCAGGTTGATGATCATATTGTTTAGCTTCTATGTTATTAGTTGAGAGAGAAAGTGTGATATTTTATGATGTTTATGTACCAGACATAATCTCTTTTTCTTGTACTCTTTTATTATCTCATGTGGACCTTTACTTAGATATTTATATATCTTTATTGTGATATATGGGCTTGTTTTACTTTTTCCTTCGTTGGCTGTGAGTGATTGTATTTGCCGGCAGGGTCGCTATCTTGTGGTGACAACTAACTCGTAGTTGGTGTCATTGTAAGGAGATGGTCCTGGGCATAAAATCTCTTCTCGGTCGTGCCCAATTCCCGGGAGGAGAGATTTTACACAAGAGTCCACGACCGACCACCCTGACGAGGTCGGCTGCCCTTAGCCGCTTGCATCCGGGCGGCCCCGGCCTTGACCCTCATAGCGGAGGGAGCCTCCGGTTAGCCACCCCGCTGTGGGCAGCCTCGTCCACAGCCCCCCACTAAAGGGGGGTTACCGGTTGGCCACTCTACCATTGGAAGCCTTGGTCGTGACCCTCCCACAAAAGGGGGGTCGCCGGTTGACCGTGTACCCCCCAAAAGAGGGGGTTATCGGTTGTCTTACCCTCCGTGGGCGGCCTTGGTCGCGACCCCCCAGGTGAGGGGGGTCGTCGGTTGGCCTCCCTACCCTGGGCGGCCTTGGCCACAATCCCTGCAAGTGGGGGCGTGCGTTGGTCAGTCGCCCCACCGCGGGGCGGCCCGGGTCATGGCCTCCCTGGACAAGGAACGATCGGTCCTTGGCCTCCCGGGCCAAGGTTTGCCCGCAACCGACCCTTCAAAACTGGCCGCCCCATCCTGGCCGTTCACTATGGTGGAGGGGGGAGGCCGCCGCCTTGGCCGCTGGCCTCGGGCCGTCAAGTCCCATGTGCGTTCTTTTTCCTACCCAGGGGTATGATCGTCTTTTAATAAATTTGGTGATCCGTGTGCCTGGATCCGGACATTTTTGTTGGTGCATCTGGTAGTTACAGGATGAAATTATCGGATCTCCCTCGTAAGCGTCTATAAATAGTCCCTCTTTTCTCTTCATTTAGATCTTTCTTCAGTTCACTAACTCTGATAACTCTTCTTGTCTCTTTCTCTCTACACTTTCTCTCTCTCCTCCCTTCAGCAGGTGGTTAGCCCTCAAATAAATTAGACAATCATCACTTAGGCGAATGAAGTTTGCCTGGACCAAGACAAGAGTTCGGGAGCAAGCAATTTATTTACCTGTCATCGACGAAGTCCCCGATTGTGTGCAAGACGCATGAACGAGCGGAAAGTCATCAAGCGGCCACTGGAGCAAATTCCAGAAGGAGCGCAAAGAACCTGGAGGCGTGTAGAGATCTTGCAGCGCTCAGAACTCTCCCCATTTCAACCAACTCTAAAAGTGTAACGAGCAGCAGCCAGTCGCTCTCACCTCCAACAGAACAACTTTGTAACAAGCTCTGAAGTAGTGGAAGTTAGGTCGACAACAAATTGACCATGCAGTTTTTCACCCCGATTGCAGATTTTCCACGTAATCAAAGCTCTCTGGAATTGATCTAAGAACATCTGATTGTTCGCCCACTCGACCGCATAATAGGCTAGGACGGTTCAAGAGGCTCGGTCTACTAGAAGCCCCAAGCAGACCGCAACAAAACGATTTGAGCTAGTCACTGTTCATTGTGAACCATCGGGACATGAGGCTGTGACCTTGACCTTTGCATTAGATTGTCCCATATCAATTTCGAGCTAGCTAGGCATTTTGTATGAAGTCAAATCGTGTTCGGTGGCCCGATTTGGTGATGTTGTTTGATGTTTCGTTTAGGGATTTTGTTAGAGGAATGATTGTGGCATTGAGTTGTTATAATGACTGCTTTTAAGAGAACTCAAGATGTTGGGTTTAGGGTATGGGGTGCCAGTAATATTCCTAGTTTTCATATATGATTGTCTTACGATTATTTGTGTTAATGATTAGTTAGGTTGGATAGGGCACCAACCATGGGTATAAATATAATGTCGCCACCAAACTGGTCGTGGGTATTTATATGTTGTCACTACACTTGTCTTGAAAAGCATATCACCTTCAGTCTGTATGTATACATGTATACTGTCACCAAGATGAATATGGGTCCTATACACAATGTCAGCATACTTGGTTAGAGTTATGATAAAAGGGGGTATTAGTTGTTAGGACTATATTTATGTATATTATCCTCATACTCAATTGAGATTATGGGACCTTTGCACACACAAGTCAAAGTTGTGTATTGTTTGATTGTACTTGATGATATGTTAGATTCATATGTGTGAAATAGAGTGATGTGGTGGATCTGTAGATGACACCCGGTGATATGCATGATTACATTGTAGGCCTCATTCTTTTATTTTCTAGCAAAGAAAACATGTTTGATGCATATAATATCTATATAGTAGCTTTTAATATGCTTATTTAATTTTGCTTTATTTGCATATGAAGTGCTGACTAGCGGGATGATGTAGTTCCCAGAGACCCGCTAGGATAGCCAGGGGCGTAGAGATTTTACACGATTTGTGCCTAGCTTATAGTTGACTCTTGTTTACTCTCTCTCTCATAATGTTTGGTTATAGGGAATAGATCGAAACCAGGTGTGCGCTAGCCCGCTTGAAAAGCTAAAAAGAAAATAAGGCTCGTGAAGTATTTTTTCCTATATATTGCACTTTCTTTTAATGATGTTCTGAAATGGGATAACAATTGCTAAATATCTCAGAGTTTTCTCTAGAGAGAGGTGAATAGAAATTAAAATTAGGTTGAGCCCTAGGTCCAGTTCCAAGCGTAACATGCCAAAAATCAAGTTTGAAGCAGGATGTACAAATTTGGAAAGAACATGTTTGCTATTTTAACATTATTTGCTCACAGGATAACAAATTCGATTTCATTTTTAGGGAGTTATAGAGCTCCCGAGAAAATTTGCAACTACTCATTAGAAAGGTCTTTCTGAGGGCTACAACTTTCATGTTGAGTCCGAGACCTGAATCTGACTGGGTCATGCCTAAAAATAGGACTGAATTCTGTCACGTGTACAAAACAGATTTCTGTCTATTAATATAATAAAATTTTTACACAAATCTTAAAGACCGATGAACAACATTTGTTCATCTTCTTCCTCTAGCAACGCACAAATGCTTTCAACTTCTCTCCTCCTTTTCTCCCTCAATGGACCATCGTTCTTCACAAAATCAAGTCTGCTGCCTTCGTACTGAAGAGAGGAAATGATTGAAGTATTTTCTTGGCGATCGATGCCTTAGAACAGAAGTTCTAGCGTGGTCAATTCCTGGAAAACTCCATTAAACTAACCAAAATCAAGCTCTCTTGAGCCTGATGTCTCTCCTATTTCCGATCTAAAGATCTAGCACTAAGCGAGAAGGTAGGAAGCACACATGATTTGCGATTATGGAGAGTGTTTATCTCCTTAGTGGCATGACAACGTTCGGCTTCCGGCGTCCTTGCTCCGTGCTTCGTTCTTCCAAGGGAAAAGGGTCGGCTCAATAGAAAACTCAGCTCTTTGGATGAGGGAAATAAGCTCAAGGTCAATGGCTTGAGGTGAGAGAAAAGGGGCTGATTTGACTTAGGATTAAAGGCTGACAAGCTTCTCATGCTTTGGTATGACTACCCAGGTTAAGTGTCACCCTCCTATAGGACCAAACTTATTTATAACATTAAATAAGATTTGGAAATGACAAGAGGTAATTAATGTGCCGCTCACAGAAGTCCCGAAAACATTTCATATTCCGATTCAGCCCACTCTATTTCCCAGGCAGCAAACAACAAAGCAGCGCACATAAATTGAACGTCAAGTCCAGGCGTCAAGTTCACTCGACGATTCGTCGAGTGACGGTCCGTCGGGTTCACTCGACGATTCGTCGAGTTCACTCAACGGTTCGTCAAGTTTACTTGACCCTTCGTCGAGTGACACATGACGTTCACTCAATGGTTCGTCGAGTTTACTTGACCCTACGTCGAGTGACACTCGACCCTTCATCACTCGACGGTCCGTCGAGCTCACTCAATAGTCCATCCTACCAGTCACCCCCATGACCTTGGGTTTTCTCTCCCAAAATTTTTTGCTGGCCTAAGCCACCCAAGGTGACACAAAACACGCATGAGGGGTCCAGATCAAAATGGGACGTTACAACATACGCCGCACAAACCATTCCCTCCACCCAAAAGGCCCTGGTAATGCCTTTGGCGTGAAGCCAACACTTACAGATCTCCGTCAAATGATAGATATTTCGTTCTACAACTTCATTCTGTTGTGGAGTATGCGCACAAGTAAGCTTCCTTCGGATTTCATGCTTTCTGCCAAAGTTGGAGACCTCGTTTGAGTTGAACTCTCCTCCAATGTCAGTTCTCAACTTCTTGATCCGCAGACTGAGCCGACCCTCCACGAGCTCCTTGAAGTCCGCAAACTTCCTGAATGCCTCTGACTTCTCCTTCAAAAAGTATACCCAAGTATACCTCGAAAATTCATCAATCAGAGCCAACATATACCTGCTACCGTCGAGATTGTGGCTGACGGTGGGTCCCGTTAGGTCATCATGGATGCACTCTAATGTTGTCTTGTATCTTGTCTGTGATTTGTCAAATGGAAGGTGATGAACCTTACCATACTGACATCCCGCACATACATGACCGTCTACAAAAGATGAAAGGATAGACAAGCCATGAACCAGGCATCTCACCGTCATAGCCTTTAGCTTATCCATCCTAACATGCTCCAGCCTCTCATGCTAGATAACAGCGCTGTCATTAGCCCTCATCTTATCAACATAAGAACTTATCGCCAACACGAACAAGTCCTTAACCCGCCTTCCAATATGAGTGACGTCAGCTTTCGTAGCTGACATATTTCGGAGAAATTTCACTTCTGTCAGGCCAAATAGAATGTGATACCCAACGTCTATAGCGTTGTCACAGAGAAGATGTTTTTCTTCATGCCCTACACGTGATGCACACTCCTAAAATTGAGTGGACCCCGATCATTGACTAATGAAACTGTCCCCTCCTTTTCAACTATATGTACAGTATTGTCAGCCGTAATAATATCATCATTACCTTTGTACTCCTGCAGTGAAGAGAACTTTTGCTCGTCCCCGGTGAGGTGATGACCCCACCCCGAGTCTACGATCCAGTTCTCTTAATAGTTGATGGATGCAACTGCACAAACATAAGTGCTCATAATAAAGGCACTCCTCAATCCTCCTTCCTCGGTTCTGGATTCAACCTCTTCTTTCCCTGCAACATTCCCTAGCTGAAGATTCACTCTACAGTCCTTCCGGATGTAACCAAGCTTGTTATAGTTTTAGCACCGAGTTCCTCCTCTCTTCTTCCTCTCATCCTACTTAGGAGCCTTGCTCCTCTCCTATTGTGATGAAGAAGACGGACCATCGCTAACAGATGACTTCTTCTTCCTGTCTCATCTCTTCTTCTTGCCAAAGAAGAGAACCTCACTATCTGTTGGGTATTATATCCACAATGTACCTGATTTGAAGAAGCCCCTGAACAAGCTAAGTTGAATTGACAATGTATTTGACGATCTTCTATCAAGTTGTGCTTGCAGCTATTCCATGCTAAGTACACACCAATGTCAGGGTGCAGTGGGTCAATATACACGGGTCTGCGCAACGTAATCCCTCGTTAAGAAGATCAGTGTGTTGACTCATGTGTGCTCTCTCTATTGGAGTGTACTTATTTTCAAGTACATGGTCTAGGTAGATCAAGAGCAGAAGAAGGAGCAAAGATGGGTCAAAGACCAAGTCATCAAAGGAAGGAAGAGAAAATTCTTCTAAGTCAAAATCGACGGGAATCACTAAGTTATTCCCGCCGACTTCGACGGGATTCGCTAGTGATTCCCGCCGACTTCGACGGGAATCATTAGTGATTCCCGCCGATTCGTCGAGTATCACTTAGCCTCTCTCGCCGACTTCTTCCGGCTGACTGTTTTCAAACAGGGATTCTGCTAAGGCAGAATCGACGGGAATCGTGAGTGATTCTCGCCGACATCGACAGGAATCACCAACGATTCTCACCGATTTTGCCTTAGGCAAATTTCCTCCGTTCGCTGGACCGAACCAACTTGCCGTGCGCTGTTTCGGTCGGGGCTAGGGTTTCTCCTTGTGGGTCCCACAAAGGTCTTTAGGATTGGCCTCTGGTATATATATACCCGTATTTTGAACCTCTGCAGTCAGTCATTCATGCAAAATGAAAGTAGCCGACGTCGTGCCCTAGCCGATCGCGGAAACCGTCGATCGCTTGTCGCCGCTCGCAGTTCGTCATCGCCGCTAATCTCAGATCTTCTTTGATCTTCCGACGACAGTACCGAGGCAATCTGAGCGTCTCACGCATCTCTCTTGAGATCTTTTGTCTCTCGATTCGTTGAACGAGACAAATTCTCCATTCTGAATCGGTGGAGACGATTGATCCGACTGAGATCGTTGGTAGACTTTGCTTGCTTCGTCAAGAAGTTTGGATCTACAAAGCATCGCCGCCACATTTACTTGCCGCCGCCGATCTTGACAAGATTCTTTCCAAGAGAGAAATCCAGTTGTGGATTCTTTGTAATCTTCAAGCAAGCTTCAACGAACGAAGAAGGACATCGGGATCTCCAAAAGCGTTGTTTGTATTTTATTTTACATTCAATTTTGGTTTGTTGTAAAGGAAATTTCATTCCTTGTTGTAAGGGTTGGGTACAACCCGTGGTGGTGGAGTAGTGACTCCTTTGTTGGAAGGGTTCCTTCCGTAGTGTGAGGATTGGATTTCAATCCATTTGGAGAAGTGACTGAGTCATCCCTTGGTGGGATAGAGGTCGAAGGGGGAAAGTGGACGTACCCAAATCGAGGAACAACTATAATTCTTTGTTTGCTTTCTGTGCTCTGTTTGTTAATTTGTGCAGTTAAATTTCATTCCGCAAAAGACTGCACGACACCTATTCCCCCCCCATAGGTGGATTTAGTCGACACTAGAGACTTTTAAGTGGTATCAGAGGGAGGTTGCTCATCAGTAAGGTTAACACCTTGAGTAAGATCCTGTGTTTAGTGTCAAGAAGGAAGAAGATCTCAGGAATGGACGGACTCAAGTATTCAGGAAAGATCCCAGTATGCATCAAGCTGAACTTTCCCATCTGGAAGGAAAGGATCAGGTTCTACATGGAAGCAGTCGACCCCTTACTCTTCATGATAGTGGAGGAGGGACCTTATATCCCCATTAAGGCCTCTACCATTGATCCGACCAAGATGGTGCCCAAGAAGCTCTCCGAAATGGATAAGGATGAGATGGTGCTTGTCGGACTAGATAAGAAAGCTCAGAACATTCTAGTAAGCGCCGTCGATGATTCCATGATGCAGAATTTCAGCAACTGCAGGACTGCCAAGGACATCTGGCACTGCCTGATCATCCTGATGGAAGGCACATATGAAGTAAGGGATGATCAAAGATCCCTTCTGAACCAAAAGTATGAGGCCTTCAGGCAAGGTCCTAAGGAAGAAATTGGAGTGACTTTCGAGAACTTCTTGAAGATCGTCAATGCCCTGAAGGGATATGGCAGAGTGTTCACCAATGGTGAACTAAATGACAAATTCCTTAGATCCCTTAATGGGACACCAAGATCTGTGCCATCAGGGAGTTTGGCAAGCTGGCAGAAACTGATCCCCAGATTCTGTTTGGGAAGCTTATGTCCTATGAGCTTCAGCTGAATACCAGAAAAGCTGAAGAAGAAGCTGATAAGGCCGCTGCCAAAGAAAAGACTGTAGCCCTGAAAGCCAATCACTCAAGGAAAGGCAAGGGTGCAGCCTCGTCCCTCTCTTGGAAAAAGGATGAGAAAGAAGACTCTGAGCCATGCTCTTCCGGCTCCGAGCTATCTGGAGAAGAATTCTCCTTCATCACTCGAGAGTTCAAGAAGTTCCTCAAGATGAGGAATCAAAGAAAGAGAGACGGCTCCTACTCCAGACATTAGAAGAAGAATTACTCTTCTGACAGGTATGATTCTAAACAGAACAAACATCGCTCTGCTGACATTATCTGCTTTGGATGCAATAAGTCAGGCCACATCGTTGCTGACTGCCTCCAAAGCAAGAGAGATAAGGAGAAAGGAGAGGAGCACAAGTCCTCTAGAGATAAGAAGAAGGAGAGGAGCTACATTGCTAAGAAGCAAATACACTGAGTGAATCTGATTCGTCAGACTCCAGTGATGATGAGGAAGCCTACTTTGGGCTAATGGGTCGCTCCGACTCAGATGGAAACTGTCCCCAATTTACTGGGAAGGTAAAAGATCGCACCCCCCTCTCTGACTCTGACTCCAACTCTGAGTCTCCTGAAGATGACCACGAGGACAGTCCATCAACCCGTGAGGCTGAACTCCTAGAAAAGTATGAGCTTCTGCTCAATACTTTCGAAGAGTGTTAAAAGAGGTTGAGGGCTCAGAAAAAGGAAGTCAAATTCCTTAAGGCTGAGGGTGTGTCCCTAAGAGAAGAGATCACTAGCTTGATTTCTCTCCGACAGGAACACCTGGAACTGACTTCTGAGCACTCAGATTCTCTAAGGCTCCTTGACCAAAAACAGGAAGAAATCAACAAGCTGGAAGAACAGCTGCGGTAGAGAGGAAGATTGTCAAAAGCTTCTCTATGCCCAAGACCGTTCTTCCTCTAGTGGATAAATTCTCTGCTCAGGCTAAGGGGGCTGTCTTAGGGTATGTGGCTGTGCCTGGTAAATCATCCAGGAGAAATAGAAATTAGAGGAAAAATAAGGCTACTAAGAAGGCCTCTGCTGCAGAAAAGAGAAAGGCCCCACTCGGTCCTATTTCATTCAGAAAGCCTGGCTTTCCTTGCAATGAGCAGGAATTTGAGTCAACCTATGACCACTTCTTCCGGCCCTCGGTTGAAAAGCCCAATAACCGGTATTATGGTTGGACCTTTCCCTGCAACTACGGTTAGAGTGTCTTCAAGGCACCTTATGAGGAAATCCAAGTGGAGAATTATGCACACTTCTCTAGTGGCCATAATAGGAAGTAGGCACCAAAGGCCAAGCCTGTTATAATGAAGGAACAAGAAGTGAAGAAATCGTGTGACTGCTGTCATCATGATGCCTCCACCTCCAGATCCAAGGCCTCGGCTGGACCCACCATTCCAAGGGTGAAGCAGGAGCCTAGGAAACAGTACAACAAGTTTGATTGTTGGTGCTGTGGCAAAGTTGGTCACTTCGCCGTGGATTGCTGGTTTAATCCAAGATTCTACGAGACTCCTTATGTTGGCAATGCGAGGCCGACCACTCGTAGGGTTAACCACCCGAGGGGGAGTATGCTAATAAGGAATCTAGGACCCATGTTCAATTGGGTTCCTAAGGGAAACTAATTTTGTTTTGCAGGTATGTCCAAAGGCCACCAAAATGACAATCTGGTACTTAGACAGTGGATGTTCCCGGCATATGACCGGGACAAGAAGCCTGCTGCGTGATTACTCCCCAGTCGAAAATGGATCCAAAGTCATCTTTGGAGGATCAGATCGAAGAGTCACCATGGGTTATACAATTCTTCCAGTGGCATACTTGAAGATGCAGGTGCAAGGCTTGAACAGCTAAGTCTCGATGAGACTGCTAAAGATGAAACTCCCAAGTACGTCAAGGTCTCCACCTCAACGCCAACTAGAGAAGATGACGATTAGGATGGAGAAAATCTTCTAGAAGAGGGAGGAGCCCGAGAAGCTGTTAGAGCTCCAGATGCCAGACTCTTAGAGCTCCGACACGTGAGGGATCATCCTTGAGATCAGATCATAGGAGATCCTCGTGACGGTGTCAGAACTCGTAGAGGTACAATTAACGAGATTCTGCACCTTAGTTTTCTGTCAAGGGTTGATCCAAAGAAGTTCGACGAAGCGAACAAAGATGCGTCATGGATATTGGCAATGCAAGATGAACTGCATCAATTCGAACGATGCAACGTCTGGACGCTTGTTCCCAGACCAAAGAAACAGAATGTGATCGGCACTAAGTGGATCTTCAGAAACAAACTGGATGAACATAGGGTCATCATCAAGAACAAGGCCAGACTGGTGGCTCAAGGTTACAGACAAGAGGAGGGGATCGACTTCGACCAAACCTTTGCACCAGTTGCAAGGATCGAGGCGATCAGGTTGTTCCTGGCATATGCCTCTCACAAAGGATTCACTGTCTATCAGATGGACGTGAAATCTGCGTTCCTAAATGGAAATTTGAAAGAGGAAGTATATGTCGCGCAACCCCCAGGTTTTGTTAATCCAACATTCCCTAATCATGTTTACTTTCTCAATAAAGCATTATATGACTTGAAACAAGCTCCTCGAGCTTGGTATGAGACTCTGTCTAGTTTTCTTCTTGAGAACAAGTTCTCGAGAGGAAAAATAGATAATACATTATTCCTTAGGGAAGTCAAAGGCAAGATTTTGCTGGTGCAAATCTATGTCGATGATATAATATTCGGCTCAATGGACAACAACCTGTGCAAGAAGTTTTCTAAACTTATGCAAGGGAAGTTTGAAATGAGCAGCATGGGTGAGCTGAAGTACTTCTTGGGACTTCAAGTGAAACAGTCTGAGGATGGAATTTTCATTTCTCAGACGAAGTTCACAAATGAACTCCTCAAGAAATTTGGAATGGAGAATGCAACCTCTATGAGGACTCCAATGAGATCCACTGTGTCTCTGGACATGGATGTGAAAGGGAAACCTTTTGATGAAACCAAATACAGAAGCATAATTGGATCCCTGCTCTACCTTACTGCTAGTAGACCAGATATTATGGTTTCCACATGCGTTTGTGCCAGATATCAGGTGAACACTAAGGAATCTCATTATGTCGCTGCAAAGCGAATTCTTAGATACCTTAAAGGTACACAAAATCTTGGCTTGTGGTATCCAAGAAACAATGATGTCGAGCTGATAGGTTTTTCAGATGCTGAATTTGCAGGAAGCAGGGATGATAGGAAAAGCACTTCCGGGACGCGCCAATTCCTCGGAAGAAGGCTTATTTCATGGAACAGTAAAAATCAGAACTGTGTCGCAACCTCTACGGCTGAATCAGAGTACATCTCAGCAGGCAGCTGTTGCGCACAACTTCTATGGATCAAAAATCAACTCGAAGATTATGACTTGCAGTTCAGAGAAGTTCCTATGTATTGCGACTCCTCGAGCGCAATAGCAATTGCGAACAATCCTGTGTCGCACAGCAGAACAAAGCATATTGAAGTGCGCTATCACTTCATTCGGGAGCATGTGGAAAACTAAGATATCTCTCTCTGCTATGTCCCCACGGATAAGTAGATGGCAGATATCTTCACAAAGCCCCTAGACGAGGCCAAGTTTAGTCTCTTCAAAACTAAACTCGGCATGCTGAACTATGAAGATTGAAGACTGAAGGGCTCCAAGCTCTTGGATTAAGGGGGAGCATCAACGAGGAACTCAAGATCGGGCACGAATGCAAGAACTGAGGGGGAGCTTATTCCAAGTGAAGTCCCAAATTTGCAGAAGCCGAAAAAGGGGAGATTACCCTCTCGGCTAAGGCTAAGGTGGCTTCCAATATTAAGTATGCTCTCAAGAAAATGGTAATGAATTTCACTCTCAACTGAATTTTCATTTTATGATTTTCATTCCCATCTGTTCTATTCATCTTAGCTTGTAGGGTTTAGGCTTCTTCAAATAGGGGAAGATTGTTGGGTATTGTATCCACAATGTACCTGATTTGAAGAAGCCCCTGAACAAGCTAAGTTGAATTGACAATGTATTTGACGATCTTCTATCAAGTTGTGCTTGCAACTATTCCATGCTAAGTACACACCAATGTCAGGGTATAGTGGGTCAATATATACGGGTCTGCGCAACGTAATCCCTCGTTGAGTAGATCAGTGTGTTGACTCACGTGTGCTCTCTCTATTGTAGTGTACTTATTTTCAAGTACAGGGTCTAGGTAGATCAAGAGCAGAAGAAGGAGCAAAGATGGGTTAAAGACCAAGTCATCAAAGGAAGGAAGAGAAAATTCTTCTAAGTCAAAATCGACGGGAATCACTAAGTTATTCTCGCCGACTTCGACGGAAATCACTAGTGATTCCCGCCGACTTCGACGGGAATCGCTAGTGATTCCCGCCGACTTCGACAGGAATCGCTAGTGATTCCTGCCGACTTCGACGGGAATCGTTAGTGATTCCTGCCGATTCGTCGAGTATCACTTAGCCTCTCCCGCCGACTTCTTCCGTCTGATAGTTTTCAAACAGGGATTCTGCTAAGGCAGAATCGACGGGAATCGTGAGTGATTCTCGCCGACATCGACGGGAATCACCAACGATTCCCGCCGATTTTGCCTTAGGCAAATTTCCTCCATTCGCTGGAATGAACCAACTTGTCGTGCGCTGTTTCGGCCGGGGCTAGGGTTTCTCCTTGTGGGTCCCACAACGGTCTTTAGGGTTGGCCTCTGGTATATATATACCCGTATTTTGAACCTCTACAGACTAGTTATTCACACAAAAGCAAAAGTAGCTGACGTCGTGCCCTAGCCGATCGCGGAAACCGCCGATCGCTTGTCGCCGCTCGCAGTTCGTCGTCGCCGCTAATCTCAGATCTTCTTTGATCTTCCGACGACAGTACCGAGGCAAGCCGAGCGTCTCACGCATCTCTCTTGAGATCTTTTGTCTCTCGATTCGTTGAACGAGACAAGTTCTCCATTCCGAATCGGTGGAGACGATTGATCCGACTGAGATTGTTGGTAGACCTTGCTTGCTTCGTCAAGAAGTTTGGATCTACAAAGCATCGCCGCCGCATTTACTTGCCTCCGCCGATCTTGACAAGATTCTTTCCGAAAGAGAAATCCAGTTGTGGATTCTTCGTAATCTTCAAGAGGGCTTCAACGAACGTAGAAGGACATCGGGATCTCCAAAAGCGTTATTTGTATTTTCTTTTACATTTAATTTTGGTTTGTTGCAAAGGAAATTTCATTCCTTGTTGTAAGGGTTGGGTGCAACCCGTGGTGGTGGAGGTTTGACTCTTTTGTTGGAAGGGTTCCTTCTGTAGTGTGAGGATTGGATTTCAATCCATTTGGAGAAGTGACCGAGTCGTCCCTTGGTGGGAGATAGGTCAAAGGGGGAAAGTGGACGTACCCAAATCGGGGAACCACTATAATTCTTTGTGTGCTTTCTGTTTGTTAATTTGTGCAGGTAAATTTCATTCCGCAAAAAGACTGCACGACACCTATTCCCCCCCCCCCCATAGGTGGATTTAGTCGACACTAGAGACTTTCACTATCTCCCTATGAGATCGAAACTCCAGCCATCTGCCTCATCAAGCTCTCCTACGAAGCTAACATATTTTCCAGCTCGTGCAAAGATGGCTGATTGGCCCAGCCCTGCACAGAAGTCATAAAGGTAACATACTTCTTCCACAGCTCATGGATGATGTGCCTCTTCAGCTTCGCCTATAAGATTGGCTCTTTCGGGTCCAATGCTGATATCTCAGTGCTAAGGTTTTTCATCTTCAAAAAGAAGGATGAAATTGATAGATCTCCCTGAGTTGCCTTTGCCAACTCATTTTCAAGAACTGTAGCCGAGCTACGTTCTTCTTATTAAACAAGCCATTCAAAGCCATCCAGATTTCATTAGTTGACCAATATTCGATGATGTGGTCAAATATCTCCGATGAAATAGCCCGCTTAAGAGTGAACTTAGCCTTCACATTTGTCCTCCTCCAAGCTCTCACCGCCTCAACATTCCCGGTAGTAGCAACCACTTCTTGCATGTTGTCTCCACCGATGACCTCCCAAAGTTCCTCACCCAAAAGATAGCTCTTCATGCAAGACCACCACTTCTTGAAGTTGGTCTGCGTTAAGAGCTCAATTCCAAGACCTCTTGCATTATAGGCTTTCATTGCTCAAATCTAATTTACTTGAACTTCCAAGGAATAACACTTCTGAGGTTGATGAATTGCTAACTCCTCAACACCCCTCTGATACCATGTGAAATTTTTCTAAGACGCTGAGAATGGCCGCATGAACACTCAACCACAACCAAGTCAAGTATAAATCAACAACAATAGAAGCACAAGACTCTCAAACTTGGAATTATCAACAAATTTTTTACAAGGAGAGGTATACATTATGAGACATGATTCACAATATACCCGGTGGAAACATAAAATACAAGCAAGAGAAATTGCGCGGTCTGCAAACTGTAACCACACAAATCGCTGACCGCAAGCTCTGTTCGCAGAAACCGCCAAGTTGCCAAACTACAACCAAGCCTCGCAGACTGCCTATTATTGACTGCTGATGAACTGAATAGAACCCGCTAATAGACCGGGCGACTTGCTCGAACTAACCGCAACTCCAAGAAGTGACTTCAAGCCGCTGAGACCGTGACCTGTAACTGCGAACTGATCTATACTGAGCCTTCAAACTAGTTTACTAGTCACCCAGTGCTAGCCGCACATCATGTACAAACAAGTCAACTTTGCTTAGTCATGCCGGTTAGAAAATCGTAACCACAAGATCAAAATGCGAGCTAAGTTCTCACTATTCGCGTTATATATGACGAGTCGGGGACCCCTATTTATAGGCGACAAGGGGAGTGTGAACGTCGTCCATAGTGATACTCCTGTCATCCTGTAGCTAGCACCACCTATCCGCACAAGTGCGGATACCAGTGTCAGTCTGCACGTGATAAACCACATATCTTCTTACGCGGAAAGATCAACCAGTCTGCATAGCCGAGCGGACCCAACAATCCCCCCCCCCCGGCGTCCAGCACAACCCGTCGGCTCAGAGGTGGGGTTACCACATGGCCCACACGGCTCAGAGGTGGGGTTACCACATGTCCACGGTTGCCTGACCCACCGGACCCACACAGGTAGAAGGGAAAAATCAGGATTTAATAGCGCCCCCCGGTCTTGAACCCGTGACCTCCTCTGATACCAATTGAAGGATCAAGCGCATACCCAACTGCACCAAAAGCCCGGACTGTTGGAGAGGGCGCTACTTAATTTTTTATATAAGTAGCAGAGCGCCACGGGTCAAGTGAAGGAACGCCGGACCCAACACGCGTCCTGAACCAAGTCCGCTCCTATGAAGATCTGCCGAACTCCGCTACCAGACCGCGCAGTTCTACGATCCAGACCGCAACAGCTACGGTTAGACAAAGCTAACCGCCCGGTTACCTCCCAGGGTGCTTGCTTAACCAGACCGCAAGAGAGAAGATTAGCCAGCCAAAATTCGGTTATCCTCCAACAGCTATTCGCCAGTCTATCGACAATCTCTGCGGTCTGCCCAATTAGACTGCCCCACTGCACTTCACTCTCACTTCAACAATTTTAACAAAAATCGACCCGAGGAGGCCACTACTTGTATGTTTTTCTAATCACATGAGCAATTGCCCCCTCTGCGCATGATCATTAGTCGTACACGGTCATTTGCAAAAAGCAACCTGAGAACCCCCTTAAAACACATGAGTGTACACACGAGGACAATCGCATGATCACTGGTCGTGCATGTTCAACATATTTCTCTCCATGCGCTGAAATTTTCCTTCCAGGAAATTTCCTTCATACACGACCATTGGTCATGCGTTTATTTGTTCACGCACTACCACTGGTCGTGTATGAAGGAAAATTATGTGTGGCTTATAAATACCCAAGTTTGTGTTTTCTTTCGCCGATCCTATCTTTTCAGCGCCGCTTTCGCCCAGTTTCGCTGCAAGACCTAGGGTTTTGTCCCTAGGGCTCCTCCAACCTCCCCAAGCATTCTAAAGGTGTAGAAGTAGATTTCCAAGATGCTATCGGATCACTTGATGTGGAGGCGACAAACCCCGAGAGAAGACATGACTAAGAGAAGGTGACATCTTCTCCCGTATCGTGGACAACAGCCAAAACGGAGTTGAAGAGTCGGTGGACCAAGCCAAGATCTTCTATAAAGCCAAGGTAGAGTCTTTTGTCCTCTCTGTATCTAGGAATGGTAGCTTGTATATATTCTCTCTCATTTGGGATGGTTGTATTATTAATGTAATATATTTTTAAAGCATATATGCATCATGACCATTGAGCATATATGTTCATCTGTATATTTCTATTGTTGATGATTTGGATGAGTTTGCTTGTGTTTTGTTGTAATTTGAGATTGTGATCATTTGTGTTGTGTATTGCCATGACAACGAGCGAGCCGGAGGAAGGCGACCCAGCGAGGAGCTAAGTAGAGGAAGGTGACCCAAGGCGGCATGAAGCGGAGGCCTGCGACCCGCGGGGGAGTGAGGCGGAGGAAGGAGTCCTACGGAGGCGCGATGCGGTGGTCAGCTACCCATGAAGAAGCGAAGCGATGTCGACGACCCACATAGTTAATTAGCTTTCGTTGATTGCTAGTAGTTGTTAGTTCACAAATCACCCTCCCCCGATAACACGGACATAAAAAGTCTGACATCTCAAGTCCTTTTAAATTGATTCTTTCACCCCGCGGTGTTTCACGTGAAATTGATACTCAAGAGTAACTCTGTTTTATATTATTTTTTGATGACAATGTTGCACTTTCCCGTCATACGCATCAGGAAGCTCTGTTCCTTGCCTCCTTCCCATTTCTCTTGGAGAAGGAGAAGCTCTGTTCGGACCCACCACCTCCAGTGTGCAGTGTTTGTTTTCCACCTTCAGTGTGCATGTTTGGTTTCATTTCCTCCCCAGATATCAAATTTTTTTAGATTTGAAAAGTATTTTTTGTAGATTTGATATCAAAATTTCAGCAATCATTGTTTTGTCATGCTATTGTTATTAATGTTTTGTCAAATTTCTGCTATCAATGTTTTGTCAAAATTTCTACTATCAATGTGTTGCGGACTAGCTTGACGTCCCGGTCGGACCGGATAATTTTGGAGCGTCTCAGCTCACGGAGCGGTCGAGCGCGCACACAGTCGATGAAAATGAAGAGTGAAGAAAGGTCTTGATGACGTGGAAAAACCTTTGAAATGGGTAAAAAACCACGTGACCGGGTCTGTGCCGGTCAAATTCCACTAGCTTTGGGTGATTACAGTATGCTTGGAGAATCGGGGCGACATGCCGCTCCCATTACAATTTGAGGGGAGAGAGAGAGACAGTAGTTTCCCGCGGGCAACATGCTGCACCGCGGAAGTGACTTAGACGAGGGAACGTGTGGGATGCTTCAGGCGCGTGCGCTTGGGGCGGCGCGCGCTCGTTGGCTTCGGATGTCTTCTTCGTTCGGCTTCCACGCGGTCTTGGGCGTCCCTTTGCTGACACCGCGAGGGTGGGGTGCTTATAGCCGTTGGCACCTACTGGTGGCCGCTGGTGGCTGCAGGTGGCCGCCGGTGACTGCTGGTGGCTGCTGGTAGTTCACGGCGAACGGTGGCCGACTCGGTGGAGGAGGCAGGAGAGCTCTCACCTGAAGAAGAAGAGAAAGAAGCAGAGAAGAGAAAACTTGAGAAATAAGAGTCCCCTGGGGGTCTTTTTATAGCCTCCAGGGGTGGATCATGGTGGGCCCCACCACTAAAGTGGTGGGGTAGTGGGTAGTTACCACTTCGATCAGATGGCATGGAGGGCCTCCCCCTTGATCGGATGGCGGGGAGACCCCCCATGGTGGCGGGCCGTCATGACGGCGGCGGCGGTCGGGAGGCCGGCGACGGGGCCGACCGCGCGCCTCCCGGCGGCGACCTGCCGCCGGCCGGGCGTGGCGAGGGAGGCCGGCCCCGGCCGGAGCGGCCAAGGTCACGGCCGGCCATGGCCGGGGCGGCCATGGCCCCACGGCCGGGGCGGCCATGGCCCCACGGCCGGGGCGGCCATGGCCCCACGGCCGGGGCGGCCATGGCCGGGGCGGCCGGGGCGGCCATGGCCGGGGCGGCCGGGGCGGCCATGGCCGGGGCGGCCGGGGCGGCCATGGCCCCACGGCCGGGGCGGCCATGGCCCCACGGCGGCCATGGCGGCCGGGGCGGCCATGGCCCCACGGCCGGGGCGGCCATGGCCCCACGGCCGGGGCGGCCATGGCCCCACGGCCGGGGCGGCCATGGCCCCACGGCCGGGGCGGCCATGGCCCCACGGCCGGGGCGGCCATGGCCCCACGGCCGGGGCGGCCATGGCCGCGGCGGCCATGGCCCCACGGCCGCGGCGGCCGTGGCCGGGGAGGCCATGGCCTGGGCGACCGAGGGAGGGCCGGCCGCCGGTGGTGGCTCAGCCTCTTGCCGACGGCGGTTCTCCCGGCGGCAGTTTTTCCCATGAGGGGAGGGAGTGGGGCCCGCCCCCATCACCTCCATGAGAGATCATGGGGGGTGGGGCCCACCCATGACTTCCTTGAGTGGAGATCATGGGGGGCTCCTTGCTTCCTATAAATGATGGTGGAACCCATCAAATGCCCCCCAAATCTCTACTGGCCGGGAACGAAGCGAGCGTGAGGAGAGATTTCTGCAATTCCTTGTTGTCATGGTGAGTGCCAGCGAGAAATCTGAGGCGGCGGCGATGGATCGTGGTTCTAAGGTATTACGCCATGCGGAGGTTTGGCGATCGGGCGCCGGATACACGCGGACGGAGGCCGTCTAAACGACGTGCGCGAGGAAGGGTCGTAGGGGCGGGCGTTGCCCGTGCGTGCTGGCAGCGCGCGGGGAGACCGCACGTGCAGGCCGCGTGGGCAGGCAGGCCGCGCGCGCGGGCCGCACGTGCGCCGGCCGCGCGCGCGCAGGCCGTGCGCATACGTGCTGGCCGCCTGCGTGAGCCTTGTGCGCAGTTTGCGTGCGCGGGTCTTGCAATTGCGAACTGATTTTTTATTCTTCGTTGTGTGCATGCAACAAAGCGCTCTTCCGGTCCGATGCGCTTGTGCTCTTCCTTGACTGAAGATGGTGTGGATATTTGGAGGGAGAAGTACGGGCTTCCTGCTGACTTAGAAGTGAGGATCCCGCGGCCCGAGGAGTGGGTTCAGAATCCTCTCTATTGCTGGCTGACGATTTGTGATGTATCCCTTAGATCCGGCTTCCGGTTTCCGCCCTGCGATGAGGTGATAGAGATTTTTAAGTTCTGTGGGGTGCTTGTCTCCCAGTTTGCTCCGACTGGGGTTGCCCGAATCATGGGCTTGGTCGCTTTCTTCCGCGAGCATGGGAGCTTGCTCTCTTTGGACCAGTTTCGAGATTGGTGCGACGTGCTCTTTGATGGCGGCGAGCGGATTGAGGTGCGTAGCCACAAGGCTTGGTTGGGGTTTGAGGCCCGTAAAGATCGTTGCCACGGTAATACTCTGTTTGGATATGTGAAGAACTCCTGGGGTCTTCCTGAGGTGTGGAATGCGCTTCCCGACCGTTTCCACTGTGTGAAAGGGAGGGAGCGAGACTTTTCTCCTGTGCTGGGATTCTCTGAGCCTCGTGAGCTAGCCAATCGCCTCTTCAACATATATGTTTACGTGGAGGAAAAGCGACTGCTGGAATGTGGTATCTCGATGGGCACGGTTCAGGTGGCGACGACTTCTTAGGGAGGGGGAGAAAGAGGAAAGCGGTGATGGCTCCTGTTGATAACCTTGATGTTTCTGTGGTAGCTTCTGACGATTCAGCTCCAGAGGTGCAAATTACCTGCTTCCCCGGTTCCTCAAGCGCCTGCCAGTACAACGGCTCTACGGATGTCTTCTTCCTTGAGGGCGATGAGCGATGCGGTAAGGAGGTGACTATCTTTTTTTCTTTCCTTTTCTGTTTGAAAGTGGTTGATTGTGTATCTTTCTTTTGCAGATAGAGACTCAGACGCAGATCGTAGTGACCTGGAATGATCATTACGTGAGCCTGAAGGACGGGTATCTCGCTTTACAGGAGAAGCTTCGGTTGTCGATGAGCTCGCTTGCCTCCTTGAAGGAGGAACATGACCGGGATATCGTGCGGCTTCGTCGAATTGGCTCTGAGCTGAAGTCCGAGCTAGAAGATACGCGTGCAGCTTTGGACGTGGAGAAGGCTTCGGTGGAGACGACCACTCAGATGCTGAAGCATGCAAAGGAGGAGACATCCGGCTTGGGGACCCAGCTGCAGGCGGTGCGAGAGGAGGTTTCAGGCCTTGAGACTCAGCTTCGAGCGGCGAAGGCGCAGGTGGAGATGTTGTCCTCCGACGACCATGCATCGGAGCTGAAGGTAGCATGGCTTATGGAGTACTTGGAGTCGCTGGACTATCTTCGAGATCGCAACTTGATTGCGGAAGAGGTTCGTGATGATATTTGGTCCAAGGAGGTGGAACCCACGATGGATGACATACGCGAGCTAGCGCTCCGTCGCGGCGTCTCGAAGGCCTTTCGCTTTGTAGGCAAGCGCCTTGGGTGTGATACCTCCAGTTTCAGCTTTGCGGATGTTTCCGGGGACGAGCCTTCTGACTCAGACGCCGATGGAGAGTAGCTGTAGTGCTTATTTGCTATTGTATGTTTTGTCGTACATTTGTTGCTTTTTGCTTTCGTTGTAGCTTTTGAGATTGTCGCCCTTAGGGCTGAGATTTGTTGTCTTCTATGATAGCTTCATTTTTATGTCATTGCCATATGCTTTGCACAGATATGTTTTTCCATAAAGTGGCAGCGCAGGAGGGCGTTGGTGGAATCCTCCCCAAATCTTTGAGGGCTTGTTTTAACCGTCTTTGATTTTACGGCTTAGCTGCAAAAATAGAGAGGGAGTAGACCCTTACGAGGGTGTACGAGTCAGGCTCGTGACTTAGTTGCGTGGAGCTGGTCCATGGCTTTGTGCTCGAGGCTGGCTCGCGGCTTAGTTGCGTGGAGCTGGTCCACGGCTTTGTGCGCGAGGCTGGCTCGCGGCTTGGTTGCGTGGAGCTGGTCCACGGCTTTGTGCGCGAGGCTGGCTCATGGCTTGGTTGCGTGGAGCTGGCCCACGGCTTTGTGCGCGAGGCTGGCTCGCGGCTTGGTCGCGTGGAGCTGGTCCACGGCTTTGTGCGCGAGGCTGGCTCGCGGCTTGGTTGCGTGGAGCTGGTCCACGGCTTTGTGCGCGAGGCTGGCTCACGGCTTGGTTGCGTGGAGCTGGTCCACGGCTTTGTGCGCAAGGCTTGCTCGCGGCTTGGTTGCGTGGAGCTGGTCCACGGCTTTGTGCGCGAGGCTGGCTCGCGGCTTGGTTGCGTGGAGCTAGTTCACGGCTTTGTGCGCGAGGCTGGCTCGTGGCTTGGGTTGCGCGAGGGTTGCTCGCGACTTAGCTTGCGCGAGGGTTGCTCGCGGCTTAGGTTGCGCGAGGGTTGTGCGCAGCTTAGCTTGTGTGAGGGTTGCTCATGGCTTAGGTTGCGCGAGGGTTGCACGCGACTTAGACTGCGCGAGGGCTGCTTGCGGCTTAGATTGCGCGAGGGATGCTCGCGGCTTAGTTTGCGCGAGGGATGCTCGCGGCTTAGTTTGCACGAGGGATGCTTGCGGCTTCTACATGAGGGTGCATACCCCCACGGTGTCGTCGGAGAGTGTAAGTACTCAATCCGACCGTGAAGAGCGTAGGTGATCAATCCTGGAACCGGAGAACGTATGTACTCAATCCGAGTGTGATCGCGAGGGGGGCAAGCCCTGACGATGGCGTCAGAGAGTGTAAGTACTCCATCCGACCATCGGAGAACGTATGTGCTCAATCCGGGCACCGGATAACATATGTGCTCAATCCGGGTGCGATCGCAAGGTGGGTAGGCCCTCGCGATGGCGTCAGAGAGTGTAAGTACTCAATCCGACCGTCGGAGAACGTAGGTGCTCAATCTGGGTACCGGAGAACGTATGTGCTCAATCCAGGTGCGATCGCGAGGGGGTAGGCCCTGGCGATGGCGTCGGAGAGTGTAAGTACTCAATCCGACCGTCGGAGAACGTAGGTGCTCAATCCGGGCACCGGAGAACGCATGTGCTCAATCCGGGTGCGATCGTGAGGGGGGAAGGCCCTGGCGATGACATGACGTTTGAGGGGCAAAGTTGTTGAAGGACCTGTTTGTTCGGTTTGTAAGCACAGTTTTACCTTAAAACGAATATGATATTGTACTTGGAAATAAACATGTTTCGCGCGAGCATGAGCTCATGACTTTTACTGTTCTAAAGTGGCAAAACAAGATGATGGAAAAAGCAGACGATTAACACCATTAATAAAAGATAAAAATGTGGAGGGATGGACGCGACGCAAATTCTGGGATGCAGGTGTGCTGTAGAGGGTCGTCCTGCGTCGGGGAGAGCGTTCGTCCTAGGTATTCATTGCTGGGGATCCGATGATGGTCTCTATGTTGCCTACCATCTGCCTTCCTCCACCGTTTCCTTGTGCTGGGATCTGTGCCTGTCTTTGCAAAAATCTCCCGAGGAGCCCCTGGCGAACAAGACGTTCAATTCCATCTTTGAGACCGACACACTCTTCAGTGTTATGACCCGTTGCGCGGTGGAACTCGCAATATCTTGTCTGGTCTACCTTGGGGTTTGGTCGCGACGCTCTTGGTCGTTGGAAGGCCGAATCATTCTGAATGGCGTACATCACATTTGTGTGGGTGGTATTCAGAGGGGTGTATTCCTGAAATGGATGTTGTTCCCCATTCCTTGGAAGGTCTCATTGACGGCTATTGCGGTGACGCTCACTCTGGTGTCGTTCTTCTTGTCTTGTGAGAGTTGGTTCCTCTTCTTTCTTCCTTTTCTGTCCTCCTCCAAACTGCTGTCGGTGCGCTTCAATAGCTTCGTCGGCTGCTATCTGGGCCTCGACCCGATGAACGAGATCTGGATAACTGGGCACGGTCTCCCTCATGAGTGCTGAATAGAAGCCGCTGGGGCGGAGTCCGCCAAGGAAGACGCCTCTGAGAAGCTCGGGGTCGACGCCTGGAATTTGACGTGCCTCAGAGGTGAAGCGGCGAAAGAAGTCCCTGAGAGACTCCCCTTCATTTTGTCGAATACCTGAAAGGTGAGAGGGATCGCGAACAATTCTCCGATTTGCGATGAACTGGTCAATAAATTGCCTGGTCAGCTCTGCGAAGTGAGTAATGGTGCCAGCTCTCAGGGAATGGAACCATGTACGAGCCTGTCCTTTGAGTGTTGCTGGGAACACTTGACAGAGCAACTGGTATGGAGCATTGTAAATCCTAATGATGGTGGTGAAGTGGTTGATGTGTTCTAGTGGATCATCGGTCCCGTCAAATGTCTCGATGTTTGGAAGCTTGAATCCATGTGGAATGGGATGATCTAGGATTTGCGGCGTCAAGGGGGAGCCTTGGCAGAGCGGTCGGTGAGCCTAAAAGTCTCTTCTTCCAGCCTGGCGGTATTCTTCGGCTATAACTTCTCGAATTTCCACCCGAGTAAATCTTTCGAGAGGAGGGGGGTGAATGTCGCCGGCGAGGTGGTGATGGAGACGACCTGCTCTTACTCCTCTTTGAGCTGGGTGAGTGGAGCCGGCGGCGTCAGAATAATCCTCGGGCTCTTCCTGGACCCTTTCCGGGTTTGGTTGCAGCGGAGGATATGCTGGGGCTGGCGGCATCGGGGGAGCAGGAGGTGCTCCCATGTTTCAGAGTAATGCAAGAATTTCCATTTGTTGTTCTTCCATTTGGCGGACGCGCCCCTCCAGGGCGATGACGGGGGCGAAAGCTACTTCAGCGGTCAGCGGCATGTCTATTAGAGAGTGAGATCGTGTTGGTTCAGTGTGTCCGCCAAGTGCGGATCCTTCGGCAGTGCGGGCACTTCTCTTTGCCATCGCGGTGGTAGGGATGATGAACTTGTTCTGCGAAGGATATTGGGAATGTTTCCCACAGACGACGCCAAACTGTTGCGGACTAACTCGACGCCCTGATCGCACCAGATAATCTTGGACCGTCTCAGCTCACGGAGCGGTCGAGCGCGCACACAGTTGATGAAAATGAACAGTGAAGAAAGGTCTTGATGATGTGGAAAAACCCCTGAAATGGGTAAAAAACCACGTGAATGGGTCTGTGCCGGTCAAATTCCACTAGCTTTGGGTGATTACAGTATGCTTGGAGAATCGGGGCGACAGGCCGCTCCCGTTACAATTTGAGGGGAGAGAGAGAGATAGTAGTTTCCCGCGGTTAACAGGCTGCATCACGGAAGTGACTTAGACGAGGGAACGTGCAGGATGCTTCAGGCGCGTGCGCTTGGGTCGGCGCTCGCTCGCTAGCTTCGGATGTCTTCTTCATTCGGCTTCCACGCGGTCTTGGGCGTCCCTTTGCTGACACCGCGTGGTTGGGGTGCTTATAGCCGTTGACACCTACTGGTGGCCTCTGGTGGCTGCAGGTGGCCGCCGGTGACTGCTGGTGGCTGCTGGTGGTTCACGGAAAACGGTGGCCGACTCGGTGGAGGAGGTAGGAGAGCTCTCGCCTGAAGAAGAAGAGGAAGAAGCGGAGAAGAGAAAAGGTAAGAAATAAGAGTCCCCTGGGGGTCTTTTTATAGCCTCCAGGGGCGGACCATGGCGGGCCCCACCACTAAAGTGGTGGGGTAGTGCGTAGTTACCACTTCGATCGGATGGCATGGAGGGCCTCCCCCTTGATCGGACGGCGGGGAGACCCCCCATGGTGGCGGGCCGTCATGACGGCGGCGGCGGCCGACCGGCCGGCCGGCGATGGGGCTGGTCACGCGCCTCTCGACGACGACCTGCCGCCGGCCTGGCATGGCGAGGTAGGTCGACCATGGCCGGAGCGGCCAAGGTCACGGCCGGGAGGCCATGGCTTGGGCGGCCTTGTCCAGGGCAGCCATGTCCGGTGCAGCCATGGCCGGGGCGGCCATGGCCGGGGCTGGCCATGGCCGGGGCGGGCCGTGGCCGGGGCGGGCCGTGGCCGGGGCGGGCCGTGGCCGGGGCGGGCCGTGGCCGGGGCGGGCCGTGGCCGGGGCGGGCCGTGGCCGGGGCGGGCCGTGGCCGCGGCGGGCCGTGGCCGGGGCGGGCCGGGGCCGCGGCGGGCCGGGGCCGGGGCGGGCCGGGGCCGCGGCGGGCCGGGGCCGCGGCGGGCCGGGGCCGCTGTACAACCCCGTGTCCGCCGAAGGGGCCCAAGCAAGCAGGCGGGCCGGGCCCCAGCCGTCTCTCTCAGGCGGGCCAGCCCCCGCTCGCCTCTCCTAGGCGGGCCGGGCCCCAGCCGCTTCTCTCAGGCGGGCCAGCCCCCGCTCGCCTCTCCTAGGCGGGCCGGGCCCCAGCCGCCTCTCTCAGGCGGGCCAGCCCCCGCTCGCCTCTCCTAGGCGGGCCGGGCCCCAGCCGCCTCTCTCAGGCGGGCCAGCCCCCGCTCGCCTCTCCTAGGCGGGCCGGGCCCCAGCCGCCTCTCTCGGGCGGGCCAGCCCTCGCTCGCTTCTCCTAGGCGGGCCGGGCCCCCAACCTCCTCTCTCAGGCGGATCGGCTGCAGTCCACCTCCCTCCAGGTGACAGGGGGTGACTCAACAAGAGGTGCACATAACCAGCCAGAACAGCGGGGTTTGGCTGTTGGCAGGCCAACCCAAGGGGCTCTTTAGTAAATTCAGGCTACCAAGGGCAGGTTATTTGCAGACCATCCAAGGTAATCTATAAATAAGACCCAAGGGGTACCTCAGAAGGCAGGCTTACTAGTTCACAAATCTTATAGCGCTTTCTGAGGTGCCTTAGCCCGGCAACTGGTTAAGGAGGGGAAGCGCTCTAAGATCTTCCGGGTGTGTGGTGGGACCTCCGAGCCGGGCCCTTGGTTCTGTCCTCTGTTTTTCTTTCCCTTGTTGTTTCTCTTGCAGGAGCGAAGTAGGTGCGAGACCACCCCTTCCCCACGGGTCGAACTCCACAAAGGCCGGTTTCCGGTTTCAACATTTTGGTGCGGTGAGCGTGGAGCGTGGTCAGCAAGGAAAACCTTCAGCAAGTTCGATGACGGGAGAGGAAGGACAAGGATCAGGCAGGGGCAGCTCGCCACCCCCTCCCCCACCCCCAGCGACGAGCGTGTCAGCAGAACTTAGGGAGGAGATCCTCGGGCTCGTCAGGACCGCCCTCGGCATGCGAGCGGAGAGCGCGACACCAGTAGTCCCAGTAGTCGCCGCTCCCGCACTCGGCGACGACGCGCCGCTCAGGCGACCAGGGAAGGAACCCGCCGAGAGAGGCGAGCGCGAGTTCCAGGGGCGAGTTCTGTTCCCCGGCTCGGCCGCAGAATACCATTTTGGCGAGACGGCGGGGAGAGAGCTCCCCCCTCGCCCAGCTGAGGGAGGAAGCCCCTTCAGCGAGTTCGTCTCCTCCGCCCCAGTTCCAGAGGGGTTTCGTGAGCCGGAGATGACCTACTACTCCGGGAAGGGAGACCCTGTCCACCACATCCAGTGGTTTGAGGACATGGTCTCTATTCGACAGATGTCCGACGGCTTCAAGTGCCGACTCTTCGCCATCACCCTCCGAGAGAAGGCGAGAGAATGGTTCCACCAGCTCCCGACCGGGTCCATCTTCTGTTTCGAGGACCTGCGTCGGGGGTTCATGTTAAGGTTCACCACTTCCAAGAAGAGGAAGAAGGAGGTGGAGTCCTTGTTCCGTGTCAAGCAGAGGGTGGGAGAGACCCTGGGGAGTTACCTGGACAGATTCCAAGAGGAGTTGTCTCAGGTGCAGGAGATGCCAGGGCACACCATGATGGTGGCCTTCACCCTGGGTCTCCAATCCGGGTTCTTCGCAATGGAACTCAAGAGGTCCCCCCCAGTATCTTTTGAAGCGCTCCTAGAGAGGGCGGCTAGGGAGGCCGATATGGAGGCAGCACACCCGGAGTTTGCCCGAAGGTTGGCCAGATGGGCCGTGGAGGAAGAGAGGCCAAGGGGTGGCCGAGGGCAGGAGGAGAGAAGGGTTGACCCCCGGCAGAGGGAACAGCCGCCGCCGCCGCAGCATCAGCAGCAACCCAGGCAGGGGAGACAGGAGCCGAACTTTCGGCTGGGCTGGAGACCCGAGTGGCAGGAGCCCGGGGCAAGGAGAGGGTTCCGCGGAGGGGACTACCATCAAGGAGGACAGGGTCAGTTCTACCCTCCGGGCGGGATGCAGGGCCAGAGGCCGGCCCTCCCCGACCAGGAGCAGGCTATGGCCATAGCATTGGGAGAAAGGAGAAGAGCAGCACGGAGAAGAAGAAGGGATGTGAGGGTGGAGTTGCCTTACTGCGACTTCCATCAGGAGGAGGGGCACGCCACAGCCACGTGCCCCGAGTTCCTCGAGATGAGGGGCAACCGGGAGCAGCAACAACAACAGCGTCCGGAAGTGCGGATTGAGGAAATCCGGCCTCGGGCGGAGGAAGGCCGGTGCGAAGACCGGGTGGATGTGGGCTCCCGAGGTAGGATCGGAGCGATCCACGGGGGGGCTGGGATCGAGGCTTCCCGCAAGTCAAGCCTCCACACTATGTACCGCAGGAGCGTTGGCTCCACGTCCCAGTCCCCTCCCCCGGACGAGAAAATCACCTTTTCCATGGAGGACATGCCGGGTCACGAGGACCCCTTCTGCGATGCGCTGGTCATCCAGACCGCCATCGAGGACTTCACCGTCCCCCGGATCCTCGTCGATAACGGGAGCTCGGTCAACGTCATCTTCAAAAAGGCGTTCGATGCGATGAAGGTGGAGGCCCGAAGGGTGTTGGCCTCGGACGGACCCCTGTTCGGCTTCTCAGGGGAGAGGAAGGAGGTTGAGGGAGGAGTGGGACTCCATGTCGTTCTGGGGGGGCAGTCCCGCAATTGCAAGTTCGTCATCGTGGACGCCCCCAGCAGCTACAACGCCATCTTCGGGAGGCCTCTCATCAGCGCCTTCCGCTGCGTCCCCTCATCCTTCCACCAATGCCTAAAATTTAACGTCGAGGGGGTCCAGGTTCGGGTCCGCGGAGACCCCAAGGAAGCGAGGGAGTGCTACGTCACGGCGGTGAACTCCATCTCTTGGCTGGAGGGAGCCGAGGAGATGGGGCGGAGGCTGAGGGAGGAGGAGCCGGAAGCGGGCGGGGATGAGATGGAGGTGGAGGAGAGTCGCGCCCAGGAGAAGGTCGCTGAGGAGGTTCAGGAGCCGGCTGAGGCGATGGCCGTTGCAGAAGCTGAGGAGGAGGTCCTCGCCTTCGACGAGGGGGAGACTGAGGAGTGGGAGGCACAGTCCCGCCTCGAGGCGGCAGAGGAGGTGGCGGAGATGGAGGTTCTAACCACCGGAGGCAGGGTGGAGAGGATCCGCATCAGCGGAGGATTGACCCCGGAGGCTCAAGGCCGGATGCTGGAGTGCGTCCAGAAGAACGTGGATATCTTCGCATGGAGTGCCGCGGAGATGCCCGGGATCGACTCCAACATCGCCTGCCACCGCCTCAACCTGGACCCGGAGGCTCCCCCCATCCGACAAAAGAAGAGGCCCGTTGCGGACAAGCTCGCCGAGCCAATCAGGGAGGAAGTAGCAAAGCTCCTCAAGGCCGGCTTTGTATCCGAAATCCAATACCCCGGCTGGGTCTCCAATGTTGTAATGGTTAAAAAAGGAGACGGCCGGTGGAGGATGTGTATCGATTTTTCCCTTCTTAATAAATCATGCCCTAAAGATTGTTACCCCTTGCCTCGGATCGACGCGCTAGTTGACTCAGCCGTCGGTTTCCCTTTGATGAGTTTTCTAGATGCTTTTTCAGGTTATCACCAAATCAGGATGCACCCTCCGGACGTCAAAGACGTCTCATTCATCACAGGGGATGGATGCTATAGTTATAAAATGATGCCCTTCGGGCTGAAAAATGCAGGGGCGACCTACCAGAGAATGATGGACAGGGTCTTTCAAGGGCAAAAGGGAAGGAATCTGGAAGTTTATGTAGACGATCTCATGGTCAAGAGTCCGGACCTCGACTCCCACCTCCGGGACCTGGAGGAGACCTTTGCCACTCTCCGCGGATGCCAGATGAGGCTGAACCCCCTCAAATGCACCTTCGGGTCAGGCAGAGGAAAATTCTTGGGGCATCTCCTCACCCCTGCCGGCGTAGAGCCCAACCCCGACAAGGTGAGGGCAATTCTGGAGTTGGAGTCTCCGCGGAATGCGAAGGAAGTACAGCGATTGACTGGGAGGCTGGCGGGACTGAGCAGGTTCCTCTCACGGGCCGGGGAGAAATGCTCTCCGTTCTTTAAAAGCTTGAGAGGAGGCAAAAAATTCGAGTGGACCTCGGAGTGCGAGGAGGCATTCCAGGCCCTAAAGAAGCAGTTGACTCAGGCCCCCCTACTACAAGGGCCAAAGGAGGGGGAGGACTTATTCCTGTACTTAGGGGCTGGGACCGAGGCCCTGAGCTCTGTTTTAGTTCGGGAAGAAGGGAAGAGACAACTCCCAGTTTACTATGTAAGTCGGGTCTTGAGGAAGGCCGAGCTCCGGTACCCCATCCTAGAGAAGCTGGCCTTCGCCCTCATCATCTCGGCCCGGAGGCTCCGGCCCTATTTCCAGGCACACTCGATCCGAGTGGTGACTGACCACCCTCTCCGCAACATCTTCGAGGGGGTGGAGCATTCTGGCAGGTTGGCCAAGTGGTCGGTGGAGCTGAGCGAGTTCGACATCTCCTTCATACCTCGCCTCTCGATCAAGGCCCAAGCCATGGCCGATTTCCTGGCTGACTATGTGGTCGAGGTGGCAGAGGAAGAACTCACTCGCCCGGTTCCCTGGAAGGTCATGGTGGATGGTGCGTCAGGGAGGCACTCCCTGGGGGCAGGGGTCATCTTGGAAAGCCCCCAGGGGGTGAGGATCGAGCAAACGGTGGTGGTGCATTTCCCCATCACCAACAATCAGGCCGAGTATGAGGCCGTGATTGCGGGTCTACGCCTGGCCAGGGAGCTGGGGGTGCACGATGTGGAGGTCCTCACTGACTCCCTGGTGGTGGCCTCCCAGATCAACGGGGAATTCGAGGCAAGGGATCCCACCCTGCAGCGTTACTTGGCGAAGGTAAAGGGAGTCATCGGCACCTTCCAGACTTTCTCCATCCGGCACGTGCCTCGGGAGGATAACGAGCAGGTGGACCAGCTGGCAAAGCATGGACCCCGGGCGGGGGGAACCATCACAGACCTCTTTCGCCCATCCATCGAGGAGGGGGAGCTGATGGAGGTGGAACAACACCCCTCCTGGATGGACCCATTCGTCACTTTCTTGACCACCGGGGAGTACCCAACGGGAATGGACGGAAAGAGACTCAAATACAAATCGGCATACTACCTCATGCGAGATGGCCAGCTATATCGAAAAACTCTCTCAGGGATGTTGGCGCGTTGTGTGGGCGAGAGGGAGGTCCCGAAGATTCTAGAAGAGGTCCACTCCGGGGAGTGTGGGAGTCACTCTGGAAGTCGAACCCTGGAAGGCCGAATCGTCAGGCAGGGATACTTTTGGCCGACTCTGGGTCTCGACGCGGCAAAATTCACAAAGGAATGCCATAAGTGCCAGCTATTTGCTCCCCTCCAACTGCAACCGGCCCAGCGCCTCAGGAGTATCACAGCTCCCTGGCCATTCGCCATCTGGGGAATGGACCTGGTCGGGCCCTTCCCCCAAGCCAGCGGCCAGAGGAGGTTCCTGCTCGTGATGATTGATTACTTCTCCAAGTGGCTGGAAGTTAAGGCGCTGGCCAAGGTGACCTCCCAGGTCGTCAGAAACTTTGTGTGGGGGGAGATCATCTGTCGTCATGGGTTGCCCCAGGCCATCGTCACAGACAATGGCCCTCAATTCGCCAGTGCCGAGTTCACCAGCTTCTGCGAGCAGCTCGGGATCGACCTCAGGTTTGCCTCAGTTCATCACCCCCGAAGCAATGGGCAGGTAGAAGCGGCAAACAAGATTATCGTTAACCTCCTCAAGAAAAAGGTGGAGAACTTGAGAGGAAGCTGGGTGGAGCAACTCCCCTCGGTCCTCTGGGCCCTCCGAACCACACCCAACACGGCGACAGGGGAGACGCCTTTCAAACTCTCCCACGGGTGCGAGGCAGTACTTCCGGTGGAGTTTGAAGTCCGGACACCTCGGGTAGTCGGGGCCGGAGAGCACAAAGAGGAATGGAGAGCCAATAATGAAGAAGAGTTGCGGCTCTCTCTCGACATGGTCGAGGAACTGCGGGACCTTTCAGCCGTGAGGCAGGAGGAGATAAAGAGAAGAATGGCCAAGTATTTCGACAAGCATGTCAGAGTCAAACAGTTTGCCGAAGGAGACTTGGTCCTGAGGAAGGTGGACGCGGCAGGAAGATCAGCCGCAGTAGGGAAGCTCCACCCCAATTGGGAGGGACCATTCATCGTGCAGGAGGCATTGAAGTCGGGGGGATACCGCCTCCGGAATGTGGAGGGCGAGACCCTAAGTCTCACTTGGAGCGGGGACGACTTGAAGCGTTTTTTTCCTTAAAATTATGTAAACCGTGTTCAATCTCTAATGGAATTTCTTGCGGTAGACTTGTTTTTCCCCTGATGAGAACTGAACGTCATTGCCTCAGACCCCGAGTAGATCCCGCTGCCAGGCTCTCACCAAGCTGGCAGGGCTGGATGTCACTCGGAGGAGTCTGCCTCAGACCCCGAGCAGATCCCGCTGCCAGGCTCTCACCAAGCTGGCAGGGCTGGATGTCACTCGGAGGAGTCTGCCTCAGACCCCGAGCAGATCCCGCTGCCAGGCTCTCACCAAGCTGGCAGGGCTGGATGTCACTCGGAGGAGTCTGCCTCAGACCCCGAGCAGATCCCGCTGCCAGGCTCTCACCAAAGCTGGCAGGGCTGGATGTCACTCGGAGGAGTCTGCCTCAGACCCCGAGCAGATCCCGCTGCCAGGCTCTCACCAAGCTGGCAGGGCTGGATGTCACTCGGAGGAGTCTGCCTCAGACCCCGAGCAGATCCCGCTGCCAGGCTCTCACCAAGCTGGCAGGGCTGGATGTCACTCGGAGGAGTCTGCCTCAGACCCCGAGCAGATCCTGCTGCCAGGCTCTCACCAAGCTGGCAGGGCTGGATGTCACTCGGAGGAGTCTGCCTCAGACCCCGAGCAGATCCCGCTGCCAGGCTCTCACCAAGCTGGCAGGGCTGGATGTCACTCGGAGGAGTCTGCCTCAGACCCCGAGCAGATCCCGCTGCCAGGCTCTCACCAAGCTGGCAGGGCTGGATGTCACTCGGAGGAGTCTGCCTCAGACCCCGAGCAGATCCCGCTGCCAGGCTCCCACCAAGCTGGCAGGGCTGGATGTCACTCGGAGGAGTCTGCCTCAGACCCCGAGCAGATCCCGCTGCCAGGCCCTCACCAAAGCTGGCAGGGCCGGATGTCACTCGGAGGAGTCTGCCTCAGACCCCGAGCAGATCCCGCTGCCAGGCTCTCACCAAGCTGGCAGGGCTGGATGTCACTCGGAGGAGTCTGCCTCAGACCCCGAGCAGATCCCGCTGCCAGGCTCTCACCAAGCTGGCAGGGCTGGATGTCACTCGGAGGAGTCTGCCTCAGACCCCGAGCAGATCCCGCTGCCAGGCTCTCACCAAGCTGGCAGGGCTGGATGTCACTCGGAGGAGTCTGCCCCAGACCCCGAGCAGATCCCGCTGCCGGGCTCTCACCTAGCTGGCAGGGCTGGATGTCGCTCGGAGTCGGCGATCTCTCGCCGAGCAACCAGGGAAGGGAGGCGAGCCAGGAAGGCGAGTCGGCGAGCCGGGAAGGCGAGTCAGCGAGCCAAGAAGGCGAGTCGGCGAGCCAAGAAGGCCGGCCCCGGCGCATAAAGGAGCGAGCCCTAGGCACGGCGCGCGAGTGGAGAGTTTGGACTCTCACGTCGCCAGAGATCAGGTGAGCGGGCCGGTCAGGATGACCCTATGAGGCCGCAACGCCGGCCCCAACCTTCGGCCCGGCGGTTCACAGGGCGAATTAGGGGCAAAGGCTCGGCGGGTCACACGAAGTCTTTACGCGCGGAGGACGGGCCCAGTCCACTCGCATCGCGGAAGGTGCGATTCGCCGCTCGCGTCGCGCCGGCTTTGTGTCTCAAACCTAGATCTACGTCCCGAATCTCAAATGGGCGGGCGGCCTCCCTCGCTCGCTCGCAGCAACGAAAATCAGAGAATCAACAAACAACGCACGGTAGCGATTGCGAGGCGGGAAATAATTGACAGTCGAGGAAATAAATGAAGTAAATATATTCTTATACAATTATAACTGCGGCCCGTTGAGCAGTCGCACAAAAACAAAGAAAAAACAAAATACAAGATACATGTCCAGAAAAGGGGGGGGAGAAAAAAGCCACGAGACGGCGGGCCCTTCAGATGCGGTGGAACCCTCCTGGCTTGGGTACGGGAAGGAACAGCTCCGGCACCACTTCGGTCACCCGCAAGCCAGAGCACTCGTCCTTGAGGAGCTTGGCCCGCTGCAACGTCTTGAAGAGGTACGTCACCGCGTCGGCCCCGTTCTCCTGCATCAGAACCGCCAGGTCATACTCGCTGTGGTGAACGAGCTGACAGCCGCTCGAGGAGGCCGGCGGGACGGCAGCAGCAGCCTCGAGCGCACCCACCCGCGCCCGCAGGGTCTGGTTCTCCAGCTGAAGGGTGGCGATCTCGGTACCAAGTCGGCTGGCGGTCACCGCATCCTGCAAAGAAATTTATTAGGACGAGTCGCGGGATAAAGGCGGGTGCGAGCGAGATGGCTTACCGCGCCACCTTGGTACTGCGCGAGGGCGGCGTCAGCCGCTTCGAGCCGCCTCCGCAGGTCATCCGCCTCCTCCTGGGCGAGCTTGCGGGCCTCCTCCTTCGCATCGATCAACTTGTTGAGCGAGGGGGCATCTCTGTCCAACCGGAGGCATCGCCGGCCGACCATGTGGGCCAGGGCGAGGCTTTGAAATTGCGCCCGCGCGCTCTCATAAATAAGCACCCGCGTGGCCTCCTCGCCGTAGGTAGAAGCGTCCTCCCGCCCGTACACGCCGAAGGAGAGATTGAAGGCGTCCCTGGAGGCGGTGTCCTGCTCCGACCAGCTAGGCAGCAGCGAGGATACCGAGATGCGGTTGCCCTCCTTGTCCCACTGAAGTAACGGGGCACCGGTTCGGTCCGTGGGCCCTTCGCCGTAGCCGAAGTTGGGATGCCCTCGGGGAACCGGCTTCTCGGCGGGCCGAGTCGCCGCGAGCGGCCGCGACGACCCAGCCGCCCCGCCGGCGGGATCAGCGGTCGAGGGAACCGCAGGGGCAGGGGCAGAAGATGGTTGATCCGCGGGGGCCTTGCCCTTGTCGCCGACCGAAGGAGCCTGACCGCCCGTTTTATTCGGCTTCTTTGGAGGGCCCTGAGACAGCTCGCCTCCGGATCGCTTCTGGCCGACGGGAGCCGAGAGCTCGCGGTGAGCTAGGGCTGCCGCTTCCGCACGGCCAAGCTCGCCCAAAGCGGACCGCGCGCTCTCGTAAGGCGGGTGGAGGGGGACGTCGCGCTCGCCTGCAGGAACAGGAGTTAGAAAAGCCAAGGTACGATTCAAACAGAGGCGAGCGAGCCGCTTACCTTCCCCAGGCGGGACGGGGACGAGGTCGTCCAGATTCCGGCGGAGGAAGGCGACCTCGAAGTTCTTCCCGGCGAAGAACTCATATAGCTTCGCTTCATGGCCCCCCAGGCTAGGGGGCCGATAGCTCGCCTCGCCGAGTTGCACCGGCGAGAACGGAATGTTGCCAAAGTCGCCCTTGACGAAGACGAACTTCTTGAGCCAGTTGTGGCTCTTGTTGACCGTCTCCCGCACCTTGGCGTGCATGCTCGCGAAGCACGCGGTCCCGTCCTTATTCGCGCGGAAGGAGAACAGCTTGCGGAAGACCGCGAGGCTGAACTCGATCCTCTCCTCGCGGAGGTAGCAGGCGAACCCGACTACGACAGCGATGGAGTTCGGGGTCAGCTGCCCCGGGACGACCCCATAATACTTGAAGACCTGGCGGACTTCCGGCCAGAGGGGGAGCCGGAGCCCCGCCTCGAAGTGGGCCGTCGGGAGAGCCAGCTCATCGCCTGAGAGCTCGTTGATCCGTTCATCCTTCCCGGGCCGCCTCGCCACGAAGCCAGGCGGGATGAAGTTGCCAACGGTGTCCAGAAACTCCTTCTCCGAGACCGAGGCGGGAGGGAAGCTGTGGTCGGCAAAGATCCAGGCACACCTGCCCCTCCCGTCCGCTTCGCCACTGCCGCCCGTCATCTCGCGGGATTGACAAGCAAGCCGAGCGAGAGGAAAGAGGCAAGAGAGGGTTCTCGCAGGGTAAAAAGGGAAGGGCTCTTGAATGCGGTAGGTAAAATAATAAATGAAGGGCCTATTTATAGGGCCGGGGAAAGGGCGGGAAAAATCGGAAAAGGCGGGAAAGTGAACTGACAGCAGAGCCAGCCCCGACGCTTCGATTCCCGAGCCCCGCCCGGGTCCGCGTCGAATCGCCGGTCGGCCGCGAGATTCCCCCGGCCGCGAGCCATCCCCTCTCCCGCGCAGAGTAGATTTTGAGAGGAATGCCCAGTCGAGGGGGGGACGAGCGAACCGCCCGCCTCTTCTAGGCGGGCCGGCCCTCGCTCGCCTCTTCTAGGCGGGTCGGCCCTCGCTCGCCTCTTCTAGGCGGGCCGGCCCTCGCTCGCCTCTTCTAGGCGGGCCGACCCTCGCTCGCCTCTTCTAGGCGGGCCGACCCTTACCCGCCTCAACTAGGCAGGCTCTCCAGGGTTAAAGCTGGGAACCCAGCAAAGAAAAAAGAAATGAGAATAAATGATAAATAAAAAAAAAAAAAAAAGGGGGGGGAAAGAGAAAGGCATGCGCCCTGGAACGGGCGAGAAGACCCCTGAATTATTACAAGCAATCGTTCTTGGATAATATCCGACACCGACACACTGGGGTGGATCGCATCGAGACGATTCAGACCCTGCGAGCAACTGCGGGCACGGGCGGGCGAGGCAGGTGGCTTAGTACTCAATCCATTTCCACCTACCCCGCCTCTGCGAGCCGGTTCGAGGCGGCACGCGAGAGTCGTGATACTCCCGAACCGCCGCCAGCTCCCGCTTGGTCTGATCGGCCTGTTTCGAAATGTTTGACAGCCGCTCCTCAGCTCGCGTAATATGCGCGCCCGGAGATGTCGGCTCATCCTCCTCAGCCGAGCCCCTTGCCCCCTCCAAAGCAGCGAGTCGCTCCTCCGCCCTGACTCTGTCTCTCTCCATCCCCACGAAGGCCTCTTTGAGCAGCATCGTGTGTTTCTGAAACATTCGCGCCACCTGCGCCTTCATCTTCTCGCTATCATGAGGGTCGCCCAAGAAGTCCGCGATGTCTTCCGGCTCCACGGGAGGCGAGTACCCCTCGCTCATCTCGACATCGGAAGAAGCGGCGCGATACCCTGCGGAAGCGAGGTCAGAAGCAGACGAGCGGCGAATGGGTTAACTTCAGGGGGGTTACCTGGCGTCGGTACGTCTACCGCGTCGGGAGCAGACCGAGAGGAACCCGGCCGACCTTGGAATGATTTCCCTCCCGGGGCGACGAGCGGCTTCCCCAGACCCTGGACTCTCAGCGGGGGAGGAGTCGCAGGAAGACTGCGCGCTGGAGAGAATGGACTGACGCCCAGGTCGACCATCTCCACGGAGAGATCCGCAAGGTTCCCGGAGCCCCCTTCCAATGCATCTTCAGGGGGCGTCTCCTGCGAAGGAAAAAGTCAGTAGAAAGCATAGGTCACAGGGCGAAACCACACACCCAGATTCAACCTCGGAGCCGCCGGAACCCAGATCATCGCTAGGCGTGGAACGGCGGACAACCTTTCCCTTTGTCGGCTTAAACTGCGGGCCGGAGGATATGGGCGCCAACCACGGGGCGGCCGCGAGGGCCTCCTCCCGACCCTCCTCCCTAGCAGCAGCCAACCGAGCACGTATCTCCTCAGACGCAGGCATCTCCTGACCTCAAACCACGCAGGAAGCAAGAGGAGAGGGCCAGTTATCGAAGGCCCGGTGGCTCATTTATAGCTAAAAGGCGGGTCCCACCAAAAGATTCCCTCCAGCTCAGCAAGGACGTCACCGGACACGAGGGTTGGACATTTCTTTCCGAGCTTCTGCGAAGCACGCAAAGATCGGGGATTGTGTACAACCCCGTGTCCGCCGAAGGGGCCCAAGCAAGCAGGCGGGCCGGGCCCCAGCCGTCTCTCTCAGGCGGGCCAGCCCCCGCTCGCCTCTCCTAGGCGGGCCGGGCCCCAGCCGCTTCTCTCAGGCGGGCCAGCCCCCGCTCGCCTCTCCTAGGCGGGCCGGGCCCCAGCCGCCTCTCTCAGGCGGGCCAGCCCCCGCTCGCCTCTCCTAGGCAGGCCGGGCCCCAGCCGCCTCTCTCAGGCGGGCCAGCCCCCGCTCGCCTCTCCTAGGCGGGCCGGGCCCCAGCCGCCTCTCTCGGGCGGGCCAGCCCTCGCTCGCTTCTCCTAGGCGGGCCGGGCCCCCAACCTCCTCTCTCAGGCGGATCGGCTGCAGTCCACCTCCCTCCAGGTGATAGGGGGTGACTCAACAAGAGGTGCACATAACCAGCCAGAACAGCGGGGTTTGGCTGTTGGCAGGCCAACCCAAGGGGCTCTTTAGTAAATTCAGGCTACCAAGGGCAGGTTATTTGCAGACCATCCAAGGTAATCTATAAATAAGACCCAAGGGGTACCTCAGAAGGCAGGCTTACTAGTTCACAAATCTTATAGCGCTTTCTGAGGTGCCTTAGCCCGGCAACTGGTTAAGGAGGGGAAGCGCTCTAAGATCTTCCGGGTGTGTGGTGGGACCTCCGAGCCGGGCCCTTGGTTCTGTCCTCTGTTTTTCTTTCCCTTGTTGTTTCTCTTGCAGGAGCGAAGTAGGTGCGAGACCACCCCTTCCCCAAGGGTCGAACTCCACAAAGGCCGGTTTCCGGTTTCAACAGCCGCGGCGGGCCGTGGCCGGGGCGGGCCGTGGCCGGGGCGGGCCGTGGCCGGGGAGGGCCGTGGCCGGGGCGGGCTGTGGCCGCGGCGGCCATGGCCGGGGCGGGCTGTGGCCGCGGCGGCCATGGCCGGGGCGGGCCATTGCCGCGGCGGCGGCCGCGGCGGCCGCGGCAGCCGAGGGAGGGCCGGCCGCCGACGGTGGCTCGGCCTCTTGCCGGCGGCGGTTTTTACTATGAGGGGAGGGAGTGGGGCCCGCCCCCATCACCTCCATGAGAGATCATGGGGGGTGGGGCCCACCCATGACTTTCTTGAGTGGAGATCATGGGGGGATCCTTGCTTCCTATAAATGATGGTGGAACCCATCACAATGTTTTATCATGCTATCAATTTATTGTATCAAAGTGATAGAGAAAATTGAGACCAAAAATAGTAATGTGGGGGGAGAAAATAGAGGATCCGCGTGGTATTTCAAAACACATATCAAAGAAACAAAAAAGTGGAGGACCTTGAAGGTGGTAAATTTAAATCTTCAGTGTGGGAATTGTACAACCCCGTGATTCGTCGAGTGGGCAAGACGGCGAGGCAGGCTTGCTCTCTCCTAGATCGACGAACCCAAGTCAGCACTCGTCGAAGTGGGTGAGTTAGGCGGGCGAGTGCTAGTTTCATCGGGCACTCACCAAAGAGGCAGGCGAGTGCTAGTTTCATCGGGCGAGTGCTATTTTCATCGGGTACTCGCCAAAGAGGCGGGCGAGTGCTAGTTTCATCGGGCACTCGCTAAAGAGGCGGGCGAGTGCTATTTTCATCGGGCACTCGCCAGTGTGGCGGGCGAGTGCTAGTTTCATTGGGCACTCTCCAAAGAGGCGGGCGAGTGCTAGTTTCATCGGGCACTTGCCAAAGAGGCGGACGAGTGCTAGTTTCATCAGGCACTCACCAAAGAGGCGGACGAGTGCTAAGGTTGGAAAATCCGGAGAGTTCCATGGCTAGAGACGGGGAACAAGGTGCTGACCATGGCGGCTCGCCATAACCTTAGGCACCAGCTACGGTTGAGATGCTGGAGCAGTTTAAGAGGGAGGTCCTGGAGACTATCCACTTTGCCTTCGCCACTGTGCGCGGTGAGTGTTCGACCCCCAGGGTCTAAGTGGTAACGCCGCCAGGGAGGGGAGAGAACACCCCTGGATAGAGGCCAGTTAAGGAGCCGGCGAGCGGTTTGCATGAGCGGGATCTGGTGGGGAGAGAGTTGTTCCTCAACCCGACGAGTGTAGGCTCGACGAGTGCGGCCCTGGCCTGCGAGCTGGTCACGCAGGTGGAGTATGGGAGACCGAGTGGCGGGAGCCTATTTTGTGAACTGGTAGTTTCTGCGCCCGTTCCGGAAGGGTTCAGAGAACCAGAGATGACCTATTATACTGGCAAGGATGATCCCATCCAACATCTACAGTGGTTCGAAGACATGATCTCCATTAGTCTGATGTCGGACACATTTAACCGTTGTCTCTTTGCCATCACCTTGAAGGAGAAGGCAAGATACTGGTTTCACCAGCTCCCGATGGGGTTGATCTACGCATTATAAGACTTGCGCCGAAGTTTCAAGTTACTTTTCTAAAGCTCAAAGAAGTGGAAGAAAAGTGTCGAGGCACTCTTCAAGATCTAGAAGGGGATAGATGAGTCACTGACCAGCTATGTGGATAGGTTCTAGGAGGAGATTTTGCTCATTTAATAGGTGTTGGGGTTCGTCCTCTAGATGGCGTTATCCGTGGGACTGCGATAGGGGTTCATCAAAATGAGCTTGAATTGGAAGCCACCCTTGTCTTTCAAGGAGCTGATGGAGAGAGCAGTAAAGGAGATTGAGGGAGAGGTGGAGAACCTAACATTTTCCAAGAAGCTGGCAAGGTTGAGCAACTCGGAGTTTAGAGAATAAGAAGGTTCTGGACAACAAGAAGGAAGGAGGAGGGAAGAGTCAAGACCTCAAGAGTTGGGGTGGAGGCATCCACAGGGACAAGGCAAAGGGTTCGCCCAGGGAGGGGGGAATACCCACGGAGGTTAGGGGAGGTTCAACTCTCTGAGGTGGAGACAAGGCCAGAGGCCACTCCTACCCCCTCCGCAACATGATATGGCGATCGGTCGGGGTAGGGGTAGAGGAAGAGGAGCAAGAGTCGGGAGAAGGAACCAGCCAGCAGAAGGATGGAGAGAGGAGGTGGCATTGCTATATTGTGACTTCCATCAGGAGGAGAGTCACGCGACGGCCACCTGCCTAGAGTTCTTGGAGATCAGGAGGGAGAGAGGCCCTAGGGAACAATAACCACCGGTGAGGATAGAGGAGGTAACCGGCGGGGAGGAGGAGGAAGACCGATGTGTGGATAGGGCAGACGTGGGTACTCGACAAGGGATTGTGGTGATCCATGATGGGGTGGGGATCGAGGCCACCCGTAGGGTGATCCTGCACACCATGTTTCGCTGGAGCGTGGCTTCGACATCCCAAGCCCTGCACCCTGAGGAAAAAATCACCTTCTCGCAGAAGGACATGCCAGATCACGAGTATCCATTCTGCGATGCCCTAGTGATTCAAATCGCCATCGAGAACTTTACTGCCTCACGGATCCTCATTGACAACGGGAGCTCTGTCAATGTCATATTCAAGAAGGCATTCGATGAGATGAAGGTGGAGTCAAGGAGGGTGTTGGCCTCGGACGGTCCGCTGTTCGGTTTCTCAGGGGAAAGGAAGGAAGTAGAAGGAGGGGTCAGACTTCATGCTATCTTGGGGGGACAGCCCCACAACTTTCGATTCGTTATTATTGATGCTCTGAGGAGTTGCAATGCTATCTTTGGGAGGCCCATCATTAGCGTGTTTAGATGTGTCCCATCCTTGTTCCACCAGTGCTTGAAATTCAATGTAGGGGGAGTCCAGGTAAGGGTCAGGGGAGACCCAAAGGCAGCAAGACAATGCTATGTAACAACTATCAACACCATCTCCTAGAAAGAGGGAGCCGAGGAGATGGGAAGAGAGTTGGAAGAGTGAGCAGGGCAGGAAGGAGGGGTGGAAGAAGCAGAATTTGAGTTGATAGGCGGAGAGGTGGAGGTAGAGAAGCTGGAAGAAGGTGAGAGGATGGCGGAGGCTGAGTAAGAAGAGAATTATGCCCAAGTGGATGGGCTGGGGGAGCTGCTGGGAGACTGAAACTGGGAGATGATCGTTGGGTGGAGTGGAGGTGGTAGAGACTTTTGTCCGAGGAGAGAGGGTAGAGGGCTAGTGGGAGGAGCAATCCAGGCTAGAGGCAGTGGAGCAGATAGTGGAAGTAGAGGTTCTTTGCCAAGCAGGGAGATTGGAGAGGGTGAGGATTAATGGGGAACTCAGCTTGGAGGATCGGGAAAAGGTCCTGGACTGCGTCCATTAAAACGTTGACATCTTCAATTGGAGCGCGACGGACATGTCAGGGATTGATGCTGACGTGGCTTGCCACTGCCTCAACCTCGACCCGTGCGCATGCCCCATCAGACAGAAGAAGAGATCTGTCACCAAGAAATTAGTTGGGCCCACTCGGGAGGAGGTGAGTAAACTTATTTGGGCCAGATTTGTATCGGAGATCCAATATCTAGGCTGGGTCTCCAATGTGATGATGGTTAATAAGGGTGATGGACATTGAAGGATATGTGTTGATTTCTCCTTATTAAATAAATCATACCCCAATGATTGTTATCCTCTGCCTTGGATCGATGTGCTGGTTGACTCAACTATCAGTTTTTCTCTAATGAGTTTTCTAGAAGCTTTTTCAGGGTACCACCAGATCTGCATGCACCCGCCTGATATCAAGGATGTTTCCTTCATCACGGGAGATGGGTGCTACTGCTATAAGATGATGCAATTTGCATTGAAGAATGTAGGGGCAACCTATAAAATAATGATGGTTCGGGTCTTTAAGAAGCAAAAGGGCAGGAACTTAGAGGTCTATGTGGACAACATTTTGGTGAAGAGCAAGAACATTGGATATCTTCTTCAAGTCTTGACAGAAACATTTGGAACCTTGAGGAAGTACAAAATGAGACTCAACCCCCAGAAGTGCTTCTTCGAGGCAAGCAAGAGTAAGTTCTTAGGCCACCTTCTCACCCTAATGGGCGTTGAGCCTGTTTGAACATGAGACCAGGCGATTAGTCTTTCTAGTTGTCGTGGCCTGTCTGATCATTGGTCTGGCAGTTTAGACCAGCGACCTGTCTATTCATCGGTCTGGTGGTTTAGACCGGCGGCCTGTTTGGTAGCCTTCTTAGTGGCTTGGTAAGAGTTCGCAGCAGCGGACTGGAGGTTATCCGCAGCTGCGGTCTGGTGGTTTGCTGCAACAACGGACTGGAGGTTAGTTGCAACAGTTGTCTGGTCATTAGTCACAGCAGCGGTTTGGAGGTTAGCCACATAAGTGGTCTTGTCGTTAGCCGCAGCAGCGGTCTGGTCATTAGCCGAAGCAGTGGTATGGTGGTTATCCGCAGCAGTGGTCTTGAGGTTAGCCGTTGCAACGGTCTGGTGGTTATCCTCAATAACGGTCTGGAGGTTTGCTGCCGCAGCGGTCTGGCGGTTAGCCACAGCAGGTGTTCAGAGGCTTCCGAGATGATTGTATTTGTTGTATATTCTGGCGGTTTGACAGGGTCAAACCGCCCAGCCCGCACTACTTGTATTTAGTCCCACATCACTTGTTTTATTCTCTCATCTCCCCCATTTCTATAAATAAGGGGGCATAACAATATAATAATTATCTTTTTAGAGCAATAAATTTTTCTTTATTTAACTCTTCTTACAAGGCCTAACCCTGATAAGGTGAAAGTCATACTAGAGTTAGGATCGCCGAAGAGTGCGAAGGAGATCCAGTGCATCACAGGGAAGCTGGCTGGGTTAAGCAAGTTTCTCTCACGGGCGGGGGAAAAGTGATAACCTTTCTTCAAGCTGCTGCACGGAGTCAAGGAGTTCGAGTGGACCTTCAAGTGTGAGGAAGCTTTTCAGGCTTTGAAAAAGTAGCTCACGCAGGCCCCATTACTCCAGGTTCCTAAGGAGGTGGAGGACCAAGGCTTATTCTGGGAGTGGGGGCTGAGGTAGTAAGCTTTGTACTAGTTCAGGAGGAAGGGAGAAAGCAGTTACCAGTTTACTATGTCAGTAGGGTCCTAAGGAAGGCGGAACTCAGATACCCAATCCTGGAGAAGCTGGCATTCACACTAGTTGTCTCGGCCAGAAAGCTCCGACTGTACTTCCAGACGCAATCCATTCGTGTAATGACCGACCACCCCCTTCGCAGCATCCTGGAAGGGGTCGAGCACTCGGGGAGATTAACCAAATGGTCGGTGGAACTCAACGAGTTTGATATCTCATTTGTACCTAAGCTATCGATAAAGGCGTAAGTGGTGTCGGATTTCCTGGCAGACTACGTGGCCGAAAGTGAGGAGCCAGAGCCTTCTTCCCCTGCAGCTTGGAAGATGTTGGCAGACGGAGCATCGGGGAAGCATTCTTACGGGGGAGGGGTGATCTTGGTAAGTCCACAGGGGACGAGGATCGAGTAGGCAATAGACATTCACTTCCCCTCACCAACAACCTGGCCGAGTACGAGGTTGTGATTGCGGGGTTATGTTTGGCTAGGGAGTTGGGAGCAGGACTTGGAAGTCTCAATGGAATCCATGGTGGTGGCGTGTCAAATTAGGGGAGAGTTCGAGGTTAGGGATCCAACACTCCAGCGCTACCTTATAAAGGTTAAAAGCCTCATAGGGAAATTTCGAACGTTCTCAATTCGGCATGTGCCAAGGGATGAGAGTGCCCCAGTAAATCTTCTGGCCAAGTATGGTCCTCGGGCAGGAAGCACGGTGACAGAGCTCTTCCTGTCGTTCATTGAGGAAAGAGAGTTAATGGAGGTGGAACAACGTGCAACAAGGATGGATCCGTTCATCACCTACTTGACTTCGGGCAAGTTCCCGGAGGGGGCGGAGGCAAGAGACGGTTTAGACATAAGTCGACATACTACCTGTTGCGTGAATAAGGGTTATACCGGAAGACCCCCACCGGGTTGCTAGCTAGGTGTATATCAGAGGAAGAGGTTCCCAAAGTTCTGGAGGAGATCCATTCGGGAGAATGCGTCAGCCATTCCGGAAGCAGGACCTTGGAAGGAGGGGTGCTGAGACAAGGTTATTTATGGCCAAGTCTCAGCATGGATGCGACAGAGTTTGCAAAGAAATGTCAAAAATGCCAACTATTTTTTCCCCTGCAACTCCTGCCTGCACAGAGGCTCAGGACAATCGCAGCCTCATGGCCTTTTGCAATACGATGGATGGATCTGGTTGGACCCTTTCCCCAGGCCAACGGCCAGAGGAAGTTTATGCTGGTCATGATTGATTACTTTTGAAAATGACTTGAATTAAAGGCGTTGGATAAGATAACCTCCCAAGTTATAAGAAATTTTGTGTGGGGGAGATAGTCTGTCGACATGGGATCCCCCTATCCATAGTCACAGACAGCTGGCAATAGTTTGCTAACGATGAATTTGTCAACTTCTGCGGTCAGCTGGGCATAAATCTTCGATTTGCGTTGGTCCACCAGCCTAGAAGTAATGGGAAGGTAGAAGCGACCAATAAGATAATTGTAAACTTTCTAAAAAAGAAGGTCGTAAACCTGAGGGATAACTGGGTGAAACATCTCCCCTCAGTCCCGTGGGCTTTGAGAACCACACCAAATACAGCCACGGGCGAGACCCCTTTCAAACTCTCTCATGGATCCGAGGTCGTGCTACCAGTCGAATTTATGATAAGGTCACTAAGGGTGATCTTGGTAGGGAAAGGAGATGAGCAATGGAGAATAGCAAACGAGAAAGAACAAAAGCTCTCGCTCGACCTAGTGGAAGAGTTCCAGGACCTGACAGCTGTCCGGAAAGAAGAGGTCAAACGATGGATGGCTAGGTATGCGTGATGGGTATGACATGGTAAACCCCTCGATTAGATACCGCTGGCCAGGCTCTCACTAGCTGGTAGGGCCGGCTAGTTGCTCAGATGGTGGGTGGTGGTGAAAGGAAAAGTTAGCAAAGCCCTCGATTAGATCCCGCTAACTAGGCTCTCACTAGCTGGCAGGGCGGCAGTTCGCTCGTGTGGCTACACCTTCGATTGGATCTCGCTGACCAGGCTCTCACTAGCTGGCAGGTCTGGCTGGTCATTCGGATGGTGGGTGGTTGGGAAAGGAAAAGTTAGCAAAGCTATTGATTGGATCCCGCTGACCAGGCTCTCGCTAGTTGGCAGGGCTGGTAGGTCGCTTGTGTGGCTACACATTTGATTGGATCCCGTTGACCAGACTCTCACTAGCTGGCAGGGCCGGCTGGTCGCTCAGATGTTGGGTGGTTGTGATAGGAAAAGTTACTAAAGCCCTCGATTGGATCTTGCAGACAAGACTCTCACTAGCTGGCAGGGCCGGCAGGTCGCTCGTGTGACTACTGTAACATCCCTCAGACAACCAGACTCCTAGGAGTGGTTTTATCATGACTAGGTCAAGAAAAAATCCTAGGAAGCCCTAGAAGGCCAGGTGTACCTAGGGATGTAGGAGGGGTCACCATTGGCTGCAAATATTAAAAACCCTAAGCATAATTTGGGATGGCCCCAGGGCTTCACCATGGCTCCATGAACCTACCACAACATCACTAACCCATTGGAGGGTCCATTGGAGTCACTCCAAAGTGGCCAATTTGGATTAGGACCACTATAGGCCTAAACTAGGCAAAGTGCCCTAACTAAGGGCAATGTGCCCCTAATATGTCCAACCAACCCTACCCAAGTCCTTCTAGACCTTAGGGGAGGCCAATGGGTCACCAGGGACCCGTTGGGGTCAACCCAAATGGTCATGTTGACAAAGGTCAACTTTACACAAGGGTTAGGTCAAACTAGCCCAAATGGGCTAACTCAAGCTCAAACCCACTTCCCCCACTTGGGCTGGCCTAACCTTCTCACTATTATGATTAGTGGGGTTCTAATAGGCTGAAGGAGGGGTAAATTTCAGTTAAGATGGGCAGGAGAGAGAAAACTTCATTAATGGAGGAGAGAGAAAGAATAGGGAGAAGGCCATTCATGGCTTAGGGATGCCAAGGGCCACCCATTAAGGGTGGGATCAGTTACACTGAGAAAGTGGAGGAGTTTTCAACAGTTTCCCAGCCAGAGGGTGGCTCAGCCTGTCCAAATAGTGAAACCGAAATTGGCCCTTAATGGACATTCATGGCCATGGGGGTTACACCCCCCTCCTATCCCAATCTGACCAGCTTAAAAGCATCCCTGGACTCAGGGGAGAAGTTTCCACACTTTACCTGAAGGATTCAAGGCACTTGACTGTGATGTTGCAGAACACCCGACGGCGCCACCATCGGCCATGGCAACTCGCCGATCTACCCGCTTCCAGCCCACCAAGAAGGTCCTCCTCCTCTCCTCTCTTCATGGTTAGATCATAAAAATCGATTAGGGCAAGCATCGGGCTCAATTGAGCCCGATCCAATGTTTCAAATTCATGAAATCCGGGAGAAGTTGAACCTCTCAGGTTCGCCGGAATAGCCATCTTCGGCGGCCGTGCCGCCGGCTGGGGGTAGCCACCACCTCCACGAAGGTGGTGGTGGCTGGCCGGGGAAGGGGTCGGGTGGCCGGGAAATAGGCCCGCAAAGCAGCCCAGGACGGGTTGATCTGAGCCGTCGGCTGGAGGTTGAAGACAACCGGATGCGGTCGGTTTAGGTGCTTTAGGATTCGTGTTGAGCTGATATTATTAATTTAGTGTTATTTAATTTTTGTCACATAAATTGGGTTACCTTAAATTAAATATGAAAAATACTTAGAGGCTAGTTCAGGAAAAGGTGTTAACATAAAAATTGTAGATCTATGAGTCTACTTTATTTTAAAATTAATTTGAACCAATTTGGAGTCCTAGTTAGACAACAACACTCATTTTGGGGAGATCTATACATAGGGTTGAACAGAGATTGAATTGAGTGCCCCCATCAATCCAGCCATCCAAATGACTTGAAATTTGGGATGGGGGCCATTCTTAGCTATAACTACAACATATCCAAAAATGGGAATTTTTGGATATAAATTTTCTATAGTGTTTTTAAAAATTTAATAATCCATGTATGATTTAATTATACGGTCAAATGACTTCAAAAGTCTCCAAAATTTGGGTGGCTGATTTTTAGAGTTATTATTTAACCCTGATAAAAATTTCAGCCCAATTGGGTTTGAGTTTAACAGGTTTTGGTGTGACCTAAGTTTGGTCATTTAAGGAAAAAATTAGGGCAAGGGATTTTTGGGGCATGGTGGGGTCAATTCTCACCCAAATGGGTTGGGATTTTGGCCAGAGCCCCATGGTAAGTGAAAACAACCCCTCATGGAATTTGATATGAATTGGGGTGGGGTTGCTCTAGGACCCTTGTTCAAATAGTAAGGGCTGAACTATGGGGGTTTGTGAAGGACATATGATGATATGTTCTTATAGGGACTTAGGGTTTAGTCCATGTGGTTCTAGGGTGAAAATATGCCCTAGGAAGGAGTTTGGTAGTATTTGTGCTTAGGCACATCACTTAATCCACTGTGTGTTAAATTAGGCCTTTACACCTTAAGAAATAATTGAAGGATCAAATGATCTTGAATTTTCATGAGCGGATAGTAAGAGCTATGTTTACAGTCATAATAAACTTTGAATCATGTTAGATAGTATTTGGATAAGCTTTCAAATAGGTTCCTTTATAAAAGTACACAAGCATAGATTCCCTTGAAGAATTAATTATGTAACATTTTAACTTTGGATTAGAATGAAATTGTGTCAATCATGTTTTAAGGTTATAATAAAGCTCTGGAAATTTTATTATGAATTTAGAATTATTATTTTGGACACTTCATTCACAATTTAGTAAGTTGTATTATTTACTTAGGAATTTATCATGAAGTAACCATTTATTAGAAGTTGATGATATTTAATCAAAGGACCCTTTATAATGTTATAAAGCTCTTTGTATTTTTATGGAATTGTTGGAAGTATATTTATAGGGGTTGCTTCACTAAGTATTGTTTCCCATGAAAATATAATTGAATTTATTTTGGTGTTTAGTAAGCCAGGAAAATTATGATTTTTGTACAATGGTTCTTTCTGTACATTATTTAGATTCAGTAATTTTTCTATAATTTTCTGATGAATAATTTTAGTACTTCCTTCTTTAAATATGATTAATGGAATTATATTGGATAAATTAATTAGAGGCTAAATGTTTTATGTAAAATCATGGAATTTAGTATTTTCTGATATTTCTCTGTTATTTAGTGATCATAATCTTTGGGTGGCTGTTACTTGAGTAAATCATGTAGTTCATGTTCAAAATTACCCATGGCAAATCTTTTGGGAAAATTAATTAAATATCAAATTAATTAGGAAAATTAAAATTTTCTGGATTTAGGCTAATTATGTCATGATAGAACTCCAGTAAATAATTTAAGGCTTTTGGGTGAGAACTTGAAGGAGCTTCTATCATGAACATCATATAGTATAGTTTGGTATGCATAACGTAAAACAACAGAAGTAGTGATTGCCTTTGCATTGTACATAGAGGATGAGATTGATAGTTCATGAGATTTGAAAAAGGAAGTTGGGAAGAGTAGGTAGTGGAGTCATTGAGCCTAGGCGGTGCTCCGGATCGACGAAATATCGTCTTTCCCGTGGAGAGAGAGAAAGGTCAAAACACATTAGGATTAGATCCAGAGTAATTCTAAAGGGATCGAGAATCGGGTAATAACCAATAATAGTAAGTGCCTTGCGAAAGGGAACTGCGGGCTTCAGCTACCATCATAGTTCCTAGTGCCCTTTTAGAACCCTTCACGGGGTATACCGGGGGAAGTCCTGGGCTAACCTAAACTGTAGGCAAACTAACTTGCAAGAGTAACTAGCATAATTAGGGATTCACTTTCACTCACCTTGATGTCTCGGGATGTTAGGTTGGTTCACACGTGCTGTAGGCCCGGGGGTTTTGGTGATGGGCAGGTTGGCCCGGCGAGCTTTGGCTCGGTTGTTGATTATAACGGATGGGATAGTCCGGGGAGCTTTGGCTCGGTTAGAGATACATAAGGTTGCATGTGCATAAGGTATAAGGTGGTGGGTCTTCGGTATTCGAGGGTCGATGCACCGACGCCAATACGATGACTCGGTAAGTGTGGTTTAGCACTTCGCCCTGTAAGTCTGGTGCGCCAACCGGCAAGAGTACGCAAACACTCTGCTTTGTACACCAGCGTTGAGGCGTATGATAGGTCTAACTGGTAGTGCAATTACTGGTTTAGAGGTGGGCGAGGCCCAACCCACCGCTTCTGTTTGCCACTACGGAGGTATCCTGGGAGGTTCGGCTCCAGAAAGGGGGAACTAAAGTTCTGTGTACACAGAGTCGAGTGAGTGAGTTGCACTTGTTCACATCATGAAATAATTGCATGTCATAGCATAATCATTGCATATAACCCTGAAACTTATTGTATAAAGTGATATGGGATGCTTTAATCAATAGGCTCTACAAAACGACCCCTTAGTTTATAAGTTCGTGCGAGCGTTCTTATAAGTGAAGGTTCTATTTCAGTCAATATATATATTCCTGCTAGGAAACCAACACCCTAACGTATAAATTGGTATGAGACTTTTTATATGCTAGGAGACTTGCAAAAGATCCCTTGACTTATGTGCTTTCATATAAGTTAAGGTTATATATTTCTCAGTTTATCTTTTTTATATACTTCATGTCTTTCTTTACTTGTTTATATAGAACTGCTAGTCTAGTTCCGCCGTTACCTGCATTTGCTATTCTCCACTATCAGGTCCTCTTCATTCTTCCTCCTCTCTCGGTGCCTAGGAGCTATGGGGGAAGGGGCGGGGGATGATAGGGCTTAGTCTTTTAGACTAACGGTTTTCGAACCACATCATTTTAGGGGACCGTGGAGCCGAACATGGAGGAGCAGCCCCGGAGGTCGACAAGCTTGGAGATGGGGCAGTCTAGTAATGGAGTTCAGACAACTGGGACTGTGAGTCCCAACAGCTAGTAGTTTATTAGTTTTTCTTCCGCTTGAGAGAATCTTGTAGTGAGGATTTGATGTATTGGGCATGAGCCCTGTTTTCAGTACTTTATTATTCTGTGGACTCTCCCTTCGTGGAGATATTTACTAAGATATATGATTCCTGTGGACTTGCTCTCTTCTATATTTTGCTACTGTTGTGATCAAATCGGCCGGCAGGATCAGCGTTTTGTAGTGACAACCTTCCCGGGTGTGAAGGTGTCACCGCAAAGCGGCGGTTCTGGGACTAAGGCCCCGAGGTTTGAAAAGAAAAAAAGGGGGTCTTACAAGTGGTATCAGAGGAAACCTCGATCGAAAAAGTAGCAGTCCACAACCCCTGGGTCACCCCCGCACGAGTTTAGTTTGGGAACAAACTAAGCAGCGGAAGTAGTGGTATGCCCATATAGGGGATCACAGGTAAATTGTCCACTTTTAATTAGTTTGAGTCGATTACTTACAATGGCTTTTGTTATGCAGCCTATGACACAGCCTACACCATAGGGTGGAGTCTAGTAGACTCCGAATGTTGTACCACCTCCCCGGTCCCCACTCCGTTCCTACAGTCAGAGATGGGGAAGACCCTGACAGCTATTCTGGATGCTTTCAGGGCCCAACAGGTTTCGGCTCCGCAGCCAAACCAGGTGGCCTATTTGCTGAGTATTTTCCGAGGACTTTCTCCCCCATCCTACTTGGGGACAGAGTCAGCCGTTCAGACGGAGGAGTGGCTGGACTTCATGTTTGAGATGCTGACTTGGATACTGTGCCCCTGGGAGGATAGGGTGCCTTTGGTTGTCTCTTGCTTGGAGTCTCATACCAAGAGATGGTTGAAGACATTGCTGGACACGACGTTTGCTGATAGGGAGGTTGCGGAGATTGCTTGGGATGAGTTCAGGGCCGCACTATTGGAGCATTTTGTTCCGCAGTCGGCCAGAGACGAGCTGGAAGATAGATTTTTGCAGTTGAGGCAAGGTACCAAGACGGTGGTGGAGTACCACCGGGAGTTCAACCATCTGGCTCGATTTGCGGATTCTTATCAGTTAGATGAGGCAGGATACACCAAGAGGTTCTACAAGGGCCTGAGAGAGGATCTAAGGGAAGCTCTGTTATTCGTGTCTGACAGGCCTATTCCTCGAATATTGGAGATGGCCAAGAGGATTGAGGCAGATTGGTATACTACTCGAGGTCGGAAGCGGCCAACTGAGAATCAGGGACGGGGAGCTAGAGAGGATCAACATCGGGGTCGCATCACTAATGGGAGAGATGGGAGAAGAGCAGAGGACCAGCCTCATTAGGAGGTGAGACAGGAGCCGAGGAAGCCAGAGGTTATGGATCCTCAGCCTCTCCAGATGCGGGAGATGTAGAGACCTGGGGGTATGACATATACCCCGCCAGAATGCTTCAACTGCCATCAGATAGGGCATATCCAGAGAAACTGCCCCATAAGGGGGGCACCCCTACCAGCACCACCGGCTGCCCCGCCTGCTCAGTATTTTGGAAGCCGATGAAGTGGCCGAGGACGTGGATATAAGGGCGGAGACCTTAGGCAGGAGAGGGAGCAAGTATATGCACTGGATCTGACTCAACATCGGAATCCGAAGCAAGTGATCACAGGTACGTCAGTTAATTTTTAAAGTTCTCTCCTTCCTAAGTAACTAGATGTATGGATAAAGAATTGATAAACTAGGAAAGAAAACCATAACTAGATTTCTAAGATATTTTACTACCCCAGGCATAGTCTTCATCAGTGACAAGCCCGCTTATACACTGTATGATACGGGTGCTTTGCACTCATTCGTGTCGGAAGCCTTTGTGGAGGTGCTGGAAGGCATGGAGCTATTCACAGGCTTGATGATGAGGATATGACTACCCGACGGATCAAAGCTGTTCACCTCTGCCCACTACAACATGGAGGCGGAGATCGGCGGAAAGACATTCAAAGCACTAGCAACGATCCTAAAGATGGCAGTCTTTGATTTGATCCTAGGCATGGTATGGTTGCACTGGAACCATGCCGAGATCGACTGCCTGTCAAAAAGGATCACCGTAAGGCATGGGGATTCCTACGTCGTTATCGAAAGTATTAGACCTACTCCCCCTCTCTTAATATCATCCGTACAGGCCATCAAGGCCCATCTGTAGGGAGAGGAAGTCTACGAAGTGCTGTTTGAAATGGCTGAGGCCAAGGATTTCATCTCTGATATCCCGGTGGTGCGGGATTTTGCTGACGTATTCCCAGAGAAGCTGACAGGGCTACCCCCGCACTGGGAGTAGGAGTTTCGGATACAGCTAGTGCCAGGGGCTAAGCTGGCATCTAGAACCCCTTACCGGATGGCCCCGAAGGAGTTGACAGAGTTTCGAAGACAGCTACAGGAACTAGTGGAAGCCGGATTTGTCTGGCCAAGATCTTCACTATGGGGAGCCCCTGTGTTGTTCGTCAAAAAGAAGGACGGGACACTTCAGCTGTGTATTGATTACCGGGCCTTGAACAGGCTAACGATCCGAAATACGTATCCCTTGTCGAGGATAGACGAGCTATTTGATCAGCTGGAGGGAGCTCATTGGTTCTCAAAGCTGGACCTAAGATCGGTGTACTATCAGCTGCGCATTCGAGAGGAGTATATCCCGAAGACGTCCTTCAGCAATAGATATGGGCTGTACGAGTTTACTATGATGCCCTTCGGGCTCACGAATGCACCCTCTGCGTTCATGACCTTGATGAACCGGGTGCTTGAATAATATATGGATGTCTTCGTCATCGTATTCATCGACGACATCCTTATTTATTCAAGGACTGAAGAGGAGCATGCAGGACACCTAGCTTTGACCTTGGAGAAGCTCTAGGAGCATAAGATGTACGCTAAGTTCAGCAAGTGCCAATTTTGGCTGAAGGAGGTGGCCTTTCGCAGGCATGTCATCAGTGGAGCAGGTTTGACAGTAGACTAGACCAAGATTCAGGCAATTCGGGATTGGCCGTAGCTGAAGGCGGCCACAGATGTACGTAGTTTTCTGGGACTTGCCGGTTATTACATGAAGTTCGTGGAGGGATTCTCTCGAATTGCCCTCCCACTCACATCCCTAACGAGGAAGGATGTGTCCTTTGTCTGGACCCCGCAGTGCGAGGTGGCATTTCAGGAGCTGAAGGATCGACTCACCTCGGTTCCTATACTTGCTCTTCCTTCGGGGAAAGAAGGATTTCAGGTCTACACCGATGCTTCCTACCAGGGCATGGGAGCAGTGCTGATGCAGAAGGGCCATGTGATTGCTTATGATTCTCACCAGCCTAAGAAGTATGAGTAGAACTACCCTGTTCATGACCTAGAGATGGGAGAGGTCGTGTTTGCTCTGGAGGCATTATCTGTACGGTGTCCACTGCGACATATACTCCGATCACAAAAATTCTAAGTATGTGGACACACAGAAGGAGTTGAATATCAGGTAGAGGCAATGGGTGGAATTTCTAGCAGATTACCAGTACGAGATGCATTACCACCCAGGGAAGGCGAACGTGGTGGCCGATACGCTGAGTCGGAGAGCCGCCACCACCACAGTGGCGCCCCAGATTATGTCCATGGAGCTGGTACAGAGATTAGAGGATATGCACATCACGCTGGTGTTGTCTGATGACCTCAAGCTATATGAGGAGTATTTAGCGGCGATGAGTGCCACAGATGACATTCGAGACCGAGTCAAGGATGGGCAGAGGCAGGATGCCAAGATGGAGCCGATATTCTGGGCCTTGGAGGCAGGTACTGCTGGGGATTACACATTGAGAGATGATCTGGTATGCTTCAGAGGACGAGTTTATATACCAGAGGGAGGCCAGGTCCGGGAGGATATCATGACGGAGGCCCACTGTAGTCGGTATTCAGTACACCCGGGAGTTACGAAGATGACTGCGGATCTGAAGAAGACCATGTACTGGCCAGGCATGAAGAAGGATATCACCTACTTCGTGACCCACTGCGAGACATTCCAGCTAGTGAAGGTGGAGTTCAGAAATCCCACAGGTTTGTTACAACCACTCCCAGTGCCGGAGTGGAAATTCGAGGACATCGCGATGGATTTCATACATGGCCTTCCCCGATCACGGACAGGGAATGATTCTATCTGGGTAATCGTCGACTGGCTGACGAAGGTAGCCAGATTTATCCCGATCAGGAAGGATGACTCGGTTGGTGTATTGGTTCGGAAATTCTTGGAGCAATTCGTCCGTTATCATGGCATACCCATGACGATTGTATCGGATTGGGATTGAGGGTTTATGTCCAGGGAGTGGAGATCGGTGCATAATTACTTGGGTACTCGGCTAACATTCAGTACAACTTTTCACCCCCAGACCGATGGGCAGACGTAATGCACCAATCGGACTTTGGAAGATCTGCTGCGACTATGCATTCTGGACTGCGGAGAGCCTTGGGAGAAGCTGTTGCCACTGGTCGAGTTCTCATATAATAATAGATACCAGTCCAGCATACAGATGGCTCCTTATGAGGACCTATACGTATGAAGGTGTAGGACTCCATTGTCATGGGTACAGGATGAGGATCCAAAAGTTTTGGGCTCGGAGTTCGTTAAGGACACTGAGGCTCAAGTGAGGCTGATACGGGACAGGATGTTAGAGGCACAGAGCAGACAGGCTAAGTATTATGACGCTCGGCATCGTCAGGTGGAGTTTCAGGTGGGGGACCAGGTATTCTTGAAGATCCGACCAATGCATGGAGTTTCACGGGTTCATGGTCGGAAGAAGAAGCTCAGCCCAAGATATATGGGGCCTTACCGAATCCTAGAGCGGATCGGTCCTTTAGCATACACACTGGAGCTGCCACCAGAGCTGGAGGGTCTGCACAGCGTGTTCCACGTATCCTCTCTTAGGAGGTCTCTACTATGCCCTGAGCAGCAGATTACGGCCACAGATGGGCCGGTAGCTTCTGATCGATCGGTGCACTTGGAGCCGGTTCAGATAGACGATACTGGGATGCGGGTCTTGCGACACAAGAAGGTCCTGTTGTTCAAGGTCTTGTGGAGGAATCATGGGCAGGAGGAGCACACGTGGGAGCCATGGGACTTGATGCAACTGAAGTATCTGGAGCTTTTCGGTCAGGTACTCCTTACAACCTCTCGGGATGTTACGTTTTATCTCCTATACTTGAAAACCCCGTAAGCTTAACTTGAATTTCGAGGACGTAATTTTTATTCAAATGTATTGGGATTTGTAACATCCCTCAGACAACTAGACGCCTAAGAGTGGTTTTATCATGACTAGGTCAAGACAAAACCCTAAGAAGCTCTAGAAGGCCAGGTAGGGATGTAGGAGGGGTTACCATGGGATGCAAATAGTAAAAACCCTAAACATAATTTGGGATGGACCCAGGGCTTCACCATGGCTCCATGACCCTATCACAACATCACTAACCCATTGGAGGGTCCATTGGAGTCACTCCAAAGTGGCCAATTTGGATTAGGACCACTATAGGCCTAAACTGGGCAAAGTGCCCTAACTAAGGGCAATATGCCCCTAATATGCCCATCGAACCCTACCCAAGTCCTTCTAGACCTTAGGGGAGGCCAATGGATCACCAAGGACCCATTGGGGTCAACCCAAATGGTCATGTTGACCAAGGTCAACTCTACACAAGGGTTAGGGCAAACTAGCCCAAATGGGCTAACTCAAGCTCAAACCCACTTCCCCCACTTGGGCTGACCTAACCTTGTCACTATTATGATTAGTGGGGTGCTAATAGGCTGAAGGAGGAGTAAATTTCAGTTAATATGGGCAGGAGAGAGAAAACTCCATTAATAGAGGAGAGAGAAAGAGGAGAGAGAAGGCCATTCATGGCTTCGGGCAGCCAAGGGACACCTATTAAGGCTGGGATCAGTTACACTGATAAAGGGGAGAAGTTTTCAACAGTTTCCAGGCCAGAGGGGTAACTCAGCCTGTCCAAATAGTGAAACCGAAAATGGCCCTTAATGGACATTCATGGCCATGGGGGTTACACCCCCGCCCATCCCAATCTGACCAGCTTAAAAGCATCCCTGGACTCAGGGGAGAAGTTTCCACACTTTACCTGAAGGATTCGAGGCGTTTGACTGTGTTGTTGCAGAACACCCGACGACACCACCATTGGCCATGAAAACTCGCCGATCTACCCGCCTCCAGCCCACCAAGAAGGTCCTCCTCCTCTCATCTCTTCATGGTTAGATCATAGAAATCGATTAGGGCAAGCATCAGGCTCAATTGAGCCTGATCCAATGTTTCAAATTCATGAAATCCGAGAGAAGTTGAACCTCTCGGGTTCGCAGGAATAACCGTCTCCGGCGGCCGTGCCGCCAGCTGGGGGTAGCCACCACCTCCACGAAGGTGGTGGTGGAGGTGGCGGGCCGGGAAAGGGGTTGGGTGGCCGGGAAATCGGCCCGCAAAGCAGCCAAGGACGGATTGATCTGAGCAGGCGGCTGGAGGTTGAAGACAACCGGATGCCGTCGGTTTAGGTGCTTTAGGATTCGTGCTGAGCTGATATTATTAATTTAGTGTTATTTAATTTCTGTCACATAAATTAGGTTACGTTAAATTAAATATGAAAAAAATACTTAGAGGCTAGTTCAGGAAAAGGTGTTAAAATGAAAATTGTAGATCTTTGAGTCTAATTTATTTTAAAATTGATTTGAACCAATTTGGAGTCTTGGTTAGACCACATCACTCATTTTGGTGAGATCTTTACAAAGGGTTGAACAGAGATTGAATTGGGTGCCCCCATCAATACAGCCATCCAAATGACTTGAAATTTGGGATGAGGTCTATTCTTAGCTATAACTACAACATATACAAAAATGGAAATTTTTGGATATAAATTTTCTATAGTTTTTGTAAAAATTTAATAATCCATGTATGATTTAATTAGAGGGTCAAATGACCACAAAAATCTCCAAAATTTTGGTGACTGATTTTTAGGGTTATTATTTAACCATGATAAAAATTTCAGCCCAATTGGGTTTGAGTTTAATAGGTTTTTGTGTGACCTAAGATTGGTCCTTTAAGGGAAAAATTAGGGCAAGGGATTTTTGGGGCATGGTGGGGTCAATTCTCACCCAAATGGGTTGGGATTTTTTCCAGAGTCCCATGGTCAGTGAAAACACCCCCTCATGGAATTTGAGATGAATTGGGGTGGGGTTGCCCTAGGACCCTTGTTCAAACAGTAAGGGCTGAACTATGGGGGTTTGTGAAGGACATAGGATGATATATTCTTATAGGGACTTAGGGTTTAGTCCATGTGGTTTTAGGGTGAAAATATGCCCTAGGAAGGAGTCTGGTAGTATTTGTGCTTAGGCACATCACTTAATCCACTGTGTGTTAAATTAGGCCTTTACAACTTAAGAAATAATTGAAGGATCAAATGATCTTGAATTTCCATGAGAGGATAGTAAGAGCTATGTTTACAGTCATAATAAACTTTGAATCGTGTTACATAGTTGTTGATGCTCGAAATGCGACACCGCCAAGTTAACGGGTTGTTCGATCTCACAAGCTAAAAGAATAAGAGGGTTGCGGGGATAGTGGCGAGGTTTGACGGAGTAAGGGAGAAGCTTGCTCGAGCAGGGAAGAAGCTTGATCAGGAACTGTCGAGCAGACGTTACTTTGGCGGTTGAGCTCTGATGGTTAGACTGAGAGAGAAAAAGAGAACAGAGGGCCGCTTGTAGCGGCAACAGCAGACTTCGCCTGTCGCGGCCTGAATGCCTCTCTTGCGACGGGCTTTCCTTTGATTACAATTGAAGTTACAGCTTGAGGTCACCCCTTTACAACGAAAGCAGAAAAAAGGGTACAAGGGGGGAAGCTGACGGCTAAGGAGAGGAAACAGCCAGAGGCTGCGCGGACTGACAAGAGAGGTCGGCAGACTGCGCGGTTAGCTGATCAGGCAGCTCGCAGGACTTAGCTCGGCGGACTGCTTGATCGAGCTGGGAGAAGAAACTTGGAGCAGGTCGCGCGGACTGGGAAACCGAGTCTGCGGGAACTGATGCCGAGATCTGGACGCCTCTGCCGTGTCGTATCGTCCTCCCAAATGAGAGGTATTGGGGCCTATTTATAGGCCCGAGGAGGTAACAGTCTTGGTAACATCACCACCGGTGAGGTGGTGAGCTGAGCTAGTACAATGCTGAGTCCGCGAAGTCCGCGCTAGGCTGCACGGTTAGGGACTTGGTGGCTGCTGCTGGCGGACTGGGACAAGTCCACCCCTGCTGCTTGAGCGAGCTCGCGCTGGGCTGTGCGAGCTGAGGAGGAGTTCTCCCGCTATTGGGTAGAAGCGGACACCAGGAAACTAGAGGGCTAGCTGGCAGACTACAGAACGAGTCCGCCCAGCCTGCTATAAAGAGGAGGCAGATCGCCGGCTTCCGAGCTGGGGCTCACCTGGCGGACTGCGCAATGAGCCTGCCTAACTCGCGACGGGCGCGTTGAGCAGGCTGCCTCCTGCTAGAGGCTTGGCGACAAGGACTGCCGACCTGGCAGACTGAAGAGTCTAGGTCGCGCCTATTTCCGAGAGCCACTGTTGACTGGTGGCATCCTTTGCTTGGGGACGAGGGTTGGCGACCTGGCGGACTGATTAAAGAGGTCGGCAGACCGCACGGTCAGCTGATCAGGCAGCTCGCTAGTTGTGCGGGCTGGAGAGCTAGCAGGAGGAGTGAGTCCTCCTCCCTTGGCGGACTGAAGATTAGTCTGCCACCTTTTGCCGAATAGAAGGAGAAGGTTACGCGGACTGGCTGAGCATCTAGCGAGCGGTCTGGAAGGATAGGAATTCTAGTCCGCCACTCAGTTGAGTAATTCGTACCTGAGGAAGAATGAACCACCAGACGCTTAACCGATCTAACCGTACGGCTGCAGTCTGCAACCCCTACAGAACGAGCGGCTGCTATGCGACCTGGGCGGTACGACCGGGGAGACCGCCCTAGCCACGCGGACTGAGTGGACTGAGAAGTCATTCCGCCCACCCTTAGAAGAAAAGGCTGACAGGACGCGACCTCCTGTAGCAGGCCACGACTTGCGAGCTGGCTACCTTGGGAGGGAACGCTGATTTCTGGGTTAACATAATCCCCGCACTTTTTCAAGTTCCGAAGAGAACTTCGAAAAAGTAGGAGACCCACGAAAATCGTGATCCTTCCCCCGAGAAAAGGAAGGGGTAAGGAGAGATGGAACCTGATGTCTCTCCTCAGAAAAAATTTACTAATGTCTACCTTTTTCCTGCGAAGGAAAGAATTAACATAGGCGGAAATGGGTACATCTTATGCGTACCTAGGTTGCTTTTGCAAAACGAAGAAAACATGAATGTCTCCTAATGGGCTCTGCAAAATAGCGATGAGAGGAAAGCATAGAATAATGATAACTTGCAAGTACCTGAAGGAGGCTTGCAAGCACCTGTTAACTTCTGCAAGAGGAGTAAATCACAAGTATGATATAAAACTAAGTTGCAAGTACCTGGATAGAACTTGCAAATATCGGCTAATCACTGCAAAGGGAAGAGTGAGCAGTAGATATGAAATGAAATTAAAATGCAAGTACATGGATGGAACTTGCAAATATTTGCTAATCTCTATAAGAGAAGAGTAAGCAACAGATATGATAGGAAAGTAAGTTGCAAGTACCTGAAGGGAACTTGCTAATATCTGCTAATCTCTGCAAAAGAAGAGTAAGTAGCAGATATGATTGAAAAGTAAGCTGTAAGTACCTGAAGGGAACTTATTAATATCTGTTAATCTCTGCAAGAGAAGAGTAAGCAGCATATATAGAATAAAGAAAACTAAGTTGCAAGTACCTGGATGGAACCTGCGAATGCTGACTGTTGATATGATAAGATATAATTGGATAGCAGAAGGGATACCTGACAAACTTTGCTATTAACTGAATAAAGATAAAACCGCGATAATGATTGTCTCGCGTGATCAAGTATGATGTTTTATACATGAAATCCAAATCAGCCAGATGGAAACATCTTGATTAAACTTCAATAAAATAGCTTGTCAGTAAATAGAAATAGATTCCTAGATTAAGTAGTAGATGCTAAGATTAAGCATAATCAATCGTTCAACGGATAAAATATATAAAAAATCACAAGAAGACACACGAACTAGAAGTTATTAGCATAAGAAGCTCCTGGGCTACCATTAAGAAGTGAATTTGACTGCTCTATGAAATGCTATTACGAGGAATAAACCTGATGCCGAACTGGAAATAGGGCTACCACATAAAGTGGGTTTAATTGCCACACGTTTCCCTAAACAATTGAAAAGCAGACTTGGTTGACACTTTGGAAAATGGGCGACCACTTGAAAAGTGGGTTTTATTGCCGCTAAGAACTTATAAGCTACCACACGAAGTGGGTTTATTGCTGCAAAAAGTTCTCTTTTCCAAATCAACCACTTGAAAGCGGGCTTGATTGCCTCTTTGGAAATATGGTTACCACATGAAGTGGGTTTAATTGCCAAACGTTTCCAAAATAGGTTCAATCAAGCGAGACAATGATGCAATAAATGCTTTGGTAAAACAAATCTTACCACTAATAGTTTGAGAGTAAGCACTCGACACCGCAAGAGAGGGCTTTACAATGATACTTTCAAGCGATATACTCTTGCAACTTGCCTTTTTTCAGCAATTTCTCAATGAGCTGATGAAGAGCTCGACATTTTTCTATATCGTGACCCATACATATGTGTTATTGACAGAATAAATCCTTATGACATCTTCGACCAGGTCACAGGAGAGAAGACCATGTGAAATCCGGCTCTTGCTGAATAATTTGAAGAACTTGTTTTGCAGAGATAGTTAAACTTGTATATTTTCTCTTTGATCCAGCTTGCTTGTATTGGCGAGAAGAGTGAGGCTCATTATCATAAATTTGAATTGATGTACCCGAGGTATCAAGACTTGATTCTGAATGCTTTGATTGAGATGTAGATGAATTCCCACGATCATAACATATATGTCGAGATACCGGGAGGTTAGGATCTTGATCAAATTGCAATAGGTGGCTATTATGATTAAGAGGTAAATAATTGCGAAGAGGTCCATCGTCCAGCTGACAAGGTGAGAACTTCTCTGGCGCTTGAGTCATCTGATTCAGACGAGATATATAGCCAGAATTCGTGGCTTCAGCTCCAACGAACTTGTTTGCATAATCAATAAGATTCCCATAGGTGTCGGGCATTTTTGTAGTGACTTTGAATTTAAGAGGACCTTGCCAAAGTCCGCTTATGAAAGCAACTTTATAGAAGTCTTGATCAACATTAACAATGTCAAGAGTTTCTTTCTAGAATCGATCGATGAAGTGAGCATAAGACTCGTCGTCTCCTTACTTTATCTGAAAAAGAGCTCCTACGTCTTTCTCTCTCTTCCTAAAGGTTCCAAACCTTGAGAGGAATTCTCTTTGAAGATCGCTGAAGCAAGTTATTGATTGAGGCGGTAGATGGTAGAACCAGTCCAACACTTGAGCACAAAAAGATATGATGAAGAGCTTGCATTTGATGCCATCTGATAGAGCTTTCAATGAAACGATCGATTCAAAGGCTTGTACGTGAGAAACTGGATCGCTCGTCCCCGAGTAGACTGGCAGACGAGGCTCTTTGAAATCATATGAAACAACTTCTCTTTGGATATGAGGTGTGAAGGGAGAGGAAACTTGTTCTTCTCCTGCAAAAGATGTTAGTCCATTTGGTATATGGGGATACGCATTCATGCTTACCTTATGAAGCTTGCAATGAGAGATGTAAACTCTCTAGATAGTAGGAGATTGTAGTCGCTACTTGAGATGGACACTTTTGAATGATTAGAGGTGTGCTCAAGATCTTTTTGATGGAAAATCATTGTTCACTAGAGGGAAGGTCTCCTTGAGCCGATTCCGACAAGCTTTTAATTTCTGAAATCGGACACTCGGATCAAAAGTTATGGCTGTTTGAAGTTAAGGTACACTCTGAGCTTAATCTCATGTCTTTATTGCAACTGCTGTTCATCAACTTCTCAGGATCTGAAGGTCACGTGTTAACTATTGATGCGCTAAATGCGACACCGCCCAGTTAACAGGTTGTTCGATCTCACAAGCTAGAATAATAAGAGGGTTGCGGGGATATTGGCAAGGTTTGACGGAGCAAGGGAGAAGCTTGCTCGAGCAGGCAAGAAACTTGATCAGGAACTGTCGAGCAGACGTTACATTGGCAGTTGAGCTCTGATGGTTAGACCAAGAGAGAAAGAGAGAAGAGAGGGCCGCTTGCAGCGGCAACAGCAGACTTCGCCCGTCGCGGCCTGAATGCCTCTCTTGCGTCGGGCTTTCCTTTGATTATAATTGAAGTTACAGCTTGAGATCACCCCTTTACAAGGAAAGCAGAAAAAAGGGTACAAGGGGGGAAGCTGGCGGCTAAGCAGAAGAAACAGCCAGAGGCCGCGCGGACTGACCAGAGAGGTCGACAGACCGCGCGGTTAGCTGATCAGGCAGCTCGCAGGACTTAGCTGGGCGGACTGCTTGATCGAGCTGGGAGAAGAAACTGGGAGCAAGTCGCGCTGACTGGGAAATCGAGTCCGCAGGAACTGATGCTGAGATCTGGATGCCTCTGACGTATCGTCTCGTCCTCCCGAATGAGAGGTATGGGGGCCTATTTATAGGCCCGAGGAGGTAACGGTCTTGGTAACGTCACCACCAGTGAGGCGGTGATCTGAGCAAGTACAATGCTGAGTCCGTGAAGTCCGCGCCAGGCCGCACGATTAGGGACTTGGTGGTTGCTGCTGGCGGACTGGGACGAGTCCGCCCCTGTTGCTTGAGCGAGCTCGCGCTGGGCTGTGCGAGCTGAGGAGGAGTTCGCCCGCTACTGGGTAGAAGTAGACACCGGGAAACTGGAGGGCTAGCTGGCGGACTGCAGAATGAGTCTGCCCAGCCCATTGTGGAGAGGAGGTAGATCGCTGGTTGCTGAGCTGGGGCTCACCTGGAGGACTGCGCAACGAGCCTGCCTAACTCACGGTGGGTGGGTTTAGCAGGCCGCCTCCTGCTTGAGGCTTTTCTACATTGCTTGGCGACAAGGAATGCCGACCTGGCGGACTGAAGAGTCTAGGTCGCGCCTATTGACGAGAGTTGTTGTTGACTGGTGGCATCCTTTGCTTGGGGACGAGGGTTGGTGACCTGGAGGACTGATCAAAGAGGTCGGCAGACCGCGCGGTCAGCTGATCAGGCAGCTTGCTGGTTTTGCGGGCTGGAGAGCTAGAGGGAGGAGCGAGTGCGCCTCCCTTGGCGGACTGAAGACTGAGTCTGTCACCTTCTGCCGAATAGAAGGAGCAGGTCGCGCGGACTGGCTGAGCATCTAGCGAGCGGTATGGACGGATAGGAATTCGAGTGTTCCACTTAGTTGAGTAGTTCGCACCTGAGGAAGAATGAACCACCAGACGCTTAACCGATCTAACCGCGCGGCCTACAGGAGCGGACCGAGGAAGCAGCCCGCAGCCCCTGCAGAACGAGCGGGTGCTGCTCGACCTGGGTGGTCAGATTGGGGAGATCACCCTAGCCGTGCGGACTGAGCGGACTGAGAAGTCAGTCCGCCCACCCTTAGAAGAAAAGGCTGACAGGCTGCAACCTCATGGAGCAGGCCGCGACTTGCGAGCTGGCTACCTTGGGAGGGATCGCCGATTTCTTGGTTAACAATAGTATTTGTATAAGCTTTCAAATAGGTTCCTTTATAAAAGTGCATAATCATAGATTCCCTTGAAGAATTAATTATGTAACATTTTAACTTTGGATTAGAATGAAATTGTGTCAATCATGTTTTAAGGTTATAATAAAGCTCTGGAAATTTTATTATGAATTTAAGATTATTATTTTGGACACTTCATTCACAATTTAGCAAGTTGTATTATTTACTTTGGAATTTATCATGAAGTAACCATTTATTGGAAGTTGATGATATTTAATCAGAGGACCTTTTATAATGTTATAAAGCTCTGTGTATGTTTATGGAATTGTTGGAAGTGTATTTATAGGGGTTGCTTCACTAAGTATTGTTTCCCATGAAAAAATAATTGAATTTATTTTTGTGTCTAGTAAGTCAGGAAAATTATGATTTTTATACAATGGTTCTTTCTATACATTATTAAGATTCAGCAATTTTTCTATAATTTTCTGATGAATAATTTTAGTACTTCCTTCTTTAAATATGATTAATGGAATTATATTGGATAAATTAATTAGAGGCTAAATGTTTTCTGTAAAATCATGGAATTTAATATTTTCTGATATTTCTCTGTTATTTAGTTATCATAATTTTGGGTGGCCATACTTGAGTAAATCATGTTGTTCATGTTCAAAATTACCCATGTCCAATCTTTCGGGAAAATTAATTAAATATCAAATTAATTAGGAAAATTATAATTTTCTGGATTTAGGCTAATTATGTCATGATAGAACTCCAGTAAATAATTTAAGGCTTTTGGGTGAGAACTTGAAGGATCTTCTATCATGAACATCATATAGTATAGTTTGGTCTGCATAGCGTAAAACATCAGAAGTAGTGATAGCCTTTGCATTGTACATAGAGGATGAGATTGATAGTTCATGGGATTTGAAAAAGGAAGTTGGGAAGAGTAGGTAGTGGAGTCGTTAAGCCTAGGCGGTGCTCGGGATCAACGAAATATCGTCTTTCTCGTGGAGAGAGAGAAAGGTCAAAACACATTAAGATTATATCCATAGTAATTCTAAAGGGATCGAGAATCGGGTAATAACCAATAACAATAAGTGCCTTGCGAAAGGGAATGACGGGCTTCAACTACCCTCAGAGTTCCTAGTGCCCTTTAAGAGTCCTTCATGGGGTATATCGGGGGCAGTCCTGGGCTAACCTAAACTGTAGGCAAACTAACTTGCAAGAGTAACTAGCATAATTAGGGATTCACTTTCACTCACCTTGATGTCTCGGGATGTTAGGTTGGTTCACACGGGCTGTAGGCCCGGGGGTTTTGGTGATGGGCAGGTTGGCCCGACGAGCTTTGGCTCGGTTGTTGATTGTAACAGACGGGATGGTTCGGGGTGCTTTGACTCGATTGGTGATACATAAGGTTGCATGTGCATAAGGTATAAGGTGGTGGGTCTTCGGTATTGGAGGGTCGATGTACCGATGCCAATACGACGACTCAGCAAGTGTAATTTAGCACTTCGCCATGTAAGTCCGGTGCGCCAGCCGACAAGAGTACGCAGGCGCTCCGCTTTGTGCACCAGCATTGAGGCGTACGATAGGTCTAACTGGCAGTGCAATTACCGGTTTAGAGGTGGGCGAGTCCCAACCCACCGCTTCCGTTTGCCACTACGGAGGTATCCTGGGAGGTTCGACTCCAGAAAGGGGGAACTAAAGGTCTGTGTATACGGAGTCGAGTGGGTGAGTTGCACTTGCATGTTCACATCATGACATAATTGCATGTCATAACATAATCATTGCATATAACCCTGACACTTATTGTATAAAGTGGTATGAGTCGCTTTAAATAATAGGCCCTGCAAAACGACCCTTTGGTTTATAAGTTCGCGCGAGCGTTCTTATAAGTGAAGGTTCTATTTTAGTATATATATATATATATATGTCTGCTAGGAAACCGACACCCTAACGTATAAATTGGTATAAGACTTTTTATGCTCTAGGAGCCTTGCAAAAGATCCCTTGGCTTATGTGCTTTCATATAAGTTAAAGTTATATATTTCTCAGTTTACCTTTTTTATATACTTTCTGCCTTTTTTTGCCTGTTTATATAGAACTGCTAGTCTAGTTCCGCCGTCACCTGCATTTGTTATTCTCCACTATCATGTCCTCTCCTTTCTTCCTCCCCGCTCGGTGCCTAGGAGCCACGGGGGAAGGGGCGGGGGATGATAGGGCTTAGTCTTTTAGACTAACGGTTTTCGAACCACATCATTTTAGGGGACCGTGGAGCCCAACATGGAGGAGCAGCCCCGGAGGTCGACACGCTTGGAGATGGGGCAGTCTAGTACTGGAGTTCAGACAGCTAGGACTGTGAGTCCCAACCTCTAGTAGTTTATTAGTTTTGCTTCCGCTTGAGAGACTCTTGTAGTGAGGATTTGATGTATTGGGCATGAGCCCTGTTTTCAGTACTTTATTATTCTGTGGACTCTCCCTTCGTGGAGATATTTACTAAGATATGTGATTCCTGTGTACTTGCTCTCTTCTATATTTTGCTACTGTTGTGATCAAATCGGCCGGCAGGATCAGCGTTTTGTAGTGACAACCTTCCCGGGTGTGAAGGTGTCACCGCAAAGCGGCGGTTCTGGGCCTAAGACCCTGGGGTTTGAAAAGAAAAAAAGGGGTCTTACAGCTACACCTCCGATTTGATCCCGCTGACCAGACTCTCACTAGCTGGAAGGGTCGGCCGGTTGCTCAGATGGTGGGTGGTTGTGAAAGGAAAAGTTAGCAAATCGCTCCATTGGATCCCACTGACTAGGCTCTCACTAGCTGGCAAGGACAGCAGGTCACTCGTATGGTTACATCTCCGATTGGATCCCGCTGACCAGGCTCTCACTAGCTGACAGGGCCGGCTGGTCACTCAGATGGTGGGTGGTTGTGAAAGTAAAAGTTAGCAAAGCCCTCGATTGGATCCCGCTGACTAGGTTCTCACTAGATGGTAGGGCAAACAGGTCGCTCGTGTGGCTATACCTCCGATTGGATACCGCTCACCAGACTCTCACTAGCTAGCAGGGCCGACTGGTCGCACAGATGGTGGGTGGTTTGGAATGTAAAAGTTAGCAAATCCCTCAATTGGATCCTGATGACCAGGCTTTCACTAGCTGGCAGGGCCAGCGGGTCGCTCGTATGGTTACACCTCCGATTGGATCCCGCTGTCCAGGCTCTCACTAGCTGGCAGGTTCGGCTGGTTATCAGGTTGGGGGTGTACAAGAGGAGTAAAACTAGGGAAAATGAGTCAGTGGGTGCGGGTCCTCGCTCGCCTTGGGCAAGGGGGAAATGAGTGGCGAGTGATCTTTCCGCTAAATATCGCCGAGGTGGAATGGAGAGACATCCCCTCAACATGAGGACAGGAAACGGGACTAAGGCCCCTGAGCCTGCTCGTATCTAACTAACGCTCGCGACTCGACAATGGATCGGGAACACGATTACAGAGCCCTGAGAGTGAGAGAATGCAGACAGCTATAGAGAACAAATTTAGACTGACCTAATGGTAGCCCGGAGCAACGCGGTTCACCACTCGCGAGATGGACTACCTAGAGTCAAGCAATGATCCCGGCAAAGCGCTAAAGGCCCACGACATGAGGATGTTAAGCGAGGGCGAGTGCTGCACAGAGTGCGAGGACGAGCAAGAGCGTAATAGAAAGCTGAATAATCAGAATCGCCCACAAGAAAACGGATATAAATATATACGAGTTGAGTACAAAACGAGTGCCAAAAATATCAAAAGTGGTCTCGCCTTGAATATACAACTGAAACAACAAAAATTCCAGATCACGCCCAACCAGACGCCGACTTCTCGCTCTTACGGAGGACCAAATCTGCTTTGTCCTCGGAGTCCGGGAGCGGGAGGAACAACTCAGGGACCACCTCCTTCACGGTGAGTCTCGCACCCTCGCTCGTCGTAGGTCCCGCCTGCTGCATCACTTAAAGTGTAAGTCACGCCGCCTTGGTTGCGTTGACTTGCATCATCTCGTTGATCTCGCAGTCGGAGTACTACTTGAACTTGCTCCCACCGGGGGCCAACAGAAGGACCACCTCAAACAGCTGGCCGACCTGGGCCTTCAGCCCCTTGTTCTCCTTTTCTAGAGCGGCGATCCGAGAACGTAGTCGCTTGGTCTCCGTAGAATCCTACAGAGTCATATGAATGGGGTTAGCGTAGAAATGGGTGGAGGGATGAAAGTGAAAGGGAATGAAAGGATTAGCGCTTACCATTTCGCCTAGTTGCTTCACGAGTATCTTCTCCGAGGTCTCTAGCATATTCTTCAGGCTCGCAGCCTCCTTCAGCGCAACTTCAAGCTCCTGCTCGCAGTCCGTGACATTACGATCATGGTGTTGGTTGCGGCGCCCCACATGTGGGCTAATTCTAGGGCGCGTAGCTGATCCTGCGCGCTCTCATGCGTTAAGAACGCAAAGATGGCCCACTCGGAGTCGAGACCTTCTCCGTCAGGGTTTCGGCGACCTGCTTCCATCTCGCGGAACCCTGAGATTTCGATCTCTTGGTTGCTGGGGAGGAATAGGATGTATCACGGTCCGCAGGGGCGATTCGATTTTAAACAATAGGCCCAGAAGAAGTTCCCGGGAGCTCTTGGCAGGCAGCGAGAACCGCCTCAATGCAGGCAAGGTTTGTGGGTGCGACCATAACACTCGCATAAGGGGGATGCATGAGAATATCTCGCTCTCCTGCGGGTGGCATTAGGATCATTTGAAGAAGGATAAAAGGAGGAAAAAGGCGGGGGAGGGTGCAAGGGGAGGTACCTACTCTGGGGAGGACAACGGCAAGCGAGTTGACATTCCTCCTCAAATAGCCGACCTTGAAATTCTTCCCGACTAAGAATGCGAAGTGGTTAGCCTCTTGGCCTCCCATGGTGGGAGGGCGGTAGGTGGCCTCATCTTGCTGGATGGACGATAAGGGGATGTTGCTGATATCTCCCTTGACGAAGACAAACTTCCTCAGCCAGTTGTGATTTTTGTTGGCGGTCTCACTGACTTTGGCGTGTTGGTTGGAGAAGAATGTGGTTCCATCCTTATTGGTCTGGAAGGCGAAGAGTTTGTGGAAAACGCCAAGGTTGAATTTGATCCGCTCTTTACACAGGAAGCAGGAGAATGCCACTAGCATGACGACAGAGTTCGGGTTGAGTTGGGCCAAGACCACGCCGAGGTATTTGAGAACCAGGTGCACCTCTGGACAGAGCGGCAATCACAACCCCACCTCGAAGTGCAAAATGTGGATATCGAGCTCATCAGGGTGAAAGTCATTGATTGACTCAAACTCGCCCGGGAAGCGAGCAACAAACCCGGGCAAGATATAGTTAGCGACCACCGTGAGGTATTCGCTCTCGACAAGGTGCAGGAAGGTGTAGTCCGAAAAATCCCACGCGCTCTTCAACCTACCCTCGGCATCGCCTCCACTACCACCCATCGATGAGTGCTTGCAGGTGCTCATAAGCGCGCGAGTGCTTTGAGGGGTTTTGCGAGTGGTTAGGGAATTCTTGCGAGAGCTTAGAGATGAAGGTGGCACAAGGAGATACTATTAAATATGGTGGGTGTGGGAGTAAAGGGGGGCTATTTATAAAAGAGATAATGTGCGGTAAGAGATTGAAGCGGAGGGCGGTGCGGATGGAAAAATTTCCCACGACTCAATTTTCGAGTCAACCCAATTTCCCTCTCATTCACCATCAAATCGAGACCCAGCCGCCGGTGGCGAGGCCAGGTGGGAGAAAGAACCGCGAGAAGCAAAGCCCCAGACTACACGAGCAGAGTAAAGGGTATTAATGCTATAAATCACGAACACAATAGCAAGTTCAATTTAATATTACAGAATTTGAGAAACATCAAAAATTACATCCCAGGAGGAAGGAAGGGGAAGTGGGAGCGCTGGTAGGCTCAATGCATGAGCCATTTCCATCTTCCCTGGCCTCACACTCCAAAATTCGGCAGCGCGCGAGGGTAATGATACTCACGCACAACGCGAAGCTCCTGTTGCACCAGACTTAGCTGATTCTCAGCCCACAAAATATGACTCCCTAGGGAGGTTACCTCGCTGGTATCTCCTCGCCGCATCTCGCTGAAGAGTTGCGCATAATCTCTCTCAAGGCTCGAGAGTCGATGCTCGACGGCGTCCCTATCCTCTCAACCTGGCTGTAGATCTCATGCAGCATCAAACCATGCTTTTTAAATAACTCGGTCATCCGCCTCTTCAACACCACATCGTCCATAGGGTTGCCCAAGAAGTCTGCGATCTTATCCGGGGAGGGAGGAGGCGAGAATTCCTCCTCAACTTCGATGGAAGAGACATCACGGTAGCCTGAGAATGGGGACGATTAACCAGAAATCAAGATAGAGGAAAAGAGAGTGGTGGATATCCCGGCTAACCTGGTGAGGGTATTATCCCCTTGCCGGGTCGTGGGAGGAAGGTGGTTGGCGCCCCCTAGAATGGTTCACTAGAGGTAAATGCGAGGGATTTCACCAAGCCAGGGTGGGCAGGGACGCAATCCGCCGGTGGGTAAGAAGAAGGAGTAGAGCCGTCAAAGTCCCCTTTGGCAGGGAGGCTGCCTCTGGGTGTGATAACGAGTGCGGCCCAGGGAGGTGATGGCCTTGGCGGTAGAGCGGATAGACTAGTGGTTCCAAAGGTGCATGGTATCAGCGAAAGGAACCGATTAACAAAAGCCCAAGGTTTTCGGAAGATCAGGGTGAGAAAGAGCGAGTAGCTCACCATACGGAGGCAGGACGACATTGGAGATTAGGAGATCAGTCCCCAAGCCCACGAGACCGGTCCTCACCTCCGAACAGCGCGGTTGGTTGAGCATCGGGTCCCCGCCCGCGGTCTCCTCGAGAAGAGCGCTCTGTAGGCGAACATGATATCTTCATTCCCCCTTGTCATCTGATGAAATAGTCCACTCATGTACCCGGGGGGTGAGTGCAGAGCGAATGGCAGGTTCGGATACGAGGGATCACCCTCCAGGTTGCACTTGACCATCTTGGCATTCTTCGGCCAGAGGGGCGAGCCCGGAGCACGTCGGGAAAGCTAAGGTGCGAACTCAATGGTGGATGACCGGTTGTTCTCCCTCGCAGCATCCAAGTGGGCCTGAGCTTCCTCCGAAAGCAGCATTGGGTGGCCACAGTAAGTTATCCTTACAAATAAGAGGTAGGGGAAAGGGGGCACTCTGACTCCATTGGTTGGAGGTATCTATAGTACACAAAGGGGACCCACCAAAAGATTTCGTCCAAGTCAGAATACACTCTCCGAACACAGGGGTTTGCAATTTTCTTTCCGAGCTTGGGACAATCTCGGAAAATGCGGGGATTGTGTACAACCTCGTGATTTGTTGAGTGGGCAAGACGATAAGGCAGGCTTGCTCTGGCCTAGATCGATGAACCCAAGTCAGCACTCGCCGAAGTGGGCGAGTTATGCGGGCGAGTGCTAGTATCATCAGGCACTCGCCAAAGAGGCGGACGAGTGCTAGTTTCATCGGGCACTCGCCAAAGAGGCGGGCGAGTGATTGTTTCATAAGGCACTCGCCAAAGAGGCGGACGAGTGCTAGTTTCATCGGGCACTGGCCAAAGAGGCGGGCGAGTGCTAGTTTCATCGGGCACTCGCCAAAGAGGTGGGCGAGTGCTATTTGTATCGGTCACTCGCCAAGGAGGAGGGAGAGTGCTATTTTTATCTGGCACTCACCAAAGAGGCGGGTGAGTGCTAGTTTCATCGGCACTCGCCAAAGAGGCGGGCGAGTGCTATTTTCATCGGGCACTCGCCAAAGTGGCGGGCGAGTGCTAGTTTTGTCGGGCACTCCCCAAAGAGGCAAACGAGTGCTAGTTTCATCGGGCACTCGCCAAAGAGGCAGGCGCGTGCTATTTTCATCAGGTACTCGCCAAAGTGGCGGGCGAGTGCTAGTCTCATCAGGCACTCGCCAAAAGAGGTGGGCGAGTGTTGGTTTCATCAGACACTCGCCCCTCTAGGAATGTTTTCCATGCAAGGTTTTATTTGTTTGTTTGTGGATAGCCGTTGACAGATTAATTTGGTGTGCATTTAGTAATTCCAAAAGGCGAGATTGCACAATTGGCAGTCCCCGCCAGAAAAACTATAAATAGACATTGAAGGGCACCTTTGCAGGTGATCGTGTTTTTAGGTTTTTTCCTCCTCAGGTCAATTTTTGTTGGCTTCGAAGGCTCTCCAAGGTGCCCATTTTTAGCATTGAATTTGGAGGGGAAGTGCTCAAAGTTCTTCCGGGTGTGTGGTGGGTCCTACGTGCTATATCCAGAGTTTGTGTCAAGTTCCAAGTCTTCAACTTAGCGTTCTTTATTTGGAGAAGTAGGTGTGGACTGCCTCCTTTGGGCCCGAACTCTTCATTGGACCAAATATCGATTCCAATAGGAATGATTCAATAAGATTAAGGATTCTGAAAAAAGAGAGAAAGCTAAATGTAAAATTGTTCAAAGGTACATGCATCAGATCGTAGGAAAATGGTATTAAGGCTCTGAGTGCACATATCCTAACATTATGTCATTTTTGAAAGGTAAATAGTTATTAAACAATGTTATCCTTTACGGAGAATTAGGGCTGAGCATAGTATTCGAAACTCGAAAATCGCTCGAAAATTGAGTCGAATCGGAATCGGTTAAAATTGATTCGACTCAATTTGAGTCGATTCAATTTGACTCGAATCTGATTTCAAGTCGATTTCGAGCCAGCCCGGAATCACTCGAAATATAATTCGAATCAATTCGAATTAATTAAAAAATTTATGTATTTATTAATATATTCATATTTTAAGATTAAAAATAACAAAATTTAAACATAAATAAAAAAAATTAAGGTTTTAAGTGTTTCATTTGCTAAATTTATAGGTTGCCCAATTTTATTTTGCGGAAAGTAGGAATAAAATGAAAAATTACTAAATTTCGAGCCGACTCGATTTGATTTCGAGCCGACTCGGAATCGAGCCATTTCGAGTCGAGCCGAGTTTGAGTCGAAAATTTCGATTTCGAGCCGAGTCAAAATCGCTCGAACTCGACTCGATATCAGCCCTGCGGAGAATAAAGAAGATAGTATTGTTATTGAGTCTTTAAAAGCCATTAAATTTGACGAAGAGTGGTGCTGAAAAGCTTTGGCTAAAATGGTGGTTGCTGACAGTGAAGAATTTAGAAACTACTCTAAAGAATTAGAACCAAGATTCAATATTCCTTCTTGAATCATAAGTGCTAAATATTGTAAAAATATTTATACCAAAAATAAAAAAAACTAAATAAATAATTGATGTTAGAGAAGATTTGCTTAACAACTGCTACGCGGACATCTACTCAAAAAAATGATTATATGTGTACCGACCCAAAACGTAGCTGTTGCGGGCTAACTCGATGTCCCGATCGGACCGGATTTACTTGGACCGTCTCACCTCTCAGAGCGGTCGAGCGTGCACACAGTTGATGAGAATGTGAGGTTGACACAAGGTGTGATGACATGGAAAAACCCCTCAACTGGGAAAAAAACCACGTGACCGGGTCTGTGTCGGTCGAAGTTCACTAGCTCCTTGTGATTACAATGTATTTAGAGAATCGGGGCGACATGACGCTCCCGTTACAACTCGGAGGAGAGAGAGTAAGACTACGACTTCCTGCGGGCAACAGGCTGCGCCGCGAGAGTGACTTGGATGCTGAAGTGCGAGGGATGGCCTTGGTGCTCAGATGCTGGGGGCGGCGCGCGATTGCTTGAAGGGGTCATCTTCCTTCTTCGGCTCGCTTCGGGACTTAGGCATTTTCCTACTTGTGGCGCGCTGGTGGTGCGCTGGTGGCTGGAAAGTGGCTTGAGGGAGGAGACAAACAAAGCTATCACCTGAGGAAGAAGATGACTGTGAGCAGAAAAATGAAGAATGAGGAGGCCATGCGACTACTTTTATAGCCTCTAGGGGAGGTTCACAGCGGGCCCCACCACTAATGTAGTGGGTTAGTGGGTGGTTACCCACCAGATCGGACGGCGAGGAGAGCCCCCCCCCCCCCCCCCCCCCACGATCGGACGGTGGGCAGGCTGTCCACGGTGATGGGGCGCCAAGGCGGTGGCCGACCGGGTGGTCGGAGGTGGAGGTGGTGTAAAGTTCCGATTCGCGCTAGGCCCCTTGTGCGTGTTTTTGGTGTTAGGAGAGCTGGTGTAGGCTCAAGGGGGTGGATGCGATCAGGTGCGCACTCGCGGGGAACAAGGAAATAAGTTGAAAACCTGTGTTGAGTATGACACAAGTAGGGACACGGGCGTGTCTCTACTTGTGTGCAGTGAAGTGGAGTGACCATGGGGTTGAGTGGTAAAAAAAAGGGCGTTGAGTTGTTTGTCCCGAGAAGGACACGGGTAGGGACACGGGCGTGTCCCTACCTGTGTTCCATGCCTTGGCTGCGTAACGTTGAGTGCCGAGAAGGACATGGGTAGGGACACGGGCGTGTCCCTACCCGTATTCAATTGTGTTGAGTGGTGTGTCCCGAGAAGGACACGGGTAGGGACACGGGCGTGTCCCTACCCGTGTTCAGTGGCTTTGAGTCTGTCTAGAGAAGGACATGGGTAGAGACACGGGCGTGTCCCTACCCGTGTGCTCCAAGGCAAGCAAGACGAGAAGTGTCCTGACAAGGACACGGGTATTGACACGGCCATAACCACGGCCGTGTCACCTGGACATGGGTATCGACACAGGCGTGTCAGTACCCGTGTAGGAGCACAAAACGACAGTCGAGCCGCTTCGCCAGAGCAGGACACGGTCGTGTCCCTACCCGTGTCACTTCTATATAAAAAGGAAAAGTGAAACCCTAGCAATCTCATTCTCTTCCCAAACCCTATTTTTCTGGTGGGAGATTTCTGGAGGAGGAGATCTTGCTGTAGCAAACCTTGGAGGAGGAGAAACGCCACCGCCGTCAAGGAAAAAGTGATGCCGCCGAGGAGGATGACAAGATCCATGGCCGGAAATTGTGGTACCGCTGGAAATAAGGTGAGCTTCCTCCCCTCTCCCTTGGTGCTAGATCCTTATATATTCTTAGGCGAGATATTGACTCAAATGAGTCTTGATGTGTGAGAAAAAGGTTTCTTAAGAAGGCCTATCTAGAACTTTTGTTCTAATGACTAGTCATCTTCAACCTCCCCTTCTTCAAAGTGATGATGGGGGTTGTTTCGTGAAGAGGAATGACCTTGAGAGGGAGAATAAGGGTGGAGGAACTTCTAGTTGTGAGTTGGGGTGATCGGCTTGAGGAGGAAGATGAACCGATGTCGTTCATTTCGCTTCAAGATGCGTGCAGAATCTGTATTCTGCACGCAGCGACCTTCTTGGCTGTTTTCAGGAAAGAAATGGTCTGATCTGGGCTTTCGAATAAACACGAAAGTTGTAGCACTTGAAATTACCTTTCCAACGAGTGGTTACACGCCTTTGGGTGAAGCCTGTAGCCACAGGAATGTCTGATCGAAGTAAGGACTGTAGGCTAAGCGCACAGAAATTGTTTTTTGTACGCTGCAGGCTTTGGAGCCAATTTCATATGGGTTATACTCTGATCTGGGTTATAGGCTGTGTGAGTGTTTCTCGAAGCATCTGGATGGGGTTCTAGGAGGAATCCCCTACCCGTTTCCCCTATGTGGGTATGAATAGGCAAAACCCTTAGGAGTTACTACGGGTATGGGTTAACCGTGTACCTGACATGACCCGTTAAGCCTTCGAGCCCGTTATTGTCCAAATATACACTAACAATCTCCTCATATATTTGTGATAAATAACGTGTACTTTTCGGAGTGCAGAAAGTGGAAGTACCAAAAATAAATTTCCGACTTAACACATTTCTATAAGAGTTAGCACAATTTTTAAAGAAAAACATAAACATGAATTTTTAAACAACAAACATAATACATCCAAAGAAAAATGTGCTACTCAACAATAAATAAGTCTGAAAATAATAAAATGACTACAGATAAACATGTAATAATTCTACTCAGAGAGTAGATCATCATCATCTATGTCAAAATTCACTTTCTCTCCTCCATCTTCACCAGTGTCTGCAAGGAATTTCATGAGTCAGACTCTATGAATTCATAAACATATGCAGTGACGTATCAAAGTAAACTAGATCTACCTAAATGAGCTTAGTACTTGTAGTAGTAGTGAAGTAACACTGTCAGCATCTCTATCCAGTCTAGCTAGGACCAGTCAAGTTTTGATTTTGATAAATCAAACGTTGTTATCTTACTCATTAGTGACCACTATGTACCTCATCAAATGACTTGACACACCGTCATTTGCAACATTATCAAATGTGGAATAATGTGCTATGATCACTAATGTTAGATTAACTCGTACAACGACTTTCTATTCCCAGTTGAATAATTCTCAAATCAACTTACAATGATAAAGATGTTAAGTCATCAGGTGTGGAATGACTAACATCTAATCATCTTGGGCTTTCATCAAAAAATTATTTGGGGTTTTCAGTCTGTTATTAGATGCTTGAATATTGCGACTATAGGTTCTTACCAAAAAACATAAACATTAGAGGAAGTTTCATATTTCTATGAACTTTAATCTCATCTCCTCCGATGTTTTTATTGTGAGAACTCTATTTAAGCCATTTGTCAAGGCGTCTGCAACATTATCTTTTGACCTCACATCAACGAGGTTTACAATCCCTTGACTCGTAAGGGAGGTCAACCAGGCTTGTTTCATCCGTAGTTTACTTCTTTTGCTATTGAACAAAGTGTTCGTAGCAATCATTTTAGTAGCCTGATTATCGCAGTAAACTGCAACAGAACTCAACTTCAGGCTCGACAATGGAATGTCTATCACCAAATCGCTTATCCACTCTGCTTTTTCTCCCGCTGAAGCTAGAGCGTAGAGTTTTGATTCCATAGAATATAGTGCAATACATGATTGCCTCTTGGACTTCCAGGCTACAGCTGCTCCTCCTAGTGTGAATATAAATCCACTAGTGGACTTGTTGTCGTTTAATTCTAAGCACCATGATGCATCAGAATATCCTTCCAAAACTGGAGGATGACCATGGTAACATAAAGCATACTTTTTGGTGTGCTTTAGGTATCGCATCAGCCTATCAAGGGCATCCCAATTATCTTGGCTATGATTACTAGTGAATCTGCTCAACATGCCGACTGTAAAGGCTATGTCAGGTCTTATGCAGACTATAGCATACATGAGACTACCAATCAGTTTAGCATAATCTGACTATTGAATCGCAGCTCCATCATTGGGCTTCAAGCAATTATTGTAATCGTAAGGTGTCTCCACTGCTCTACGTTCACTGTATCCCCACGTGTCTAACATGGACTTTATATAGTGGCTTTGACTTAGGGAAATGTCATTTTTCCCAAAAATCACTTGCATGCCTAGTATAGTCTCAGCTATACCTAGGTCTTTAATGCTAAACTTTTTCATCAGTTCTGACTTAATGTCATCCACTACGGATTGATCAGAACCAAGAATCAACATATCATCCACATACAAGCATATTAGAGCGACTTTGTTCGATCTATGACGTATGTAAAGACATTTGTCTGAGAGACTCGACATGAATCTCATGTTCCTTACACTATATTCAAACTTCTCATGCCATAATTTTAGAGCTTGTTTGTCTATATAGCGACTTGATTAACTTACAGACCTTATTTTCGTGACTGTCTACTATGAAACCATCAAGTTGGTTCATGTATATTTCTTCAGTCAGATCTCCGTTCAAAAACGCAGTCTTAACATCCATTTGATGAACAATAAAGTTCTCAATAGACGCAATAGCAAGGAGTATCTAATGGTTGCCAAGTGACACACTGGTGAATATACATCAAAGTTATCCACCCCACTAACTTGTGTGAAACCTTTAGCCATCAGACGTGCTTTATACTTAGCTACGCTACCATCAAGATTGAGTTTCGTTTTCAGAACCCACTTACACCCTAAAGTTTTAGCCCATCTTGGCTTATCAACCAACGTCCAGGTGTTGTTCTGAAGTAGAGAATTCATCTCTTCGTCAATGGCTTCGTTCCAGAGTAGTGAATCCATTGATCTCATCGCATCCTTATAGTTGGATGGATCAGCCTCAACGTGATAAGTGACAAAGTCACTACCAAAGGTTATGGGAGTTAGCTCTCTCACCGAAGTCAGTCTAGACTCTAGGACACTACTATCTACCGGGATTGGATAGGAGGTGCTTGGTACTGATTCAGGATCTTCCTCAGTAATAGTTGCTTGCATACCTGGGATTGTCAGGTTTTTATCCTTAAGAAACTTATCCTCAAAGAACACGACATCCCTAGATTCAATAATTATATTATTAGACAGGTCTAAGAATCTATCTGCAGCACTATCTTCAACACAACCTAAGTAGACACATGTGTTAGTCCTAGGTCCAAGTTTAGACCGCATAGGGTCAGAGACCCTGACATAGGCTATGCAGCCCAGGTCTTAAGTCTAGTTAAAGATGGGGGTCTCTTAAACCAAAGCTCGTGGTGTCTGACGTCTAACTTAGCATGAGGAACTTTGTTTAGAATGTTATTTGCAGTTAAAACTGTTTCTCCCCAATAGGCAGTAGACATGCTAGCAGTGAGGAGTATAGAATTCAACATCTCTGTTAATGTTCTATTCTTTCTCTCGGCTATACCATTCGATTGGGGTGAGTAAGGAGCAGTGGTTTCTGCTATGATCCCTTGAGAGGCAAGGAAACCCTGAAACTCACTAGACATGTATTCTGTAACATCCCAATGTTACTTCTAGACCCCTTAACTTAGATTGGGTTAGGCATGGGGTGGGTGTTAGGGTTATAAGCTAGGTTTGACCCTAGGTAGTGGATTGTAGCCATGTGGGGCCCACCATGGGGCTAGAGTCAAACTAGGTCAAAATAGCCTAAACAAGAACCCTAGCCACACCATGACCCCACCATGATGCCCTAACCCTAAATACAATCTAAGTGGACCCTAAGGTAGGCCATGGGGTCAACCAGTTGACCCATGATGGGTCAAGTCAACACCTTTGACCTAAATAGTGAAAATGGTGCCCTAGCCCAATTCACTGGGTTGGGTCCACCCAAATCAACCCAAATTCATCATGTGGGTCTAAAGTGACCCTATAAACCCTAGGGGAGAAAAAAATAGGGGCAAGCAATAATAAGTTTGGAAAATTATCTAGGAGAGAGAAAAGAGGAGGAATAGGAGAGAGAAAGTGCCTAAGAGTTATTTTGGGCCACTTGGGCACATCCCACCAACCCATCATGGGTTGGCTGACCATGCATGGGTATTAGGAGGTGTAGGACCCCCACCATGCAGCCTTGGGTCAAGCCTAAACCCAACCCAAGCCCAATATAGCCTATTCCACTTGTAGAACCAATTCCTCTCTCTCCACTCACCTAACTCAGCCCTAGCCTTGGCAACCCGACCCATTAAGGTTTAGTCAACCCACTTGGACCAGTGGGGCCCACTCCCAAGCAACCTAGCCGGCCAAACCCTCCAACCCGAGCCCTCCTTGGTGAATCCGCCCCCTACCTTGGTGAAATCGCCCTCCCCCTCTTAACTCAGCCCCCAAACCTATCCACACCTTTCATTCCACTCACTCCTACCCCTGAGACAGAGAGAGAAGGCCAGAGACCACCAGCTGCCATGGCTAATAGAGGAGATCGCCGGAGAGTGCATGCAATGGAGAGCCGCCGCCACCCTCAGCCACAGCCGCCATTAAGGGTCTGTATCCCTTCCTCTCTTACTGTACTAGTTTCCTAGATCAACTAGGTTAGAGGTCGAGCTCAAACGAGCTCGACAGTAGGCCTCTAAAGCTTGGAAAAAGCTTCAAAAAAATGGCGGTTTCATGACTCTCGGCTTGGTTGAGCCGCCGCCGTCCGCCGCTCTCCGCCGCCCAGTCGCCGGCCAGCTCTAGCCCCGACCACCGTGAGGCCGGGGAAGGACTTGGCCGGAGGTCCCGCCGCCGGCGATGGCCGGGAACGGCCCCGCAAAACCCGCCTGTGCCGGGTTGGCCTGCATGCAGTGCATGGAGAAGAAGACCCAGCCGCCGTTAGATGTTCTTTAAGATTCGTGCAGCTATTTCAATTAAATCCTGTATTATTATCATATGAACAGTATATCAATCTGTCACACTTTTACTGTGACTTTGCATGTTGTTTATGAGGTACTTAGAGGCCCCACCTTAGGATGGACCCTGAATGAAACATTTAGGTTGATGAGTTAACTTTAAAATGCCACAGAAATCATAGGTTTTGGACCAGTAGGCTGCCCTGTAGGGCTGTTTTGCTAGGACTGCCCCCTAACTAGGGCAGAAACTAAAACGGATGCCTTGCTCAAACCCTAAGTCCAAATGGACTGAGATTTTGGGAATGTGGCTTATTTAGTCAAATCTAGGTCCTACCCAAAAATCAGAATTTTTGGGGAACATTTTGCTATAGTTTTTACAAAAATACCCAAAAGTAAATAAATGTGATTTTTGGAGTTCTCCAACTCCAAATGACCCCAAATTTTGGTGGCACCCTCTCATGGGTATATTAGACCCATGGTTAAAATTTGGGCTAAATTAACTCACTGAATGATGAGGAATCTCACTTGCAAGTTTGTAAAAAATAGGCTTTGGCTTGGGCTGCAAATAGCAATTTGACAGAATTTTAAATGGCTGCCCAAGCCAAACCAGAAGTCCCCTTGACCTGAGATTTTGGTTAGAGGTATAATTAGGGCACATTTAGGCCCTTCCCAAAAATGGGCTTGACTGGAAAATGAAATATGAGGAAATTACCAAAATACCCCTAGGGCTTAACTAGGTGATTCTTGGAGTTAGCTAACTCCAAATGGCCCCAAATTATGGTGGCTCATCCTTAGGGGCATCATTGGTGCCTGGTAGAAATTTCAGAGCAATTGGACCCCTGCATGATGGGTTAATCCATGTACATGTGTTGGCTAATTTAGGCCTTGGTGTGCAATTAGCAAGAAATTGTATATTGTGTATTTAGCCTAGCTGAGGCACCCAAAAACCATGCAATAAATTCCAGTGATTCATTAGGGCATGTTTCACCCCTAGAATTATTTTTGGGACTTTTGGAATCAAAAATACCACTTATTGGAATTGTTCAAATTATAGGCCTTTTTGGAAAATAAATGGGAAAAATAGAATTTGGCTATAGAAAACTTTCAAATTCAGCCAAGTCAAAGTATGGTGTCTTATTTGACTTAGGAAAATTTTAGACCTCTGTTTGGAAATTATTGGAACAAAAACCTTGAAATTTCTATTTTACCCCTTTTGTATTTATTTATGAATTGGTGGAATTACATGTGGGGAAATTGTAAAAATATTTATATAAATGTATAATAGCAATATTAGTGTTGCATATTTATTTCAGAATTTCTTTGTACACACTGATAATTATTAAGGTAGGAAAATGGCATTTTGGTAAATAACTAGAAATGAATTTTGTTAGGCCATCACTGTACAGGAATGATCGAAACTCTGCCATCAGTCGTAAAATAGTAATATAAATGCTTAGTAATGTTCCTGGAATTTTGGTGAATATATTTCTTGTACTTCATTTGGAAAATGACACTTGTGTAGAAATTCTATTAATTATGGGATAAATATTTATATTAAAAGGAAAATTATGAAATCTTGTAGACAGTAATATTTTACTCATATGCAACTCAGGAAAATTCCCATAGGTCAGAAGATTTTAATTGATGATACTTCATGTGTAAAATGACCTAGGGAATAATTTTAAAAGATTTAATTGAAGGCCTTAATAACCTAGGAAAATCATGAAAATCCACGTATTCATTTTAGTAGTCCATACCACCCTAGGATAAATATTCGGAGTCAGTTGGACCAAGAAACTAGAAGTTCGGTTTCAGGGTGGTGTTAGGTTTTGGGGTGCGCATAGGAAGAGTAGGCTGGACTACAGGCCGCCAGGAGATGAATCAACAACTGAGTTAGAGTTTAAGTTCGGAAGTATAACCCTGGGTGGCAGATGCATTCTAGAGACGAGAGTAATAGTGCAACATTAGTCATGCCTAGGTAGAGTTGACGGAAGACCGTCACTCCTTAACCCATACCTTAAATCACTAGGTCACTCTATGTAACAGGAAAGAGAAAAGGGAGTTCGGGGTAGGCAACAACTAAACTAAATATCCTTGAGAAAGGGAGCTTTGGGATTCAGCCCATCGTAGCTCCTAGTGCCCCTGAGAGCCCTTCACCGGGAATACCTTGGGCAGTCCTGGGATTAACCTTAAGATTCTAAGTATGATAAACTGTAGACAAGAGTAGTCTATTAGGTTAGGTGAACTGGACATGTGCTCACTCGTGCCGGGTTGGAGGGACTTGGAGTCTTTGACTACTTGCTCACCCGTGCAGAGTTGGAGGATGAGATTGGTTTCATATATATACTCACCCAGGCAGGTTGGAGAGTTTTGGGACTGGATAGTCCTTGGAGCTGGAGGCTCGATTTATATATAATACTTGCATGTGCATATACTAGTGGCGGGCCATGCGGTACTGGCCGGTCGTCACACCGACGGCAGTACGATGGACCAGGCGGGTGCGAGGGTTAGATGGGCCAGTAGGTTGTTTTCACTGGAGTCTGGAGGACTTTTCCTAATAACGCGCACCCGGCCCAACAAGACTGACAGGTAGTCAGCAAAGTGGTACGCAGAGGCTCTAGAGTGCACTTGTTGGTGTACAGAGGCGTACAAGAGAGGTCTAGGCCTGGTAGTGTGATACCCGCCTAGAAGGCGGAGACGCCCGCTCCGCTGCTGCCGTAGCCACAACGGTGGTACCTGAGAGTGATGCTAGCTCTCGAAAAGTGGGAACTAAAGGTCTGTGATCACGGAGTCGTGTGTGTGTGTTGCACTGCATGTTCATATCATACCCACCATATAGTTGCATAATATTAATCTGCATAACAACCTAAGACACCTAATGTATAAGTGGTATGGGACGTTTATACATTAGGACCTGCTATACGAACCCTTAGCCTATAAGCCTGAGTGGGCATGCTTATAGGTTAAGGTTATTTTTCCTTTATATATATGCTTGTGACTCTGACACCCCATTGTATAAATGGTATGGGACATTCTATACAATGGGAGCCATGCAAAAGATCCCTTGCTTATGCGTACCCGCATAAGTGGAGGTTACATTTCATTATTTTCTTGATTATATACCCTGTTAGATTCCTGTCACCTGCTCTCTTTTGCCACCCCTTGTTGTCCTCCGCTTCGTCCTCCCGCACGGTGCCTAGGAGTTGCAGGAGGAGGTGCTGAGGATACGACTTAGTCTGTTTGACTAATGGTCGTTGACCTTACTATTTTAGGAGCTCGAGGAGGTGGACCAGCACGTCGAGGAGGCAGGGCTTGAGGAGCAGGTACCGGCTACTACTACTGGAGCACATGTTCAGGTGCGATGATTTGAGATGATAGATTCCGCTGCTGTATGTGAGAGTGAGAGTGATCATGATGTACTGGGCATAAGCCCTATTTACTTATATTTGTTGTACTCATTGCGGACTGATGTTTCATTCTCTTTTGATATATATATGTGCTGTGGCTGTAAACTTTTACTGCGTTTACTCTGATATTATGTTTTATTCTCATATTGGCCGACAAGATATGATCGTACTAGCCGGCAGAATCGGCGTCTTGCGGTGACGACTAGCTCGTGCGTTAGTGTCACCGTAAGGCGGCGGTTCTGGGCATAAGATCCGGGTTGCCTCGGACTTGAGGAACATGATCCTACATATTCTCCTCCTCTATCACTTCTAAACCTCTTAATTCTCATGTCTAGTTGGTTCTCTACCCTAGTTTTGAAAAGACAGAATTTTTCAAACGCTTCATCTTTTGTTTTAAGAAGATAGATGTGACAGAACCTAGAACAGTCATCTATAAACGTGATCATATACTTCCTTTCTCCTCTGGTGACAACTTTTAAAGTTATATATATCGGAATGTATGAGCTCTAGGGGTGTTGTGCTCCTAGTAATCGCACTAAAAGGTTTCCTAGTGATCTTAGTCTGAACACACACGTCACATTTCTCAGGCGATGACTTAGTGTCTAATGTGATCTGGTGAGTTCTAGCTATTTGGAAAATTTCCTATAGTTCACGTGTCATAGTCGCTCATGTAGAGTCTTAGGGCTAACTAAGTTTGTTTGAACTTGTTGAACTAACTTGTTTGCTAGACTTAGTCGGTACATCCTATTTTGGACGTATGCACATCCAAAATAGTGTGAGTTAACTGACAGTGTTACTCTACCGCTACAAAAGATAAAAGACATACCTGCATCACATGATAGACTTATAGACACTAAGTTAGCAGCTAGTGAAGGAATAAATTTAATATTTTTTATAGTTAAAGTCTTACATGAGGATAGCAGCAGCATTGTATTCCCCACCTTCAAGATGTCACCTGTCTCACCATTTACAACTGTAACAGACTCTTTTACAGCAGTGAGCCCTGTCATAAGATCAGCATTGTTGTAAACGTGGCACGTCGCCCCCGAATCCAAGAACCACTCTGTGCTGGCCTTAGCATTTCCGACCATCGCAACAAAATCGGAAGACTCAGCTAGGCTAACCATATTGGCTTGGTTGTCATCCTGTGGTGTTTTGGTTCTTTTCCTTTTAGGGAGTCTGCAATCAGACGCGCTATTCCCCCACTTGTTGTAGTTAAAACACTTGCCCTTGAACTTTTTTGTGCGTTTGTTAGGGCCTGCAACATGGGAGCTACCGTGAGAGGGTCTGGTCCTTTTAGGGTTCGACACGTGTTTAGAACTGAGAACCATGTTAGCAGCAACCTTCTACTTGCTAACAGTTTCCAAAGTGTGTCGAGTCCTATTTTAATCCTCAATGTGAATAAATCGCTTGAGGTCATTAAAACCGACCTGCGTCTTCTTGCAGTACATTTCAGTTTTGAAATTATACCACATAGAGGGCAGCTTAAAAATTATCGTGTCAGCAACAAAGCTGTCTGGCAGGGAAATATTCTCACTATGTAAAGAATCTACTAAAGCTTCAAAATCCGATACCTGAGGGAGAATCGCCTTCTCCTCGTCGAACATGAAGGAATGTAACTTGTCCACCAGGTGCGCCTTGGACAGATCCTCCTCTTACCTGAAGTGCTCCTCCAGTGCCTCCCAAATTTCCTTGGCAGTCTGCAACTTGATGTACGTCTTCGCTAGGCTGGAGGACAGGCAGTTCAGCAGGTAGTCGCGGCAGAAGTCCTCATCAGCTATCCACTGGGCTTCTTCATCAGTCCCAGAAACTTCAGTACAATCAGACTGAATGGTGTAGAACAAGTTCAGGTACTTCATCCCAAATTGCGTATTCAACTTCCAGTCGTAGAATTCGGTCGCGGTGAATTTTTCCAGTTTGGTCAACGACACCGGAGAGGAGAAGTTATTGCCTTTCATCATCTTGTCTTCCTTCCTTTATCTAGCGCAAAGTCGGCGAAATAGAGATCAAACAGCCCACTTCCTTGAATAGCCCAGATTTTCAACTGGAAATAAGATATGATTCCAATCAATAGTAAAATGTTGATTTTACTGTTGATCTTCAACTTGAACGAAACTCCACAAGAATTCATTTTCCTTCTAATGTTTTTTTTATTATTTACTGATTAGATCTGAACCAAGCTTCTGTCCCGATCAGTGTTTTAAAAACCGGACAGGACCGGCCGGTCGGAACGCCGACCGGTTCACCGGGCGGTCCGGTCTGATCTTGTAAACCGCCTGAGCCAATAACCGGCCAGGAATCGGTTAACCGGACGGTTGGACCGGTTAACCGGAAACCGTGCCGGTTAATTGGCAACCGGGCGGGCCAAACACAAGGGTTTGAGGATTTTTTTTTATAAAAATAAAAGCTCAATGCGGGGATTTGAACCCATGACCTCTCCTATTAAAGAAATGATCATGACCACTCCACCAACAAGTTCTTGTTGTTCAAAATGAAACTATATATATATATATATATATATATATATATATATATATATATATATATATATATATATATATATATATATATATATATATATATATATATATATATATAAAATAACATATTTTTATAAAAATATAGACTTATAATATAAATAAAATATATATTATTAAAGTAAGTATAAAAATAAATATTGTTGTTAATTAATTAAAACTTAGTTACAATATTATTATTTATGTTAAATTAAAATATAAATTTCCAAAAATTTTTTAATATCATTCGAATTTTGTTACAATATTTATTACTACGTATGATTTCTATTATATATATTATAATTATATTATTTAGTGATATTTGAGCTCAATTTGATATTTACGTGATATGTAATATGTTATAAATTTATAACTAATATTATATAATATATTATTATCTAACATCCCAGTTCAACCCCGGTCCGACCGGTCCAACCGATCGGACCTTGAACCTTTGAACTCTTCGGTTCATTCTCCGGTCCGGTTCTTAAAACCTTGGTCCCGATTCCAGTCAATGACGGCGGAGAAAAAAAACTTTTCCTTTTTCTGATTTCTAACCAACGGCGGTGAGAACGCAGCAAATGCGGAGGCGGACACTTCTTTCTCCTTTTCCGATCACCCTCGGCAACAGGAAAATGCAAGAAAAAATGACGTGGATAAAAAAATCCTTCTTGCTTCCCGGTTGAACACCGGCGGCGACGGATAGGGCTTTTCCTTTCCTTCCTTCCCGATTCAAGCGGCGATGGATAGGGCTTTTCCCCTTTTCCCGATCGAGTTTCGACGACCTACTTATCTCGATTGCAGCGGCGCCGGAAACGTCTTCGTCTCCTTCGTGATCGACCCTGTAGCGGTAGCGGCAGAGCCGATCTCTGCAGCGGTTATTAGCGGCGGCGATTCCTTCACAATCTGCTGCACGGTGACTGGAGCGGTTTTTCCTATGCGAAAACCGAACGACGAGGAGTGGTTACGGGAGGGGTCGGATGAACGAGCAAGGGACAGTTACTTTGAGTTTGAGAGTGTTGCTCGAAGCATCCGAATGGGGATCTAGGTGGAATACCCTATCTGTTGCCCGTAGGTGGGTATAAATAGGCAAAACCCTTAGGAGTTACTACGGGTATGGGTTAACTGTGTACCCGATATGACCCGTTAAGCCTCAGAGCCCGTTATTGTCCAAATATACACTAACAGGCTGAACATAAAAGTTGTAGCCAATGGAAAGACCTTTCCATCGAGGGGTTACACGCACTCACCGGATTCCTGTAGCCACGGGAATCTTCGGTTGAAGTTGTTGTCTAGATTTATTCTGCACCTAAATTTCCGGGTAGTGTATAACATGAATTTATATTCGGTGGAATTAATGTTACAATCTAACTCGAGGTTCGGGAGAACTCTTTTGTGATAATCATCATAGTGATATCAAGGTTGAAGTTTATTAATTTGAATTTATATAAAGAGTTGTGAAGCAAGCTTAGTTAAACGAAAGGGCTTGATATAAATTGGTAGACTAACATTTATGCGCATTGTTTTATATTATGTTGAAATCATTCGGAAGGACATGTAGATGAATAAATTATGACCATGATGTATGTTGAATTGATAGAATGAAATTTGGTATTTCAATGCTTAGAGTGTCGTCTCCCTATGGGTAGCATTATGGAAGTTAGTAAGTGCGGTGTTGGCCGTCAGTAGACGGGATGGTGTTGAGATGAGTAAAGTTGGACGGTTGGGCTTGTCCCTCGGTGTTCATGTCCCGAGGCTCCTTCCGTGCCAATTGGATGGTTGATCTTGGTCCTCGTGCTTTCTCCGAGGCTCCTTCCATGCCATAGTGTTGTGGAATTGCATGCGGTGTGAGTCGACATGTGGTGTCGTAATCCTGGGTTAAGGATAGTGTGGCAGGTCTACGGGCTCGCCAATCATCACACCGATGGGAGTTGACAGATAGACTTTGGGCATTTGGGCTTGTCCCTCGGTGTTCATGTCCCGGGGCGCCATCCGTTCCAAGTTAACGGTTGGGCTTGACACTCGTGTTTATTTCCGAGGTTCCTTCCGGGTCACACCATAGGCCAGTTCGGGACTTGGATCTTGGTGCATATCTACCCGAGATACCCGCTGGGCCGTAGTACGCAGGTGAGCTCCGCTGTTGTGTTCTTAGCGTTGAGGCGTACGGAGGCCTAAGTGAAGTAGTGTGGATACCCACTTAGTAGTAGAAGTGCTCATTCTACTGTCACCGTCTGGCCATGACGGATGACGCCTGAGAGGTTAGCTACCTGCTCGAAAAGTGGGAACTACAAGTCTGTGTCGACATAGCAACTGCATGTGCGTGATCATAGGTGTGTCATTGCATTGCATACATAACATTGCACCTCATTACATGCACAAGACCCTCATCGTATAAGTTTGTATGGGCACTCCTATACGATGAGTAACTTACTGCTGAATGATCCTCAACTTTTAAGTTTGTATGGTCATTCATATAAGTTGAGTTACCTTTTATATAGTTTTACTAATGTGCTGTGATAGATGGTAGAAATGCTAGAATAACTTATTACTTGATTATACACTGCTTCATATACATAGTGATACCGTACCTATACCACTTGCTTGTTTATACTCCTGCTTTATATAGATATATTGTATCATGTTCCTTTCTCCGCCCGGTGCTGAGGAGTCGTCGGGGGAGCGGATGTGAAGTCACTTAGTCTTTATGACTAACGGTTGCTACGTGTTCCTTTTTAGGAGGAAATCCCGTAGATGGAACAGCAGGTCATGGAGCCGGTCAGCCAGGCCAGGACGACAGGGCCTGAAGGGACGGTGTCGTCGCTACCGTCTGTTGCAGATGTGAGTATATGATAGTTTTGTTGTAGCCCTTTGGGGCAACTTTATAGCTGTACTCTGATTTTGTAGAAGCATGTTTAGCTTCTCTATTACTGTACTTTTGGACTTATAGCTTGTGTGGATTTGATTTCTTTATATTATTTTGGTTGGGTTGGCATATATAAATATTGATATTGGTTGTAACCGGCAGAATAGGCGTCTTGTGGTACAGGCTAGCCCGAGTGTTAGTTGTTGGGGTTTCTCGTAAGGGTTGGCACAACACTTTGTGCACGCAGCGGAAAGGAAAAGTACGAGAACAGCCCAAGAGAACTGGATCTGGCCATGATCGTTGTATCAAGAAGTAAACAAAATAACTAGGGCAAAATACCTTAGTGGCGTTGAGTCACAACTCAACGAAGATGCTCCAAGTATTGAGTGCTGTCGGTGGCGAGTTGTACGTGGAATAATATCCACGTCTCTGCAGAAATCCACACGAGCAGGAGAAACCCGAACTGCTCGTCGCACGAACAATCGGGAGGAAGACAGCCGCACCTTTGCAACTCCACGGACTGCTAGGTCCGCTCCAGGAGAGGCAAGAACAACGACTATCGCCGGAAATGGGAGGGTCAGCGGAGCAGACACGGCGGCGGCGGAACACTTCCGTCCGGCGATGTGCGGGATGCGGCGGAACGAGCAATCTGCGGAACTCTTTCCGTCGGGTTCTAATCGGCCGCAAAAAGCACAAGTCATACCCTTTTCCAAAACCCTAAGTGTCTATTTATACCAAAGGTATAAATAGACCTAAAGGAATGGCTATCCGCAGACCACACAGCATAGGGTCCCTGGAAGAATTCGGCGAGAATCGGCAAAGGCGTTCGGCGAGAATCATCCGCCAAGTCGTCGAAAATCAGGGACGATTCTCGACGAATGGCTTTTAGTCGTCGAGTCATACTCAATAACTCTCGACGATACTCGTCGATCGGCGAGAATCATCAGGCAGATTCGGCGAGAATCAATGGATAGTCCCGACGACTAAGTCTTTGATTCTCGACGAATCTATCAGATTGATTCTCAACTAAACCCCCATAGTCGTCGAGACATTCTCGACGACATTGCCTTGGTCGTCGAGACCTTCTCGACGATTTGCCTTGGTCGTCGAGACATTCTCGACGACCTTTCGACTATCCATGCCCTATGAACTTTATTGGCAACAATTGCCTGACCCCCATACATAATGGTGATTGGTAACCTTTACCAATACGGTCAATCTTCCAACTCATCCACAGCTCTTATGTGCGACCCTGCAGGCTCATATCGCGTTGGCAGTGAGATTACATGTTTGACAACTCCTAGATCACCATGGTAACTCCAACATTAGTGCTACCCTATGGCGGCTGTTCTGGGCATAAGACCCCTCTCGTGCCGTGTTTTGTGTTCCGGGAGGGGGGGTCTTACAAATGGTATCAGAGGGAGGTTTTGATCCTCCGACCTGTGGGTTATGGGCCACTCCCGTTCGAATAGTCAGTTTGGGGACAAACTGACTTAGCGGAAGCAGTGGTGTGCCCATATGTAATTCTCACTAAGTTTGTCCAACTCTGACCTTAAGATTAGCCAACCTGACCGTAAGTTTGCATTCTATGTATAGATTCCAGTGCGTGTTGAGCCGTTGGGGGCACTCCTGCCCCTTCCATACCCACTCAGTTCCAACAGTCCGAGTTGGGGCAGACGCTCACCGCCATCTCTGATGCTTTTAGGGCACAGCAGCCTCCGGTGCTTCAATAGGCCCCGGGCTCTAACTGGCTGAGAGCCTTCTGGGCTCTCTCCCCTCTAACTTACCTTGGGACGGAGTCAGCCGTGCGCACAGAGGAATGGCTTGACACAATACAGGAGTTATTGGTTGGTATCCGTTGTCCAGCCAACATGGCTGTGTCATTGGCGGTGTCCACCTTGTAGCTACATGCTAAGAGGTGGTGGAAGTCACTCATGGGCTCCACCTTCCAAGGTCGAGTCTATACAGAGATAAGTTGGAGCGAATTCTCGGATGTTTTCTTGGAGCATTTCAATCCTTCATCTGCTCGAGATGAACTTGAGGAGAGGTTCCTTCTACTTAAACAAGGATCGAAGACGGTTACGGAATACCAGCGAGAGTTCCAACATCTCGCAAGGTTCGCGGACTCATACGAGTTAGATGATAGAGGTTACGTCAAACGTTTCTACAAAAGGCTGCGAGATCCCCTAAGGCAGGCCCTTTTGTTTATAGTGGATGCTAGCTTGGCGGAGATCATCGATATGGCAAAAAGATTGGAGGCGGACCACTTGGGTAGTGGTAAGAGACCTACAGAGGGCGTTATGGAAGCTGGCCCGAGCAATAGAAGGAGTCAGGACTTTAGAAGAGGAAGATGATATCAAAGAGGTGGAGGGCGTGTCCACCGAAACTATAGGGTGGAGCATCTGGTTCCGCAACCGCTCGCATTGCCTCCACCGCCACAGCCTCAACAATTTCAACAATTTCAGCCTCAACAATTTCAACGCTTTTGCCCGCAATTGTTTGGGAACGCCCCTCCCGCTCTCCCTCCGGCGGCCCCTCGAGGGCGGGGTTACATGCGTGGTCAAGGACGAGGACCGCAAGGAGGTAACCCCGGCCCTTCCCGGGATCAAGTGTACGCTCTAGATATGGCGCAAGAACGGAATCCCCAGAATGTTATTGCAGGTACGTGCAGTAAGCTTTCATGTTTTCTGTGTTAAACTTAAGTTGCTTACGACATACTAGCTATTTAGCAATAAGTTTTGATTATTGGCACTTAGGCACCGTGATAATTGGCGGAAAGACGACATATGCGCTGTTCGATACTGGTGCCTCACACTCCTTTGTGTTCGAGGATTTCATTAAGGACATGGGGGGTGTGCAATATTTTACTGGAATAGCCCGACTAATGCGCCTTCCGGACGGCTCGGATATGGTTGCAACCGCTAAGTGCGAGCTTGAGGTACTTATTGAGGGAAGGACTTTCATTACGCCTGCCACTGTCTTGAAAATGTCGGAATTTGACATCATTCTGGGAATGACGTGGTTGGACTTGCACTTTGCAAGGATCGACTGCGCGGAGAAGCGGATCTATTTGAGACATGGAGACTCCGACGTCATCTTCTAAGGTATTAACTTCACGACTCGTCTGACGTTATCATCCGTTCAGGTTGTAAAAGCCCACATGAAGGGGGATGGAGTTTTTATGATCTGGTTCGAGTTGAAGGAAGTAACATTGGACGTAAAAGACGTACGGGTGGTGTGGGACTTCCCCGAGGTATTTCCTGAGAAACTTCCAGGATTACCCCCGCATAGCGAGGTTGACTTCCAAATTAATCTCGTACCGGGTGCCAAGCCTGTATCCAAGGCCCCTTACCGAATTGCCCCGAAAGAACTCACAGAGTTTAGAGTTCAACTACAAGAACTGGTGGAGTCAGGGTTTGTTCGCCCCAGTTCGTCACCCTGGGGAGCCCCTGTATTGTTCGTGAAGAAGAAGGATGGAACCCTGCGTCTGTGCATAGATTATTGGGAACTCAATTGGTTGATGGTGCAGAACACTTACCCGCTACCTCAGATCGATGAGTTGTTCGATCAACTAGTGGGAGCGCATTGGTTTTCTAAGCTAGACTTGCGCTCAGGGTATTACCAGTTGAGAATACAAGAAGGGGATATCCAGAAACAGCCTTTAGTTCAAGATATGGGTTTTACAAGTTCACCGTAATGCCGTTTGGGCTCACAAATGCCCCTTAGGCTTTCATGAGCCTGATGAACAAGGTATTTGAACCCTATTTGGACATCTTGGTAATTGTTTTCATCGACGATATCCTAGTCTACTTAAGGATGGAGGAGGAACATGGCGAGCACCTTACCTTGGTGTTGAAGAAATTGAAGGAGCATGCCTTGTACGCCAAATTTAGCAAGTGTGAATTCTGGCTTAAGGAGGTTGCCTTCTTGGGTCATGTGATCAGTGGGGCTGGGCTAGCTGTGGATTCGGCCAAGGTGCGCGTCGTAAAGGAGTGGTCGCCTTTGAAGTCAGCGGCCGAACGTGCGGAGTTTTCTTTGACTTGTCGGGTACTACCGCAAGTTCGTAAAAGGATTCTCCAAGATTTCCCTCCCACTTACTTCTTTGACGAAGAAAGGAGTGTCATTTGAGTGGACACCCCAATGTGAAGTGGTGTTCCAAGAGTTGAAGGATAGACTTACCTCTGCCCCAATCCTTGTCCTTCCGTCCGGGAAGGAAGGATTTCAAGTTTACACGGACGCGTCATATCAAGGGTTGGGAGCGGTATTGATGCAGCACGGGCACGTGATTGCTTATGCTTTAAGACAATTGAAGAAGCACGAAATCAATTACCCGGTTCATGATTTGGAGTTGGGAGCAGTGGTGCTCGCCTTTAATGTTTGGAGGAATTATATGTACGGCGTACACTGCGAGATCTTTTCAGACCACAAAAACTTGAAGTACGTTCATACTCAGAAGGAGTTTAACTTAAGACAACGGCGGTGGTTATAATTTCTATGCGACTATGAGTTCACCTTGAACTACCACCCCGGAAAAGAAAACTCAGTAGCCTATGAGTTGAGTAGAAAAATACCAAGCTCGAGCCCAGAGTCTCGGTTGATGAGTATGAAGTTGGCTCAGATGATTGAGGAGATGGATATTACTTTGATATTTAAGGCTCCTTCAGCATAATATACGAAGTACTTGGCCAGCATGAACATAGTTTGTGATATCCGGGACCGGATCCGGGTGGAGCAAGGAGTGGATGGGGCTCTGGCCCCGACAATCAAGTCAATCGAAGACGGGACTACTAACGAATACACACTAAAAGGCGGCCTCGTTTATTTTCGCGGCATGCTCTACATTCCCAAGGGCGGTAAAATTCGGGAGGATATCTTGAGAGAGGCACATTGCTCTCAGTATTCAGTGCACCCGGGAATTGCAAAGATGTACGCCGGCTTACGGAAGACCATGAGTTGGCCGGGAATGAAGAAGGATGTCTGATATTTCGTTACACATTGTGAAGCCTGTCAAAGGGTGAAGGCGAAGTGCAGGAGTCCCGGCGGCTTGTTACAGTCATTGCCCATCCCCGAGTGGAAGTTCGAGAATATTTCCATGGACTTTGTACATGGGCTACCTCGCTCACGCTCGGGGAATGATTCAGTATGGGTGATCGTTGATCGACTGACGAAAGTAGTCTGGTTTATCCCTATGAAGAAGGAGGCTCACATGGATGTCTTGGTACGCCTCTTTCTGGAGCAGTTTTTACGGTATCATGGCGTGCCTAATACGATAGTTTCTGACCGTAATGGTCTCTTTACCTCCAAGGAGTGGAAGGTAGTACAGGCATATTTGGGCTCGCGCCTTACCTTCAGCACCGCGTTCCATCCTCAGACGGACGAGCAGTCTGAGCGGACCATCCGGACATTGGAGGATCTGTTGAGATTATGTATGTTGGATAGGGGAGAGTCGTGGGAAAGGCTCTTACCCCTGGTGGAATTCTCTTACAACAACAGCCATCAGGCGAGCATCGGCATGGCGCCCCATGAAGCCTTTTATGGAAGAAGGTGTAGAACCCCCTTGTCTTGGGTGCAAGATGAAGACCCGAAGACTTTGGGAGTTGAGTATATAGAAGACACTGATGCAGTGGTTAGGCTGATACGGGATCGCATGTTTGAGGCTCAAAGTCGGCAGGCGAAGTATTATAATGCAAGGCACCGTATGGTGGAGTTTCAAGTGGGTGATAAAGTATTTCTGAAAATCTGGCTGATGCATGGAGTGTCACGGGTGCGTGGTGTGAAGAAGCTCAGCCAGAGGTATGTGGGTCCTTATACTATACTGGAAAGGGTTGGCCCGTTAGCCTATCGGTTGGAGCTACCGCCCGAGCTAGAGAATCTCCATGATGTGTTCCATGTGTCGTCACTTCGGAAGGCGCTGTTACGGCCCGATCAATACATCCCTACAATTGATGGTCCTGTGGCGTCTGATAGGTATGTGCGACTGGAGCCGGTGCAGATTGTAGACAACGAGATAAGAACCTTGCACCGCAAAAGTGTTCCCTTGGTGAAGGTGCTATGGTCTAATCATGGGAAGGAGGAATTCACATGGGTGCCAATGGATTTGATGCAAAGACGCTACCCAGAGTTGTTCGCTCCAAGTAATTTTGTTTAAAAGCATATTTTATTTTCTGTATGCTTCACTCCACATAGCCTTAGCCTGATTTCGAAGACGAAATCTTTTATTTTGTTTATAGGATATATAACATTCGGATTCGCGCTAGGCCCCTTGTGCGTGACAGTCGAGCCGCTTCGCTAGAGCAGGACACGGGTAAGGACACAGCCGTGTCCATACCAGTGTCACTTCTGTATAAAAAGGAAAAGTGAAACCATAGCAATCTCATTCTCTTCCAAAACCCTATTTTTATGGTGGGAGATTTCTGGAGGAGGAGATCTTGCTGGAGCAAACCTTGGAGGAGGAGAAACGCCACCGCCGTCAAGGAAAAAGCGATGTCGCCGAGGAGGTTGACAAGATCCATGGCCGGAAATGGTGGTACCGCTGGAAATGAGGTGAGCTTCCTACCCTCTCCCTTGGTGCTAGATCCTTAGATATTCTTAGACAAGACATCGACTCAAATGAGTCTTGATGTGTGAGGAGAAGGTTTCTTAGGAAGGTCTATCTAGAACTTTTGTTCTAATGACTAGTCATCTTCAACCTCCCCTTCTTCAAAGTGATGATGGGGGTGGTTTCGTGAAGAGGAATGGCCTTGAGAGGGAGAATAAGGGTGGAGGAACTTCTTGTTGTGAGTTGGGGTGATCGGCTTGAGGAGGAAGATGAACCGATGCCGTTTATTCCTCTTCAAGATGCGTGCAGAATCTGTGTTCTGCACGCAACGACCTTCTTGGCTGTTTTCAGGCAATAAATGGTCCGATCTGGGCTTTCGACTAAACACGAAAGTTGTAGCCCTTGAAATTACCTTACCAACGAGTGGTTACACGCCTTCGGGTAAAGCTTGTAGCCACAGGAATGTCTGATCGAAGTAAGGGTTGTAGGCTAAGCGCATAGAAATTGTTTTCTGTACGCTGCAGGCTTTGGAGCCAATTTCATGTGGGTTATAGTCTTATCTGGGTTACAGGCCGAACATAAAAGTTGTAGCTAATGGAAAGACCTTTCCATAAAGGGGTTACACGTACTCACCGAATTCCTGTAGCCACAGGAATCTTTGGTTGAAGTTGCTATCCAGATTTATTCTGCACCTGAATTTCTGGGTAGTGTATAACATGAATTTATTTTCGGTGGAATTAATGTTGCAATCTAACTCGAGGTTCGGGCGAACTCTTTTGTGGTAATCATCATAGTGATATGAAGGTTGAAGTTTATTAATTTGAATTTATATAACGGGTTGTGAAGCAAGCTTAGTTGAACGAAAGAGCTTGATATAAATGGGTAGACTAACATTTATGTGCATTGTTTTATATTATGTTGAAATCATTCGGAAGGACATGTAGATTAATAAACTATGGCCATGATGTATGTTGAATTGATAGAATGAAATTGGGTAGTCCAATGCTTAGAGTGTCGTCTCCCTACGGGTAGCATTGTGGAAGTTAGTAAGTGCGGTGTTGGCCGTCACTAGAATGGATGGTGTTGAGATGAGTAAAGTTTGACGGTTGGGCTTGTCCCTCGGTGTTCATGTCCCGGGGCTCTTTCTGTGCCAAGTGGATGGTTGGGCTTGGTCCTCGTGCTTTCTCCGAGGCTCCTTCCATGCCACGGTGTTGTGGAATTGCATGCGGTGTGAGTCGACACGCGGTGTCGTAATCCTGGGTTTAGGATAGTGTGGCAGGTATACGGGCTCGCCAATCGTCACACCGATGGGAGTTGACAGATAGACTTTGTGCAGTTGGGCTTGTCCCTCAATGTTCTTGTCCTGGGGCGCCATCCGTGCCAAGTGAACGGTTGGGCTTGACCCTCGTGCTTATTTCCGAGGTTCCTTCTGGGTCACAACATAGGCCAGTTCGGAACTTGGATCTTGGTGCACATATACCCGAGATACTCGTTGGGCCGTAGTACCCAGGTGAGCTCCGTTGTTGTGTTCTTAGCGTTGAGGCGTACGGAGGCCTAAGTGAAGTAGTGTGGATACCCACTTAGTAGTAGAAGTGCCCGTTCTACTATCACCGTCTAGCCATGACAGATGACGCCTGAGAGGTTAGCTACCTGATCGAAAAGTGAGAACTACAAGTCTGTATAGACATAGAAACTGCATGTGCATGATCATGGGTGTGCCATTGCATTGTATTGCATACATAACATTACACCTCATTACATACACAAGACCCTCATCGTGTAAGTTTGTATGGGCACTCCTATATGATGAGTTACTTACTGCTGAACGATCCTCAACTTATAAGTTTGTATGGGCATTCATATAAGTTGAGTTACATTTGCTATAGTTTTACTCATGTGCTGTGATAGATGGTAGAAATGCTATAATAACTTATTACTTGATTATACACTGCTTCATATACATAGTGATACCGTACCTATACCACTTGCTTGTTTATACTCCTGCTTTATATAGATATATTATACCATGTTCCTTTCTCTGTCCGATGCCGAGGAGTCGCCGGGGGAGCGAATGTGAAGCCACTTAGTATTTATGACTAACAGTTGCTACGTCTTCCTTTTTAGGAGGAATCCCGTAGATGGAACAACAGGTCATGGAGTCGATCAGCCAGGCCAGGACGACAGGGCCTGAAGGGACGGTGTTGTCGCTACCGTCTGTTGCAGATGTTAGTATATGAGAGTTTTATTGTAGCCCTTTGGGGAAACTTTATAGCTGTACTCTGATTTTGTAGAAGCATGTTTAGCTTCTCTATTACTGTACTTTTGGACTTATAGCTTGTGTGGATTTGATTTCTTTATATTATTTTGGTTGGGTTGACATATATATATTGATATTGGTTGTAGCCGGCAGAATGAGCGTCTTGTGGTACAGGCTAGCCCGAGTGTTAGTGTTACCCCAATGCGACTGTTCTGGGCATAAGACCCCTCTCGTGCCGTATTTTGTGTTCCGGGAGGGGGGTCTTACAGGCGGCTGTCGGCGGCGGCCTGGCCGGCGGCTTAGGTCAGCAGCAGCCAGGCTGGCAGAGGCCTGCCGTGTCCTGGCAAGCGGCCTGCCGCGGCAGAGCCGGTGGCCGGGCTACCGGCCAGGCCGGCCGCGGCAAGGCCAAGACTGGCCAGCGGCTTAGGTCGGTAGGGCCAGCGGTCTGCCACGACAAAGCTGGCGGCAAGGCCGGCGGCCGTCCGGCGCTGGTTAGGCCGGCGGCAGTGACGGCCAGCCTAGCAGGCGGCAGTTTTCCTTAATGGGGAGGAGGAGTGGGCCCCACCTCCCATGATTTCCTCATCCGGACCGCGTGGCCGCCGGTCGTGCGCATGCGCTCACGCCGCGCGTGGCCAGGCTGGGCGTGCCCAAGGTGTGCGTGCTGGCAGGCCTCGCTCGCGGCCAGGCCGGGTGCGCTCGGACTGTGGGCGCGGGACCGGTTGCGTGCGCGCGCGAGGCAGGTCGCGCGCGCGCGAGGCAGGCCGCGCGCGCGCGGGCTGCACGTGCCCATGCAGGCTTCACATACCCAGGCCATGCACGCTCAGTTTGCGCGTGCCCGCGCCGTGCGCGCACTTGGCCGCGTGTGCAAGCATCCGATTTTGCGCATTTTCCTTGTTTTGTACTCTGTGGGGCTGCATATGCTTGGCTGTGTGACTCCAAGCCTTCATTTTTCGGGCAATCCTGACCTTTTGATTTTTTTTTCTGTGCAGGTCTCGAAGCGCTCTCCGGCCCGATGCGCCTGTGCTCCTCTTTGACTTAAGACGGCGTGGACATTTGGAGGAAGAAATATGGGCTTCCTGCTGATTTGGAGGCAGATGGTTGGAAATCGAGTCCATTATCCTCCTCGCGGCTAGCTGATGATTTGCGAAGTGTCTCTGAGGTTCGGCTTCCGCCTTCCACCATGCGAGGAGGTGACTGAGATCTTGAAGTTTTGCGGGGTGCCCATTTCCCAGTTCATCCCAACTGGAATTGCCAGGATTATGGGCTTAGTTGCTTTCTTTCGCGAGCATGGAGGCCGATTTTCCCTAGACAAATTTCAAGATTGGTGTGATGTCCGTTCTGATGGTGGCGAGCGGGTGGAGATTCGCAGTAGCAAGAGTTGGTTGGAGTTTAAATCCCGAAAGGATCGCCGCCATTATAACACTTTATTTGGATATGTTAAGAATTCCTGGGGCCTTCCCGAGGTGTGGGACGCGCTTTCTGATCGTTGTCACCACGTGAGGGGGAAGGAGCGAGATTTTTCCTCGGTGATTGGGTTTTCTAAGCCTTGTCAGCTAGCCAACCGCCTTTTTAATATTTACATCTATATGGAGGAGAAGCGATTGTTGCGGTGTGGCATCTCTTTGGACACAGTTCAGGCGGTCGCGTCTTCTCAAGGAGGGGGTCGGAAGAGGAAAGCGGTGGAAGCCCCTCTTGGTGCCCCTGACGTGATGATGGCGGTGGATACTTCAGATGATTGTCACGAGTCGACTCCTGAGATGCAGATACTTGCGTCCCTAGTTCCTCAGGAGTCTTCGGATACAGTAGCTCCACGGATGTCTTCTTTCTTGAGGGTCATGAGCGATGCGGTAAGAACTTGATTTGTTCCCAAGGTTCTTTTCCTTACTTTTTCCTTGTTATTTGATGTTAATTCTGGCCTTTTCTTTATGCAGATAGATACCCAGGCGCAGATTGCGGTTACCTAGAACGATCATTACGTGAGTTTGAAGGATGGGTACCTTGCTCTTCAGGAAAAGCTCTGGTTGACGTCAAGATCGCTTGCCTCCATAAAGGAGGAGCATGATCGGGATGTTGCTCGGTTTCATCGGATCGGATCGGAGCTGAAATTTGAGCTAGAGGATGCACGCGCGGCCTTGGAAGTGGAGAAGACCCTAGTGGAGAGGACCACCCAGATGTTGAAGCATTCGAAGGAGGATACTTCGGTCCTGGAGACCCAATTACAGGCGGCGTGAAAGGAAGCCACCGATCTTGAGACTCAGCTTCGGGCGGCGAAGGCGCAGGTGGAGATGGTGTCCTCTGACGGTCACGCGTCGGAGTTGAAGGCTGCAGGACTTGTTGATTACCTGGAGTCATTGGATTACATGCGAGACCGTAGTCTGATTACAGAGGAGGTTTGTGACGAGATTTGGTCCAAGGAGATAGAGCCTCAGATGAACGATGTTCGTGAGTTGGCACTCTTACGTGGTGTTTCTAAGGCCTTTCGCTTCGTTAGCAAGAGCCTAGGATGTGACACATCCTGTTTCAGTTTTGCAGATGTTTTTGAGGATGAGCGTTTGGACTCAGATGCCGAGGACGAGTAGTGGGACTCATATCTTTGTCATTGTATGTTTACATTTTATTGTTCAGTTGGACGTATTGTGTTTTTGCCCCTTATTTAGCATTGGTTGTTGTGGCCTCATGGCTTTGATTGTCCTTCTTGTACTATTCCAGCTTTATTTTGTTATGACATTGTCATTTTTTATGTCATCTTAGTTGTTTTGTAGTCCCGACTTGGTTTGATCTGTACGAGGGCTGCTTGCAGCTTTATTTGCACGAGGGTTGCTCGCGTCTTAGCTTGCGCGAGGGATGCTCGCGGCTTAGTGTGTGTGAGGGATGCTCGCGGCTTCTTCGTGAGGGGAGCAGGGCCCCCACGGTGTTGTGTGAGGGTTGCTCGCGGCTTAGTTTGCGCGAGGATTGCTCGTGGCTTCTTTTTAATGGAGGCAGACCCCCACGGTGTTGTGCGAGGGTTGCTCGCGGCTTAGTTTGCACGAGGGATGCTCGCGACTTCTTCGTGAGGGGGGCAGGCCCCCACGGTGTTGCGCGAGGGTTTCTCACGTCTTAGTTTGCATGAGGGATGCTCGCGACTTCTTCGTGAGGGGGACAGGCTCCCACGGTGTTGCGCGGGGGTTGCTCGCGGCTTAGTTTGCGTGAGGGATGCTCGCGGCTTCTTCGTGAGGGTGCAGGCCCCCACGGTGTTGTGCAGGGGTTGCTCGCGGCTTAGTTTGCGCGAGGGATGCTCGCGGCTTCTTCGTGAGGGGGGCAGGCCCCCGCGGTGTTGCGCGGGGGTTGCTCGCGGCTTAATTTGTGCGAGGGATGCTCGCTTCTTCTTCGTGAGGGGGGCAGGCCCCACGGTGTTGCACGGGGGTTGCTCGCGGCTTATTTTGCGCGAGGGATGCTCGCGGCTTCTTCGTGAGGGGGCATGCCCCCACGGTGTTGCGCGAGGGTTGCTCAGGGCTTAGTTTGGGTGAGGGATGCTCGCGGCTTCTTTGTGAGGGGGGCAAGCCCCCACGGTGTTGCGCGGGGGTTGCTCGCGGCTTAGTTTGCGCGAGGGATGCTCGCGGCTTCTTCGTTAGGGGGCAATCCCCCCACGGTGTTGCGCGAGGGTTATTCGCAGCTTGATTTTCGTGCGTCATCTTTCCTATTTGCATAGGCGAGATTTGTATCTACATAATTTATTACTTGAATGAAAATAACGTGTGCGGGATCAGGCCTGCGGCTTACACATATCATAGTCTTAAATAATGCATATATAATTAGATAATCATAAAATGGGAAATCATTGATAAAATCGGCGCAGGTTCTGCGCATTCCAGGTACGGGGGAGAGTCTTTCCTTCGGCGCTTCGCAGCTTGTACGTCCCTGGCTTCACCATTACTGTGACGATGAAGGGACCTTCCCAGGTTGGAGATAACTTATCGCCATGTGTTGCCTTTCCAGCTACCTCCAGAGTGTGAAGGACCAAGTCTCCTACGTTAATCGGATGGGGTTTTACTCTGCGATTGTAATAGCGGGCCGTGCGCTGCTGGTAGGCTGCAGTGCAGAGAGCGGCTTCTTCACGGGTCTCGAAGATCAGATCTAGATGGTCTCGGAGAGCGTCATCATTCATCTGGAGATTGAAATGGGATACCCGTGGGCTTGGAACGCTAATGTCGACTGGGATGATCGCCTCCGTTCCGTAACAGAGATTGTACGGTGTTTCCCCTATATGGGTGTTTTTTTGTTGTCCGAACATGGTCCTGCCCAAGTGTTCTCCGCAGACCCCTCCATGGACTTTGCGGAGGGTATACTCAGCATCAGTTTCTACTAAGCATTTCAGGTAGGGCCCTGCAAAAGATCGCTTGTCAAGTTCTCCGTTGTTTAATGCAAATGTAGCTGCCCTCATTCTTAATCGACGGGCTTCCTTCGGATCATCCAGAAGTTGTTGGTTCTTCAAGTAGTTAATCAATGGGCTGATCAATGACTCCTTTGACTCTTCAATTTCTGCTATCTCCCAAGGCCCTTGGATACTAGGAAGGGAAATTTCTTCAACCCTGCGCCTTCTTGACTGATAGCGAGTGTGAGACGTAGCTAGCTTTGACAGGGCATCTGCTCAGCCGTTCTATTCTCTGGGGCTATGGAGAATTTGGACGTGCGGTATCTGTAGCAAGAGGGACTTTACCAGTTGGAGGTATTGAACGAGTTTCTCACTTTTGGCTTCATAATCCCCTTCTAACTGGGATACGACGAGTTGGGAATCAGTAGATTAATAACTTGGCGGTGCGGCAGTCAATGGCAAGCCTGAGTCCTGCAATTAAGGCCTCATATTCTGCTATGTTGTTGGTGGCAGGGAACTTCAATCGGAGCCCGTATTCTAAAGTGACGAGTTCCGTGCTTATGAGGAGCAATCCGGCTCCAGCACCCTCAATGTCGGACGCTCCGTCCACGTACATAGTCCATCCTTGTTCTGGCTCTGCTGATATAACTTCTGACTCTATTGGCAAGGTGTTCTCCACAATAAAATCTGCTAAAACATGTGACTTAATGACGAGGCGCGATAAGAAGTGGATGTCAAATTCGCCCAGCTCGACTGCCCAATTGACCAGTTGGTCGGAAGCCTCCGATTTTTGCAGAATAGTACGGAGAGGTAGCTCTGGCAACACTTTGATAGTGTGAGCCTGGAAGTAAGGACGAAGCTTCCTTGCTAAGAAAATGAGTGCAAAGGCTGTCTTGTCTATGACCGAATACCGGGTTAAAACATTAGGGAGGACCTTGCTAAGGTAATAGATGGGGCGTTGAACCCCTCCTTCGTCTTTCACCAATACCGAGCTTTGTGCGGCTGGAGTGATAGCGAGATACAGAAAAAGAGTTTCCCTTGGGGCTGGCTTTGATAGTTGCGGAGGGGAAGCTAGGTACTGCTTGAGTGACTCGAAGACTGATTGACATTCGTCCGTCCACTAGAACCCAGTAGTTTTGTCTCCTCGGAGAATCATGAAGAAGGGGAGATATTTATCTCTGGTCCGTGCCAAGAACCGAGAGAGTGTTGTGATACTCCAATTCAACCTTTGTACTTCCTTAAGAGATCGGGGCGGTAACATGTCTTCCAAAGCTTTAATCTTCTCAGGGTTGGCCTCTATCCCTTGCTGGGTTATCATGAATCCTAAGAATTTTCTAGACGTGACCCCGAACGCACACTTGGTGGGGTTAAGCCTCATGCCATACTGTCGGAGTATCTTGAAACATTTCTCGAGGTCATTCAAGTGATTTTCTCGACGAACACTCTTTACCAGCATGTCATCCACGTATACTTCCATTGTCTTGCCAATAAGGTCTTTAAAAACTTTGTTCATGAGCCGTTGGTAGGTGGCTCCTGCGTTCTTGAGCCCAAAGGGCATAACTTTGTAGCATTATATCCCTTTGTCTGTTCGGAAGGTCGTATGTTCTTCGTCTGTTGGATTCATTCGAATCTGGTTGTATCTGTAGTAAGCATCCATGAAGCTGAGAAGTTGGTGTCCGGCGGTTGAATCAACTAACTGATCAATTCTGAGGAGCGGGAAGCTATCCTTGGGGCACGCTTGATTGAGGTTGGTGTAGTCCACACACATCCTCGATTTTCCTGAAGACTTCTTCACTAGGATGACATTAGCTACCCAAGTAGGGTAGTTTACTTCTCGGATGAAATGGGCATTGAGGAGCTTCTCTACTTCTTCTCTGATTGCCTGGAGACGTTCGAGAGCAAAGTTTCTCTTCTTTTGGATGACAGGTTTGCATGCGGGGTTGATGTTGAGAGAGTGTTGAATGCCGTGAGGATCTATGCCAGACATATCTTCAGGGGATCAGAAAAAGATATCCTTGTTGTTCCGGAGGTAGGCTGTCAGTTCATCTTTTTCCTGTCGTGGTAGGAGCAATCCAAGTTGGATGGTGCGAGCTGGGTTTGTTGGCGAGAGAGAGACTTCAATCAGCCCTTCCATAGGCATCCCTCGCTGTAATACTGCTTCATTGCATAAATCGAAGTCGTCGATGTTCAACGTAGTGGCATTCACAGGCTGTGCTTGTTTGGAGTAACAATTCTTGGAGGCCTCTTGATTGTCGCGAACGACTCCAATACCTCCAGGGGTGGGGAACTTCATGGCGATGTGAGGAATCGAGGGGATGGCCTTGAAGATAGTCTGAACGGGTCTTCCGAAGATGGCGTTGTACGCTGAGCTTGAGTCCACTACTACGAACTGGATTTCATGAGTCACTTGCCTTGTAAATTCCCCCATGGTGACTGGGAGAGTAATTATCCCTTGTACTTAGACTGGGTAGTTGTCAAAGCCATAGACTGGTCCGGCTGCCTGTGTCAGACGCTGATTGGAAATATTCATGCTCTGAAGGGTAGCAGAGGACAAGACATCGACTGAGCTTCCGTTGTCGACAAGAACTCTCTTGACGTTATAACACGGGTCACTGATCCCGACACTGATTACTAGAGGGTCTTGGGGAGGTGTTCGGAGCCCGACAAGGTCTTCGTCCCCGAAATTTATGGTGGTGTCCTGCTTGCACTTCTTATCTTCATGAGCTCCTCCTTGCATGCTTACTGAGAAGATTTGAGCAGAGAGAATAGGTGATCCGGCGATGGTTTCAATATTTCCAACCATCTACCTCTCGACTGCCCCCCTGGCGGGGCATTTTGCTGATCTCTGGGGGGCCTAGGCGGGTCATGCTGCTCCTGCACACATCCCTGAAAAAATCTTCCGAGAAGTCCTAGGCGGACCAAACACTTGATTTCTTTCTTCAGGCGGGCACAGTCTTCCGTAATGTGTCCCGTGGTTCGATGAAACTCGTAATATTTGGACTGGTCATTTTTGGGATTTTGAACTGGTTGTTTTGGCTGCTATAAAGCTGGCTCATTCTGTATAGCATATAGTACATTAGTGCATGTAGTGTTGAGGGGAGTAAAATTCCTAGGCAGTTGATCTCTCCAGGGATCTCGCCAGCGCTGCCCGTTCCGGCGTTCTTCTCGGAATCTCCCTTCTTGACATTGAGGAGCTGACTCCTTCTCTCTCTTACATTTCTGGGCGCCATTAAACTGTTGGCGATGGGCTTCAATAGCTTCAGCAGCCGCAATCTGGGCCTCAACACGATGGACGAGGTCATGATAGCTAGGGACAGTTTCTCACATCAGTGCTGAGTAGAATCCGCTAGGGCGGAGACCTCCAAGGAATACCCCCCGCAGTAACTCGGGGTCGACTCCAGGAATCTGATGGGCTTCGGCGGTAAAATGTCGGAAAAAGTCTTTCATGGTCTCTCCTTAGTTCTGACAAATTCCTGACAAGTGGTAGTCATCGCGGACGATCCTGCGATTGGCAATGAACTGGTCGGCAAATTGTCTTGTCAGTTCTGTGAAATTGGCGATGGTATCATCCCTTAGCGAGTTGAACCATGATCGGGCTTTTCCTTTGAGAGAGGCTGGAATTACCTGTTAAAGCAACTGATCTGGATCATTGTAGATTCTCATAATAGTGGTGAAGTGATTGATATGCTCTAGTGGATCATCGGTCCCGTCAAACGTCTCAATGTTCGGGAGCTTAAATCCGTTTGGAATTGGATGGCCGAGGATTTTTGGTGCTAAAGGGGAGCCTTGGAAGAGCTGCCGGCGGGTAAGAATATCTCTTCCCCCAGCTTCGGCGATATTCTTGAGCGATGACCTCCCGAATTTCCTCCCGAGTGAACCTTTCAAGCGGAGGGAGACGAGCTTCACTGGCGGGATTGTGAGGAAGATGATTCGCTCTCCCCCTTCTTTGGACCGGGTGAGTGGAACTTGCGGCTTCAGAGTACTCCTCAGATCTTTCTTGCCTTGAAGGAACCTCTTGGGCTCTGCCCTGATTAGGTTGTGGCGGAGGATCTGCTTGGCCTGATTGCAGCGGGGGAGCAGGAGGTGCTCCGAGGTTTCTCAATAGGGTGAGCATTTCAGTTTGTTGTTCTTCCATTTGGCGGACCCGTCCTTACAGGGTGGTGATGGGAGCGAATGCGTCTTCATCAGTCAGCGGCACGTCCACCAAAGAATAAGAACGTGCAGGCTCGGCATGCCCGCCAAGGGCGGAGCCTTCAGCAGTACGGGTGCTTCTTTTTGCCATTAAGGCAGTACTTGGAGGGAGCGATGCTTGTGATCTTGTACTTCAAAGGATGTTGGGACTCACATTCCCACAGACGGCGCCAAACTGTTGCGGACTAACTCGATGCCCCGGTCGGACCGGATTTACTTGGACCGTCTCAGCTCTCGGAGCGGTCGAGCGTGCACACAGTTGATGAGAATGAGAGGTTGACACAAGGTGTGAAAACGTGGAAAAACCCCTCAACTGGGTAAAAAATCACGTGACCGGGTCTATACCGGAAAGTCCACTAGCTCCTGGTGATTACAATGTATTTGGAGAATCGGGGCGACAGACCGCTCGCGTTACAACTTGAAGGAGAGAGAGTAAGACTACGACTTCCTACGAGCAACAGGCTGTGCCGCGGGAGTGACTTGGATGCTGAAGTGCGAGGGATGTCCTTGGTGCTCTGATGGTTGGGGCGGCGCTTGCTTGCTTGAAGGGGTAATCTTCCTTCTTCGGCTCGCTTTGGGACTTAGACGTTTTCCTGCTGGTGGCACGCTGGTGGTGCGCTGGTGGATGGAAAGTGGCTTGAGGGAGGAGACCGACAGAGCTATCACCTGAGAAACAAGATGACTGAGAGCAGAAAAGTGAAGAATGAGGAGGCCATGGGGCTCCTTTTATAGCCTCCATGGGAGGCTCATGGCAGGCCCCACCACTAATGTAGTGGGTTAGTGGGTGGTTACCCACCAGATCGGACGGCGAGGAGAGCCCCCAACAATCGGATGGTGGGCAGGCTGTCCACGGTGATGAGGCGCCAAGGCGATGGCCGGCCGGGTGGTCGGCGGCGGCGGTGGCCTGGCCAGCGGCTTAGGTCGGCAGCGGCCAGGCCGGCAGCGGCCTGGCGTGGCCTAGCCGCGGCCTGTCGGGGCAAGGCCGGCGGCCGGGCTACCGGCCAAGACGGCCGCGGCAAGGCCGTGCTGGTGGTCAGGCCGGCGGCGGCCTGCCGTGGCCTGGCCGCGACACTGCCAGGCTGGTGGTTAGGCCGGCCGCGGCCTACCACGGTAAGGCTGACGGCCTGCCGCGACAGAGCCGACGACCTACCGTGGGCTGGCCGTGGCCTGCCATGGCAGGGCCGGCGGTCTGCCGTGGAAAAGCTGGCGGCAAGGCCGGCAGCCGTCCGGCGCCAGTAGCGGTTAGGCCGGCGGCAGCGACGACCTGCCTGGCGGGCAGCGGTTTTCCTTCATGGGGAGAAGGAGTGGGCCCCACCTCCCAGGATTTCCTCATCATGAGAGTACATGGGGTGGAATTGACTTAGTCAACCCCATGATCTCCTTTTTGGGAGGAGATCATGGGGGGGGGGGGGGGCTTGATGGTGGAACCCATCAGTAACATTGAACATAAAAAGGTAATTAAAATAAATTCTCAATGATGAAAATAACTAAACACAATCAGTGTTGATTCGACATCGTAAATTTTATTTCTGAGGTTCGGGATTTTCGTGTTTTAGCGACACTTATTTCATTTTAAGTTTTTTATTATTATTATTATTATTGAAATTTAGTGGCACCATTAGCATTATGCATATTGTTATTATGTGGAGGTGAATGTTGGCTGAAATGATTTAAGATAGCTGGTTTTACTATTGGCTATTTGGAAAATAATTGGGCTGGTGGGTTCCTAATCAATGATGGTTGAAAGTTAGCTTGAGTTTAAGTTAGCTAGATTTTGTTGTTGGCTGAATTGGGCTGGCTGGTTTATTATGATGGTGCGTAGATACTTATATAATAATATAATAAATATAAGAGTGGTGGATCACATATGAGGAGGTGGATCCCTTATTTTAGTACATCAGGATCCCCTTCATTTGACAAAATGGAGGGGATTCAGTTCATGGTCATGATGAATTGCTTCTTGATCCAACGGGTTCAGTCATTTCTAGTCTTTTATATATTTTTTTATTCTAAAAAATCTTGTCCACTAGATATTGTTTGGACTTATCTTGTCCATTAAAGCATGAAATGGACCCTCCTTTGGATCCGGATCCTATTTTAGTATGCTCATTACGCCATATTGACAGCGCCGGTCGACGCTAGGGCTTGGCTTTAACTATGATTCTCTTGCCACTTAACATTACCGAATCCCTTCTCCTGTGCTGGGAAAGCTTGGGAAGGTGGTGTCTCCTTCTTCCGTTGCTACCTAAAGGATATTTGATGCTCCTATTTGGCGGTGCATGGCTCCTCAACCTCTCACTGTGAGCACTCCTTTGATATCTTTGTTTCTTTCCTCCACTATAGTTGGCAGAAATTAAAGGAAGCAAGAAATATTGACACACCATAAATGACTATGGACAGCCAACGGCTATGTACAACCCAATATGGCTATGTACAGCCTAATCTCACTATGTACACACCAAATAGCCTTCAATGTTCATGACCTCGTGGTTGCCGTGGATGCTGAGAAAAGCATCGCCGACGCAGGTTGATTCAAGCTTGATGCGGTGGAGGAGATACAAGTGGTGGATCTCTTTGCCGTTGTGGTCTAGAATGTCAACGAGGTGGACAACAACAGTGGAGCCACCGGTCCGGACGATTTTCACCTTGCTTATCTTAGGAACCATAGATTTAAGCATATAAATTCTGTCATTGAGCAACATCCCATTTCTGGAAAAGATTTGGCGGAGCACCCGTGTGCGAATAGAGAAAGAGAAATCGAAAATTGGACAATAACAGAGTCTTTATTTCCAAAAAATGTATCTATTACAAATGTATGATCTTTCTTTTATAGAATGGAGGAGAAGAGAGAGATTACAAATAAGTAATGTGGGACTAAATACATTTACGATGACTAACGGCTAGACAAAATCAGACCGCACAGGTCGCGCGGTTAGATTAGAAGGCTAATCTCCTGACCATAACAACAAGCCGCCAGAGGCTAGAAGAACGCTAGACCGCCCGGATACCAAGCCGATGTAGAGAAGCCGCCAGACCGCCCGGCTATCAAGCCGCTAGAGTGAAACCGCCAGACCTCCCGGTCTACAAACCGCCAGAGACAAGCCGCCAGACCGCCCGGTCTATAAACCGCCAGAGACAAGCCGCCAGACCACCCGGTTTCCATACTGCAGCACTCCCCCTCAAGCTAGACCATATATATCAATCATGCCCGGCTTGTCGCAAATGTGAAAAAAGGAAACAGATACAGGCTTGGTGAAGATATCTGTCAACTCGTTGTCTGAAGTAACGAACGGAGTGCAAATCTATTTCTTCAAGATCTCTTCTCTAATGAAATGACAGTCAACTTCGAAGTGTTTTGTTCTTTCATGAAATACCAGATTTTTTGAGAGATATATAGCGGTCTTGTTGTCGTAGAACATAGGTAGAGGATGATTGTAGATTTCTCCTAAGTCCATCATGAGAGCCCGTAACCACTTTAACTCACAAGTGATTGATGTCATACTCCGATATTCAACTTCGACACTAGACCTGGAGACGACCGATTGTTTCTTGCTCTTCCAGCTCACAAGGTTTCCTCCCACAAATGTGCAAAAGCCCGATGTGGACTTGCGATCTCCCTTGTCGTCGGCATAATAAGAATCTGACTACGCTCAACCTTTAAATGACCATTCTTCTGAAACAGTAGTCCTTTACCTGGCGCCGCTTTAATATATTCCAATATACTCAGGGCAGATTATAGATGACACTCCCTAGGAGCTTGCATGAACTGGATAACCTTGCCTACAACGTAGGAGATGTCGGGTCTGGTAACCGTGAGATAAATGAGTTTGTCGACCAGACGTTTGTACCTCATAACATCTGATAGAGGAGGCGAGTCATTTGTCCAGGTTATACCTTCTCTAGTAGCCATGGGGCATCGGCAAGTTTAGCTCCAGTCAACCATGTCTCTTTTAGAAGATCAAGAGCATACTTACGTTGGGAGAGGACTAAGGAGTTGGGCTTTTGAGAGATTTCTATTCCCAGAAAGTATTTTGGAGAGCCCATATCCTTCGTGACCAGGTGTTGACGGAGATGTTTCTTTGTCAAGGCTACCACATCTTGGTCATCTCCAGTGAGAAGAATATCATCCACATACATGGCAAGAAAAATCAGACCCAGTGAGGTTTTGCGAATGAACAATGAGTGATTGGCAGAACTTCTTGTAAAACCCACGACCGCCACAATGTCGCTAAACTTGTCAAACCACGCCTGAGGGCTCTGCTTTAGGCAATAGATGGCCTTCTTCAGCATGCATACCCGTGTCTCCCCCTGAGCAACATATCCAAGAGGTTGCTCCATATAGACAACCTCCTGAAGATCACCATAGAGAAATAGATTTTTGACATCCAGTTGGGAAATGGGCCAATCCCTGTTGACGACCACAGAGAGGAATACCCGAATAGTACTGATACAAGCAATAAGAGAAGGTGTCAAAATAATCCACACCATAAGTCTGAGTGAAGCCTTTTGCGACAAGGCGTGTCTTGTAGCAATCCACACTGACGTCCGAACTGAACTTTACAACAAAGACCCAGCGACAACCAATAACATCGGGTCCCAACGGAGGAGGAACATGGGTCCATGTACCCCGCTCAGTGAGGGTGGCAATTTCCTCATACATGGCAGTCTTCCAGTGAGGAACATCAAGGGATTCCTGGTAGGTGCGGGGAGTGGCAGTGGCAGAGATCACCAATGCAAAAGTCTTGCGATAAGGAGTAAGATGAGCATAGGAAACAATAGTAGCAAGCGAGTGTTGTGTACATGTCTGCACCCCTTTGCGAATAATAATGAGAAGATCCAGGTCGGCATGTTCCTCAGTATCCAGTGAATCCGTGGCAGAGAGAGCTGGCCCAGGAGTAGTGAGAGATGGTTACGGCGAAGAGGAAGATAGTGGAGGCGGGGAGAGAGAGAGGAGATGGAGATGGTGGACATGGAGGAGGAGAAATCTCGGTAGGTGTAGATGGGATGGAGGGGACGGTAGGAGAAGCAAGAACATGAGGAAGTGAAGAGAATTCGCGAGAGAAATAGGACGCATTTTTGAAGAAGGTTACGTCTGCAGAGACGAACTGCTTGCGAAGAACATGGTCAAAACAACAATAACCTTTTTGAGTGGTAGAGTAACCCAGAAAGACACATTTGGTGGCACGTGGGGAGAGTTTGTCATGGGTGGCGGAGGGAGCGTGCAGAAAAGTTGTGCACCTAAAGATACGCAGAGGGAGAAGAAACGAATCCTTGCCCGGATAGAGAATGGAGAATGAGGTTTGACCGTGGAGAACCATGGAGGGAATGCGATTGATGAGATATAAGAAGATGAGAACGACATAGCCCTAATAGGAGCGAGGAACCTGCATTTGTGTCATCAGAGTGCGAGCGACATCAAGGAGGTGACGGTTTTTGCGTTCCGCCACTCGATTTTGTTGTGAGGTATAGACACAACTAGTTTGATGAATAATCTCATTTTGCATACAGAAGGAAGAAAAATTATGACTAAGATATTCTTTGGCATTATCAGAGCGAAAGATTTTAATAGAGACATCAAACTGAGTCTTAATCATAAAGTAAAAAAATGTCCATACAAAAAATAATTCTGAGCAATCTTTTAAGAGATACACCCACGTACAAAGAGAGAAATCATCAATAAAAGTTACAAAATATGAACTACCCCGACCTATGGTGAGGGTAGGAGCAGGACCCCAGACATCAGAGTGAAAAAGATCAAACGGACGGGAAGATCCATGACCTTGCTTCGGCGGGAAGGAGGAGCGATGATGCTTGCCAAGCTGACATACGTCATAGTTGAGAGGAGGGCTGTGCTGAGATAGGTGAGGCAGAAGCTGACGAAAAAGCGGTGGAGGAGGATGACCAAGACGAAGATGCCATTGTATAAGATCCGTAGAAGAAGAAGAAAAATGGATAGAGTAGATACATTGTCAAGGAAGTAGAGGCCGCCACTCTCAGTCCTAGTAGCAATCGTCCTTTGGGAGCTCGGATCCTGAGAAGAACAAGAAGTAGTGGTGAATGTGACGGAGCACTATAGTTGCTTGCAAAGAGAAGTAACAGACAACAAATTGCATGGAAACTGGGGCACGTAAAGGGTGTCTGCCAGGCGAAGAGACGGAGTGACTTGAACCTTCCCATCCTATTGACTGGTGAGGGAGAGCCGTCCGCAATGAAGATTGGGGGTAACTGATCATGTTTTTCTAGGAGAGAAAAACACCGAGGATTGCCAGTCATATGATTAGTAGCACCAGAGTTAATCAGTCATTTACCTTGAGTCACCACATGGGCACTATCTGAAAATGTGACCACCGAGGAGGACTGCTTCAAGGAGGTGGAAGCGTCACCAGATGGGAGAAGATGTGGATGCTTCATCCAGCAAAAATCAACGTATGGCTGGTGCGGCCACAGTGAGAGTAGAGAAAGCGGGAAGGTCCACGTCCACTAGATTGGTGGCTGCGGCCACCAGAGCCACCCCGCTGAGTATGATGAGCATGAGTGTCGGGGAGCGGTGGGGAGGATATAAGCGAACGCTAAATCAGAGAGGTAACAACAGCAATGCGGGCAGTAGTGGCATCCAAGGTGGGAGAATCCTCCTCGCCAAGGATCTGTTGACGGATCATGTCATAGGACTCCGGAAGACATAAAAGATAGCACACAATCAGAAGCTCCTGGAAGTGCTTGTGTTGCTCGTCCAGATTCGCAGAGAATGAACGGTTCTGAAAAATTTTGGCTCCAAGAGCCTGAACGTATTGGTAGGCGGCAGGAGGAGACATGGAGGGACGGACAAAGAGGTCCGCATAGAGAGTATAGATGTGAGACGTCTGAGCCCCTTGGAGTAAAGAGCGGCAAGATGAAGCCAAGCCGCCTTCACAATTTCATCTTGGTAAATGATGGGAAGGCAGTCATCAAAAAGGCTGTTAGCCAGCCAAGTGCGAACAAGAGCGTCGCTAGCATCCCAGTCATCAAAGAGATCAGACTCGGGAGGAGGGTCATCGGTGAGATGATGGCATTTGCGTTGTTAGCGCAGTAGAAAGATGATGGAAACACTCCAGTCCGGGTAGTTGGAATTGATAAGTTTGGAAACATTCCCAAGATTACCCGAAGGAGTAGGAAGAGGAGGGTGGACCATGAGAGTAGTAGTAGTAGAGGAATCAGAGCCATAGAGAATTGGAGAGCGGACAAAAAAGAAGCCGCCCGAACAGGCAAAGAGGTCGCGTGAACAGACAAAGAGAGGTCGCATGAACATGAAAAGCGGATGCGTGAATAGGGAAAAAGAGGCCACATAAATAGGAAAACAGGTCGCAGGGAGATGGGGCAGTCGCAAAAACAGGCGTGAGAAGAGAACAGAGAAAGGCAAACTGTATGAATAGGCCACGCGGATAGAGAGGGCGCACGGGAAGAGATAAACTGAGCGGACAGAAGAAGTTCATAGAAGAAAAGGAAGCCGCGCGAACAGGCCGCAAGAAGAAAGGGCAAACCGCGCGGACAGAAGAAGCTCACAGAATCAAGTGGAAAAGATCGAGTCCTCTGATACCATGTGTGAATAGAGAAAGAGAAATCGAAAATTGGACAATAACATAGTTTTTATTTTTAAAAATTGAATCTATTACAAAGGTATGACCTCCCTTTTATAGAATGGAGGAGAAGAGAGAGATTACAAATAAGCAATGTAGGACTAAATACATTTACGGTGACTAGTGGCTAGAAAAAATCAGACCGCACAGGTCGCACGGTTAGATTAGAAGGCTAACCGCCTGACCATAATAAGCCGCCAAAGGCTAGAAGAAAGCTAGACCGCCCGACTACCAAACTGCTGGAGAGAAGCCACCAGACTATCCGGCTATCAAGCCGCTAGAGTGAAACTGTCAGACCGCCCGGTCTACAAACTGCCAGAGACAAACTGCCAGACTGCCCGGTCTATAAACCGCCAGACCGTCCGGTTTCCATACTACAACAACCCGCTAGTGGCCGAAAAATCTCCAGAGTCTTTAAGACCTTTCCCCTACTCAATAGTGGCACCTACGTGATCTCCTGCTTTATTTAGAAGCAGATAGGAGTTTGTCAGAGGGAGAAAGTTTGAGGTATCAGACAAGAAATCGAAGCCAGAGTCAAATGGGTTGGAGTAAACGGCAGAGAGGAAGGATGATAGAGTAGGCTTTTGGGGGAAGAAGACCTAGTGGGCGGAGTTGTTCAGTGCAAAGACGGAGGAAGGGAGCAGGAGGAGTTGTCCTGCGGAGGGAGGAAGAGAGAAGTGTTGGAAGAGAGAACACGGGTTGGGCTATACATATCGTTAGGGAAAGAAAATAAAAAAGGCTTTTAGTCTTGATTTATGGTGTGTCAATAGCCGAATTTGGTGTGTCCATAACACCACTCTTATTGGTTTAAATTGGGGGTTTGGGCTTCTTCCATCTACATAGTTTATTCTGGTGATTGCTCGGTCCTTTTACTTGGTCGGCTAGCAGTCTTGGGAGTTTGGGTTGTCTTATTTGTTGAATTTATTATCACAATATTTTCTTATAAATTTGATATGGGCTGGAATTTTATGCATGCATGTGGGTTGTTTCTTATATGCGCCATAATTCCTAATGGGGAAAAACAAGATAGTCATTGTTACTTGATTTGGACTACCATAATAGCATGTTGTATGTAACTGCTATTGACCATTGTAATTACCATTAAATTAGCCGACAGATTGGTGGGTGTTGCCTTGGAATTTAGCTATCTTTTGGGTTGTTGTTGATAGTTGTCATGGGCTACCAGGAGAGGCTCTTGTTGGCTGCATTTGATGACTCTGTTGGCCACCCTTGGTAACTTTTGTTGGATGCTCTTCATAACTTTTGTTTGTTGCCCTCTTGATCATTTATTGATCCATTCCTCTTTATTGTGACTTGAAATTGATGAGTTAGGCTAGTGGATTTGAGTTACATGTACGTTAGAGTGGCTAAAATGGCTAGTTTTAATTTTTGCATTTTGTAATAATTTCACCCACCTTAGATAACCCCTATTGAGTCATAGTTTTAATTGTAGGAATTAAATTATAATTAATTTATGACGTAACCCTAATGTAAATGATTTCACTGATACTACAGAGGATGACGTCCGGTGATGGGCTTGATGAAAATCCTGATATGGATGAAAGCAAAGAAAAAACAATGAGTACTTATCACTTCAATTATACTTAGCTTTAAATTATTTTTTAGAATATAATTTGTATAGTTTTTTTTCATACTATAAAAAGTATTTTAGTGATTGTTTCATTGACATGAAATTAAAATAGTTTGAATTTTTGAATCACTGGTAAAAATGAGAATCATTAAAAGATGCCAAATTCGAAATAACAAGAATCAAGCGATAAATTCTGAAGGGAATTTTAAATAAAGAACACTTGTGTGTAATTTGACATCAATATAAATATGAAAAATGAATACATGTACGTAACTAAGAATATAAAATGAAAGAAAAGACGAATAAATTAAAGATATTTTGCATCGATGCATAGGAATGATAAGGGCTAACCCAGTAGTTGTGCAGGGAATTGAATACCATATGGCAGAATACTCCTGAGATTTATATGCGGCCATTACAGGCCGGAGGCCATGGAAGGTCCAGAGGTCATTGAATAACAAGAAGTGATGCATCTAAACATATCCTTATGATTTCCTAATTTAATAAAAGATAAACAAGAAATATGATGTGGAAGATTGAAGCTGAACGAAAAACTTGACATTGAAAATGAATTGAATGAGTTATGAATAGAATGGAGACAAGAATTAATGAAAATACTATGTATAAAATAGACAAAGAAACGAAATGACATTGAAGAATCATATAAAATGAATACAATAATTTGAAATATAAACTAATGTTGCATAAACATTACACCTTTTTTATTGATTATTATTGACACTACATTTCCTTACTGCAATTTTGCATACCAAAATTTAAACATGTAAGCATATTGCTACCGAAGTTTAATCCCTATATGTACAACAGTTAAAGAGATATGTTACTCACTTAGTCATATTTTTTATGACTAAATCTGTTGTGACCTATCTTTTTATGTAGGTCACACGACTCCTAATGCGCTGAAGAAAGCTCGATTGACTGAAGATGAAAGGAAGAGGATATTTGAGGAGCATGCTAAGGTATGGGTAAGGATATTAATTGGTATGGAATTAAGCGGCTGTGGTAAAACATAAAGAGATATGTAAAGACTAGCAATGTCAGGTATGTAATAAGTATTGGAATGGCTGGGACTTGTAGTGGTGAGATTAGTTTTATAATTATATGAGGCTATGTATATTTTGTGCATATATGAGAGTCTTTAGTTTTGTACATAGCTTTGGGCCTAGTGAGTGGGCTAGTGGTAGAGGTTAAATGTTTGGATAAATGTAGTTTTGAGCTTATACATTATATAAAGGTTTTCATGAAATAAAATGTTGTTATGTGTTTACTTTTGTACTTCTGCACAATTGATATATGTACTACATTGAATGTTTGAAAAATTACTCAGATACAGAATTTTTGTGAGGTCTAAATGGGGCCACACAATATATGCATCACCGGGCATTGGATTGACAAAGAATGGTGGTTGCAAAAATAAATTTTTAATTTCATTGATATCATTAATCACACATGGGAGGGACTTGGAAATAAAGTATTGAATTGATTGTCTTCATAAGAGATTACAAAAATCCTCGCAATTACAATGGATAATAGTGCATCTGTTAATGATGTGGTGAGAATACATAACAAAAAAGAGCATTGGATGGAGAAATACCATTTTGGGACATGAGTTTTTGTATGTGAGATACTCTGCTCATATTTTAAATTTAATTGTGAAAGAGGGGTTTCCTGAATATAATGATTCAATTGAGAAAATTCAGTTGGCAGTTAAATACCCGAAGAGATTTTCTCAATGACTTGAGCGATTTTAAAAGTGTGTTGTTAAAGGAGAGATAAAGTGTAAAACATTGTTATGCCTTGATGTTGACACTAGATGGAATTCAACATATTTGATGTTAAAATGTTAATAAAATTTGGAAGAATGGTAGCCTATTTGTAAAACTTCTAAAGTTGTTCTACATTGTTACGTTGGAAGTATCTGGTTCTAAATATCAGACTTCACATCTATTCTTTCAAAATATTTCAATGATGAGGCAAGCTATTAATTCAATGTTTGACATCACTTATTTTGCAATGAGTAGTGTTGTTTATCACGTGAAGGATAAGTTTGATAAGTATTTGGATAGTTCAAAAAAAGTAATGTGTTGTTATATGTTACTTTTTCTTTGAATCCTCAATGTAAGATTAAACGTCTGACCAAGTGTTTGAATGCAATATATGATGCTATAAAAGCAATGATTATTGTTCAGTTGGGTGAAATCACAGGTACTCGCTTATATGATAATTATAATGCAAATTCTGAACAAAATATTTGTTAAACTCATGTTGGCCAATCATCAAGCTTTGCAAAGTGTATGGATGTGAATGTCGAATTTAACTTTTTGGAGTATAAAAAAAAATGTGGTTGGATAATTCTGATAAAGAAGAACTTAAAATTTGTACATCATAGTTGATATTGTATTAAAAAAATGTTCTTAAAATGCAACTCAACTTTAACATATTGAATTGGTGGAAAGTTAACTCATCACAGTTTCTAATACTATCCCATATTACGAGAGATGTCTTGGCAATACCAATTTCAACAGTGGCCTCTGAATCAATATTTAGTACTGGTGGCAGAATACTAGATCCGTTTAGAAGTTTACTAGCTCCAAAAACAATTGAGGCTTCTGTATGTTATCAAAGTGTATGGATGTGAATGTCGAATTTAAATTTTTGGAGTATAAAAAGAAAATGTGGTTGGATAATTCTGATAAAGAACTTAAAATTTGTACATCAAAGTTGATATTATATTAAAAAAATGCTCTTAAAATGCAACTCAACTTTAACATAATGAATTGGTGGAAAGTTAACTCATCACAGTTTCTAATACTATCCCATATTACGAGAGATGTCTTGGCCATACCAATTTCAACAGTAGCCTCTGAATCAATATTTAGTACTGGTGGCAGAATACTAGATCCGTTTAGAAGTTTACTAGATCCAAAAACAATTAAGGCTTCTGTATGTTGTCATGATTGGTTGTGTTACAAGACAAAGTCGTAATGAGATCGAATAAGCGATGATCGATGTTGTGAAATACAAAGAACTTGATAGAGGTAAATATATTTTTCTTTTATTATTTTTCTCTATTATTAACATAATATGAGAGACACAAAAGATTTCAGATCATCTTACATCCAGGGGCGGATCTAATAAAGAGCGAGTGTGGGCGGCCGCCCACACTGAGAAAAACAAATTGTGGAATAGGGTTCTTCTTTGCGAGCGGGGAACAGCGCCAAATTTTTGGGCCTTATTTTTTAAAAAAATAATGGAATAAACAATGGTTATTATAATAATCACTGTCTATGAACTATAGACAGCAGTTATTATAATAACCATTGTCTATAACTCGAATAGACATCAGTTTATATATAAATTGCTGTTTATTCTAACCTAAAAAATTGACAGCAGTTTATATATAAACCATTGTCTATTCAAGTATAGACAGCGGTTTATATATAAATCGACGTCTATTCTTCAGGGTAGAATATACAGTGGTTTATATATAAACCGCTGTCTATACTCGAATAAACAATGGTTTATATATAAACCGCTGTCTATTCTTCAGGGTAAAAATAGACAATGGTTTATATATAAACCGGTTTATATATAAACTGTTGTCTATACTCGAATAGACAGTTGTTTATACGATTTATATATAAACTACTGTCTATTCTAGGGTTCAGGGTATATATAAATCGTCATCTCCTTTCTTTAGCAACGACCATCTCCTTCTCCAATAGGCGCCTCGACTAGAGACTCAACCGACATCTCCCTTCTGACCTTCTTCCCCGACAGTCCGACAGCCGTGAGCCGACAGACTTCAAGCAGGTATCACATTATCACTCATTTATTCCTTATTTCGGCCATCAAAACTCTATCTTAAATCATTATACTATTTGGTGTTCATGGATTACTCTATTATTCCTTGTTATCTTTTCAGTTTTAAACAATTTGGTGTTCACGGATCTTAAATCTTTATACTATTTTGTCAAAAACATATGCAAACTTGATCTTGACCATTATCCATTTTACTATTATAGTTTTGTCTATTATGGGCTGATCTTTGAGGAGTGATAATTGAGATAGGACTGATAATTTACGGAAAAATGTCTGAGGGCTTCTTGAAATTTTTTTATTCAGGATATTACTTCATTCAGGTAAATGCTTCAATCATTTAGTTTGTTTATATTTGATAATTGTTTGTTAGAAATTTTCTTGAGTATTTGAGATAAACTTTATTTTAGGTCCTCATGGAAAAAAATTTAAGAGAAAAACAAGCTTAGAATCAATTGTTTCTTCTAGTAGAGCTGTCTGCCCACGATTAGAACTCAATATAGACGAGCTTCCTAAAGACCCGGGATTACAAAAGAATATTTTTGATTATGATCCAAATGATAGAGAGAAGGTTCGAAGGTGGTATCTACAGAAAAAAGCTTTCCAACCAAAAAATCATAATTTCCCAATTAGACTTATGTTGGGTATTGTATCCACAATGTACCTGATTTGAAGAAGCCCCTGGACCAGCTAAGGTGAATTGACATTGTATTTGATCATTTGTCTTCAAGTTGTGCTTGCAGTTATTTCATGCTAAGTACACACCAATGTCAGGGTGCAGTAGGTCAATATACACGGGTTTGCGCAACGTAATCCCTCGTTGAGCAGATCAGTGTGTTGGCTTACGTGTACTCTCTCTATTGGAGTGTACTTAATTTCTAGTACAAGGCTGAGACAGATCAAGAGCAGACAAGGAGCAAGGTTGGGTCAAAGAACCTCACAGGAAGAAAGACGAAAATCATCTAAGTAAAAATCGTCGAGAATCACTAAGTGATTCTCGCCGATTCGACGAGAATCACTAGTGATTCTCGCCGAATCGTCGAGAATCACTCGCTGATTCTCGCCGAATGCAGCCGGCTGTCTCAGCGCCGTCTAGAATTCTGCTTAAGGTAGAATCGTCGAGAATCACTAGTTGATTCTCGCCGAATCGTCGAGAATCACTAGTTGATTCTCGCCGAATCGTCGAGAATGACTTTGCATTCTCGCCGATTCGTCGAGAATGAATTATGATTCTCGCCGATTCTCTCCGGATGGCAAGATCTTCAGCCAGAATTCTGCCAAGTAGAATTTGGCGAGAATCATAAGTGATTCTCGCCGATTCGTCGAGAATCACCAATGATTCTCGCCGAATTTTCCTTAGGCGAATTTCTTCTGCTCGCTGGACCGGACCAAATATTCAGGCGCTATTTTGAACCGGACTTAGGGTTTCTACTGGTGGGGCCCACAACGATCATAATGTATGACCTACTGTATAAATACTGTTGTATTTCGAACATTACACACAACCAATAACGAGAACAAAAAAACGAGCCGCCATCGTGACCTAAAGCATCGCGGATTTCTTTCCGCCGCCATCGCCGCTCGGAACACCGTCGCCGCTCGGGAGATAGTCACCGCCGCTGATCTTGGATCCATCCTGATATCCCGATGACAGAAGCTTAGCCAAGCAACGCGTCTCACATGTCCATCTTGAGATCCTTTGTCTCTTGGTTTGTAGATCAGGAATACCTTCCCTTTCCGAATTGATTGAGACGATTGATCCAAGGAAGATCGTTGGTAGACCTTGCTAGCTTAGCTATGAAGTTTGGATCCACAAAACTCGCCGCCGCAAACCTTACCGTCGCTGATCCCGAAAGCACTGCCGCCGCATTTCTTGCCGCCGCCGATTTTGGGGAGATCCTCTCTTAGAGAGCGCTTAGGTCGTGGACTCTTCGTCATCTTCAAGAAAGCTACATCGAACGAAGAGGGACACCAAGCGCTTCAAAAGTAGTTTGTATTTTATACATTCTAATTTTTCTTTTGTTGTAAATGAACTTTTGTTCCTCATTGTAAGGGTTGGGTGCAACCCGTGGTGGAGGAGTGGTGACTCCTTCGGGTGGAAGAGTTTCTTCCTTAGTGTAAGGATTGGATTTCAATCTGGTTGGTGAAGTGACCGAGTCGTCCCTTGTTGGGAGATAGGTCGAAGAGGGAAAGTGGACGTACCCAAATCGGGGAACCACTATAACTGCCTCCGTATTTTTGTGCTGTGTTGTTTTGTTTAATTGTGCAGGTATAATTTTAATTCTGCGAAAAGACTGTGCAAGACACCTATTCCCCCCCCCCCCATAGGTGAAGGTAGTTGACACTAGGTGGACTTTCAAGTGGTATCAGAGGAAGGTTGCTCATCAAAAAGGTTAACACCTTGAGTAAGTTCCTGCCACTAGTGTCAAGAAGAAGGCAGATATCTACTATGGACGGACTCAAGTACTCAGGCAAGATCCCAGTGTGCACCAGACTAAACTTTCCTATCTGGAAGGAAAGGATTAGATTTTACATGGAAGCAATCGACCCCCGACTCTTCATGATCGTGGAGGAGGGACCTTATATTCCCACTAAGGCCTCCACCATTGATCCTACCAAAATGGTGCCAAAGAAGCTTTCTGAAATGGACAAGGACGAGATGGTGCTGGTCGGACTTGACAAGAAAGCACAGAACATTCTAGTCAACGCAGTCGATGACTCCATGATGCAGAACTTCTGCAACTACAGGACAGCCAAGAATATATGGCACAGCCTGATTATTCTGATGGAGGGCACAGATGAAGTGAGGGATGATCGGAGATCCCTCCTGAACCAGAAATATGAGGCCTTCAGGCAAGGGCCCAAGGAAGAGATCGGAATTACCTTCGAGAATTTACTCAAGATCGCCAATGCCCTAAAGGGATATGGAAGAGTGTTCACTGATGGTGAACTGAATGATAAATTCCTTAGGTCCCTTACTAAGGAATGGGACACGAAGATCTGCGCCATCAGAGAGTTTGGCAAATTAGCAGAAACTGATCCTCAGATACTATTTGGGAAGCTTATGTCCTATGAGCTTCAGCTGAACACGAGGAAAGCAGAAGAAGAAGTGGAGAAAGCCACAGCAAAAGAAAAGACTGTGGCCCTAAAAGCCATTCACTCCAGGAAAGACAAGGGTGCTGCCTCGTCCCGTTCATGGAAAAAGGATGAGGAGGAAGACTCTGAGCCATGCTCCTCTGGCTCAGAGCTATCTGAAGAAGACTTCTCCCTTATCACCCGAGAATTCAAGAAGTTCCTCAAGATGAGGAATCAAAGAAAGAGAGACGGCTCCTCCTCCAGAAATCAGAAGAAGAATTATTCTTCCGAAAGGTATGAATCAAAACCGAACAAATATCGTCATACTGACATCATTTGTTTTGGGTGCAATAAGCCAGGACACGTCGTGGCTGACTGCCATCAAGGCAAGAGAGAGAAGGGAAAGGGAGAGGAGCACAGAACCTCGAGAGATAAAAAGAAGGAGAGAAGCTACATCGCTAAGAAGCCAAAGACACTGAGTGAATCTGATTCCTCAGACTCCAGTGATGATGAGGAAGCCTACTTCGGGCTAGTGGGTCGCTCTGACTCAGAAGGAGAATGCCCCCCATTCACTGGGAAGGTAAAAGCTCGTACCCCCCTATCTGACTCTGAATATGAGTCTCCTGATGATGATCTCGAGGACAGCCCATCTGCCCGAGAAGCTGAGCTCCTCGAAAAGTATGAGCTTCTGCTCAACACCTTCGAGGAATGTCGCAAGAGATTGAGGGCTCGGAAAAAGGAAGTCAAATTCCTTAAGGTCGAGGGTGTCTCCCTAAGGGAAGAGATCACTAGCTTGATTTCTCTCTGACAGGAGACCCTGGACCTGATCTCTAAGCACTCAGAGTCTCTAAGTCTCCTTGACCTCAATCAGGAAGAAATCAATAAGTTGGAAGAACAACTTGCGGCAGAAAGGAAGATTGTCCAAAGCTTCTCTATGCCAAAGACTGTTCTTCCACTGGTTGATACCTTCTCTGCTCAGGCTAAGGGGGCTGGCTTGGGGCATGTGGGTGTGTCTGGTAAATCATCCAGGAGAAACAAAAAGCAGAGGAAAAATAAGGCTGCTAAGAAGGCCTCTGCTGCAGAAAGGGGAAAGGCCCCACTCAACCCTGTTGTATTCAGGAAGCCTGACTTTCCCTGCAATGAACAGGACTTTGAGTCAACCTATGGCCACTTCTTCCGGCCCTCAGTTAAAAAGCCCAAGAGCCGGTATGATGGTTGGGCCTTCCCCCGCAACTTTGGTGAGAGTGTCTTCAAGGCACCTTATGAGGAAATCCAAGTGGAGGATTATGGCCACTTCTCTAGCGGCAATAATAGGAAGCAGGCACCAAAAGCCAAGCCTGTTATACTAAAGGAACAGGAGGTGAAGAAATCATGTGACTATTGTCATCATGATGGCTCCACCTCCAAATCCAAGGCCCCGGTTGGACCCACCGTTCCCAGGATGAAGCAGGAGCCTAGGAAAAGGTACAATATATTTGACTGCTGGTGCTGTGGCAAAGTTAGTCACTTTGCCGTGGATTGCTGGTTTAATCCGAGAAATAACGAGACTCCTCATGTTGGTAATGCGAGGCAGACCGCTCGTAGGGCTAACCATCCGAGGGGGAGTATGCTAATGAGGAATCTAGGACCCAAGTTCGATTGGGTTCCTAAGGGAAATTAATTCTGTTTTGCAGGAATGTCCAAAGGCCACCAAAACTCCCATATGTTACTTGGACAGTGGATGCTCCCGGCATATGACTGGGACAAGAAGACTGTTGCGTGATTACTCTCCAGTCGAGAATAGACCCAAAGTCATCTTTGGGGGATCAGATCGAGGAGTCACCATGGGTTACGGTATGATTTCCAACGGTATAATTTCTATCACCGATGTGGCTTACGTTGAAGGGTTAAATCATAACCTGATCAGTGTAAGTCAGTTATGTGATAAAGGTTATGACGTTAAGTTCTGCAAGGATAAATGCCTGATAATATCGTGTGCCTCTTCGGAGACGGTATTAACAGGCATTAGGAGCAGAAATATCTTCTGTTTAGATTTTCTTAGTTTAGATTCATCCACCCCCGTATGCCTAGTAGCAACAGGCAGTGCATCTCTTTGTGAACAATGGCACAAGAGATTGGCACATATTAATTTCAAGACTATTAGTATGTTGTTTTCTAAAAACTTAGTAAGGGATGCTCCCATCATTAAGTGCATCAAAGATAGCCTCTGTCCTGCATGCCAGAAGGGCAAACAGACTCAGTCTACCTTTAAGGGCATCGTTGACAAAGACTCCTCCAGATGTCTTTATCTTCTGCATATGGACTTGTTTGGTCCAATGCAAGTTCATAGCTTGGGAGGCAAGTCTTATACGCTAGTGATTGTTGATGATCACTCTCGGTTTACTTGGGTGTTCTTCTTAAAACGCAAGTCTGATACGTTTGACATCTTCACCAATTTTGTCAGGCAGATTCAGAACGAACTTAACTGCTCGGTGGTCAAAACCAGAAGTGACCATGGAACAGAGTTCGAGTCTGGTGCTATGACAGAGTTCTGTGAAGAACTTGGTATCTTTCATGAGTTTTCCTCCCCGCGCACTCCTCAGCAGAATGGAGTTGCGGAGAGGAGAAATAGAACGCTCATTGAATCCTGCACGATAATGTTGAATGACGCTTCTCTCCCAGAATATTTCTGGGAAGAGGCTGTCAATACGGCTTGTCATGTACAAAACCGGGCCTTGATCAACAAGAGTCATCATAAGACGCCTTATGAGCTACTGAAAGACAGGAAGCCAACCATGTCTTATTTTAGGATCTTTGGCTGCAGATGTTATGTACTAAATAACGGGAAGTACCTGCATACTAAGTTTGGTGAAAAATGCTTCGAAGGCATATTTATGGGCTATAGTAGCCATAGCCAGGCATATTGGGTTTTCAATAGGAAAACCCTAGTGGTAGAGGAATCTATAAATGTGGTATTTGATGAAGGAAGCTTGCTTAACAGCAATTCTTCCAGTGGTCTTCTTGAAGATGCAGGTACAAGAATTGAACAGCTTAGTCTCGATGAGACCGCTAAAGATGCAACTCCCAAGTACGTCAAAGTCTCCACCACAACACCTATCGGAGATGATGACGGTCAGAATGGAGTTGTCCTCCCTGAAGAGGAAGGAGCCCCAGAAAATGTTGGAGCTCCAGATGTCAGACTGCTAGAGCTTCGTCACGTGAGGGATCATCCCAGAAATCAAATCATCGGAGATCCCCGTGATGGTGTCAGAACTCACCGAGGTACAATTAACGAGATTCTACATTTTAGCTTTCTGTCACAGGTTGAGCCAAAGAAGTTCGACGAAGCGAACAAGGATGCAGCATGGATATTGGCCATGCAAGATGAATTGCATCAATTTGAAAGATGCAATGTTTGGACGCTGGTTCCCAGACCAAAGGGGCAGAACGTGATCGGCACCAAGTGGATCTTCAGAAACAAACTGGATGAACACAGTGTTATCATAAAGAACAAGGCCAGGCTGGTTGCTCAAGGTTACAGACAGGAGGAGGGGATTTACTTCGACCAGACCTTTGCACTAGTTGCAAGGCTCGAGGCGATCAGATTGTTCCTGGCATATGCTTCGCACAAAGGATTCATTGTCTATCAGATGGACGTGAAATTTGCATTCTTAAATGGCAACCTGAAAGAGGAAGTATACGTCGCACAACCCCCCAATTTTGTTAATCCGACTTATCCCAATCATGTATATTTTCTTAATAAGTCTTTATATGGCTTAAAACAAGCTCCTAGAGCTTGGTATGAGACTCTGTCTAGTTTTCTTCTTGAGAACAAGTTCTCTAGAGGAAAAATAGATAAAACATTGTTTCTTAGGGAAGTCAAAGGCAAGATCTTGCTGGTGCAAATCTATGTCGATGACATTATATTCGGCTCAATGGATAACAATCTTTGCAAAAAGTTTTCTAAACTTATGTAAGGAAAGTTTGAAATGAGCAGTATGGGAGAGCTAAAGTATTTCTTGGGACTTCAAGTGAAACAGTCTGAGGATGGAATTTTCATTTCTCAGACGAAATTCACAAATGAACTCCTCAAGAAATTCGGTATGGAGAATGCAACCTCTATGAGAACTCCAATTGGATCTACTATGTCTCTGGATAAGGATGAGAAAGGGAAACCTTTTGATGAAACCAAATACAGAAGCATTATTGGATCCCTGCTCTACCTTACTGCAAGTAGACCGGATATTATGTTCTCCACATGCGTTTGTGCCAGATATCAGGTGAACACTAAGGAATCTCACTATGTCGCTGCAAAGCGAATTCTTAGATACCTTAAGGGTACACCTAATCTTGGCTTGTGGTACCCGAGAAACAATGATGTCGAGCTAATAAGTTTTTCAGATGCTAACTTTCAGGAAGCAGGGATGATAGGAAAAGCACTTCCGGGACGTGTCAATTCCTCGGAAGAAGGCTTATCTCATGGAACAGTAAGAAGCAGAATTGTGTTGCAACCTCCACAGCTGAATCTGAGTACATCTCAGCAGACAGCTGTTGCGCACAACTTCTATGGATCAGAAATCAGCTAACAGACTATGACCTTCAGTTCAAAGAAGTACCAATGTACTACGACTCCTCAAGTGCTATAGCCATTGCGAACAATCCCGTATCGCACAGCAGGACGAAGCATATTGAAGTGCGCTACCACTTCATTCGGGAGCATATGGAAAACAAGGACATCTCTCTCTGTTATGTCCCTACGGATAAGCAGATTGCAGATATTTTTACAAAGCCCCTAGACGAAGCCAAGTTCAGTCTCTTCAAAACTAAACTGGGTATGCTAAACCTTCAGGAATGAAGAATACAGAGGCTCCCGGCACTTGGATCAAGGGGGAGCATCCGCACGAAACTCAAGAGTAAGCACAGATGCAAGAACTGAGGGGGAGCATTGTTGCAAGTGCTAAAGTCCCAGATTTATAGAAGCCAAAAAGGGGGAGATTGCCCTCTCGGCTAAGGTGCTAAGGGCTAAGGTGCTAAGGTGCTCACGCAAAGTATGCACCAAATGCTCTAAAGGTAATGGTATGGAAATTCTTTTTCAACTGATTATTCAGTTTATATTTTTCTTCCATCCGTTATATTCACCTTAGCTTGTAGGTTTTAGGCTTCTTCAAATAGGGGAGATTGTTGGGTATTGTATCCACAATGTACCTGATTTGAAGAAGCCCCTGGACCAGCTAAGGTGAATTGACATTGTATTTTATCATTTGTCTTCAAGTTGTGCTTGCAGTTATTTCACGCTAAGTACACACCAATGTCAGGGTGCAGTAGGTCAATATACACGGGTCTGCGCAACGTAATCCCTCGTTGAGCAGATCAGTGTGTTGGCTTACGTGTACTCTCTCTATTGGAGTGTACTTAATTTCTAGTACAGGGCTGAGACAGATCAAGAGCAGACAAGGAGCAAGGTTGGGTCAAAGCAACTCACGGGAAGAAAGACGAAAATCGTCTAAGTAGAAATTGTCGAGAATCACTAGTGATTCTCGCCGAATCGTCGAGAATCACTCGCTGATTCTCGCCGAATGCAGCCGGCTGTCTCAACGCCGTCTAGAATTCTGCTTAAGGAAGAATCGTCGAGAATCACTAGTTGATTCTCGCCGAATCGTCGAGAATGACTTTGCATTCTCGTCGATTTGTCGAGAATGAATTATGATTCTCGCTGATTCTCTCCGGATGGCAAGATCTTCAACCAGAATTCGGCCAAGTAGAATTCGGCGAGAATCATAAGTGATTCTCGCCGATTCGTCGAGAATCACCAATGATTCTCGCCGAATTTGCCTTAGGCGAATTTCTTCTGCTTGCTGGACCGGACCAAATATTCAGGCGTTGTTTTGAACCGGACTTAGGGTTTCTACTGGTGGGGCCCACAACGGTCATAATGTATGACCTACTGTATAAATACTGTTGTATTTCGAACATTACACACAACCATTACCGAGAACAAAAAAATGAGCCGCCATTGTGACCTAAAGCATCGCGGATTTCTTTCTGCCGCCATCGCCGCTCGGAACACCGTCGCCGCTCGGGAGATAGTCACCGCCGCTGATCTTGGATCCATCCTGATCTCCCGGTGACAGAAGCTTAGCCAAGCAACGCGTCTCACGTGTCCATCTTGAGATCCTTTGTCTCTTGGTTTGTAGATCGGGAATACCTTCCCTTTCCGAATCGATTGAGACGATTAATCCAAGGAAGATCGTTGGTAGACCTTGCTAGCTTAGCTACGAAGTTTGGATCCACAAAGCTCGCCGCCGCAAACCTTGCCGTCGCTGATCCCGAAAGCACCGCCGCCACATTTCTTGCTGCCGCCGATTTTGGGGAGATCCTCTCTAAGAGAGAGAGCTTAGGTCGTGGACTCTTCGTCATCTTCAAGAAAGCTACATCGAACGAAGAGGGACACCAAGCGCTTCAAAAGTAGTTTGTATTTTATACATTCTAATTTTTCTTTTGTTGTAAAGGAACTTTGGTTCCTCATTGTAAGGGTTGGGTGCAACCCGTTGTGGAGGAGTGGTGACTCCTTCGGGTGGAAGAGTTTCTTCCTTAGTGTAAGGATTGGATTTCAATCCGGTTGGTGAAGTGACCGAGTCATCCCTTGTTGGGAGATAGGTCGAAGAGGGAAAGTGGACGTACCCAAATCGGGGAACCACTATAACTGCATGCGTATTTTTGTGCTGTGTTGTTTAGTTTAATTGTGCAGGTATAATTTTAATTCCGCGAAAAGACTGTGCAAGACACCTATTCCCCCCCCCCCCCATAGGTGAAGGTAGTTGACACTAGGTGGACTTTCAACTTATTGAAAATGATCCACGTAGATTTATTCGTTCTTGGTTTAAGGAATACAGATATTGGTTGGAGTTGTACAACCCCGTGTTCGGCGACTGGATCAAGATGGGCAAATAAGCCAACTCCAGCCCGCGCCAGTATAAGCAGGCAGATGGTCCCAGAGGAGCGGTTCACTCTCTTTAGGGGCCTGAGAGGTCTTCTAGGCGAGTCGGCCCCAACTTGCCTCTCCTAGGCGGGTCGGCCGTGGTCCGCCTCTCCTAGGCGGGTCATCCCCGAGTCGGCCCCGGCTCACCTCTCCTAGGCGGGTCAGCCCCGAGTCGTCCCCAGCTCACGTCTCCTAGGTGGGTTAGCCCCAAGTCAGCCCCGACTCGCCTCTCCTAGGCGGGACAGCCCTGGTCCGCCTCTCCTAGGCGTGCCATCCCCGAGTCAGCCCTGGTCCGCCTCTCCTAGACGGGCCAGCCCCGATTCAGCCCCGGCTCGCCTCTCCTTGGGACTGCAGCAAGGTTTCTTTCGAATGGAGCTGAAGAGGGTGCCGCCCCTCTCCTATGAGGAGTTGATGGAGAGGGCGATAAGAGAAGTCGATGGGGAGGCGTCGAACCCGGAGTTTGCCCGGAAGTTAGCAAGTTGGGCTATGGAGGAGGAAAGTCCCAGAGGGGGCAGAGGTCGGGAGGAAAGGAGAGCTGAACCCCGGCAGAGGGAGAAGCAGCCCAGGTTGGGGCATCAGGAGTCGAACCATCGGCTAGGTTAGAGGCCAGAGTGGTAATACCAAGGGCCGAGGAGAGGTCATCATGGTGGGGATAACCTCCAGGGAGGCCAGGTCCAGTTCTATCCTCCAGGCAGGAGGCAGGTCCAGGGGCCACCTCTCCCCGATTATAAGCAGGCTATGGCGATAGCCATGGGGGAGAGGAGGAGAGCAGTGTGAAGGAGAAGAAGGGAGGTTAGGGTGGAGCTGTCCTACTATGAATTCCATCAGGAGGAAGGGCATGTCACGGCCACGTGCCCGTAGTTCCTCAAGATGAGAGGAAACAGGGAGCAGCAATAGCAGCGAGACCGCCGAGAAGTATGGATCGAGGAGGTCTTGCCTCGGGCAGAGGAGGACAGATGTGAAGACCGGGCAGATTTGGGGACCCGGGGAGGTATCGGAGTGATCCACAGGGGGGTGGGGGTCTAGTCTTCCCGAAAGGCAAGTCTCCACACCATGTACCGCAGGAGCGTTGGCTCCACATCCCAGACCCCACCCCCGGAAGAGATAATCACCTTCTCAGTCAAGGATATGTCGGGTCATGAGGACCCCTTTTACGATGCGCTGGTCATCTAGACATCCATCGAAGATTTCACCGTCTCCCGGATCCTCGTCGACAATGGGACCTCGGTCAACATCATCTTCAAGAAGGCGTTTAACACAATGAAGGTGGAGGTCAGGAGGGTGCTGGCCTCGGATGGGCCCCTGTTTGGCTTCTTAGGGGAGAGGAAGGAAGTCAAAGGAGGAGTGAGACTCCATGTCTCTCTGGGGGGAAGTCCCGCACCTGCAAGTTCATCATCGTGGACGCCCCCAGCAGCTACAGCGCCATCTTTGGGAGGCCCCTCATCAGCGCCTTCCGCTGTGTCCCCTCGTCCTTCCACCAGTACCTAAAGTTCAACGTCGAGGGGGTCCAGATCCGGTTCTGGGGATACCCTAAGGTAGCAGGGGAGTGTTACGTCACGGCAGTGAACTCCATCTCTTGGCAGGAGGGGGCTGAGGAGATGGGATGGAGGATGGAGGAGGTGGAGCAGGAGGCCGACAGAGAGGAGATGGAGGTAGAGGAGTGTCGAACCCAGGTGGAGGTGGCAGAAGAAGTTCAGGGATCGGCTGAGACGATGGTCATGGGGGAGGATGGAGAGGAAGTCCTTGCCTTAGTAGGGGGGACGTTTAAGAATGGGGGGAGAAATCCCGCCTGAAAGCAGCAGAGGAGGTGGTATAGATGGAGGTCCTCACCCTGGGAGGAAGGGTGGATAAGGTTTATGTTAGTGGGGGGCTGACCCCGGAGGCTTAGGGCAGGATGCTGGAGTGCGTCCAGAAGAACGTGGACATCTTCACCTTGAGCGCCGCAAAGATGCCAGGGATCGATGCCTACGTGGCATGTCATCGCCTCAACCTGGATCCAGAAGCTCGCCCCGTCCAACAGAAGAAGAGATCCACGGCGGACAGGTTGGCCGAGCCGATCAGGGAGGAGGTAACCAAGCTTCTCAAGGCTGGCTTTGTATCCGAGATCCAATACCTCGGCTGGGTCTCCAATGTAGTAATGGTTCAAAAAGGAGACAGTCGGTGGCGTATGTGTGTTGACTTTTCATTACTTAATAAATCATGTCCCATGGATTATTACCCCTTGCCTCGGATCGACGCGCTGGTTGACTCAGCCGTCGGTTTTCTTGTAATGAGTTTTTTAGATGCGTTTTCAGGTTATCACCAGATCAAGATGCATCCCCCTAACGTCAAAGATGTCTCTTTCATCACGGGGGATGGATGCTACTTCTACAAAATGATGCCCTTTGGGCTAAAGAATGCAGGTGCGACCTATCAGAAGATGATGGACAGGATCTCCCGAGAGAAGAGGGGGAACTTAGAAGTGTATGTGGATGACCTCATGATCAAGAGTCGAGATGTTGACTCTCACCTCTAGGATTTGGAGGAAACCTTCTCCATCCTACGCAAGTATAAGATGAGGTTGAACCCCCTGAAGTGTGTCTTTGGGGAGGGCAGGGGCAAGTTCCTAGGTCATCTCCTCACCCCAGCAAGTGTAGAGCCCAATCCTGATAAGGTTCGAGCAATCATGGAGCTGGAATCACCTCGGAATGCTAAAGAGATGCAGCGGTTGACGGGGAAGCTGGCAGGGCTGAGCAGGTTCCTCTCCCGGGCTGGAGAGAAGTGCTCTCCCTTCTTCAAGACTTTGAGGGGAGGCCATAAGTTCGAGTGGACCTCGGAGTGTGAGGAGGCATTCCAGGCCCTGAAGAGGTAGTTGACTCAGGCCCCCTGCTCCAAGGGCCAAAGGAGGGGGAGGACTTGTCTCTGTACCTAGGGGTCGGAGCGGAGGCCCTGAGCTCCATCCTGGTTTGAGAAGAGGGGAAGAAGCAGCTCCCCATATATTATGTAAGTCGGGTGTTGAGGAAGGTCGAGCTTCACTATCCCATCTTGGAAAAGCTGGTCTTCGCTCTAGTCATCTTAGCTCAGAGGCTCCGACCTTACTTCCAGGCACACTCGATCCGAGTGGTGACTAACCACCCCCTCCTCAACATCTTCGAGAAGGTGGAGCATTCGGGCAGATTGGCTAAGTGGTCGGTGGAGCTGAGCGAGTTCGATATCTCCTTTGTCCCTCGCCTCTCGATCAAGGCCCAAGCCATGGTCGACTTCCTGGCTGACTACGTGGTCGAGGTGGCAGAGGCAGAACTCGCTCGTCCCATTCCTTAGAAGATGATAATGGATGACGCTTCAGGGAGGCATTCCCTGGGGGTAGGGGTGATCCTGGAAAGCTTTCAGGGAACGAGGATCGAGCAAACGGTGGTGGTGCACTTTCTTATCACCAATAATCAGGTCGATTACGAGGCGGTAATCGCAGGGCTCTGACTAGCCAGGGAGCTGGGGGTGCATGATGTGGAGGTCCTCACTGACTCCATGGTGGTGGCTTCTGGATCAACGGGGAGTTTGAGGCAAGGTAACCAACTCTGCAGCTATACTTGGCAAAGGCGAAGGGGGTCATCGACACGTTCCATACTTTCTCCATCCGACACATGCTCAGGGAGGAGAATGAGCAAGTAGATCAACTGGCGAAGCATGGTCCCCGAGTGGGGGGGTACCATCACCGACCTGTTCCGCCCTTCCATCGAGGAGGGAGAGCTGATGGAGGTAGACCAGCACCCCTCGTGGATGGATCCGTTCACAACCTTCCTCTCCACCGGGGAATATCCCGAAGGGATGGACAAGAAGAAGTTCAAGTACAAGTCGACATATTATCTCATGCGAGATGGGCAGCTGTACTGGAAGACCCTCTCGGGAATGTTGGCGCGTTGCGTGGCTGAGAGAGAGGTTCCGAGGATTTTGGAGGAAATCCACTTCGGAGAGTGTGGGAGCTATTCTAGGAGTCGGACCCAAGAAGGAAGAATCATCACGAAGGGGTACTTTTGGCTGAACTTAATCCATGATGCTGCGGAGTTCGCAAGGAAGTGTAGCAAGTGCCAGCTATTTGCCCCCTTCAACTGCAGCCAGCCCAACGCCTCAGGAGCATCACAGCACCCTGGCCATTTGCAATTTAGGGAATGGACCTGGTCGGACCCTTCTCCCAGGCCAGCGGCCAAAGAAGGTTTCTATTGGTCATGATCGATTATTTCTCCAAGTGGTTAGAAGTTAGGGCGTTGGTCAAGGTAACCTCTCAGGTCATAAGGAACTTTGTGTGGGGGGAGATAATCTGTTGGAACCCTATTTTTGATTCGGGCAAGGATCACTATTAGGATGTTTAGATTGACCCAAAATATATAGTCATGGGTCATAGGTTTGCTTCCAGGTTTGCCTCAAAAGAACCCAACAGAATTGCTGAAAGAACTCCAGAGAAATATTTCAGAAATGCAGTTTGTCAAAGGCAGAAAATCAGTTCGACGATAGTCAAACTCAGCTCGATGATAGTCGAACTCAGGTCGACGAAACTCAGAGTTCCATCTCTTAGTTGAGCTCGACGATCTCCGAGCTCCGGTCGACAATCGCTGATCTCAAGACAGAATCTCAGCTCGACGTAAAGATTATTCAAGTCGACGATCTTTGAGCTGAGGTCGACAAATAGCACTAAGGTCAACGAAATCTGTGCAGTATTCAAGATAGATTTTAATAGCTGGCAGAATTAATTAAGGCCTTAATTGCAGGCTTTATGATTCTCAAATTTTATTCCATATATTCTCATTTGAATATAGTCGTTGAAAGGGAGCATTAAATATGGATTAAAAGCAAATTAACTCCCAAGGCTCTTTCCTTTCTCGGAAATGAGTCAGCCATTAAAGTCAAAGTGAATTCAAATGTTTGAATCATGTTCAGACATATATAGATATATTTTGTTACAGAACAGAAGGCAGAAAGGGATGAAGCAGTGAAAGAGAAGAAAGAGAAACAATAACAATTAGCAATAAGTGAGGAACAACATAGCTCAGTTTCTCACAGATTTCTTCGTCATCTGCTCCAGGCTTTCAAGAGACAATCAATCAATATCAGTCTAAAAGCTTGTTGGAGAGCAACATCAACTTGAAGGCCTACACCCTGAAGCAAAGCTTTCACTCCTGAACTATTCTACATCTCAGGGGGAGCTTTGACATCATCAACAATCCACTAGTCTTCTCTCAGATCATTGACAGAGAATACAACATCATTTCTTTTCCCTTTCCTGTGTACAGGGTTATTACTCCCTTCAAAAGTGAACTCTTGGTGATAGGGCACCTGATCAACAGCCTAAAGGGTTTCTAGATCTATCTGAAAGAGATTTTGTGGTGGCAAGGCACCTGATCAAAAACCTGTAGTGGATTCCTACCAGGGTGGTAGAAGAGTGGATGTACCCAGATTTGGGGAACCACTATAATTTCTTATGTCCTCTGTGTTCTTTCTTTTTCTTTCTTTATCTTTGTGCTGTGACTTTTTATATATTAACTCTAAATTAGAAGAAAGTTAAGATCTACCCCTTCACTTTTAATTGGTATCAGAGGGTCGTTTCTTTGGTTGTACAGGCTAACACCTGAACCAAAACGATCTGATAGATCTTATATTTCTTAAGAGTTTTTCATGGCACAAAATGAAGAATGTTCAAGCACTGGACCTCCTAAGTGTAATTTAGATAAGCTTGCACTATGGAAGGCAAGGATTAGGCTGTTTATGAATTCTATTGATGAAGTCATTTACAACTCTATTTTGTCAGGTCCCACTACTCTATCTGCAGACTCAGAAGCCCAAAAATTACTAAAGATGGCTGATGCAAGAGCAATGGACATCCTTGCTCAATCAATGTCTGATGACATTTTTCAAGAAGTTGATGAATGTACTTCAGCAAAGCAAATTTGGGACTCCCTCACAGTAATGGCTACTGGATCAACAAAAGAAAGAACATTAAATGCTGAATCTTGGTGTGATTCTGAAGCTCTATCCTGTACAACTGAGGATGAAGAAGAAACAAGAGCAAGAGAATCTTGCTTGATGGCAATCAATGCACCTTGAAGCAACCATGATGAAGAATCTGAATCTGATGAAGAATCAGTAGCAGAATCAGAAGAGGATCAGGTTATTTCTTCCTTTGATTTCTCTTCAGAACATTTTAAAGAAGATTTTAAAATTTTATGCAAAGATTTGATTCTATCTGAGAAGGAAATAAAACTTCTCAGAGAAAAAGTAATTAATTTATCTTCTGAAAACATTCAACTCAAAGAAGACTTAACAATTACTTCAAAAAAATTAGCTTCATTAGAATCAGTTAAAGGCAAAGAAAAAATAATAGATTTAGACAAAATAACTGAATTTTTACCAAAACAAACTAAAAATATTCAGAAAATTTTTGTTCAAAATAAGTCGTCAAACAAAGATCGACGATCTCAGTATTATTCGTCGAACGGCGATCGACGATCTCTGAACCCAGAGGTTGGGTTTAACTACTCAGCAAAAGGGGATCGACAATATCATCACTTTTCGTCGAGCAGAGATCGACGATCGTGGAACACAGATAGTAGTCATTATTACTCTGTGAACCGAGATTGACGATATCAATGCTGGTAGTCAAACGCAGATCGACGATCTCAACATAAATCATCGAACTCAAAATTTCAAAACAGAAATTTTTATCCTTTTGAAAATTATAATCAAACTCAAAATTTTGTCAATCCTTTTACCCAATGGTTCATCTCTCCTAGGAAATTTCATCCATTAGGTTACAAAGATCAACCTGAATATTTTTTTATTTCTGATTATTATGAAAAAGAACCAGGACCCAAGGTAATCTGGGTCCAGAACTCCTAACTCCTTATTTTAGGAAAAGATCGTTCAGAGCAGGGGTAGTTGTATAGGGGGGACTGCTTTAAAGGATACAGCAGCAGCAGTTTCAGTTAGTCAGAAATCAGGGGAATGATGTCAAGAAATTTGTTGAATACAGCTGGAGCAATATATCTGAAATAAGCTCAGTTATAGACAAGCAACAGAACAGCTACAGAGCCTATCAGAAGTTTTTCATATTTATATTTCAAACTTTGTTGTTGTATATTTTATTTCTCAAAGCACTCATTTTAAAATTTGCGTTGTTTTTCTTTTATGTAAATAGTATCCTCACCCAAATATGGGGAGATTGTTGGAACCCTAGTTTTGATTTGGGCAAGGATCACTATTAGGATGTTTAGATTGACCCAAAATGTATGGTCATGGGTCATAGATTTGCTTCCAGGTTTGCCTCAAAAGAACCCATAGAATTGCTGAAAGAACTCCAGAGAAATGTTGCAGAAATGCAGTTTGTCAAAGGCAGAAAATCAGTTCGACGATAGTCAAACTCAGCTCGACGATAGTCGAACTCAGGTCGATGAAACTCAGAGTTCCATCTCTGAGTTGAGCTTGGCGATCTCCGAGCTCCGGTCGACGATCGCTGATCTCAAGATAGAATCTCAGCTCGACGCAAAGATTATTCAAGTCGACGATCTCTGAGCTGAGGTCGACGAATAGCACTGAGGTCGACGAAATCTGTGCAGTATTCAAGACATATTTTAACAACTGGCAGAATTAATTAAGGCCTTAATTGCAGGCTTTATGATTCTCAGATTTTATACCATATATTCTCATTTGAATATAGTCGTTGAAAGGGAGCATTAAATATGGATTAAAAGCAAATTAACTCCCAAGGCTCTTTCCTTTCTCGGAAATGAGTCAGCCATTAAAGTCAAAGTGAATTCAAATGTTTGAATCATGTTCAGACATATATAGAGATATTTTGTTACAGAACAGAAGGCAGAAAGGGATGAAGCAGTGAAAGAGAAGAAAGAGAAACAATAACAATTAACAATCAGTGAGGAACAACATAGCTCAGTTTCTCACAGATTTCTTCATCATCTGCTCAAGGCTTTCAAGAGACAATCAATCAATATCATTCTAAAAGCTTGTTGGAGATCAACATCAACTTTAAGGCCTACACCCTGAAGCAAAGCTTCCACTCCTGAACTATTCTACATCTCAGGGGGAGCTTTGACATCATCAACAATCCACTAGTCTTCTCTCAGATCATTGACAGAGAAGACAACATCATTTCTTTTCCCTTTCCTGTGTACAGGGTTATTACTCCCTTCAAAAGTGAACTCTTGGTGATAGGGCACCTGATCAAAAACCTATTGGTTTTTAGGCACCTGATCAACAGCCTAAAGGGTTTCTAGATCTACCTGAAAGAGATCTTGTGATGGTAGGGCACCTGATCAAAAACCTGTAGTGGATTCCTACCAGGGTGGTAGAAGAGTGGATGTACCCAGATTTGGGGAACCACTATAATTTCTGGTGTCCTCTGTGTGCTTGCTTTTTCTTTCTTTATCTTTGTGTTGTGACCTTTTATATATTAACTCTAAATTAGAAGAAAGTTAAGATCTACCCCTTCACTTTCATAATCTGCCGTCACGGGTTGCCCCAAGCCATTGTCACGGACAATGGGCCTCAGTTTGCTAGCGCCGAGTTCATCAGCTTTTGTGGGCAACTCGGGATTGATCTCAGATTCTCTTCGGTTCACCACCCCAGGAGCAACGGGCAGGTAGAGGCGGCGAACAAGATCATTTTCAACCTCCTCAAGAAGAAGGTGGAGAACTTGAGGGGCAGCTGGGTGGAACAACTCCCTTCGGTCCTCTAAGCTCTTAGGACCACACCCAACATGGCCACAGGAGAGACTCCCTTCAAACTCTCCCATTGGTGTGAAGCAGTACTCCCAGTAGAGTTCGAGGTTCGGACTCCTCGGGTGGTCGAGGTAGGGGAAGATAGGGAGGAATGGAGAGCTGAGAATGAGGAGGAGCTGCGGCTCTCCCTTGACATGGTGGAAGATCTGCGCGACCTCTCCGTCGTCCGACAGGAGGAGGTGAAGAGGAGGATGGCTAAGTACATCGACAAGCATGTCAGAATGAAGCAGTTCGCAGAGGGGGACTTGGTTCTGAGAAAGGTGGATGTCGCAGGGAGGTCAGTCGCCGTGGGGAAACTCAATCCCAACTGGGAGGGTCCATACATTGTACAGGAAGCACTGAAATCAGGAGGGTACCGCCTTCGGAATGTGGAGGGCTAGACCCTAAGTCTCACCTGGAGTGGTGATGACTTAAAACATTTTTCCCCTAAGTCATGTAAGTGGCATTCCATTTTCTAATAAAGCTTCTTTTGATGAACTTATGCCCCTGCGATGAATAATGCAAATGCTAGTCTACTCAGACACCGAGCAGATCCCGTTGCCAGGCTCCCACCAAGCTGGCATGGCTGGAATTCACTCGGCGGAGTCTACTCTGACCTCGAGCAGATCCCGCTGTCAGGATCCCATCAAGCTGGCAGTGTTGTAAGTAACTCGGTGGAGTCTACTCAGACCCCGAGCAGATCCCGCTGGCAGGCTCTCACCAAGCTGGTAGGGATGGATGTCACTCAAAGGAGTCTGCCCAGACCTCGAGCAGATCCCGTTGCCAGGCACTCATCAAGATGGCAGGGCTGGATATCACTCGGTGGAGTCTACCCAGACCCTGAGCAGATCTCGCTGCCGTCATGCCCACCAAGCTGGCAGGGCTGGATGTCACTCGGAGGAGTCTACCCAGACCCCAAGCAGATCCCGTTGCCAGGATCCCATCAACCTGGCAGGACTAGATGTCACTCGGAGGAGTCTACCCATACCCCGAGCAGATCCCGCTGTCAGGCTCCCATCAAGCTGGCAGGGCTGGAAGTCTCTCGGAGGAGTCTACTCAACTCAGACCCTGAGCAGATCCCGCTGTCAGGCACCCATCAAGCTGGCAGGGCTGGAAGTCACTCGGTGGAGTCTACTCAAACCCCCAAGCAGATCCCGCTGCCAGGCTCCCATCAAGCTGGCAGGGTTGGAAGTCACTTGGTGGTGTCTACCCAGACTCCGAGCAGATCCCGTTGTCAGGCTCCCACTAAGCTGGCAGGGCTGGATGTCACTCAAAGGAGTCTACCCAGACCCCGATAAGATCCCGATGTCAGGCTCCCATCAAGCTGACAGGGCTGGATGTCACTCGGAGGAGTCTACTCAGACCCCGAGCAGATCCCGCTGCTAGGCTCCCACCAAGCTGGTAGGGATGGAAGTCACTCGGCAGATTCTATCCAGACCCCGAGCATATTCCGCTTCTAGGCTCTCATCAAGCTGACAAGGCTGGAAGTCACTCGGCAGAGTCTACTCAGACCCTGAGCAAATCCCGCTGCCAGGCCCCCATCAAGATGGCAGGGCTGGATGTCACTCGGTGGAGTCTACCAAGACCCCAAGCAGATCCCGCTGCCAGGCTCCCACCAAGCTGGCAGGGCTGGATGTCACTCGGAGGAGTCTACCCAGACCCCAAGCAGATCCCGCTGCAAGGCTACCATCAAGCTAGCGGAGCTGGATGTCACTTGGGGAATCCACTCGGGTCCCTTCCCTGCTGTATGGCAGAAACGACAAGTCTTGGTGGACGCGGTGCCTAAGTGGGGAGCTAAACGTTCATGTTACGAAGACAAGGGCCGCGCGACAACCGAGATGGCTTCGGCAGGCCGACGGGCTATGAACATCAACCCCTGCCTTTGGTATGGAGAGCCCCCGAGGAAAGGGTCCAGGGGAAGAATACTCGGTCGCGCGAGGCCCCCGGGGCCAGCCCGCGCAGAGCCAGGCAGTAAGGGCCCGAGATGAGTCGTCTCCCCTACTCCGCTCCGTGAATGGTATGGCGGGCCCGCGCGGAGGATGCAGATCACCCACTCGCGGTGCGACTAGCTAATGTGCCTCTCACTTTTAAGCCAAAATTCTGAATCTAGAACGAACAGGCGACCTCACTCGCTCGCAACAACAGATCAAAAGAGGCTAAGTAAATCGCGAGTGCAAGAAGAAAATATTTGCATTATAATAAAAGTAGAGTACAAGAACAGTTTCTCAAAGAACATTAGGTCGATCAAAAATGTATGGTTATTATAAATCCCAGGCCTCGGCCCTCATCCCTGCTACAACAAAAGTAATTTTAGGCGAGGCGCGAGTTTTCGGCGGGGCGAGCCCCGAATGGTGAGCCCCCTTAGATGGGGTAGTTGGGCCCGTCGCCCGGCTTCGGTACCGGAAGGAATAATTCTGGTACCACGTCGCTTGCCGAAAGCTTGACTCCCTCACTCTTGATCAAGTCGGCCCGCCGCAGCGTCTGGATGGTATACTTCGCCGCACTGGCGGCGTTCTTCTGCATCAGGACTTCAAGGTCATACTCGCTATAGTGCGCGAGCTGACAGCCACTGTTAGACGGCGGCGGAGCGGTCGCAGCGACCTCCAACGTGCCCACCCGCGCCTACAATGCCTCTTTCTCCTGCTTAAGGGTGGCGATCTCGATGCCCATCCTGCTGGCCGTCGCCACGTCCTGCGAAAAGAAGGGCGACTGGGATGAGTGTAAGTAAAGGCAATAGAGAATTGGTGTGGGTTGAGGGACATACTGCTCCTCCCAGGTACTGAGCAAGGGAAGCTTCGGCTGCGTCGGCTCGCTTTCTCTGTTCATCCTCCTCCCCCTGGGCGAGTTTGCGAGCCGCCTCTTTCTCGTCAGCCATCTTCTTAAGCGAGGGGGCATTCTTCTCCGCCTGGAGGCATCGCCGGCTAACCATGTGGGCCAGCTTGAGGCTTCGAAACTGCGCTCGCGCGCTTTCGTGAATCAGCACTCGCGTGTCCTCCTCATTGTAGATAGCAGCATCCTCCCGGTCGTAGAGGTCGTACGAGAGGTTGTAAGCCTCTCCGCCAATAGTGTCCTGCTCCACATAACTCGGCAGCAACGAGGAAATGAAGACCCGGTTCGTCTCCTTATCCCATTGAAGGATATGGATGCCGAGCTCATCCGGAGGTCCCTCGCAATAGCCAAAATTACGGTGCCCTCTTGGCACTGGCTTCGCAGCGGACTTAACCCCTACTCGCGGCCCCGAAGTGTCGGCCTCCCCGGCGAGAGAGCTGTCAGCCAAAGGGGCTGCGGGGGCGAGATCCCCAGATGGCTTGCCCACTGGGGCCTTGCCCTTCTCGCGAGTCGAGGGAGGTGCACCGCCCGCTTTCTTCGGTTTCTTGGGCGGTGGCGGAGCTTGAGGTTGCTCGCGACTGGGTCGCTTCGGGGCTGCATGGACCGTTACCTCGCGGTGAGCGGAGGTCACCGCCTCGGCCCGGGCGAGCCCGCTGGAAGCGAGCCGTACGCTCTCGTAAGGGGGATGTAGAGGGATGTCGCGCTCGCCTGCGAGAAGAATACGTCTTAGAGAATGTAAGGACGGGTATAAGGGCGGAAGCACGAACCGCTTACCTTCCCCGGGCGGGACGGGGATGAGGTCGTCCAGGTTCCTGCGGAGAAATGCCACTTCAAAGTTCTTCCCGACAAAGAACCCGAACAGCTCCGCTTCATGGCCCCCCAGGCTAGGGGGCGGTAGCTCGCCTCGCTGAGATGGATTGGCGAGAAGGGGACGTTGTCGAAGTCCCCTTTGATGAAAACGAACTTTTTGATCCAGTTGTGGCTCTTATTGACGGTATCCCGCACCTTCACCTGGCTGCTGGCGAAGCAGGCAGTCCCGTCTACGAGGCTGAACTCGATCCTCTGTTCCCGCAGGAAGCATGCGAACCCGACCACTACAGCTACGGAGTTTGGAGTCATCTGTCCGGGGACGACCCCGAAGTACTAGAAGATCTGGCAAGCTTCCGGCCATAGGGGCAGCCGGATGCCCGCCTCGAAGTGAGCCGTGGGGAGCACGAGTTCGTCCGCGGAGAGATCGTTTATCCGCTCGCCCGTCCCGGGTCGCCTCGCCACAAAACTCGGAGGAACGAAGTTGCCTAAGACGTCTAGGAACTCGCGCTCGGTGATGGCAGCGGTGGGAAAATCGTGCTTGGAAAAGGTCCAAGCGCACTTGCTCCTCCCATCCGCTTCGATACCGCCGCCACCCATCTCACAGAAGTTTCACTGAGCGGGACAATGAGATTATCGCAGGGGATGAAGAGAGAGAGAAAGCTTTAAATGTGGTAGGTGAGAAGGTCGGCAGGACCTATTTATAGAATCGAAATGGGCGGAAAAACATTCCGCCGGCAGGAAAAGTGCGGATAGCAAAATTAGCCCTGACGTTTCGACTTCCGAGTCCGACTCGAATTCATTTCGGTTTGCAAACAGGCCGCAAGTCCGCGGTAGGGAGCCGATCTCAACCACGCTCACATGAGAGGCGGGCGGCCGCGATATGGACCCGCCAGGATCAGCTCGCGTGTCGCCCAGATACGCGACCCGCGGGCGATCGGCTCGCTCCTGCCAAAGCCATGTATGCGGGCCAGGCGAGTCGGCTCGGAAATACCGAGCTCGCTTGAAAAAGAGTCGGGTAAACCAGCGTCTCACCCACGCCCCCCAGAGAGTAAAAATCAACGCAGTGAAAGAAAAATACAGCCAATACTCGCCCATTAGCGGACGAGAGCGGTCCTGAATTATTACAAGTTCAAATGTCCAGAACAGAAATTTCACAATACAACGCTTATCATTCCTTGCATGCGGAGACGAACTGGGCCCGGCGGCCAGTAGCGCGGAGGAGGTAGGCGGCTCAGTACTGAATCCACTTCCACCTGCCTTGCCTCCGCGTTTCTGATCTGGGCGGCACGCGAGGATAATGGTACTCACGAACCGCCTCTAGCTCTTCCTGAACCAGGCCGGTGTCCACCGTGATGTGTCTAAGTCGCTCCTCGGATCGTGTGATATGCACCCCCGGAGAGGTGACTCCGTCCCCGTCGGCTGGTCGCCGCGCCCCCTCCAGAACCGCTAATCTCTCCTCCGTCTTGGCCTTTTCCTTCTCTACTGTGCTGAAAACCTCTTTCAGCAGTAGTGTGTGTTTCTGAAACAATCGCGTTACCTGCTTATTCATCTTCTCGGCATCCAGCGTGTCCCCCTGGTACTCTACAATGTGATCCGTATAAGGGGGAGGCGAGTACCCCTCGCTCATCTCGACGTCGGAAGAGGAGATCGCGTTATAACCTGCAGGAATAAGTCAGAGAGAGCAGGCGATGGTAAGCAGGCAAAAGTGAAGAGCTCAACCGGAGTCGGCACCTCGCCCGCATCGGCAGCTAGTCGAGAGGTACCCGGCCGCCCCTGGAAAGTTTCTCCTTCAAGATTAACAAAAGGCTTCCCCAGCCCAGGGGGCATCGGCGGCGGAGGCACTATTGGAAGGACATGCTTCTAGGCCGAGGGGATGACGACCAGATCATCTATCATCAGGGTGGAATGCCCCGGATCTCCCCCATCCTCGTGAGGCGTCTCCTGCAGAAATCGGAATTAGAAGGCCGAGCGGTGACTCAGATAGAAGAATCGCATACCTCAGGGGATACCTCGGTACCGCCGGCCAAGCAAGACGTAGGTTCATCACGTGCAGGAGATTATCTGATGATCTTCCCTTTCTTTGGCCTGAAAAGGGGGCCCGATGACCCGCGCGCCAACCATGGGGTGGCTCCCAGGGCCAACTCCCGAGTGCCTTCCCTCGCCGCTTCTAGGCGAGCCTGCATCTCCTCGGACATAGACATCATTCAGCTACCGATAGCAAGAGTTGGGGGGGGGGTATTTATTCTGAATGCCTGACGGCATATTTATAGCATGAAGGTGGTCCCCTACCAAAAGATTCCCTCCAGCTCAAAAGGGCTCTCACCGAACACGTAGGGTTGGATGTTTCTTTCCGAGCTTTTGCAAAGCTCACAAAGAGCGGGGATTATGTACAACCCCGTGTTCGACGACTGGATCCAGATGGTCAAATAAGCCAACTCCGGCCCGCGCCAGTACAAGCGGGTGGATGGTCCGAGAGGAGCGGTTCGATCTCTTCAGGGGCCTGAGAGGTCTTCTGGGCGAGTCAGCCCCAGCTCGCCTCTCCAAGGGGGGGTCAGCCCTGGTCCGCCTCTCCTAGGCGGGTCAGCCACAAGTTCTTCCCGGCTCGCCTCTCCTAGGCGGGTCAGCCCTGATCTGCCTCTCCTAGGCGGGCAAACCCTGAGTCAGTCCTGGTCCGCCTCTCCTTGGTGGGTCAGTCTCGCGTCGTCACCAGCTCGCCTCTCCTAGGCGGGTCAGCCCTGAGTCGGCTTCGGCTCGCCTCTCTTAGGCGGGTCAGCCCTGGTCGGCCTTTCCTAGGCAAGCCAGCCCCAAGTCAGCCCTGGTCCGCCTCTCCTAGGCGGGCCATCCCCGAGTCGGCCCCGGCTCGCCTCTTCTAGGAAGGTCAGCCCTGGTCTGCCTCTCCTAGGTGGGCCAGCCCCGAGTCAGCCTTTTGTCCGCCTCTCCTAGGCGGGCCAGCCCCGGCTCGCCTCTCCTAGGCGGGTCAGCCCGGGTCAGCCCCAGCTCACTCCTGCCCTGTGTGGTTGCGGGTTGACCCGGGGGTTAGGAAACCCCTTCCCCGTGGGGACCAGAGGCCAAATTACCGGGATGACCTTGCAGGGGGTGCCAGTATCCGTATAGAACACCGGAGTTACGCTGTTTGCAGACCCCGTTGGGTTGCACATAACTGTTCAGAACTGCGGAGGTTGGCTATTTGTAGGCCGTTTTCAGAAATCTACAAATCCCAAGGGGTACTTTAGAGCACACGCTTACTTTATGTACAACCCCGTGTTCAGCGACTGGATCCAGATGGGCAAACAAGTCAACTCTGGCCCGCGCTAGTATAAGTGGGCGGATGGTCCTAGAGAAGCGGTTCGCTCTCTTCAGGGGCCTGAGAGGTCTTCTGGGAAAGTCGGCCCCAGCTCGCCTCTCCTAGGCGGGTCATCCTTGGTCCGCCTCTCCTAGGCGAGTCAGCCCCGAGTTGGCCCTGGCTTGCCTCTCCTAGGCGGGTCAGCCCTGGTCCCCCTCTCCTAGGCGGGTCAGCCCTGGTCCGCCTCTCCTAGGCAGGCTAGCCCCGAGTCAGCCCTAGTCCGCCTCTCCTAGGCATGTCAGCCCCGAGTCAGCCCCAACTCGCCTCTCCTAGGCGGGTCAGCCCCGAGTCGTCCCTGGCTCGCCTCTCCTAGGTGGGTCAGCCCTGGTCCGCCTCTCCTAGGCAGACCAGCCCCGAGTCAGCCCTGGTTCGCCTCTCCTAGGCGGGCTAGCCCCGAGTCGGCCCCGGCTCGCCTCTCCTAGGCGGGTCAACCCTGGTCCGCCTCTCCTAGGCGAGCCAGCCCCGAGTCAGTCTTGGTCCGTCTCTCCTAGGCGGTCCAGCCCCGAGTCAGCCCCGGCTCGCCTCTCCTAGGCAGGTCAGCCCGAGTCAGCCCCAGCTCGCTCCCACCAAGTGTGGTTGCGGGTTGACCCGGGGGTTAGGAAACCCCTTCCCCGTGGGGACCAGAGGCCAAATTACTGGGATGACCTTGCAGGGGTGTGTCAATATCCGTCTAGAACAGCGGAGTTACACTGTTTGCAGATCTCATTAGGCTGCACATAGCTGTTCTGAACTGCAGAGGTTGGCTATTTACAGGCCGTTTTCAGAAATCTATAAATAGGACCTAAGGGGTACCTCAGAGCACACGCTTACTTGTCTTCTAGCCTGTTAGTTCTTTCTGAGGTACCTTAGCCTTACATTTGGTTAAGGAGGGGAAGCGCTCAGTGATCTTTAGGGTGTGTGGTGGGTCCTCCGCGTCGGGCCCTTCGGTCAGTCCTTTGTTCTCTTTGCTTGTCCTTTTGCTTGCAGGAGAGAAGTAGGTGCGCGATCGCCCCTTCCCCAAGGGTGAACTCCACAGAGACCGATTTTTTGGTTTCAACAGGAGTATAGCATAGTAAAATATGCTGCATTTTTCTTATGTTGTTATCTATTCAAGCCCGAGCATGGAGACCAAGGGGGAGAAGATGCTTTTGTTATTGGTAGTTTCACAAATTGAAAACATAAAGACAGGTTGGATGTTCATGTTGGAAATCATAGTAATATCCATAACAAATGCTTGAGGGCTTGTCTTGACTTGATGAACCAAAAACAAAACATTGAAGTTGTTTTATGCACTCAATCTGAATAAGTTTAAAAAGACTATCGCACCCGCCTGGAAGCTTCGTTGGATTGTATTAGATTTCTGTTAGAAGCGAACTAAAACAAGCCGGAAATGGTATAACTGAAATTTTATTATCAGAAAAAGGTATCTATTACAAAGGTATGACCTCCCTTATATAGAATGGAGGAGAGAAGAGAAAATACAAATAAGAGATGTGGGACTAAAACTATACAAAAGAATCTGGGCGGCTAGAACAACAGACCGGAACAAGCCGCGCGGTTAGACAGAAGGGCTAACCGCTCGGCCACTGCCAGAGAGAGAGAGACAAGCCGCCATGTGAGACCGTTAGACCGCCCGGTCTCCTAGTCACCAGTAACAGACCGCTAGACCGCTAGACCGCTTGGACCTCAGACCTCAACACAGCAACCAAACCGCTGAAGGCAAACCGCCAGACCGCCCGGTCAATAACCCGCCAAGCCAGACCGACAGACCGCCCGGTCTCTAACTTCAACACTCCCCCTCAAGCTGGAGCATATATGTCGATCATGCCCAGCTTGTCACATATATGAAGAAACGAGGCAGATACTGGCTTGGTGAAGATGTCAGCCAGCTCTTTTTCAGACGTGACGAAGGGAGTGCAAATTTGTTCCTTCAGAATCTCTTCACGAATGAAATGACAGTCGACCTCAATGTGTTTGGTTCTCTCATGGAAGACTGGATTTTTGGAGATGTATATAGCAGCCTTGTTGTCACAGAACATAGGTAGAGGATGGTTGTAGACCTCTCCTAAATCCAGCATGAGAGCCCGTAGCCATTTTAGCTCGCAAGTGGTCAATGCCATACTCCGATACTCTGCTTCAGCACTGGACCTGGAGATAACAGATTGCTTCTTGCTCTTCCAGCTTACCAGATTGCCCCCAACAAAGGTACAGAAACTGGAGGTAGACTTGCGGTCCCCTTTGTCATCAGCGTAACTCGCATCTGAGTAAGCTTCAACCCTCAAATGATCATTCTTCTGAAAGAGCAATCCTTTCCCAGGGGCTGCTTTGACGTACTCCAAGATCCGCAAGGCAGACTGTAGATGGCACTCCTTGGGAGCTCGCATGAATTGACTCACCTTGCCCACAGCATAGGAAATGTCGGGCCTAGTCACGGTGAGGTATATGAGCTTACCAACTAGACGCCTGTACCGCGAAGCATCTAAAAGAAGAGGCGAACCATCTGTCCAGGTTTTGTCTTCTCCAACAGCCATGGGACATCGGGCAGGTTTGGCCCCAGTCAATCCTGCTTCTTTTAAAATATCAAGAGCATACTTACGCTGAGAGAGGACTAAAGAGTTGGGCTTCCGAGAGATTTCGATCCCCAAAAAGTACTTCGGAGAACCCATATCTTTCGTGACTAGATGTTGGCGAAGATGCCGCTTTGTCAAGGCTACCCCTTCCTGGTCATCACCAGTGAGAAGAATATCATCAACATATACTGCAAGAACCACCAGTCCCGAAGAGGTTTTGCGAATAAATAGAGAGTGATCAGCAGCGCTGCGAGCAAAACCAACGGCCGCCACGATGCCGCTGAACTTGTCAAACCAAGCTCGAGGACTCTGCTTGAGGCCATAGATTGTCTTCTGTAGCCGGCATACTCGTGTCTCCCCCTGAGCAACATACCCTGGAGGTTGCTCCATGTAGACGGCCTCCTGAAGATCACCATAAAGGAAGGCATTCTTGATATCCAGCTGGGAAAGTGGCCAGTCTTTGTTGACCGCCACAGAGAGGAGGACCCGTATAGTGCTGAGACGAGCCACGGGAGAGAAGGTGTCAAAGTAATCAACCCCATAGGTTTGAGTAAAGCCCTTAGCCACCAGGCGAGCTTTGTAACGGTTCACAGTGCCATCTGGGCCAAATTTGACTACAAAGACCCAGCGACAGCCAACAACATCTGTATCAAAGGGAGGAGGGACAAGAGTCCAGGTACCCCGCTCTGTGAGGGTCGCCATTTCCTCATCCATGGCCAGCTTCCAGTGAGGAATGGCAAGGGCCTCCTGGTAGGAATGAGGTGTAGTAGTAGCAGAGATAGCCAGTGCAAAGGCCCTGCGAGAAGGGGTAAGACGATCATATGAAACAACAACAGCAAGGGGGTGTAGGGTACACGTTCGCACCCCTTTGCGAAGAGCTACAGGAAGATCCAGGTCGGCGGGCTCCTCGGCATCCAGAGCATCCGTGGCAGAGAGAGCTGGCCCGGGAGGAGAGAGCGACGGCAGCGGAGATGAGGGAGATGGAGGCGGAGAGAGAGGCGGAGGGAGAGGAGTGGGCGGAGACGGAGGAGGAGCGGATATCGCAGTAGGAGACGAGGGAACGAACGGAATAACAGGAGAATCAGAGGTGGAGGGAAGAGAAGAGGAGTCATCCGAGAAGTAGGAGGCATTCTCGAAGAAGGTAACGTCAGCGGAGACGAACTGCTTACGAAGAACAGGATCAAAGCAGCAGTAGCCTTTCTGAGTGGCTGAGTACCCCAGAAAGACACATTTGGTGGAGTGAGGGGAGAGCTTATCACGGGTGGCAGATGGGGCATGCACAAAAGCAGTGCACCCAAAGATTCGGAGAGGGAGAGGAAAAGGCTCCTTGCCTGGATAAAGGATGGAAAAAGGGGTTTTTCCCTTGAGAACGGAGGAGGGAATGCGATTGATGAGATAGTAGGCAAGAAGAACAGCATAGCCCCAATATGAGCGAGGGACATGCATTTGAGTCATCAATGTGCGAGCAACATCGAGGAGGTGACGGTTTTTGCGTTCCGCCACCCCATTTTGTTGGGATGTATAGACACAACTTGTCTGATGAATAACGCCATGTTGCACACAGAAAGAGGTAAAAGCATGACTTAAGTACTCTTTTGCATTATCAGAGCGAAAAGTTTTAATACCAACACCAAACTGATTTTTGATTAAATGATAATAGGAGGTCCATACATTAAAAAGTTCAGAGCGATCTCGTAAGAGATACACCCAAGTACATCTAAAAAAATCATCAATAAAGGTTACAAAATAAGAACTACCCTAACCAATAGTAAGGGTAGGAGCAGGTCCCCAGATATCTGAGTGGACTAGATCAAACGGACGGGTAGAGCCCCGACCTTGCTTCGGCGGGAAGGAGGAACGATGATGCTTGCCAAGTTGACATGCTTCGCAGTGGAGAGGAGTATTGGAGGGAGGGAGGTGGGGCAGAAGCTGATGTAGAAGCCGTGGTGGAGGATGACCGAGACGGAGATGCCACTGGAGAAGATCCGTACAAGAAGAAGAGAAGGCGGACAAAGCGGAAACGTTGTCGAGGAAGTAGAGGCCGCCGCTCTCAGTCCCAGTAGCAATCGTCCGCTGGGAGCTCGGATCCTGAAAAGAACAAGAAGATGGAGTAAACGTTACAGAACATTGAAGCTGCTTGCACAAAGAAGTAACCGACAGCAGATTGCACGGAAACTTGGGCACATAGAGAGTGTCCTCTAGCCGAAGGGACGGAGTAACACGAACCACTCCCGACACATGAACCGGGGAGGGAGAACCGTCTGCAATGAGGACCGGGGGAAACCAATCATGCTATTCGAGGAGAGAGAAGCACTGAGGATTGCCCGTCATATGATTAGTTGCACCGGAGTCGATAAGCCATTTACCTTGAGTGACCACATGGGCACTACCTGATGATGTGACCACGGAAGCAGACGGCTTGGAAGAAGAGGCGGAAGAGTCACCCGAGGGGCGAAGATGGGGATGCTTTGTCCAGCAGCAGTCAAGAGTGTGTCCGGTGCGGCCACAGTGAGAGCAGAGATAGCGGGAAGAAGGACGTCCGCCAGACTGATGACTGCGGCTACCACAGCCACTCCGCTGAGCTTGATGAGCATAGTTATCCGGAGGAGAAGGAGCGGGCAGAAGCGGGCACTGAAGGAGAGAGGTGACAGCGGCGATGCGAGCAGCGGTGGCATCTAAAGTAGGAGATTCCGCCTCACCCAGAATTTGTTGGCGGATCATATCATAAGTGTCAGGAAGACGGAGCAGATAACACACAACCAGAAGCTCCTGGAAGTGCTTGTATTGTTGAGCCAGATCCGCAGAAAAGGGGCGATTCTGAAGAATCTCAGCCCCAAGAGCTTGAACTTGTTGGTAGGCAGCAGCAGGAGACAAGGTAGGCCGGGCAAAGAGGTCCGCATACAACGTATAGATGCGGGACGTCTGAGTCCCTTTGGAATACAAAGCAGCAAGATGAAGCCAAGCGGCCTTCACCGTCTCATCATGACGGATGACGGGAAGGCACTCATCGGATAGACTGTTAGCGAGCCAAGTACGCACAAGAGCGTCACTCGCATCCCAGTCATCAAAGAGAGGTGAAGTGGTAGGAGGAGGGTCATCAACGAGATGGTGGCGTTTGCGTTGCGAGCGAAGGAGAAAGGTGAAAGAGACGCTCCAATCCGGGTAGTTGGAGCCGACAAGCTTGGAAACGGTGCCAAGGTTCCCGGAAGGAGTAGGAGGTAGAGGCGGAGCCGGATTGGCTACAGGGGTGGCGGCAGGAGTGGTGGCAGTGGAAGCGTCAAAAAGAGCCATACGAGCAAACAACAGGAAGCCGCGCGGTTAGAAAACAAGTCGCGCGGATAGGCAGAAGAGGAACTGCAGCGGTCAGGATGTCAAACACCAGCGGCCAAAAAGACCACGACCAAGCCGCAGTATCAAGCAGAGGGAAAGAAGTCGAGCGGCAAGCAGACAGTCCGCTCGAACAGAAGCACAAGAGAGGGCAAGGCACACGGCGATAGGCCGCGGCGAACTAGGCGACAGATCACAGCGAACAAGGCAACAGGTCGCGACGACCAGAGCAAGAGCAAACAGGAGGAGGCAAGGCACACGGCGATATGTCGCGGCGAACAAGGTGACAGATCGCAGTGAACAAGGCAACAGGTCGCGCACACAGAGGGCAACGACAAGGAGACCGCGCGGACAGGGCGCAAGCCGGAGAAGCAAGTCGCGCGGACAGAGAGGAGCACAGAATCAGGAGGAAAGGATCGATTCCTCTGATACCATGTTAGAAGCGAACTAAAACAAGCCGGAAATGGTATAACTGAAATTTTATTATCAGAAAAAGGTATCTATTACAAAGGTATGGCCTCCCTTATATAGAATGGAGGAGAGAAGAGAGAATACAAATAAGAGATGGGGGACTAAAACTATACAAAAGAATCTGGGCGGCTAGAACAACAGACCGGAACAAGCCGCGCGGTTAGACAGAAGGGCTAACCGCTCGGCCACTGCCAGAGAGAGAGACAAGCCGCCATGTGAGACCGTTAGACCTCCCGGTCTCCTAGTCGCCAGTAACAGACCGCTAGACCGTTTGGACCTCAGACCTCAACACAGCAACCAAACCGCTGAAGGCAAACCGCCAGACCGCCCGGTCAATAACCCGCCAAGCCAGACCGACAGACCGCCTGGTCTCTAACTTCAACAATTTCTTTTAAAATAAGGATCAACATTTTGTGGTCATGATGAATCTAAAGAATCAAGCAATGAAGAAAATTTTCTAGAACTTCTTCAATTACTTGCAGATCATAATGAAAACATCAATAAAGTTGTACTACGGAATGCTCCCGAAAATCTTAAATTAGTAGCACCAAGTATCTAAAGAGATATTGTCCAAGCTGCAGCAACAGAGACTACAAATATCATCATTAAAAAGATTGTACAAGCTGAGTTGTTTTCTATTTTAGTTGACGAAGTTTGTGATTCCTCTATTAAAGAATAAATGACTATAGCTCTACGTTATGTTGACAAGAATAGAAAGATAATCGAGCGCTTTCTGGGCATTATTCATGTTGAAAATACGAGCATTTCATTACTTAAGCTAGCGATTGAGCATTTTTTTGCTAAAAATGGGTTGAGTCTATAAGCTTACGAGGACAAAGATACGATGGAGCTAGTAATATGCAAGGTGAATTCAATGGTCTAAAATCATTGATTATGGAAGAAAATCAATCTGCATATTATGTTCATTGCTTTGCTCATCAACTTCAGTTAATACTTGTTGCAGTCGCAAAAAAACACAAAAAGATTTGTTCTTTTTTTAGCATGGTCGCAATTATAACAAACATTTTTGGGGCATCTTGCAAGTGTATAGACATTCTCCGGGAGAAGCAATTTATAAAGATTGTTGAAGAAATATCTAGTGGTGAAGTTGTAACGAGGAGAGGTTTGAATCAAGAAAAAACTTTGAAAAGAGTAGGAGACACAAGATGGAACTCGCATTATAGAACTCTTTTGAGTTTAATTTGCTTATTCTCATCAGTTATTGATGTGCTTGAGATTATTGAAGATGATGATATACTTTTAGAGGAAAAAGCTGAAGCGAGTGAATTATTGAATGTTATACAATATTTTGAATTTATATTTCAGCTCCACTTAATGAGAACTATCTTAGGGATCACTAATGATTTATCACCAACATTACAAAAGACCGATCAAGACCTTGTAAATGTCATGACTCTTGTCAGAATTTCCAAGCTACGGTTACAAACATTGAGGGACGGTGAATGAGATTCTTTACTTTATGAGGTAACTCTTTTGTGCAACAAACATGAAATTGTTGTTCCAAATATGGAAGATAAATTTGTTGCACGTGGAAGATCAAGACGTAAATCTGAACATACTTCAAACCTTCGTCTTTATCATGTGGAATTATTTTATGCGGTCATAGATCTACTATAACTTGTCGAGCTAAATAATCGATTTGATGAAGTGAATACTGAATTGCTTTTATGTATGACAAGTTTGGATCCAAGTAATAGATTTTCTGCATTTGATAATCACAAACTGATTCGATTTGCTGGGCATAATCCCATGGACTTTTCTCCAGTTGAATTAATGGAGCTCGATAATCAGCTTGAAAATTATATTTTGAATATTCGCTCGAACGATGACTTTGCAGAGGTGATTGGGCTTGGAGGATTAGCTATACGACTAGTTGAATTGAAAAAGGATGTTCTTTATCTATTGGTGTTTTTGCTTGTGAAGCTCGCATTATTATTACCTTTTGCAACTGCAACTATAGAAAGAGCTTTTTTGGCAATGAAGATTATCAAGTCATCACTACGTAATCGAATGCGGGATGAATGGATGAATATCTGTTTAGTGGCATATATTGAAAAAATGTATTTTCTACTATCAACAATGATGTGATAATGAAATGCTTTCAAAACAAGAAAGCTCGTAGAGGAGTTTTATAAGCAAGGTCATTCTGTAAGCCACACTTCTTTTGTGTATGATGTTTCAATCTTTTTTGTTGCACTTCTTGTCTATTGGTGTATTTTCTTTTATTGTTGCCTTATATGCTCTTATTGTGATGAACTGAAGTACATGTTCTTATTGATATGTGTATTATGTTTTAGATGTGTATTAGTTGTAGATATGTCTAGTAAGTTATGTTTGATTATTCTCTGTATTCCAACATTTTTTTCAAGTTTTTAGGTTCGTCCACACATGAAATTTTTTTTGCATTTGCCGCTGCATACAGTGAAAGATGCTGAGTTGTAACTTGTGATACTGATGCAATGTTTAATTACTCATATGATTGGAGATTTAGGCTCTATTTTTCACTGTTGCATCGACCGGAGGAGCAATGGTGGGAAGCAGTGGAAGAATAATCAGTTATTTTGCAGAGTAGTGATAGAATCTGTAAAACCTTTTGAAAGAACAGTATTTGCAGTGTTGTTTCAACCTGTGAGACACAGTCACATGAACCAAAATTTTCTAAAAAGAAAATCAAAAATTTATTTTGAAATATATTATATAACATATATTAACATAATTGTTTTATATATAATAATTTATTATATTATGTAGGGGTGTGCATAAAAATCGGGCCCGGGGGGCCGGCCCGGGCCCGGCCCGGTAAAAGCCCGGCTAGGCCCGGGCCCAGGACGGGCTATGGGGCCTAACAAGGCCCCATATATGAGCATTTGCCCGGCCCGGTGCCCGGCCCGGGCCAGGCCGGGCAAAACCCGGTTTCTAGGCCCGGGGCTGGGCCGGGCAAAGCTCGGGCCCGACTCCTACGCGCCTTTTAAAACTGCGTCTTTTGGGGGACTTTTCAGGAGAAGTGTTCAACATGAAAGTTGTAGATCTCGACGATATCTACAACTTTCATGTTGAACACTTTTTTATTTAAAACCGTTTAGGCTCCCGATTTGACCCTCGAAAAAAATCACGCGGAACATTTTACGCGGAACACTTTCATATTGAACACTTTTTGATTTGAAGCCGTTTAGGCCCCCAATTTGACCCCCGAAAAAAATCACGCGGAACATTTCAACTTTTTGAACACCACTAAATTATTATCACCTTTATAATATAATTATGTATATTATAATATATTAGTATTCCGGCCAGCTTGGTATTTATTTAAAAAGCCTAAAGAAATATTACTTGCTCTCCATATAAAATAAGTATAATATTCCTCCCTTGCTATTTAAACAAGGAGAAGCAAGCTAAATTAGCGGTGTGGGACAAAAATTTGAAATATTGAATTAATTTTTTTTTTAAGATGCGGGCCGGGTACTGTCGTGCGGGGCACGGCTAGACTTGCAAACGAGTCGAGCTCATCGAAAAAAGCCAGCACGAGCTCGAGCTCGAGCTGTTTTTACGAGCTCGAGCTCGACGGGCTCGTTTTAAGCGGCTCAAGCTCGTCTAGCTTGGATCGAGTTCGACGAGCTCGCTAAGCTCGAGTTCGCTAAGCTCGAGCTCAACTCAAGTTATGCTCGAATTATATTAAAAAATCTTTACTTCTTTTTTCTGTCTTGCATGAACTTCTCTAGGCTTAGGCTATGTCTAGTTTTTTACTTGAATAAATTTATACTTTCAAATTTTAGCGTTTTACCAACATATCCATCCTACATTCTCTTTTTTATAGGACCTCAACTCAGAGCAAGATTATAATTTGTAAAAGTCTTGTAAATTGATTAAAAATAATCAAACACAGCCTTCGTTCTCACCTCAAGATTATAATTTGTAAATAAGAATTAATCAGAACTACATATATTTGCACAAGTCTTGTAAATCGTAATGACAAACTAGATAAATATTGCTAACAAAACACAAATTCAAACAAAAAATCTTAACATTAATGACATACCTAATATATTCACTCTGGACTAAAGCTTATCCAAGGTTTTAATCTTTATAACCATGAAGTCTTCTGCATTACAGCATTATACACAATAATCTAGAATAAAAAAGAAACAGATGTATAAGTATATAATCCAGGATATAATCAAACACAAGCTGACGATTCTTCCCCTGCGTTACAATGCACACCAGGCATCAATACAACCAGCAGTTTTTTTGCTGACTAGAACCACTTATGGAAGAGGAGAATTTCTTATCTTCCTTGAAAAAATATCATTTCAAAACAACAGACAATCTAATTGCCACCTAACCACAATTTAAGAACCTGGTAAGCACGACCAAGCATAGATCCACTTGGCAGAAATTTCTACTACAATACCTCGAGGTAATCTATTCAATACAATAATTAAATTTCTAAAAATTCACCTTATATATATCTATATATCGGATAAATGTATATCCGCGTAAGGCGGATGTACAAATGTCTGCGCCCTCCTTATTCCGGCCGTTCGATTGAATCCAACGGCATAAAAAAATTGTATATACAGCAAGGTGGCCGGCGGCTGCGGGCTCGCCGGCCACCGGCTGCCCTGTTAAAAAATTTGCAGCAGCTCAGGGCGGCGGTGGTCGGCAAGCCCGCAGCCGCCGGCCGCCCCTCTGTTAAAAAAATTTGCCTAAGTCATCTTTATCTTTGTCTTCCGTAAATTCTGACCAAATGAAAGACTTCTTCAAATTTTTTGCCTTTTGGAGGTCCTCATTGTCGTCCCTAATTTCAGAACTCATTCCAAGAGTATCATTACTAGCTTTGTTTCGCACTTCATTCACAATTGAATCCACATCATCAATTACTCTTTTGATTGTTTCCTCATTACTCTGCATAATCGGACTAGTAGAATCACCGACAGAGTCCATATCTATAAAAAATAAAAACAATTACAGGAATTAATTAATTCACAATGAACAATCATTCAAACTACCTTAAAATGTATATCAAGAATCAATAATTCAGTATTTAAGTGCAAGGTGCATCAGTTCCCTTCCTTAGTGGCCTAGTTCCTACAACATAACTTGTAAGATTAGCATTGATGTTACTTCATCTCATATAAAACTTATCAAACACCATTCTGGGTGAAGTAGCAAGCTAACCATACTAATTAGAAGAAATAACATGAAACCTACAATAGTCTAATAAGTAATCACAAAAACATCCTCCAAAGAAAACATAACACAGACGTGTTAGGAAATTAAATTGTAAAGTACAAATTACAATGATATAGAAAAGTAAATATATAGAGCAAATCCATACCAGATTCTTCAGTTCAGTTCTAGTAACAATCTTCATGCTATATATATGGAGGCACTTCAAAAACTCTTAATATGCATCAGGGTGCAATTTTCCCTTGGCTTTCTCACAAAAAGCAAATTCTTGTGTATATACACCTAAAATAGTATTAAAAATACAATTTCAAGACACAAATGCACGTTGATCTATAACATGAAGTTACTAAACTTTACAAATGAGAAGAAAATGCAGTCAAGGAATAAAAGAGGAAAATCAGCCACAATTTTTGAGACTCACACAACACTTACCTGTGAGGTGATGTCCGAGTGTTGCTCCACGACACAAAATAGAAAAATGTTGGAGCGGGACCCACACTCCTACAAAGAGGAGGACAGGGAAGAGGACATGCACTCCTAAGAAGAACAAAAAAAGTAAAAAGTCTCCTAAGAAGAACAAAAAAAGTAAAAAGTAAACTAAAACTAAAACGAACTTGAATAGAACTTACCTGTGAGCACAAACGAAAAAGCAGAATCAGGAATTCAGGATTCGGGAGGACTAGCGGCGAAAATGAAAAATTCGGAGGTGGAGTCCCTGCCAGTTGCCGCCCTGAAACCCTATCCTAGGAGCGACTGCGGAGCTACGACGATGAGTGGGACTCGGTAGGAGGCTGGGAGCGACAAAGATTGGGGGAAGGGATTTTGGAAATGAAACTAGGGAGTCGGGAATTAGGGAAAAGGGGGACACGACTCACGAGAGTCAGAAACTAACTGACGTCACAGACTCACGGGCGGCGAGCCTCACGGGAATTAATAATCCTATTATATAATATAATTATAAATATATTATTAAAAGATATAATTAAAAAGAACAAGGCTTATCAGGCTCAAGCTCGGCTCGAAATCAAGCTCGAGCTCGAGTCAAGTTTTTTCCGAGTCAGCTCGTCGAGCTATCGAGCCGGCTCAATTCAACTTGCACCCTTAGGCACGGGGGGCAAAATTTAAAAAAAGGCAACAGCGTTGCAACCAAAAGTTGGATGCAACACTACTGTTTTTTTGAGTTGCGGAAGATTTTCGCGACTCAAGAACAACGGGGCTCCACTATAATTTACGGTGGCTGATGCCACCGTGATGGCCTCAAGAAATTGTTTGGCGTGGCGTTTGAAAAATGTGCGATCTCCCGCTCTCAAAACGTCGTGCCGTAACATGAGGTAAATGATTTTGAATTTTTACTTTCAAAATCTTTACATTTAATAATTTTTTTGAAAAAAATGTATTAACAATTCCAATTTTACTTATTAATCTATTGTGATTATATTTGTTTTTAATGATTACTATTAAACAATAGTTGTATGCTCTAAGAATGTATAACACAGTAATTCATAAAAATATGTGATTAAAATTTAAAATGCATTTATAACTGTATAAAAATCGAAACACATTGCAAAAACGAACTCCAAACCGCACTACACGGTTTTAGTGTGATACCAATTTGTTCGGTCAAAAAACCGATTTTCTACGGTGTGATTGCGGTTTGAGCTCAAACAACACCAAACCGCACCAGTTTCACCTCTACTTTTTAGTCATTATAATTTTTAATTAGTTGTTAAACTTCCAATTTTTCGTTCCCGAATATGTTTAACTCAAGTCTACAATAATATTTTAGTACACCCCCTGTCTCTAGGGTATTATTAAAGAATGCAATAGGATTACATACTATTATACTTTGTTTTAAAAAAAAAATCAAATTTTTAGATCAATTTTTTTAACTCGTCCGATTTTTCAAAATTTCGTTTATCAGGTTCCTAAAATGCAGTCAGCTTCCCCATTCACCCCCGTCCCTCTCACATCGGCCCTTGACATGGCTCTCCCTCCAGCTAACTCTTGCATCTTCCACCTATATCCCACATGCAGCTTCCAAAATTGCCCATGCTTCTCCCCTCGCCGCCACAAGTGGTTTATCAAACCGGCATCCTAGACTTCCGCCTCTCGTCAACCATCTACGATTGGGATTCGGGAAAGGTAAAGTGCACTCGCTGCACTTTACCTTAAAGTGTGGACATCCAACAACACGCGTTACATACCCGCACACATCTCAAAGCGAGATGAGATGCACTCGCGGGTCGTTGGATGCCCGCACTTTATCATAAATTACAGGGGTGCACTTTACTCCCTATGATTGCCTTGGCCTCTCGACTTCTCTGACAAAATCTCCTGAAAATTATTTACCTAAAACAATTATTTTACTTTGTGTACTGTTTAAGGTTTTCGGCCTTAATAGTTCGTTTATTCCGCAATTGTTTTTATATTTTCTTAATTCACATTTATATGATAATGATTTTTCTATGCAATATAATCTATATAATATTTCAATGGAGTTCTTTAAAAGAGAAAGAGAAAGTTAGATTGTGTCCAAGCTCGGAGTAATCACCTACCTAGCTTCCGCCAGTCTCAACAACATTACCACTCTTTTACAAAGCGTTCTCTATCAGCTTCTTGTCGGCGAAAAATTCTGTCCAGCTGCATGTCACATTAAGTTATCTTCATCCTAAGCTTACCACCAGATTTGCGTAAAGGAAAACAAAGATTTTAAATTTTAAAATGGATTGGAAGTAAAACTTTGACTGTGGATATCAATGGATTGGGAATAACCATACTATGAAATTCAAACAAGACTCTCATTGATGTGATATAATTATGGCAAATCTCTCTCATACTTTAAAACAAAATTGTTTTACATAATAAAATAATTTTGGCAAAATAACTAATTTAGTGGAGAACTTTTATTCACTTTAACATTTCAGCCCTCAACTTTTATTTTTAAAGATTTTAGTTTCAAACTTTTTCTAACTTTTGATTCAAGTCCAAAAAAAACAACTTTATCTTTCCGTCACTGAAATCCCTAGTTTTGTTCTTCTCGCAAGGCTAACAGTTCTCTCCCAAGCACAAATGATGACGGAGATGATGCTGTCAAAGATAATAGACTTGGGCTTCGTTTGGTTTGGCGTTTCCCGTCTCCGTTTGGAGCAAACGTCGTCGGACGGCGGGTTAAAAAACGGGTGCCGATGACGTTTGCACCCGGCAGACCGAGGAAAAGCCGCCAAAACGGAGCTTTTCCAACCCCGCCTCCCCCTCCGATTCGACCCCTCCGTTTGGACCCGCCGGCTCCTCCCTCCACTGCTCAATCAAATGAAGCCTTGATCATGGAGCTAATCAGGCCTCAGGAGCGAAGCGCATGACGGGCAAGCTAAGAGCCATCGTCGTTCTGAACAGAAATCATAAATAATTCTTCTTTGAAAGCATTGTCGTGGAAGTCTTGGCCTGTGGAGACGTCCTCTGCACCTGCGATTCTGGGTCCAAACTCTCAAGGATAAGTTTAACAAGAGGATTTTCTTTGATAACAATATAATTAGCAACATATAATGATGAATTTGTGGTCGATTAGAAGAGAAAGTGTGACGGGAAGAAACACACAAGCAACGGCTCAGATTCAAACTATCCATCCAGCGGCTTATATAGTTCCAGCAAATATGATCCAGGGGAAGAAGGACCAACTAATAAGAGCCTTCCAACTGTCTTTCCTCCGACAGATAATTGTAACGGTCAAAAAAGCAATATTATAAATAAGCCTTAAGCATGTACTGAACTCTTTAATGAAAAATAATAGTAATTTCCTTTAGTTAATTAGTGTAATTAGTGTTAGCGGTTAACCTTGCCGGAGCACTCCTCCGACACGGTTACATTGGTGTTCTTGTTGAGAGCCAGTCCCTCATGGCTAGCAACGAACAACCATCGGCAACCCGGTTGAAGGACCTCGCCTCCGACCAGCAGCATCTATGGAAGGCTATGGATACTCGGCAGGCAGAGCACTCTCAGAATTTTTCACGATTGAAATCGGAAGTATTCAATTTGCAAAAGGCATTACAACAATACGCAGAAAAAGCTACGCAAGAATTGAGTTTTTTCTGGCAAGAAATCATCAGTCTCCTTAAAGCCCCGCCAACAAACACCACGGATGGTGGTCCAATGAATCTTCCGCCTCAGTCGGGGATTGCCGTAAATCATTTTGCATCATCGACCGGATTATCCCCATTGTTAAGCGACAATGCACAAGGGGCCTCCATTTTTTTGAACCCTTCAACAACTTCGTTCATGGAAGGGAATTTTGGAGCTCATCCCTCTTTCCAGTAGATCTTGCCAGGATAGTCATCGGGATATACAGGAACGCAGCATCTTGGTCGTCAATGCTAGCTGGAGTGTCCGTTCCCGGACTCTTATGTATAAATGGCCATGCAGCATCAGCAGCAACGGCTGCAACAGTTTTTATTTATTCCACTATCGAGCGTTGTTGTGCCTATATCAGGAGCCATCATGCCAAAACACCTAAACACACTTCCCATTGCTGCACTCTGCCAAAGAGCTCGATAAAAATCAGAACCCTAATCCCTTTTATTCTTCCAGTCGCCTCCGTAGCAATAGTTCGTCTCCTTGCCTCTCCCTAAACTCTTCTTTAATTCATTTTTCATGTTCTTAGTTAACTGCAACTTTATTTTCAGTTTATATATATATAATGGTTTTGTTTTGTTGAGTGGTAATGACGATCATTTTTAGTAGTCACGAATGAAGTTTCCGAACCCTGAACACCGGAGTGTTTAATTTCTTATAATGACTTTTAGGAGTCACTACATGTTTTCTTGGATAACCGAGATCTTTAATGAAGGTGTTATTCGATACTTTTGATGGAAGCCGGTTTACAAGGCTGGTGCAGGTGGGAGTGGCGGCGGCGAGGAAGAGGAGGCTATCGCCGGTGGTCGAGTCTGATGCACCCATTTCGTTGGCTGGGAAGCTGCTGCACACAAGTAGCTTGAGGTTTGTCCTCTGTGCTAATTAGTATCGTTGCTCGGATTATTTTTCTGTACTTATTTATAAGAGAGATTTTATTTCATAACGCGTGAACTTAAAATTACGCTTTCGATTGGACTTTTCTACGTAGCGTTCGCTGACAAAACCCAATCAAAAATCCTGAAAGAGCCTATCATCCTAAAGAGAAAATTTAAACATACACAAAGGAAGGGGAAGAAACAATTTACCCACGGAAAGAGGCATCTTTCTGTAATCGAAGTCGACGGCGATCCCGCGAAGAATTCCTCGTCACCTTCGATCTCCCACACCGAGGTTGACAACTTTCGCACAGGGCACCACCGTTTATGATCCCCACTTGCCTTGTAAACCTCAAGCTACTGGTGTGCAGCAGCTTCCCAACCAACGAAATGGGCGCATCGGACTCGACCACCGGTGGCAGCCTCCTCTTCCTCGCTGCCTCCACTCCCACTTGCACCAGCCTTGTAAACCGGCTTCCATCAAAAGTATCGAATAACTCCTCCATTAAAGATCTCGGTTACCCAAGAAAACATGTAGTGACTCATAAAAATCATTCTAAGAAATTAAACACTCCGGTGTTCAGGGTTAGGAAACTTCATTCATGCGACAAATAGTGACTCCTAAAAATGATCGTCATTACCACTCAACAAAACAAAACCATTATATATATATATATTGAAAATAAAGTTGCAGTTAACTAAGAACATGAAAAATGAATTAAAGAAGAGTTTAGGGAGAGGCAAGGAGACGAACTGTTGTTGCGGAGGCGACTGGAAGAACAAAAGGGATTAGGGTTTTTATTTTTCTCAAACTCTTTGGCGGAGTGTAGCAATTGGAAGTGTGTTTAGGTGTTTTGGCGTGATGGCTCCTGATATAGGCACAGTAGCGCTCGATAGTGGAATAAATAGAAACTGTTTCAGCTGTTGCTGCTGATGCTGCATGGCCATTTATACATAAGAGTCCGGGAACGGATACTCCAGCTAGTATGGACGACCAAGATGGCTCCTAATATGATTTTTGTTTTTGTTGAACCGTAACCGGAATCGTTGACACGACGGTTCCAAAAATTAAGCTGGAACCGGAACCAAAACCGATCAAACCAAATAAGTTTTTGGTTCTAATTTGAAGAACTGTTACCTAAGTGGTTTGGTTCATGATTTTAGTAGAACCGGAACCGAACCGAAACCGTGATAGCTCTAACCGTCAGGACACAGGAGTCAACCAAAATATTATAATTATAAAAAATATATTTTTAAAAACATAATAAAAAACTATAAAAATATTAAGAAAGCCCGCTGGTACATAATAAAAAAAATTATTAAGAAAGCCGGCTGGGGGCGGGCGAAGCCCGCTGCCGCGGGCCGAATACTGTCGCGCGGGGTACGAGAGGTAAATTTTTTAAAAAAGGAGGCAGCATCGGTACAGCCAAAAGTTGGTTGTAGCGCTGCTATTTTTTTGAGTCGCGGAAGAATTTCATGACTCAAAAACAACGGGGCCCCACTATAATTCATAGTGTCTGATGCCACCGTGATAGCCTCAAGAAATTGTTCGGCGCGGCGTTTGAAAAAGCGGCGGTCTCCCGCTCTCAAAACGCCGCGCCGAACAGAGTCTTAACATGTGGTAAATGGTTTTGTATTTACTTTTAAACACTTAATAATTTTTTTGAAAAAAATGTATTAACAATTCTAATTTTACTTATTAATCCGTTGTGATTATATTTGTTTTTAATGATTACTGCTAAACAATAGTTGTATGCTCTAAAATATCTAACACAAAATAATTCATAAAAATATGTGATTAAAATTTAAAATGCACTTAAAACTGTACAAAAATCGAAACACACCGCAAAAATCGACTTCAAACCGCACCACTCGGTTTTGGTGCGATGCAGGTTTGTTCGGTCAAAAAACAGATTTCCTATTATCTGATTGCGGTTTGGGCTCAAACAACACCAAACGGCATCAATTTCACCCCTACTTTTTAGTCATTATAAATTTTAATTAATTGTTAACTTCCAATTTAATTTTTGTTTCCAAATATGTTTAACCCAAGTCTACATCAATATTTTAGTACACCCTCGGCCTCTAGGGTATTATTAAATAATACAGTAGGATTACATACTATTTGACTTTGTTAAAAAAAAAATCAAATTTTCAAATTTTTGCATCAATTCTTTTTAACTCGTCCGATTTTTCAAATTTTCGTTTATCAAGTTCCGAAAATGCAGTCAGCTTCCCCATTCACTCCCGTCCCTCTCACATCGGCCCTTGACATGACTCTCCCTCCAACCAACTCTTGCACCTTCAACCTATATCCCACATCCAGTTTCCAGAACTGCCCATGCTTCTCCCCCCACCGCCACAAGTGGTTTATCAAACCGACATCCTAGACTTCCGCCTCTCGTCAACCATCTACGATTGGGATTCGGGGAAGGTAAAGTGCACTCGCTGCACTTCACCGTAAAGTGTGGGCATTCAATAGCCCGCGTTACATACCCGCACACATCTCAAAGCGAGCTAAGATGCACTCGTTTTGAGATGTATGCGGGCATCCGCGCGGGCCGTTGGATGCCCGCACTTTATCGTAAATTACAGGGGAGCACTTCCCTATGATTGTCTTGACCTCTTGACTTTTCTGACAAAATCTCCTGAAAATTATTTACCTAAAACAATTATTTTACTATGTGTACTGTTTAAGGTTTTCGGCCTTAATAGTTCGTTTATTCCGCAATTGCTTTTATATTTTCTTAATTCACATTTCTATGGTAATGTCTTTTCTATGCAATATAATCTATATAATATTTCAATGGAGTTTTTAAAAGAGAAAGAGAGAGACATATTGTGTCCAAGCTCGGCTTCATCACCTGCCTAGCTTCCGCCAGTCTCAACAACATTACCACTCTTTTACAAAGCGATCTCTAGCAGCTTCCTGTCGACGAAAATTTTGTCCAGCTGCATGTCACATTCAGTTATCTTCATCCAAAGCTTACCACCAGATTTGCGTGAAGGGAAATAAAGATTTTAAATTTTAAAATAAATTGAGAATAAAACTTTGACTGCGGATATCAACAGATTAAGAATAACCATACTATGAAATTCAAACAAGGCTCTCATTAACGCGATATAATTATGGCAAATCTCTCTCATACTTTAAAAAAAAATGGTTTACATAATAAAATAATATTGGCAAAATAACTAATTCAGTGGAGAACTTTTATTCATTTTAACATTTCAGCCCCCAACTTTTATTTTTAAAAAATTTAGTCCCCAACTTTTTCTAACTTTTGTTTCAATCCCAAAAAAAACGACTTTATCTTTCTGTCACTGAAATCCCTAGTTTTGTTCTTCTCGCAAGGCTAACAGTTGTCTCCCAAGCACAAATGATGACGGAGATGATGCTGCCGAAGATAATAGACTTGGGCTTCGTTTGGTTCGGCGTTTCGCCGTCTCCGTTGGGAGCAAACGTCGTCGGACGGCTGGTTAAAAAACGGGCGCTAATGGCGTTTGCTCTGTTTGCACCCGTCGGACAGAGGAAAAGCCGCCAAAACGGAGCTTTTCCAACCCCGCCTCCCCCCTCCGGTTTTATCCCTCCGTTTGGACCCGCCGGCTCCTCCCTCCACCGCTCAATCAAACGAAGGCTTGATCATGGAGCTAATCAGGCCTCAGGAGCGAAGCTCATGACGGGCAAGCTAAGAGCCATCGTCGTTCTGAACAGAAATCATAAATAATTCTTCTTTGAAAGCATTGTCGTGAAAGTCTTGGCCTATGGAGCCGTCCTCTGCACCTGCGATTCCTGGTTCCAAACTCTCAAGGAAAGTTTAACAAGAGGTTTTTCTTTGATAATAATATAATTAGCAACATATAATGATGAATTTGTGGTCGATTAGAAGAGATAGTGTGACGGGAAGAAACACACAAGCAACGGCTCAGATTCAAACTATCCATCCAGCGGCTTATATAGTTCCAGAAAATATGATCCAGGGGAAGAAGGACCAACTAATAAGAGCCTACCAACTGTATTTCCTCCAACGGATAGTTGTAACGGTCAAAAAAGCAATATTATAAATAAGCCTTAAGCATGTACTGAACTCTTTAATGAAAAATAATAGTAATTTCCTTTAGTTAATTAGCGTAATTAGTGTTAGCGGTTAACCTTGCTGGAGCACTCCTCTGACACGGTTACATTGGTGTTCTCGTTGAGAGCCAGTCCCTCATGGATAGCAACGAATCACCACCGGCAACCCGACTGAAGGACCTCGCCTCCGGCCAGCAGGATCTATGGAAGGCCATGGATACTCGGCAAGCAGAGCACTCTCAGAATATTTTGCGATTGGAATTGGAAGTATTCAATTTGCAAAAGGCATTACAACAATGTGCAGAAAAAGCTATGTAAGAATATAGTTCTTTCTAGCAAGAAATCATCAGTCTCCTTAAAGCCCCGCCAACAAACACCACAGATGGTGGTCCAATGAATCTTCGGCCTCAGCCGGGGATTGCCGTGAATCATTTTGCATCATCGGCCGGATTATAACCATGGTTAAGCGACAACGCACAAGGGTCCTCCATTTTTTTGAACCCATCAGAACTTCGTTCATGGAGGGGAATTTTGGAGCCCATCCCTCTTTCCAGCAGATCTTGCCAGGACAGTCATCGGGATATACAGGAACGCAGCATCTTGGTCGTCCATGCTAGCTGGAGTATCCGTTCCCGAATTCTTATGTATAAATAGTCATGCAGCATCAGCAGCAACAGCTGCAACAGTTTCTATTTATTCCACTATCGAGCGCTGTTGTGCCTATATCAGGAGCCATCACGCCAAAACACCTAAACACACTTCCAATTGCTGCAATCCGCCAAAGAGCTCGAGAAAAATCAAAACCCTAATCCCTTTTGTTCTTCCAGTCGCCTCCGCAGCAACAGTTCGTCTCCTTGCCTCTCCCTAAACTCTTCTTTAATTCATTTTTCATGTTCTTAGTTAAATGCAACTTTATTTTCAGTTTATATATATATAATGGTTTTGTTTTGTTGAGTGATAATGGCGATCATTTTTAGGAGTCACTATTTGTCGCATGAATGAAGTTTCCGAACCCTGAACACCGGAGTGTTTAATTTCTTAGAATGATTTTTAGGAGTCACTACATGTTTTCTTGGGTAACCGACATCTTTAATGGAGGAGTTATTCGATACTTTTGATGGAAGCCGGTTTACAAGGCTGGTGCAGGTGGGAGTGGCGGCGGCGAGGAAGAGGAGGCTGTCGCCGGTGGTCGAGTCTGATGCGCCCATTTCGTTGGTCGGGAAGCTGCTGCACACCAGTAGCTTGAGGTTTGTCCTCTGTGCTAATTAGTATTGTTGCTCGGATTATTTTTCGGTACTTCTTTATAAGAGAGATTTTATTTCATAACGCGTGAACTTAAAATTACGTTTCCGATTGGACTTTTCTACGTAGCGTTCGCTGAAAAAACCCTATCGAAAATTCAGAAAGAGCCTATTATCCTAAAGAGAAAATTTAGACATACACAGGTGGGGGAAGAAACAATTTACCCACGGAAAGAGACGTATTTCTGTAATCGAAGTCGACGGTGATCCCGCAAAACATTCCTCGTCACCTTCGATCTCCCACACCGAGGTCGGCCACTTTCGCACAGGGCACCACCGTTTACGACCCCTACTTGCCTTGTAAACCTCAAGGTACTGCTGTGCAGCAGCTTCCCAGCCAACGAAATGGGCACATCGGACTCGACCACCGGTGGCAGCCTCCTCTTCCTCGCCGCCGCCACTCCCACCTACACCAGCCTTGTAAACCGGCTTCCATCAAAAGTATCGAATAACTCCTCCATTAAAGATCTCAGTTATCCAAGAAAACATGTAGTGACTCATAAAAATCATTCTAAGAATTTAAACACTCCGGTGTTCAGGATTCAGAAACTTCATTCATGCGACAAATAGTGACTCCTAAAAATAATCTACCACTCAACAAAACAAAACCATTATATATATATAAACTGAAAATAAAGTTGCAGTTAACTAAGAACATGAAAAATGAATTACAGAAGAGTTTAGGGAGAGGCAAGGAGACGAACTTTTGCTGCGGAGGCGACTGGAAGACCAAAAGGGATTAGGGTGTTTTGATTTTTCTCGAGCTCTTTGGCGGAGTGCAGCAATTGGAAGTGTGTTTAGGTGTTTTGGCGTGATGGCTCCTGATATAGGCACAACAGCGCTCGATAGTGGAATAAATAAAAACTGTTGCAGCTGTTGTTGCTGATGCTGCATGGCCATTTATGCATAAGAGTCTGGGAACGAATACTCCAGCTAGCATGGAAGACCAAGATGGCTCCTGTTATGGTTTTGGTTTTTGTTGAACCGTAACCGGAATCGTTGACACAACGGTTCCAAAAATTAAGCTGGAACCGGAACCAGAAAATCAAAAAAGGTTTTGGTTGTAATTTGAAGAACCGTTACCTTAGTGGTTCGGTTCATGATTTTAGTAGAACCGAAATCGAACCGGAACCGTGATAGCATGTATGAAGTGGCAGTGGAAATAAATAGGTAATAAATAGAAAAGGTAAGAAATAAATAGGTAATAAACCGAACCGGAACCGTTAAATATAGGGATTTAGGTTTTCAAATCTGGCATGTATGAAGTAATAATAGTAATTTTATACTTTCAAATTCCTAACATGCAACCTAGCATAAAACCTTCCCAGAGAGCAAGTGCAACCAAACCAAAAAAGGTAAACTAGTAGCTAACAAAGTATTCAATATTCCAAAGAAAATTACCAATGGGCGTCAACAACCTAACACAAGCCCACTGAATGTATGCAAGTCTGAACTAAAACTGAAAACAACAACTACCTCACGAAGATGAGAAAAACCACTGCAACAACTGCAGTCCACAAGCTCTCACCCAACACAGCCGCTCCACCGGCTACAGCCCTTAACCTTTAAAAGAAGAACCAAAATCGGTTAAATATAGTGAAAATAAATAGAAAATAGGTAATAAATAGAAAAGATAAGAAAGGGTTTACCAAACCTAACTATAAGAAAAAGCTGCAACCATAACTGATTAGCCAAATAGCAACAAGTATAGTGAAAAGTTTGTAACAGTGAATTTAAAAAAAATTGCACCAAGTGCGGAACAAAGCCATGCTTCGACAAAATCTGCAAGTATAAGCATGAGATAGCATAAGCTGAACGATAAGAAGCAAACTGAGCACAAAACAACTCGAAAATGTGAATCATTAACACTTGGTAAAAACAACCGGGCCGGAGTCGGTGACCAAAACGTCCAATACCGGACTCCCGGACCCAAACGTCTCACAAAAGGCACTACGGTGGTGGCCACCTGACCCAACACAACCCAACAGTCCACAAAACAGAGACCAAACAAACCACCAAGTGTAATGACTCACAAAAAGACGTCCAGTTAGTGGTCCTTTATCCACTGCAAACCTTCCTAGCCGAAGAAAGCATCGTACCCAAACACCCCGAACCAAAAACCCGAGTCTAAATCCAAAGAAACACTAAACAGGCCCTAAAATCACCTTAAGGACCATACAAGACGAATCCTACATGAAACGGCAAAATTTTCTAAGTCTTGGCCGAATTCGGCGAGTATACCCGACGAACTGCGCGGATACTCGATGAATTACATAACGATACTCGATGAATGCTACACGATACTCGGCTAATGCTACACGATACTCGACGAATGCTACACGATATTCGGCGAATGCTACACGATATTCGGCGAATGAATTTATACTCGACGAATCAACCAATGATACTCGACGATTTCCCTTGATACACGCCAAAATTCCCTTGGCTTCACCGGCCGCTCGACACCTATTAATCCTAGACTATACTCGACGAATCATCGATTATACTCGACGAATCGGACTCCACTCGACACCATACTTCCAATACTTGACGAAATAGCCTAGATACTCGACGAAAATGACTTAAGCTACTAAACCCATACTCGACGAATCCCACTAAGTCTGAATCCTTATATTCGACGAATTTGCATTAACGATTCCTACACCTAGTTCATACTCAATGAATTCTACCCAGTATATACGCCGAATTTTCCTTAGGCTGGACTATGATACTCGACGATTTTCGGACAGATCACTACGCCTAGACTCGACGGATACTGGCCGAAACCTTCCAACTCTCTTATGGATTCCTTTAAGACTAAGTTCTATTTTAATGCAACCTTCTAAGGAGAATAAATGAACAAAATGAAAGGCAAGAAGCGGTTGCAAGAAGGAGATCGCCACTTGCCTCAAGTCTGGGAAGAAACCACCCCTCCAACGCTCCATGGCAAGGATCAGCCGTCAAATGACCCTAGCAACGATTTCTGAAACTTTTGGGGGAAAAAGGAGGTCAAAACCGCACACCCTAACACACAAAATCGGAGAAACGGGAAAAACTTACCACGAACGCGTAGATCTCGGCGAGAGCTATCCAAATATCTAATCTATTGAGAAATCTGACCGCCAAACCACTAGGAATTGCCGGCCAAAAGCACGCGGGACGCCGCTCCTCTTCCGCTCGCAAAAACGCCGTCACTCTGGTTAGGAAGATGATGAATAGGAACTGTAGGGTTTGACATGACAGATTCCTATTTATACTTATAAATATATTATATATTATTAATTAATTAAATAACGTCAAAACGACCCGAAATCTAAACCAACTCAGAATCTTACGAAAATCGCACAGTAGCTAAATACCGACGCTACGAATCTAACGGCGAAGTCGAAACCAAAATCCGAATAACCAAACTTGGGTAAAACACCACCCAAAAATAAAACGTCATCACATCCCTATAAAAAGCTCTACTAAGTCACCAAAACAAACCTGGCTTGCGAGGGAAGGTGCACAACCAAGCCAAAACCAACCACACAGGAAAAAACTCACTGAGCAAACTCATGCTCCAACAAACTTCACTCGTTAAGTACGCGTCAACGCAACGGCCTGACGTCAGAAATACGTCACCATAGGAATTAGAATAAACACCGAAAAATCAGGGGCGTTACAGGTATCAACACATCAACTTTACTTGTGGGTGTGTATGTCGATAATCTTATTATCACTGGATCACACCAACAAAAAATCATCATGTTCAAGGAGGAGATGATGAAATTGTTCAGCATGAGTGACCTGGGTTTGTTGAGCTACTACTTGGGTATAGAGGTGCACTAGACTGATGATGGTATTACTCTAAGCCAGCCGGCCTATGCACCAAAGATCTTGGAGAAGTGTGGTGTGGTTGGTTGCAACGTGTGCAAAGTACCTATGGAAGCAAGGTTCAAGTTGAGCAAGGTGAGCATTAATCCTCCCGTTGATGCCACATTCTTTAAAAGTATTGTGGGGGAGCCTTAGATACATGATGCATGCACGACCCAACATTGCTTACTCTGTGGGGCATGTAAGCCGCTTCATGGAGGCTCCAACAACTGAGCACATAACAGCCGTGAAACATTTATGCTACTCATAATATGTATTTCCATTATAATAAGAGGAAAGGAGAAGATGAACATTTGATCGGGTACAATGACAACGACATAGCAGGTGATGTTGATGACCAAAAGAGCACAACATGTGTGTTGTATCTTCTCAGGAAAAGCCTAATCAATTGGAAATCTCAGGAGCAAAAGGTGGTGGCACTATCGTCTTGCAGGGCGGAATACATTGATGCCACCACAACAGCTTTCCAGGGTATTTGACTCGGGTGCCAACTCTGTTACTTGATTAAGAAGGATCTCAGTTGCGCCACAATCAAAGTGAGTAACAAATCAGCTATATCGTTATGCAAGACCATTGTCCTCCATGACCACGGTAAACACATCGATATCCGCTATCATTTCATTAGGGAATGTGTTGAAGAAGGGAAGAAAAATGTAGAGTATGTGCATACCGACGACCAGCTTGCCGATATTCTGATAAAGCCACTTGATCAACTCACGTTTTTGGAAATGCGCACTAAGATAGGTCTTCATGCTGTAAAGATCAAAGAACAAGATTAAGGAGGTGAATGCTGACATTAATCTTGGTGTGATTCACTTTTGTATTTTTTAATGGAGTTGTGTGATTCATGTTTGTATTTTTAATTAAGTTTTTGTGACTCACGTGTGTGAAGAGTAGGAGTGGCCAACATTATATTTGCTACCTATGCATGAAGTTTGACTATATATATTAAGTGTAAGCTAAGTGTCAGTAAGCCAAGAAAGAGAAATAAAATCAGCAAGTTTAATTTTCTCTCAACTGTGTCGGACTTCTCTCCTTACAAGGCAAACACATGGGCAAAGAATACGCGCGAAATACGTGACACAGTGTTCGAAATCAAAACTGAAAATCGTATATTTTTTCCCGATCCAGGAGCGATGGATATTATATTACCACTGTGAGGTCGTTTATATGCATTTGGCGGGGTGGCAACAAAAATAACGACTCACTAGTGCGTTGTCGCTTCACCAAACATAGCCTAAAATGGGAAAAATACAACATTACATTAAAGATGGAGAGAATTTTAGATACGCTCAGCGTATATATGGATCGTGCGAGACTGTATTTTCAGTTTAAATTACAGCCGTAACTGCAATTGTGATCGTAATTGAACTGTATTTTCAGTTTACATTACAATTCTATCTGAGTTCAAAAAATTAGTTTTTAACAAGTATATTTTCACCAAAAAAACATATACATATGAGTACTTAAAATGAACATAAAAATACAAGGATCAATATTCCAAAACTTATTTTACTAACAAAATAAATTCTAACCTAATTTCTTCCTTGAGCATACCATCTTTAGGTACACTCAACGTTCCTAAAATTTACATTTAAAGATGAGGCTTCTTGTATAGATATGAACAATGGCACACTGATTCTCCCCAGCGTGACTGTTGTGAAACCTTTTCGCACGATGTGCGGGATGGACAACCCATGCAAACCACATCAGCACTTCTCAGGTTCAATATTTAGTGTGGCACGACGCATTGTGACAGTTATACGGTGAACGGGTGTTGTTCGTAACGAAAAATTTTTGCGTACGGCTATCGCACGGCTACAGTAGCCGTGCGATAGCCCATCCCAGCCGTTCACTCGCACTCGCGTAGTTGATGATGTGCGAGCACAATTTTTGATGGGCGAGTGAACGGCGGGATGGGCTATCGCACGGCACTGTAGCCGTGCGATAGCCGTACGCAAAAATTCCTCGTTCGTAACAGCTAACAAAGCATCACCAAAATGTTGCGCTCGTGCAAGTGTTAGTGTTATGTTCCGTACAAGTAGCTGGGACGACATGTTGCACTGAAGATTTCACAGCAATAAAGGGTGATGTTACTAGCCAAACTTAAATAACTATTATCAAATCATAATTAACCAGGTTCAATGTTTTTTGTGTTTTTTTTTCTAACATCATATGTTTCTTCTAGCAAATCAATCTTAACTCCTGTTCTAGCCCTAGTCATCGCACGTGAGTTCTCTCGCCATTTTCATCCGCCTGCTCATTCGCCGGTTATCCGCTCGTCTGTCGATTTCTCTCCACCAGAATTCTATGTGTCGGTTTCTCTTCACCAGAAATCATCGTCGTCGAGTTAAGGGAGCGGTTTCTTGCTACAAGCGGTAGTTTTCTCTTCACCAATCTCAGTCGCCGTCAAGTTTGCCGCTAGTTTCTTGCTGCCGCTTCATTCTCAGGTCATTCTCTCGTTGCTCTCGTTGATTCCAATCCGGAAACTTTGATAGGGTGCTAATTATTTCATCTTGCTTCAATATTGATGTGCCTCTAATTTCACATAATCAAAGTATGATGTTTCTAACATTTGACTCGGCGCTTCCTCACATCCAAAAATTAATTTTCATGGACTTTGTAAATGATAATCAATTTATGAGATTATGCATGAGAGAAGGATGCGCATTGCCGCAACTATATTCCCAATGAAGAAAGTATCATACACACATAGCAAGTTCATGTGAATGCATCATCAACTACAAATAGGGGTGCATAACGAGCCGAGCTCGAGTTGAGTTTGGCAAAATTTCCAAGCTCGAGCTCGAGCTAATCATTTCGAGATCGAGCTCGTCGAGCTCATTTTGTCCTAGCTCAAGCTCGAGCTCAATACCTGTTTATCGAGCTCGAGCTTCGAGCTCGCGAGCTTCGAGCTCGCGAGCTCGAGTCAAGCTCGAGCTGCTCACGAGTTTTTTAGCTCATGAGGTTGATTTTCCTTATATTTTAAAAAAATTTTAAAACAAATATAGGAATAAAAAGCTCCCGAGCCGACTCGTGAGCTCATGAACAATAATATCCGAGCTCGACTCGTAATCGAGCTCAAGCTCCAAAGGTTCAAGCTCGAGTCGAGTTTTTTTCATGCCGACTCAACTCAACTTGCTTCCCTAACTACAAATCATGAAAGATATAAATTTTGATTTCAATTTTCATAGCTATTAAAAATTAACAAAAAATTGTACTAATAATGTATACTTCAAAGATTTTTGGATAGCTAAGAAAGATACAAATTTTGATTTTAAATTTCTTATCCTATTAATTTACATAAAAATCTTGTCACAATGCTTTATTTTAGAGCAATGTTAAGTGCAAACTTATTTTGACAAATTACGGTTAAGTGCAAATCTAAAAAATTTAAATGCAGACTAATTATAAAAACAAAAAAAAAATTTTGGTCTATAAGTCCATATTAATTAGTAACAAGTCACTGTTAATCATAAACAATTTAAAGTCTTTAATATCTAAAGCAACAAATTATAAATTTAGAAAAAATTAGCATCAAAATATAAATTTATGTTAGAGAATATAGGAACAATAGCCCGTCTTTATTTCGCGATCTCTAATTTGATTAATTCTTAATTCTATTCATAACTTTTTTGTGTGTAATTGGACAGCAAATAGACTACTTTTCTGCAGTGCATCAATGGCAGAGCTAATTGGGGTTGGCCAGGCACAAACTCACCTCTCCAAATCCCTCTTCACCATTATCATAGGAAGCAATGACATATTTGCCTTTAAGAGCGATGACAAAGGCCACTCTTCCTCTAGTATGGACAAACACCTGCTGCAGTCATCCTCTTTATTGCCAATCGGAGCTCATAGAGGTGAAGTTGCTCGGTATTTATCACATTTTCGCCCTAATCAAACTCTTCTTCTCCTCTCTTTTTTCCTTCCATCCAACTCACATTTTACTGTTCTCCTGCAACCTGCTGCCTATTAACTGACCAACACACACTGCCATTTCAAATCTTAGTGGATTACATGTGGATTACCTGCTGTTCATTGTTCACGACGTAGCGGTGAATCCAAATCCGGAGGAAGTCGCCAGCGTTATGTATGTGAACAGGGGCGAACTGGAGGAGCTGCTAAGGAAAGCCGATGTCGGCGTGGACGGCATGAAGATCTCGCGCTGGTTCCGGCTGGAGATCGCTAGGGCGCGGGGGCGAAGCGAGAAAGATCCAGAGTCGCTGGTAGCTAGGGCACGTGCGTCATTCAGTGGTCTGCACTGTAATTTCTTTAGAAAGGAGATTTAATGATTTTGATTTTTTTGAACGGTCTGCACATAGCTATATATGAGTTGCACATAACACCACTCTTATTTTATTGCAGAGATGTTTGAGAGATTGAAAATGATTATATTTTTAATTATCCTTTTTGTAACAAAATATACATGATAACAAGTCCAATTTTATAATACTAAATGATATAGTATAATATAAATATTTTTTATAAAAAAAATTGAGTAATTTACTAATTATCATTTGATTTTCAAATTTGATGTTTTGCTAATAATAGCAAATGGTGTTTTGCGATTTGCCCCTCCTAATTCTCAAAAGGCCTCACAATATTCGTTCAATATTTTGAATACAAGAGTCTTTGGACATTTTTCCCACTATGGAGTCAACTATAGAAGACCGTAATCTTAATCTGGTCATAAAAACGAATTCCCGATTTAAAAGGGACTAATTGAGAGCAATTTGATTAACTAAGATCTTTATCAAATTAGAGGCCTTTTGAGTCTAGCTCTCACATATAATCATTCTCCTCTTAGGGTCTGTTTGACTAAGCTGTGGCGGTGCAGGAAGCAGTGGTGGAAAACAGTGGTGCATGAATCAGCTGTTTTGCAGTGGTGGAAAAATTTATGAAACTGTTTGGAAAACTGTATTTACAGTGCTGTGTGAAACAGTGATGCAGAATTAAACAGTGATAGTAATAATTAAACAAGCAGAAGAATTTACGAAATCTAAAAATAAATAAACAATTTGTTAAACATTAATTTTATTTAATTATAAAAGTAAATATATTAATATTCATGGGGTTCCCCAAAATATGTTCGGACGAGCTGAAGATTTTTTTCGCGATCTCTTCCGGCTCAACACTACAATTCAAACGGGCACATTCTCGCACAATTTCGAGTTCGTTTGATATTTCAAACGGACATCAAAACACACGTATGCGCGCTCGACTAGCTTAATAATTTTAATATATTAATTAAAACTATATATATTATAACTTTAATAATTAAAGTTATAATATAAATAACTTTAATAATATAAAATTTTAATAATATAAACGTTTATATAAATTAAATATATATATATATATATATATAAATTTTAAATTTAAATTTAAATTTTTTTTTAAACAATGCAGCGCTGCAGCTAGTCGTGCACGAAAAGACCCCGGTCCCGGTCCGGGACCGGTCCTGGGCAGGACCGGTCTTTTGGGGCACCGGTCCCGGACCGGTCCTGCCCAAACCGGTCCCGGTCCGGGACCGGTTTTCCCTCTGAAAACCGGGACCGGCTGGGACCGGAAAAACCGGTCCTAACCGGTCCTAACCGGTCCCAGACCGGGACCGGTTTTTAAATAAAAATTATTTTTAATGCCCTATGATTCTAAGTGTTGGGCAGTGAATTGTGTACATGAGCAAAAAAATAGAAGTTACAAAGATGATAATGCTTAGGTGGATGTGTGGACACACGAGACTGGATAAAATTAGGAATATATGTATTAGGTATAAGACAAGAGTAACACTAAAAGAGTTTGACTAAGATGGTTTGGACACGTACAAAGGAGACCATTTCGAGTCGATTTCGAGCCTCATAGGAATCGCACGTTTGTTGATTCGAGCCGACTCGATTAATTATTAAAATTTTTATTAATTGCAGATGGGTCGGATGAGATGCGTGTATTAGTTAATAAAATTGGCATTTTTTTATTGCAGATGGGATTTTATTAATTGCAGATGGCCTTGATACAATTACATTAATTGGATTTGTTGTCAATTTTTTATTAAACGCTTTAATGTTGTCATAATGTTAACATCCCATCAGACCCATCTACAATTAATTTCTGTCGCCTGTGCTGCCTGTGCTGCCTGTGCTGCCTGGCCCTCTGCGCCTTTAATTGGTTTTAACTTTTACTAATACCGTGTGCCTTTTCACGATTTCCCACAACATTCATATTTCAAGATTTCCCACTCATCGTTCATATTTCAAATTTCAACATTCGTATTTAAAGATTTCCCACAAGAATCCCCCTTTGTGTCGCCTATGCCCTCCGTGAAAGTGAGCCAGCGACCGGTCCCGACCGGTCCCGACCGGTCCCGGACCGGGACCGGTAAAAGACCGGTCTTAGACCGGTCTTTTACCGGTCCCGGTCCGGGACCGGTTTTGGTCCCTAAAACAGGGACTGGCCGGGACCTGTGGACCGGTCCGGGACCGGACCGGTCCTATCCGGGACCGGTCTCTGACCGGTCCCGACCGGTCCGGTCCGGACCGGTCTTTTTGTGCACGCCTAGCTGCAGCTTTAATATTTTTTTAAAGCTGCAGCGCTGCTCCCTGCCGCGGGCTGCACACCATTTCTGTTTGGCGGAGCGACAGAAAAAGCAGCTGCATGCTGCTGTGCTGCCGCTCCGCCAAACAGGGCCTTAGAAAGAAAATGATTGCTTTCCTTGAAGTTATTGAGTGCACTCCCGCTCCACCAGATTTGCCTCTGTGTACTGTTACAGGCGAGTGCGTGTAAGACTGACTTAAGGATTCATTTGGCCTGGCTTGTTTGCTCCGGTGAATTTGGTCAAAAACATCATTATGTTAGAATGTATGCTTGGCATGACAAAGATTATGATCACTAGCTACTACGAAAATAAATTAATTTTGAACATAAAATGCATGAATTTTTTTAGATGAGATCGGGCGCTCACGAACAACGGTTCATAACCACTGCATTCATGACCGCCACCACCGCGCCAAACGAAGCCTTAGATAACCACAAAAAGCGGCTTGTAAAGGTTGCACGGCCATGTTGGAGCACCTATCAAGCACTAAAGCTTCGTTTGGCGTGACATTTTTTGCTATTAGTTTGGTCAAAAATGTCAATATCATAGAATATATGTTTGGCATTCATGACCGCCGCCACCACGCAAAACAAAGCCTAAGGCTCTGTTTGGCACGGTGGTGACGATCATGAATATGGGAGTTAAATTGTCATTCGTTAATGCCCACCTAAGGAACTTCATCCACTTTTATATTTAAACGGATGAAGTTTGTTAGACGGTCCTAAAAAAATGACGATTTAATTCATGCATTTACGACCGCCACCACCGCGCCTGTTACAGACGGTAAGATAAAGTTTGTCAAGCCAAACAATTTTGGTTCGGTGAGGGCTGAATTGGGTTAAGTGGGCCTAATTACATCAATTAGGATTGCCTTGATCAGCTGAGGCCAATTTTGGCCAAAGGGGACTTACTGGCCAAATAAATGCTCCATTTGGGGGACTTATTTTCACCGGTCAAGCGGTCACGACCGCATGTACCGGATCTTAATTAAGTCCCGATTCATGCGGTCGTGATCGCTTGACCGGTGAAAATAAGTCCCCCCAAACGGAGCAAAAATCTGAGTTGGGTCGAATAGATTCTGTGTTTGAAGATCTGGAATTCAACTCCTGGGATCATAAGAACAAGAAATACGCCTAACGATCATAGGAGTAGAATTTAATAGATAAATTAGAACACCGGCAACAATCTCACCCCTTCAGAAAACTTAGCGGAATATGACCGATTCTGAACACTACTACCCTGTCAGCCCAGCCCTTGGCTCCAAGCTCGGCATAATAAGCATGGACAAATGAAGGGCATCACGGGACATAATCTTAGGCATTAATAAGCATGGACAAATGAAGGGCATCACGGGACATAATCTTAGGCATTTTTTGTGATGATAATGATTCAATGTTTTTTGCACAGTATAATCCAGAGAAGACTTGCTCAGGCCGCCCTTTATACATTCAAGAAAGTTTGTACGAAACTTTAAATAAATCTGCTTTAAAATTAACGCTTTCATGAAGATATTTTAGGGAGTAAACATCTATATTTCGCAATGGCGAAAGCTTAAGCTCAACAGAAAGAAAAAAAACATATTACCAAGGGAAAATCAACTGCCCCGACGTTTGGTAAAACGGATGTAAGTTGACGAGGACGAACCGATGCACTCGGAGTACACATCTCGGGGCCTGCTTAATGTTGAATCTAGTGATTATCCATCCATTATTTCGTTGTAAGCTTAAAGCTAATTAATTAATGCCATTGAGTGTTGAATATTTGTTCATGATTGATGCATTTAGGTTGTTGTTTGCATTGGAATACGTTAATTGTTGAGCATTCTCAATTAGAGCTGGAGTTAGCCCGCATTTCTCAATTAGAGTTAGATTCGTCTCCCCTTATAGCCTCGTCAGGTATCATAAATGAGCCTAATTTCATTGAAGAAAGCCAATAAAGCACTATAATAAGAAAACATTTTTTACCAAGAAAAAAGTAGTATATAATTAAAGGATACTTTGGTACTGAAGCTAAAAATCAATATTCACCTGCTAGCACTGAGACTTTGGGTTGTCCATGGAATTAGTCTTGCCAGTGCCCCTCACTAAAGTACTAAACAAAGTGTTCAAATCATTCTCCCTTCGAAAACCAAGTACAGATTTCACAAGTTAGAAAACCAAGTTCAAGTTTCCTATGAGTCGTGTTTGGGCGTTGGGTTTTTTTTTGGTTTGGGGGTGGAGATGGTGTGTGCGCACATTATCAAGGCTTACAAAGGATCTTATAAACAAACAAATCAGAAGACGACGCTTATATTTCTCACGCACATGTTCGGCAAAAAGGGCGCTCCGATGAGTTCTAGTGAAGCCTGATGAGGTCTAGAGGTTCTTGCCCAAACCTTCATATGTCTGATTTTTCCCCGAGGGTGTGAAGTCTTGCGAAAAAAAAGGAACACTGTCATAGTCTATGTCAAGAAACCCGCAGAAGCCCCATGCTGATTTCTCTTTATTTCTACCAGGTGTTTCCTGAGGATGACGCATGGACATTTCACAAATTACCCATTGGCTTGCAGTTTTTGGGCATACGTAATCCCTGTTTTTCTCAAGTTCTGTGATAATTTTGGAAAAATAATGTCATTTCTAGGCAGTGGAGGAACTAAATTTTGTCTAACGTGGATGCTAATTAAAAGTTAATTAAAGAAAATTTTTACATTAAAATGTCAAAACAGATAAATATTATAAAAACAATGCATAATAGTAGGCTACTAGCATTAAACATTACCAAAATAATGCATAATAGTAGGCTAGTAGTATTAAACATCACAAAACAATGTGTAATAATCCAGTAGAAATAAACATTACACAATGAAAATTTATAATAGCAGAAAACAATCTTTCCACAGTAGCAATTGAGACTGCCAGAAGACAAGCTAACTCCAAAAGTTGATAAAACAAACTGAAAATGATCATATTTTTTCAGCTCTACTGATTTTGCAGCAAGTCTACTTATGCTATTACTATGAGAATGCCTTATTAGAATGCACAACAAAAATATATACATCTTGTTAACCATCTAGTAACTATAATTCTAATTGAGTAAAATAGCACAGGTAAAACTCGACAAAGTAATTCAATTTCTCCTTATGAAATGAAATGAAATTGTGAGTTAGATCCTTGAAACACAAAGAAATAATTCGGTATTTATTTCAATTAATCAGAGAACATTCTGGAATAAGATGGAGGATCCATGAATCTTGTAATTACAAGAGATGCATAGAATAATCAAGAATAATAGAGATTCTAGATCCTTCCATACTTTCGAGAGAAAAATTCTTTAGGGCCTATAAAAGGGGAAGGCCCCCTCATTTGCAAGCATGCATCCAAGTTTGGACAAGTAATAGAGTTCTTTGGAGATTACTTCACTTGTGAGCTTTCTCTTGAGTTGTTTCTCCACTCTTCTCTTCAAGACCAACAATATCATGCAAGAGGCTGACTTAGCTAGGCTACGCAGAGTGGCAAAAGAGGAGCTAAACCCGCACAGAACCTTGTAAAAAGATAAGTTTGTGACAATTGGTATCAAAACGAAATTTTCTCAAGTTCGTGTTTGGTGTTACAAGAAGACATAGATGGATGGGGAAATGGGAAACTCAAGCATGGACAAACGTGGTAGAGAGGTCATGCAACAAGCTGAAAAAAAGATGTGAGGACAAAGCATATCACACGAGGAAGGACACCTGGATCTTGTGTTGATAGATTGGGACAAGTGTGACAACGGTGAAGCAGGACCACCTATATGTTCGTGGATAACTAGAGACCATCAAGCAAGTGTTGCTGGCTTGCAGAGACCTGGAACTATTAAAAGCACAAATCCGAGATTGCCTAGATGCCAATACGGAGCTGAAACTAGGGTGCGATCAGCTTGAGGAAGATTATAAGGAGCGAGGATGAATTGTCCTTATGCAAGGTCATTGTTAATAGAGGAAATGATGGGGGTATGGCAAATCCAAGAATTGATGTTCCTAAGCAAAGCCCTATATTGGAAAAGCCATGAAGCACAGATACTTCCCGAAGGCAGCGTACCCGTACCGGATATGTATCCGGTATCGGTACGTACCCGATACTCAACGGAAACACCTATGTGTGGGCACACTTGGACTTAGCACATCACTCTGCATATTGTGATAGGAGTATGTTTTTCTAGAGTAAACAAAAATTGACTTTATGCTAGGAAGCGTTGGTACGTCAAATTAAGTTATGTATCTGTACTGAGTATGTTTTTGGTACTGATATGTTTTTGTTACAAATATGTATATTGAACGTGTTGATATGACGCAAGTTATTAACAAAACGGCTAACTTGTCTCTAAACTAACCGGAGATTGAAGATGTTGATCTCCAACAATAAAGAAAAAAAAACGATGAGTAAACTTAAGTTTAATTTTATCTCTTTTGATTAAACATATAAGATGTTGAATTTTGTAATAATAATGAATGTTTAATGTTTGAATACTTCATGTTATGTTACATTGATTTGTGGGCTTGTACTTCAAGTTATGAATTATGCTTGATGTTTTGGGAACTATTTATTGCACTTGTGATATATATATATATTATATTTGTTATAGCGTATTATGTCGTACCCGTTTTCCTTTTTTTAAAATTTTGTCGTGCCATCGTACCGGGTACGTATCGTACCCGGTACCCGTACCGGTGCTTCTTAGTAGAAAAGGGATGCCAAGGAAACTAAACACTTCCTTCACCAAATGGAGGTTTACTTTGAAGGAAGTAATCTCACTAAGGTAACTGCATAAAAGGAATTTGATTTGCCTAACCAAAAGAAACATAATTTCTAACATCGATGTTATGGCGTTCATAGACGCGGCGCGGTAACATAATTCCTCACAAGATTAGACAGAGATCACAAAGTATCCATCTCCGATCTATAATGGAAATCACCTTCTCTAATATCCATCAAAAGCCCTTAAATCGCATGGCATCTGCATCCCTTCGGACCAAGTGATTCTGTTGCTGTCAAGATGCCAGTGAGGCCTCCCAATGACCCATTATCCAAGAAGCCCACATCGACCAGAGAAATGTTAGGGAACTCATTCGCCCCAAAAAAAAACTTCCGCTGACAAGGAGACAACAAAGCCAGTTGCTAGAGAGACACAAATGAAACCTCTCAACAAAGCAGACAAGGACTCCAATCGATAAGGACTCCTAAAGACATGGTTCTAACAAGGCAACTTGTCGACAAGGTAACAACAAAGCCCTTTGTTGATAAGTGGAAGTCTTTAATTTCAAGGTAACTAAACACCTAGGGGGTGAATAGGTTTTCTAGTCTTTTATTATTATCTTTAACTTAGTGTGTAGTTAGTTAGTAGTTATATGCTTTCAAGACAAACCACAAAGAACACACACAGAATTTATAGTGGTTCCCAAAATTATGAGTACATCAACTCTCCTCCCACCTTTCTAACTTCTTGTTAGACAAGACACTTCTCCAAAAACTCAGCTCCTTAGAGCTTACACCACAGATCTCTCAGGATCTCTCAGTATCCTCCAAAACTTACAACTCCGGCACAAAGCCCTACCTCAGAGCAAATTTGTTCATACAACTCAGTGATCAAATGATCACCTACCTCAGACTTGAATCCAAGTCCTACAGCTCAGGCTATGGAGGATAGCCCTACCTCAGAGAGAATGACTCTTCTACATCTCAGGCACAAGGCCCAACCTCAGATCCAAATCTGGATCTTACACTCATACTCAAAGGTCCTACACTCTGAGAGGATGACTCTCCTACAGCTCAGGCAAATTGCCCTACCTCAGGCACAAAGGTCCTACAACTCAAATGCAAAAGGATCCTACCTCAGACCCAAAGGTCCTACAACTCAGATCCAAAACTGGATCTTACACTCAGGCAAATCTGCCCTACCTCAGGCACAAAGGCCCTACAACTCAGATCCAAAAGGATCCTACAGAAATGAAAGGAGTTTTGTTTGTGTTGATTTGACACAGAGATATTTCTCTGTGTCTGCTTCCAAATCTGAGTTATCTCAGCCCTAACTATCTTCTCAGCAGCAAGAGAATGATCTTCAGTAAGTAACTGCCTCTGCTGGAAGAACCTCAGAAACTTGGCTCAACACTTGCTGAAGAAGACTGAAGATTTGTCAGGTCTTGAGTTCTTCAAACAACTAACATGAACCTGCAGAAACTTGAAAACTCTGCTTCTCTTTCTTTATCAGAAGCTTATCTGACTTTGTTGTAGCAGAAGAAAATGCTACAGCTAAATGGAACGAAGTTTTAGATTAGCTGGATCGACTTCAAGCTTCTAGCTTGGCAGCAATGGCGAGGAAGATGAAGTTTAGCCGCAATTTAGTGAAAAGAATAAAACCCTAAAAGTTAAGTTCCTCCTTCTGAACCTATCTCTTTTATCTTCCGCCGATTAAAAGCTTCATCACTCAACGCTTTTATACTTAGCCGTTTCTCTGAAGTCTGTCAGCTTGCTGAGGTATTGAGTGCGTTGAGTGAAGCTTCATCACTCAACGCTTTTGTACTTAGCCGCTTTCTATCTTCTTTCTTCTTAGGCTTTGACTGCAGCAGCATGACTCAACGCTTTTGCTGTCTGGCGTTGAGTGAACTGACTTCACTCAACGCCCGTGGACTTAGCCTCTTTTTCAGCTTGCCAATACTAAGGCTTTGACAGACTCAGCTATACTCGACGCCTTTTAATATATGGCGTTTAGTGAACTGTCTTTACTCAACGCATGTGGACTTAGCCGCAAAATTTCTTTGCAGACTGCTAGGCTTTGACAGTCCACACTTTACTCAGTGCGTTTTGGCATTTGGCGTTGAGTGAACTGGCTTCACTCAACGCCTGTGGACTTAGGCGATTTTCAGCCTTTCCAGCATCTTCCGTTGACTTCTGGCGTTGAGTGAACTGACTTCACTCAACGCATGTGGACTTAGACAGATTTCTGTCTCTCCACTTCTCCACCTTGTGACTACCTATCACAACCACTTAGAAAACCTGTCTAAACTTGTTCCATGGAACATCCTGCACATGATGAGCTTGAACAACATCAAATATAACCATGTTCTTAGTGTTGATGGTGATGCTTCTTCAAATCAAGACTAGGAAACATTGAGGGCAATATTCCCAACAATAAGGCGCCTCCAAATCCTCTATTGACAAGGTGTCTGATCTTGTGATTCCTCTCATCCATCCCTTCGAACAAGTTCGTCCCTCGAGGTTTACACAGTTTCTTGAAGATCTAATCTCCACATAATTCTAACTAAACAACTAAGAAAACAACGAAGACCACGATCCCAAAGATATTCTCTACAGATACCTCTACGAAAAGAAGATGACTTATCCTGTAGGTGCCACCAAGATCCAAGTCTCCTATGGTCCCACATACCCTCCTGGTCAGAATCTCGATATTCTCTTTGTTGATTCTTTGTTTCTTTTTTACCTATGGTGGTTTACAAACTCCTCACCATTTGTGCAAGTACTGGTGAAGATCTCGGACTTCTCGCGCTCACTTCTCTATCTTTTTCCCCCTCCGGGGGAAAACATGGTGGACCTAAAGCTGAGGCAAGACTTCGAAAAATAATTTGCAGGAGTTATAGTTAGGACGAGCCTCGATTGTACTTCCCGAGGCTTCTCACTATCAACTTTGATGACATGGTTGCTTGCCCAATGGCGCTAAAGCTACAAATATTGCTCAACGAGATCTGACATCCGATAGTTTAAAATACCCCACCACTGGTATTCGGTATCCCACCACTGCTTTTCCTAAAGTTATAGTCATCCTAAACAGAGTCATACTATATTACTAATATTTTATTTTGGATATTCTTCTACTATATTTCTTTTATATACATGACTCAATCATTGTTATTTGTTATGATAATATTTTACTTACAAGTCTACTTAATATACATTTTCTTTATGAGATATACAAATCCGATATTTTAAGAAATCTCTGACATTTGATATTTTAAAACCCACTCTGACATATCACAAATATCTGACATTTACAAACTTGAGTGCGGCTTGACACACTAGAAAAAGATGCGTCGCAAGTTTATGAAAGGTTGTGGGATATGATAGATTTGGATATTTCTCTAACACTTCATTTAATCACAAGGTGTTTCAGCAAACATAAACACCACAATCACAGATAGCAAACAGAAATAAGATAAAAAATAAAAAATGCAGGAAATAAAAATTTAGGCTATAGAGATGGCATCCAGATGATTTAAGGATTTATATAGAGGTTCCCCAATAAATCTGGGTACGTAACCTTTTCCCAAATGTGGGCTTGGACTGCCTTCACCAAGGAGACGAGTCTTTTCCACTGGAGACTACAACCCGACGAATCTTTTCCACTAGAAATTCAAACCCTGCTCAACTCTTTTGAATGGAAAGACATGTAACCCTTTATAGCTTGTGTGAGTGAAGGTTTGGTTGAGAAAATTTATAGCCTCAAGAGATAAGAAAAACACAACTTCTTGAGAGAAGTTATAGAAAGATAGAGAGATGAGATTCACGATTAGACTTGCAATAGAGTTCTAGAGAAAAGTTTCTTCTTGTTGTTGGATATAGATATATATCTCGTTTTCTTTTCTATTTTATTTCTTTCCTCATAAAATCCCCAAAAGTATGTACATTTTCTTTTTCTGGACTTGCTTTGTCTTGGACTTGGTTTGTCTTATTCACAAAGGCTCTAATTTCATATCTGCTCTACAACAGTTATATTGTTAGTTGACTGCTCTGTCAAAGATCAACTAATAGCTCGATCAAATATCAACCAACAGCTCAGTCAAAGGTCAGCTAACAGTCTGTCACAGGTTAGCTAACAACTCGGTCAAAGATCAGCTAATAGTTCGGTAAAAGGCCAGCTAACAACTCGGCCAAAGGTTAACTAACAGCTCGGTCAAAGATCAGTTAACAGTCGGTCACAGATCAGCTAACAACTCGATCAAAGGCCAGCTAACAGCTCAGTCAAATATTGAAAGGGGTGAACAGTTGAGTAAATCCTCTGAGAATTCTCTAGAGGGGGGTGAATAAAGATTAAAAAAGATTCAAGATATTTTACTTACGTTATCAGAGTGTTTTCAGATTTGCATCTACAATTCCCGACCACAATAAATAAGTAAAAGCAAGAAGTAAAGTGCAGAAGAGTAAACACAACACAACACACAATCATAGAAAGTCACATCACAGAAGACACCAAAACTATAGTGGTTTCCCAAAATCTGGGTACATCCACCCTTCTATCACTTTGATAGGAATACATTATCCTAGTGACTTAATCTTTTGATAAGGGTACATCCACTCGTCAGAACCTGTCACTGAATATTTTGAAGACGAATTCTAAAAACTCTTTACTCAACAATACAAAATGAGAAGAGTAAGAGGGAAGGAGTTAATGAAAAGTCTTCAAGATGAGTCCTCTCTCAGCAAAAAGCTGAGGACTGTAGGCACTAAGTGTTCTGGATCCTTTCAATATGATGCTTGAGAAGAAATTGCAAGAACTATAAGCCTTGGATCCACAGAGAATAGATTGTTTTGTTCTAACAGCAGCAGTAGAAAAAAAGAAAGTCGAAGAAGGTTGTTGTCTGCTCTATCAATGTTATGTTTCTCTATATATTGTGTATTCTCGTCTCTCTTTTTAGTACATTCTTTTTGAACAAATTTGAATTTCTCCTATTCATGGTAAATTTCTTTTTAAGGAATGATATCATTTTTTTTCAAATCTACCTTAATTAATTATGAACATCTCTTCAAATTTCTTCCTCATAAACTATTGTGAAATTGGTGGAGGATTCTTTCCTTTAAGCTCTTCTTCCAACAACCAAAAGTATTTGAAAGAATTCCATAAAAACTTCCAGTGAATAAGCCTGGATATATCCTCTGTTAATTCCAAATTAAGCTTTATTCGACGTTGCATCGACTTCAAATAGAAGTTACGTCGAGATATGCCTTTAAATTGAAGTCTAGTCGACCTGACTTTATAATCGACATTACGTCGATATCATATCGACACATGCGTCGTATTCTATCTTAGAGTAGCGTCGACTTAACTTTTGTTAATGCTCTAAATTCTAGTCGAAGTGACTTCGACTTCTAATCGGCGTTGCATCGACTTCTAGTCGATGTTCACTTCTATTGATTTTTTTCTCTATTTCAGTGTGTCTACCTCATGTCTTTGACTCAATTGATTTCCTAAAATATCTATGACCACATTACCCTCTTTATATAACATGGGTAATAATTCTAGGTTATAAAATCACTTTTAATTTAATTCGTTAAGTTAAATCAATAGAGTTTTTCCCAAAAAAGATCAGCTAACAGTCGGTCACAAATCAGATAACACCTCGGTCAAAGGTCAGCTAACAATCGGTCACAAATCAGCTAACAGCTCGGTCAAAGGTCAGCTAACAGTCCGGTCAAAGGTCAGCTAATAGTTCGGTCAAGGGTTAGCTAACAATCGGGTCAAAGGTTAGCTAACAATGGGTTACAGATCAACCAATGTTTCTTCTGGCTTCATTGTAGCTGCTTCTTCTGAGCTTCCTCCTTCTAAAAGTGATCTTATTAAGATCTTGTACCAACAAAAACGCATGAATTTTTCCAACAATCATCCTCTATTTGATGATGACAAAACCATAAGAAAATGATAAGACTTTCCTTTAAAAACACTTTTTTTTAGTTCCTCCAGAGACATTGGCTTCAAGCAGATTTTCTCCCCTGGCTTGAAGTAGGTGTTACAACTTCTGAATAAATTTCTTATAAGAGATCATCTCCTCCTTTTGAAATATTTTATTGCACCAAACTTCTCCCCATTTTTGTTCTCAGACAAATAGGGTCTTCGGGATATTTCTTTTCACCTTGTTTGAATGTCTACAGACTGTGCGTTTTCATTTGGGTTACTAATTAGAAGTGGCATCTCTGATACAATTTGGAATTTGCTTCAGCTCTAGATCTTCATAACATTCTTACCTTTCTGCAGTTTCCATCTTCATCTACATCATCTGAGTCTAACTCTAAGTGGGAAAGTGAGTAAAACTCCCCTTGAGATGGACAGCTCCTCTTTTAATCTTTTTCTTCTGTTGGTTCAACTGCTCTTTTGGTTTCATCTCTGAGTTTGCCTTCAATAAAGTTCTTAGGAAAGATTAAGGGCTCTTTCAGACACATATAGTCAAAAGGGTAGACTTCTTTGCTCCATGTTTTGACTAGACCTCTTTTGTGTCCAAGTTCTAAGTGTGCACCTTGGTGCATTTGGACCTACTAATATCTGCAATCAGGAAGGATAGGGTCCCAAAATGGATTTGGGACCTATTGAAATTATCGGGTCAATGTCGGTCTATTAGAGTCTTTAGGTGCATTTGTGTTTAGTCCCACACCGGTTATCGGTGTCTTTGAGTCACGTTGTAATCATATTTAAAGTCTCTATGTGGATGAATGAATCAACTCTTCTATTCTCTCTTTACTCTTCCAACATGGTATCAGAGCCTAAATGATGTGAAATCCTAAAAATCTATTCCCGTGGGCCGGTGCGCTACCCGCTGCTGCTTCCACCTTTTTTTTTCTCTGCCCGATCCCGGGTCCCGTCCTGGGCTCCCGATGAGCTGCAACCTGCCCGCTCCCGTCGATGGAATGGACGATTGATTCCATCGACGGGAGTGGCCGTCTCTTCCCCCCTTCAGCGACGGAGGTTCTCAGCCCTATCGACGATGTGCCTTCCTGCTGCTGCACTCGATCCCGTCGATGCCGACGAATGCTACTTCCATCGACGTCGACGATTGCTGCTTCCGTCGTTGTCCTTCTCCTCGTTAGCTTCTGATCTCTCTGCGATCGTCGATCTCGTCGTTGAAGGCATCGTGTTCTGTCGCTGGTGCTATCATCGCCGTCGTCTGCTATCGCGGACCTCTCATCGACTATCCTTCTTTCGCTGGCTCCGCTCATCTTCTGTCAGCGTCCAGCCCCCTTCCTTGATGTTGCAGCAACTGTGCTCATGTGACATCGAGTGGATAACGTCCTCCCTGCTGGCTTCCTCTAACCTTCAGGCTTTGTTGCCAGCGGCTATGGCAAGTTTTTTTCTCCAGTCGACGATCGCGTCGTGTCGTTCTTCTCCTGCCCGTCGACGCTCTCCTTCGTCGAATCCGATGGCTTCTCTCAATCCCGGCGCAGATCCGGTCTCCTCCGTCATGCCCGGCTGCGGCTCTTGTCGACGATCCAGCATGGCCCTCGCAGCTCCCGGTTCCAGTCGACGACTTTTTTGTTCCTGCAGTTCTTGTGCAGTTGCTACACCCTGCATTTCCTACAATGTTTCCTCTGTCGTTCCTGCTGCCTTCTGTTTCCTTTGTCATTCCTGCTTCCTTCTTGTGATCCCAACGAATCCAGCAGCTGCCCCTCTGATTTCTATCGCTTCCCGCAACTGCCAACCCTTATTGGGGTGCTGATCTCTCAAGGATGATGAGGCTATGCGTTTTTTTGTTGTTTTATGTGTGGCGTATGATGTTGGCGTCTTGTCTTCGTATTTTGCCTATATGCATGTGTATTCCACGTGAGGGGGAGTGTTTGGGATGAGGGAGAACTGGATGATCTTTCCCGTTGTTCGCTTTAGTCCCACACGACCTCTAGGCTTATGTCGTGTGTTCTTTGTTTCTCCTCATTTTTCTTTGGATTGGTCGTGTGTTGGGACACGATTGATGTTGGTGTTCCAATCTCAGCGGGTTGTGTAGTGTGGGATTGTTTCGTGCGGGATTGTGTCGTGAGGGACCGTCTTTTGTACGGATTATCCCAGACAGATTATCCCCGACGGATTATCCCCGATCACTCGTTTGATGATTTGCTCCACATTTTTCGTTCTCTTTCGCATGTTGTGTGTGTAGGTGATGTTGGTTGACCGGTCTCCAACGAGTCCATATCATGTGTGGGTCTTGTGTCGTGTGTGGGTCAGCATCGTGTGTGGCTATGTCCCCGGCTTGACTCCCCGGTTTGGAATTTCCTCGATGGCTCGTCTGATGTTTGTCCCGCATCGCTTACCTCCATTGTCGTTATTTGTTGTGTCCAAGCTGAAGGGTTCCCCCTTCAGCTTGAGGGGGAGTGTTGGAATTATCAGGTCAATGTCAGGCTATTAGAGCCTTTAGGTGTATTTGTGTTTAGTCCCACACCGGTTATTGGTGTCTTTAAGTCATGTTGTAATCCTATTTAAAGCCCCTATGTGGATGAGTGAATCAACTCTTTTATTCTCTCTTTATTCTTCCAACAGAACCATTAATAACATTGCTCACACAAACTCATGGCCTCCTTATGTAGCCATTACCATGGGAGTATGTGTTTGTGTGGTTAAAGTGTTAAACTAACAGTCAATCATGAAATGATCAATCTTAACACAAAAAAATTATACCCATTATATGTATGCCTTTTCTTTTAGGAGACCAATAAGCAATAGAAAATTGCATGGGCTGAGCCATCTATGACCCTGTGTTATCAAGGCGCGCGCCTAGGCGCGCCTGAGGTGCCAGGCGCACTACGTTGCGCCTTGGGAAGCCTTGGGTGGGCGATGTGCTTGAGGCGCGCCTAGGCGCACTCAAGGCACGCCTAGGCGCACTCAAGGCGCGCCTAGGCGCACTCAAGGCGCGCCTAGGCGCACTCAAGGCGTGCCTCGGAGCGTTCGCCAAAATTGAGCGAATCGGGCGCCCAATTCGCCGAATTTGAGCGAATCGGGCGCCCAATTCGCCGAATTTGAGCGAATCGGGCGCCCAATTCGCCGAATTTGAGCGAATCGGGCGCCCAATTCGCCGAATTTGAGCGAATCGGGCGCCCAATTCGCCAAATTTGAGCGAATCGGGCGCCCCAATTCGCCCAATTTGCCGAATTTGAGTGAATTGGACGTCCATTCGCCGAATTTGAGCGAATTGGACGCCCCATTCGCCGAATTTGAGAAAATTGGGCGCCCCATTCACCAAATTTCAGCGAAATGGGCGCCCAATTCGCTGATTTTCCATGATTGGGCACCCAATTCACTGAGTTTATTTTTTCCCATTTTTTGCGTCTCACGTGCCTTAGGCGCGCGCCTGCGCCTTGCGCCTAAGCTCCAGGACCCCTTTGCACCTTAGTGCGACTTGCGCCTTTAATAACATAGCTATGACCTGAAGGTCGTTCGGCGGCCAGTGTTCATTGAATGTTGGAAAGAAGGGCGGGCAACCATTGTTAATCGATGTTGCGGTCGGCTTTCAGAAAGCCTGTCGCCCCTTCCTATAGTGGGATCGGTGATCGCCCGGTCGGCGATCAGTGATCAGTGAGGTCAGCAGTCGGTGACCAGCCCAACTGCGATCAGTGACCGAAGGCTGAAACAGAGAATTTTTTGTAGCTTTCACTTTTCCGCAGAGAGTTTTTTCATCTTTGAGTAGGAGATAGGGTTGTGATGAGAAACAATGTCTGTGAGAAGGTGACAATGTGAGAAGGTGACAAGGGTGATGAGCAAGCTTCTTCTTTTCCATCATAAGTTTAGAAGGTTTCTTCATTTCCTGAGAAATTTTAGAGTTGCAATCACTGCTTTTCTCATTCTCAGTTCCTCCAAATAAAAAGATGGGGTGATCTTTTCTCAGTGGACATCTTTGAGTTGCACCCATAGAAGAATCAAGTACCTAATCTTCATTTCTAAATTCTTACATGAAGATTTTCAGTCATAGATTTTAGTTTGTTACTCCTACCATTGATGCAATCAAGCTCTTTGAGCTTTTGAAAGTTTTGTAATTAGTATTTTGTTTTCCTCAAGATTTTCTCAGTTTTTCTTCAAGAGACTTCTCTTCCCAGGAGTCACACAATGATTTATGTTGAAACTTGAGATGCAAGCTTCTCATGCAATTCAGAGTTGCACTGAGAGAGATGTTGATTCTCTAGAAGGAGATCCTTAATTCTCCTTTCAGATTCAAAATTTTCTAGGCACAGGCCTTCAAAAACATTTCTAAAGTCTGAAGCAGATCATTCAAAAGAACTAAACATTATTACTGGCTAGGATTGCTGTAGAGTTCTGTAGGGGAACAGATCCTTCTTTCTTGCTGGAGATACATATATTTCTCTCTTTCTTTTCTATTTTTATTTCTTTCCTGATCAAATCTCCAAATGCACGGGCATTTCTTTTTTCTGGACTTGCTTTGTCTTATTCTGCAACCACCCTAATTTCTTCTCTTTTCTGCAACAACTCTTCTCTTAGATGACTGCCCCGTCAAAGATCAACTAACAGCTCGATTAAAGATCAGTTAACAGATGATCAAATGCCAACTAACAGTCAGTCACAAATTAGCTAATAGCTCGGTCAAAGGTAAGCAAATAGCTCGATCAAAAGTCAGCCAACAATTCGTTCAAAGAACAGCTAACAGTCGATCAAAAGTCAGCGAACAGATTGAACAAAGGTAAGCTAACAGTTCAGCCAAAGTGTTAAAATATGCCCTTTTAAGTTTTTATTTTTAGTTTCCTTTCCCTCTATTATTGTATTACCTCTATATATAGAGGTACCTAATATTGAAATGAAATCAATTTATTCTGCCATCCAACATGGTATCAGAGCTCGACATGTTCCTGGTGCCCTAAATTTCCGACGGCTCCGCCGTTCCCATTCGCCCACCGACCTCTCTCCCGCTCTCACCCGCCGTCTCTCGCGACTCCAGCGATTCGTTCGCCCAACCCCGCCAGGCCTCCTTCCGCTCCAACCCCGCACCCTCTCCTTCCGCTCGGTTCCGCTAGGGACTTCTCTGCCCGGTTCCGCCAAGGCTCCTCCTCTTCAGCTCTTCTTCCGGCGACGGATAGTCAATGCAGTGAGTGACCTGCTTCTTCAGATGTCGTGAACCCTTCTTGGTGTCTCTTATGGAGTGGATTTCTCTTCCTCTCGTTTTTCTTGTTGCCTAAATCTTGGGTTGTCTCCGGATTTCTATTCCTGAGCCATTATGTCTAGCAGAGCTGATTCTCCCGCTCCCTCATCAGAGGTTGTTCCTCTGACGATTTTCTCTGTGAAAACCCTGATCATAATACTCTTCGGATCACTACCATTCGTCTAGATGACTCTAATTGCCTGTCATGGTCCCGGTCTATCACCCTGGAGCTCAAGAGTCGTAGTCTCTTTGGCTATGTCACTGGCCAAATGAAGGAACTAGGCAGAACCTCTTCTGAATGGGTGCAGTGGGAGTCAGAAAATTCCTTAGTCATGTCCAGACTTACTAATTCGATGCAGGAGTCCATTGCCCGTAACCATCTATTCCTCGACAATGTTACAAGCATTTGGCGACGAGCGGAGTCTACCTACTCTCGGCGAGACAATGCTACTCAGATCTTCCATTTGCGATGGAAGATCTCCTTACTCCGACAGGGTGACCGTCCTCATTTTGCGTACTACTTGGAGTTCACGCAGCTGTATCAAAAACATGATCATTTTGATCCTCTTACATTTGTTAGCCTTATTGATGAGGCGATGGTTCGTGCCAGAGAAGACCGTAATCACATATTTGTATTTCTTCATGGTCTGCATCGAGACGTCGATCAGATCAGTGTTCAGATTTTGGGGCGTCCGCAGTTACCTTCTCTTCCTGAGAGCTACAGCATTGTGCAACAGGAATTTGATCATCGTCAGACCCTACTTCCTGATCCTGTGCCTGAGGGCTCTGCTCTGGCTGCTACATAACCTTCTCTTCCTAGTAGTCGTCCATCCCGTGACTCAAAGATGAAGGGATCCGATAAGGATCATCTCCTCTGTGATTATTGTGGCAAGAACCGCCACACTCGGGATCCTTGCTTCAGGCTCCATGGGTTCCCTCCATAGGGGATGCTCCACCTCGTGGCGGTCGTGATTATGGGCACTCCTCTGGTCATCACACTTCTCCTCGTGCTGCTAATCTCACTGATGCTACTACTGATATCCATCCTAACTATTCCAGTTCTGATGGCTATGCCCCGCCTGGTGCATTTACTGTTGATGAAATGCTAGCCCTCCGACGCTTAATGCAGGGACTTTTTACGAAGCCTTCTGCCTCTTCCTCCTACCCTCACACGGGACTTCCAGGTGCTCATTCAGCTGCCTCTCGTCCTTCCACCTAAGTTATCAAAGGCGCAAGGCGCACCGAGGCGCAAAGGGCCCCTGGAGCCTAGGCGCAAGGCGCAGGCGCGCGCCTGAGGCACGTGAGGCGCAAAAATTGGGGAAAAAGAAAATTGAGCGAATTGGGCGCCCAATTCGCTGAAATTGAGCGAATTGGGCGCCCAATTCGCTGAAATTGAGCGAATTCGGCGCCCAATTCGCTGAAATTGAGCGAATTCGGCGCCCAATTCGCTGAAATTGAGCGAATTCGGCTCCCAATTCGCTGAAATTGAGCGAATTCGGCGCCCAAATTGAGCGAATTCGCTCAATTTCAGCGAATGGGCGCCCAATTCGCTCAATTTCAGCGAATTGGGCGCCCAATTCGCTCAATTTCAGCGAATTGGGCGCCCAATTCGCTCAATTTCAGCGAATTGGGCGCCCAATTCGCACAATTTCAGCGAATTGGGCGCACAATTTCAGCGAATTGGGCGCCCAATTCGCACAATTTCAGCGAATTGGGCGCCCAATTCGCACAATTTCAGCGAATTGGGCGCCCAATTCGCACAATTTCAGCGAATTGGGCGCCCAAGTGCGCCTAGGGGGTGCCTCGGGTGCGTCTAAGATCATGTTTTTGCCAACATCAAAAAAAAAAAAAAATTTTAAAAATACCTTAAAAGGCCCGGGCGCGCCTTTGGCGCGCCTGGGAGCCTGTAAGGCGGGCGCGCCTGAGGCGCGCCTGGGGCACATCGCCCGCCTCAGCTGTGCTGAGGCGCGGCGGGCTGCGCCTGGTGCGCCCGGCGCCTCAGGCGCGCCTAGGCGCGCGCCTTGACAACTTAGCCTTCCACCCAGTGAATTATTGACTCTGGGGCCACAGATCATATGATTGAGTCCTCCAAAGGTTTTGTCTCTTATACCCCTCTGTCTGGATGTGATAAGGTGAGCATGATAGATGGTCCTCTTTCTTCTATTGTCGGAAAGGGTTTCATCTTCTGCTCCTCTCTCACTTTATCTTTTGTCCTTCATGTTCCCAATTTTACTCGTAATTTACTTTCTATTAGTCATCTAATTAACTTCATGCACTACTCTGTGACCTTTCTTCTTTCCTCTTGTGTCTTTCGGAACCTAACGACGGGGAAGGTGATTAGTTCTGGTAGCATGATCAATGGTCTCTATGTGCTCGACTCCAGCCCAACTTCACTTCCATTGGCTCTTCATTCCAGCACTAACCATCCTTTGTATTCCTGGCATTGTCGTCTGGATCACCGTCTACTTCTGTTATGAAATCGTTGTTTCCCGTAATGTATTCTGTTGTTTTTTATTCATTTTGTGTGTGATGTTTGTATTTTAAACAAACAGCATCGTACTTCATTTAAGCATGTTTTGTTGCTTAGTACTACACCTTTTGTCATTATTCATACTGATATATGGGTGCCCTGTCCCAAACCTTCAATTTTTGGTGTGTGATTTGTTACTTTTATTGATTGTTTCTCTTGTACCACTTGGTTACATTTGATGCGCCACAAAAGTGATGTTTTTTTCTGTTTTCCGACGATTTCATAATATGATCTCCACTAGATTTCATACCACAATTAAAATTCTTTGCAGTGACAATGTTCGTGAATACATGGATTCGCAGTTTGAGTGATATCTTGTTGATCATGGCATCCTCCACCAGACTACCTGTGCTTATTCCCCAGCACAAAATAGTGTTGAGCGAAAAAATTGTCATCTCCTGGAAGTTGCTCATTGCCTCTTGTCCACCATGCATCTTCCGAAATTCTATTGGGGCCATGTGGTTCTTACTGCGGCATATCTCATTAATCGTATGTCCTCCCGTGTCCATGAGAATGTTACTCCTCTTAACACTCTCCATGTGCCTTCTACTCAGCTCTCCCCTAAGGTGTTTGGATGTGTTTGCTTCGTTCATATCCACCACCCTTGTCCTTCCAAACTCGATCTTCGCGCACTCAAGTGTGTTTTTATTGGCTTCTCTCCTACACAGATGGGGTATAAGTGTTTTCACCGACCTATAAAGAAAGTGTGTCACAATGGATGTCACGTTTCGTGAATCCGAGGCATACTACCCTACTTCGGATGACCCAGCCTCGGGTGAATCCTCTCTTGTTCTTGTTCCCTTTGTTCCCCTGCCCATACCTACATCGTATCCCTCACTTCAAGGGGAGACTCTACCAGTGGAAGTGAGTCCTCCTACTATGTCTCAACCTCTTCCCTCTACTACTCCAAGCTTGCAGGTATATACTCGGCATACAAAGAGGGCAAGAACACAAGATCTAACTATGCCACTAGAACAATCATTGAATCCTGACTCAGGGCCTTGCGATCCACCGATTGCCCTTAGAAAAGGTATCCGCTCTTGTACTCGTCATCCTCTATCACATTATGTATCTCATGACTCTCTTTCTATTGCCTACAAGACCTTTGTGTCCTCTCTTGCTTCTTTTGTCATAGTTGTATCATGGCAGCAGGCTCTGGAGGTCCCAATGTGGAGAGAGGCAATGGTTGAGGAAATAAATGCTCTTGAGAAGAACCATACATGGGATTTGGTGTCTCTTCCCTATGGAAAGAAGACGGTTGGGTGTAATTGGGTGTTCTCTGTGAAACGGAACACACAAGGGATTGTCGAGAGGTGCAAGGCAAGACTGGTGTCAAGGGGTTATAGCAAACTCTTGGTATTGACTATCAGGAAACGTTTATCCCGGTGGCAAAGATGAACACTATCAGGGTCTTGTTATCTTGTGTTGCATACAAGGGTTGGAACCTTTGACAATTTGATGTGAAAATGCATTCTTTCATGACAATCTAGATGAGGAGGTCTACATGTCTATTCCTCCAGGTGTCAACTCCTACAGGTGCAGAAGGGAAAGTCTGCATATTAAAAATAGCTCTATATGGGCTGAAGCAATCCCTAAGAGCCTAGTTTGGGAGGTTCCACAAGGCTATGGTGTCATTTAGATATTTTCAGAGCAATGTTGATCACACGCTATTCATTAAACATAGGATCGGGGAACTCACTGTTCTCATTGTGTATGTTGATGATATAGTTTATGTTATTAAATGCGCAAGACGCATCGATGCGGAAAGGTTCCCTGGAGTCAAGGCGCAGACGTGCGCCTGAGGCACGTGAGGCGCAAAAATGGGGGAAAAAATAAAATCAGCGAATTGGGCGCCCAATTCGCGAAAATTCAGCGAATTGGGAGCGCAATTCGCTCAATCGCAGCGAATTGGGAGCCAAATTCGCTCAATCGCAGCGAATTGGGCGCCCAATTCGCTCAATCGCAGCGAATTGGGCGCCCAATTCGCTCAATCGCAGCGAATTGGGCGCCCAATTCGCTCAATCGCAGCGAATTGGGCGCCCAATTCGCTCAATCTCAGCGAATTAGGCGTCTTGGTGCGCCTCGAGTGAGCCTCAGGTGTGCCTCGAGTGCACCTAAGCGCACCTCAGACACATCGTCCGCCTAAGCCATGTTGAATCACAAGGGAGTGCGCCCGACGCCTCAGGTGCGCCTAGGCGCGCGCCTTGGTAACACAGGATATAGTCATAACAAGGGATGATGTTGAAGAATCTAGAATCTAAAACAGAAAATAGTTAGGGAGTTTGAGGTCAAATACCTGGGAAAACTCAGGTATTTCTTTGGTACTGAAGTTGCAAGATACAAACAGGGAATCTTCATTTCTCAAAGAAAATATACTCTGAATCTCCTTGAGAATGTTAAGGATGAGTGGATGTAGACCAGCTGACACCCCGATTGAAGCAAATCATTGATTAGGGCGCAATGATAGAGAGGTGATTGAATACATCTCAGAGTTCCAAAGATTAGTAGGGAGGCTGATCTACCTTTCCCACACTCACCAAGATATTTCTTATGCGGTGAGTGTTATCAGCCAGTTCATGCATGCTCCTAAGACAAGTCATGTGGATGCAGCTCACAGAATTCTCAGGTATCTCAAGTCCTCACCAGGAAGGGGTATCTAGTTTACTCTAAATCCAGGTTTAAGTATTGAAGTTTATACTGATGTCGATTGGGCCGGGTCTGTTGAGGATCGGCGATCAACTTCAGGATATTGTTCTCTTGTTGGGGGAAACCTTGTTACTTGGAGGAGCAAGAAGTAACAAGTTGTGGCAAGATCCAATTCAGAAGCCGAGTTTAGAGTTATGGCTCACTAGGTTTGTGAAGGTTTATGGCATCGCGATTACTGACATTGGTATTGCTGAAGCAGGACCTATCCGACTGTATTGTGATAATAAGTCAGCTATTAGTATCGAGTCAGCTATTAGTATCGCCCACAATCTCGTTCAACATGACCGCACTAAACACATGAAAGTAGATCGACACTTTATCAAGGAGAACATTGAGATAGGAACTGTGTATATGCCATTTGGGTATGGTTAACATCTCTTTGGTATTGAAGTTGCAAGATACAAGCAGGGAATCTTCATTTCTCAGAGAAAATATACTCTGAATCTCCTTGAGAATGTTAAGGATGAGTGGATGTAGACCAGCTGACACCCCTGATTGAAGCAAATCATTAATTGGAGCGCAATGATAGAGAGGTGATTGAAGACATCTCAAAGTTCCAAAGATTAGTGGGGAGACTGATCAACATGTCCCACACTCACCAAGATATTTCTTATGCAGTGAGTGCAACCAGTTTATGCATGCTCCTAAGACATGTCATGTGGATGCAGCTCACAGAATTCTCAGGTATCTCAAGTCCTCACCAGGAAGGGGTATCTAGTTTACTCTAAATCCAGGTTTAAGTATTGAAGTTTATACTAATGTCGATTGGGTCGGGTCTGTTGAGTATCGGCGATCAACTTCAGGATATTGTTCTCATGTTGGGGGAAATCTTGTTACTTGGAGGAGCAAGAAGTAACAAGTTGTGACAAGATCTAGTTAAGAAGCTGAGTTTAGAGTTATGGCTCACTAGGTTTGTTAAGGTTTATGGCATCGTGATGACTGACATTGGTATTGCTGAAGCAGGACTTATCCTTATTGTGATAATAAGTCAGCTATTAATATCGCCCACAATCTCGTTCGACATGACCGCACTAAACACATGCAAGTAGATCGACATTTTATCAAGGAGAACATTGAGATAGGAATTGTGTACTCCATTTGGGTATGGTTAACATCTCACGCCCAACTTGAGGGGGAGTGTTAGAATATGTCTTTTATGTTTTTATTTTTAGCTTCCTTTCCCTCTATTATTATATTACCTCTATATATAGAAGGACCTAATATTGAAATGAAATCAATTTATTTTGCCATCCAACACAAAGGTCAGCTAACAGCTTGGTCAAAGATACGCTAACAGCTCGGTCAAAGATCAGCTGACATTTTGTCAAAGATCAACTGACATTTGGTAAAGATCAGCTAACAACTCGGTCAAAAGCCAGCTAATAGCTCGGTCAAAGGCCAACTAACAGTCAGTCACAGATCAACTAATGTTTCTTCTGGCTTCCTTCCAATTTCTTCTGAGCTTCTTCTTTCTTCTAAAAGTAGTCTTATCAAGGTTTTGTACCTCGAGTCTATATAGATTTTCCCAACAATTTCGACATTGGAAATGCAAGCCTCTGCGTTGGCAACAAGTCGCGTGCAAAATGGTGACCAAGCGGAAAAATCGTCACTTTCTTGATGTCGCCCGTATTGACGTATTTTCTGGTTTATTAACATATTTTCTAGAATGGGTTTACTCCCACATTGCGGGCTACCTTTATTTGTATTTGGTTCTCCTATTTGTATCCCCCAATAGTGGAAGAATAAACTAATCTAGTTTTCTCTCATTTAATTTGGTAACAAAGCAAACCCTCTCACCTGATCCCTAATCTCCACACTCGCCGAACCCGCATCCGCATCGCTGACCTGCGGCGTCTCCCGCATCCCACATCGCCGACCCGCGGCGCATCCCGCATCGTTGATCTCGCGTCTCCATCCTGCCGATGTGAGGCCGCCGCTTCTCCCGCATCCCCCAGCGCCGATCCCGCTTCCCCATCGCCGATCCCGCTTCTTCCCCATCGCATCCCCCATCGCCGATCCCGCCGCTTCTCACCAGGCTACCTTTTTTTCTGCTGGCTGTACTTGGCGTTTCCCCCCTTGTTTCCCCTTTCTTTTCTTCTCATGACCTAGATCTGTGATCTACGGTCTTTCCTTTTTGGGGGGATGGGATTTCTTTCTTGTGTTTGAGAGTTTCTTGGCTTTTTTTGTTTCTTTTGGGAGTTCTCTTGTTCTCATCCCATGAATTCCTCACCTCTTGTTTCGACTGAAGGCTTTGCTTGGCGCATCACCACCACCCTACTCAATGAAAAGAATTTTATCGCTTGGTCCAACTCCGTGCGTGTCCATCTTGCCGGACATGACAAGCTAGATTGGCTTGAATCGAATGGTGTTCCCCGTCCTTCCGATGAAAAGGCTATCCGTCAATGGTGCACAAAAAATTTCAAGATTCTCGGGTGGCTTCAATGCTCCATGGAGCCCCGCATTTACAAGCAATTCATGTGTTTCGATTCTGTGTCGTCCCTTTGGGCTGTCTTGACCCGTACCTACGGTCACACACGCGTTGATACGCGGATTTACTCTGTCTTCCAAGAGATTTCTACTGCTCGTCAGGGGGATTGTTGGGTGCACGAGTATTTTACCTTTCTCTCAGGGCAATTCCAGGAGCTTTCTGACCTCGAGCCACTTAGTGCTTTTCCACATCCAAAGGATCTGCTTGTTGCCAAGCGGAGGCAGGAGAAGCGGGAGACCTACCAGTTCCTGATGGGGTTACGACTCGAGTTTGAGCAGATTCGGGTTCAGATTGTAAGCATGAATCCACTTCCTGATATATTGGATGCTTATTCCATGGTGGAGGAGGATGAACGTCGTGCCCGCCTGACCATTGTTTCATCAGTTCCTGCTTTTGTTCCTATTCCAGACCAAATGGCCCTTGCTTCTGGTCGTACTTCTTCTGTGTGAGGGGGGCGTACTACTACCTATAAAGGTCACGGGGGTGGCTGCGGCAGCCCATTTGCCTTTGTTCAGTGTCAGCACTGTCTACGGACTGGTCATGAGAAGGCCCGATGTTGGCTTCTCTTTCCTCACCTACGCCAGCCGTCCACCACCACTCGTGTTGTTGCCGTTACTTCTTCCGACTTTGGGGGACCAGCCTGATTCCGGTGCCCCGTCTGGGGCCCCTTCCGCCGACTGGAGTCATCTTATGGCTCAAGTGCAGCAGATTCAGTCTCAGCTCCAGATGCAGTCCCCGTTTAAGACTTCGCACCAGCCCCTTCCTGCTCAATAGTTGTCTGCCTCCTCGTCGTTCTCATCGACTTCAGCGTCTGCATCAGATACCCCGACGGTCTTCCATGTCACCCAAGAAGGGTATTCCTCTCCCTGGGTGATTGACTCTGGGGCCACTAATCACATGACTGGTGAGACATGCTTGTTCTCTTCTCTTGAGTCTTCGAGCGTCCATCAGCAGGTTCGCCTTGTCGATGGCTCTGTGACCCCCATTCTTCACCGGGGGACAGTTCCCTTGTCTCCCTCCTTCTCCTTGGGTTCAGTTCTTCATGTTCTCAAGCTTGCTTTAAATCTTCTTTCTGTTAGTCAAATAACTCGTTCAATGCACTGCTCGGTGACATTTTTTCCTCCTGCCTGTGTTTTTCAGGATCTGACCACGAGGAGGACTTTTGGTTACGGCCGTGAGCGCGACGGGCTATACCAGCTGGATCTTCCACCTCCTTCTCCCTGTCTCTCACCCCCATCCACTATTGTTGCTACTACTTCACCTGCTCTTTGGCATGCTAGACTGGGGCATGCGAGTCCTCAGATTGTGTTGTCTCTTTTTCCGAGTGTCTCGTTTGAGAACTCCTTTCAATGTGATGTGTGTCAACTTAGCAAACATACACGCATTTCCTATCTTGTTTCTGTTTCTCGTAGTTCTGCACTGTTTGATACTATTCATTTAGATGTTTTGGGGCCTGCCCCGGTTATTTCTTATGATGGATTTGATATTTTGTTACTTTTATAGATAATTTTACTCATTATTGTTGGGTCAATCTTATGCGTGCCAAATCTAATGTCTTTAATTTATATACTCAGTTTACTAATATGGTTAAGACTTAGTTTTCCTCTCGTATTCGGGTCCTTCGCTCCGATAACGGTGGGGAGTATACCTCTTCCCTCTTTCACTGCTTTCCTTGCTAGCCAAGGAACTCTTCATTAATTCTCTTGTCCCTATACACCAGAACAGAATGGCGTGGCGGAACGCAAGAATCGTCTTCTCTTGAATGTGACCCGGACTCTTCTTCATGAATCTCACGTCCCCAAGTCTTTTTGGAGTGCCGCCCTTCTTACGGGGACCTTCTTGGTCAACCGTCTGCCTTGTCAGCCTTTAGCCGGTCGGGTACCCCTTAGTCTTCTATCTCCTCGTCGCCCTCTGTTTCTCGTCCTCTCCGGGTGTTTGGGTGTGTGTGTTTTGTCCAGGACCGTCGTACGACTCGGACAAAGCTATCAGGTGCTTATTTTTGGGATATTCCTCCTCTTCCAAGGGCTATCGGGGTTTTGACCCCTCTTCTCGCAGGACTTTTCACTCCCTGGATGTTACGTTCTTTGAGGATGTCCCCTTCTACGGTACCTCCCCTGTCCCTGTTGCTCCTTCATGGTGTGGCCAAGCGAAAAAATCGTCACTTTCTTGATGTCGCCCGGTCACTCATGTTTCAAATGCAGGTGGCCACACAATATTAAAATTGTCATTTTTGTTGTCTGTCATCTCATCAATCACATGCCCTCCTTCATGCTCGACTTCGCATCTCTGTTTGACCTACTTTTTCCCTCCAAGTCTTCATTCTCCCTCACGCCTCGTGTCTTTTGTTGTACATGTTATGTCCACATTCTTGGTCAACCTACTGACAAGCTTGCTCTTCGCGCCACAAAATGCATGTTCGTTGGTTACTCCCGCACTCAGAAGAGTTATGTATGCTACTCTCCTACTGATGGCAAGCTGGTCATTTCGACTGATGTAACTTTCTATGAAAATCTACTCATCTCCCTCACCACCGTTTCTCCCTTCCCCTGTCGCTCATTTGGATGTCCCTGTCACGACTCCGTCTCTCCCTCTTCTTCCTCCACCACTCTCGGTGCCAGCTCTATCTAAACTGCCTCTTCGTGTCTATACTAGTCGTCCTTCCAAAACTGATGCCCTCCAGCAGCTCCCGACTTCCAGCGTTATCCTGCGGCCCGTCGATCCCGCATCAACTTCTACGACACATCCATTGGCAAATTGTGTATCTTTACATCACATCTCTTTGCCACTCCTCAAATTTGTCATCTTTTTTTCCTTCATTTCTATTCCTAACTCTGTGCAGGAGACTCTTCAATATCTGGGGTGGCGTACGACCATGGATGACAAAATGACTGCCCTCTGGGCTAACCAGACCTGGGATCTGGTTCCTCTTCCTCCCGGCCAGTCATGTGTCAGTTGCAAGTGGGTCATTGTTATCAAACATGCTCCAGATGGGACTGTTGACTGTCTAAAAGCTTGCCTCGTTGCCCAGGGTTTCACTCAACAACAAGGCATTGATTATGATGAAACCTTCTCACCGGTCGCCAAGTTAAATACCGTTCGAATCCTGATCTCCTTGGTCGTGCATCGTCAGTGACCCTTACATCAGTTAGATATTAAAAATGTCTTTCTCAATGGCGACCTCCAAGAAACTGTTTATAAGCATCAACCTCCTGAGTTTGAGACCACGAGGGAGTCTCGTGTATGTCATCTCTGAAAGTATATATGGTCTCAAACAGTCTCTTCGAGCTTGGTTTGAAAAATTCAGTAAGGTTGTTCGAGAAGTTAGTTTTACATGGAGCTCGGCTTACTTCTCCCTCATCACTCGTCATCAACCAACAGACACTGTAATTCTCCTTGTGTATGTTGATGATATTCTAATTATGGGTGACGACTCCACGGGGATTCAATAAAGCAAGCAACATTTAAACTCAGCATTTCAGACAAAAGACCTGAGAAATCTTTGATACTTCATTGGGCTTGAGGTCGCAAGGCGACCTGATGGCCTTGTTCTATCCCAACAGAAGTACTGTATTGATCTTATTTAAGATGTCGGTTACTTAGGGTGCAAACATGCGGACACGCCTATGGATGTAAATCACAAGCTCTCTACACATGGTTCTGACTTCGACCCACTGCTTACAAATCCAGAGTACTATCGACGTTTGGTGGGGAAGCTGATTTATCTTACGGTTACACGACCTGATATCTCATTTGTTGTTGGGGTTATGAGTTGCTTTATGCATACTACTCGGACATCTCATCTCCAGGCTGTTGAGCGCATTCTCAAATATTTGAAGACTGCTCCGGGACAAGAACTTGTTTACAAGTCATCTTCCTCTCTATCTCTTGTTGCGTAATCTGACGCTGACTATGCGGCTTTCTTGATGATAGGCGTTCCACAACTGATTTTTTTACATATTTCGGTGGACACCTTATTACCTGGCGCAACAAGAAGCAGTCTGTTGTAGCTCGCTCCTCTGCTGAGGCCGAGTACCATGTTATGACAGATGTTGTCTTTGAGCTCACCTGGCTTGAGAGTCTTCTTAATGATTTGGGACTCATAAACTCTCCTCTCCGGCGACCTTGTTTTGTGGCAATCAAGCAGCTATACACATTTCCAAGAATCATTTATCTCATGAGCGAACCAAGCATATTGAAGTTGACTGTCACTTCATTCGGGAAAAAGTTCAATCAAAGAAAGTAGAATTAGAGCATGTCTCTGCTGCAGGGCAAGTTGTTGACATCCTCACTAAAGCTCTTTCTCGATCGTTATATCATCAGTTCTTATCCAAGCTTGGTGCATACGACTTGTATGCTCCAGCTTGCGGAGGAGTGTTAAGAAGAAATGGTAAAAGTCTTGTATGAAAAACCCACTCTTGAAGCCCATGTACATTCTCTTTAGTACCACATCATAGGATTGGAGTTCTCTCCTCCTTTCTCTTCCTATATAAATGTATGCATACATGCACTCTGTAATCTGAAGTGTGAGAAATTAATAAAATTTGGATTATTTTTCTCTGTCTATGGTTCTTCTCTACAGAGATCTCCAACTGCTAACAAGTCGAGGTAGCAGATATGTTTGGAGTCATGCAGACTTAGATTTATATCGTTTTTTGTACTTTCATGAGTAGTATCTTGCTTTAGGTAATTTCCTTTTTCTTTCTCAAAGTGATCTTTCAATAATAATAAATTATTGCTCAAATAAATTTGTGTGTTCATCAGTTTGGGCGCAATATTTTAATTTTCTCTAATTCTATTAATTAAATCTTGAGCGATTACTTTCTCATGTGAGGTGCTTTGACTTCTGTTCCAATAGAGGGACAACTGGTTTAATTATCTTCCATGCACTCATGCTCTCTACCCCTTTCTTTGGGACGACTCATCTCTTCCGACCGAAGATTTTCATACTCTTCTCTTCTGATCGCTTTTACTGCCGACATCACCTCCTTCCTTAGCTCCTCTTCATGTCTACTCATGTTGTTATCCTCGTTCTGGTACCCCGCAACGGCCCCCCTCTGCAACTGATACTCTGATGACTGCTGATTTGATGACACCCTCCACTGCGCATCCACACTCAAATTATGTTTCCCTGCGTCTCTCCTATGATTTGCGCAAGTTTACGATCTCTCTATCTTTTATTTCACCTCATCTTCTGTGCAGGAGGCTCTTCAACATCCGAGGAGGCGGGCGACAATGGATGAGAACATGGTCGCTCAATGGCCAATCATATATGGGACCATGTCCTGCTTTCTCCTGGTCATTCTCCAGTTGGCTATAAATTACCATCAAGCATCATTCAGATGGGACTGTTGATCTTCTCAAGGCTCGTCTGGTTACAAGAGGTTTCACTCAACATGGTCATGATTATGAAGAGATCTTTTCTATAATTGCAAAACTCATCACCATTTGGGTCTTACTCTCCCTCGTTGTTCATCGTCATTGGCAGCTCCATCAGCTTGACATTAAAAATGCTTTCCTTAATGGAGACTTCTTATACATTGCGTGTATGCAGCAACCTCCTGGTTATATAACCACAGGGGAGTCCCTTTTCGATTATCTGAAAAAATCTCTCTATGACTCAAATAGTCTCCACGGGCATTGCTTGAGAAGTTTAGTAGGGTGGTTCGTGAGTTTGGTTTCACCCGAAGCTTGGTAAATTTCTCCCTATTTATTCGACGACGTTCGTCTGTCACAGTGATTATCCTAGTCAACATTGATGACATCCTTGTTAGTTGTTACTGGTGATGATAGTTCATGCATCACCCAAATCAAGCAACATCTTGCCTCTCATTTTCAAACTAAGGATTTGGGGCAACTCAACTACTTCTTGGGAATTGAGGTATCCGGACGACCTGATGGTCTTGTCTTGCCTCAGCGGAAATATTGTCTCGATCTACTTAACAATGCAGGCTACTCTAAATATAAGCTTGTGGATACTCCTATAGATGCAAATCATCAAGTCCGTGCTCATGGCTCGAACTCTGGTCAAATTCTCCCAAATCTGGAGTATTATCGCTATCTTGTTGGCAAGTTGATCTATCTTACTGCCACAGGACCCAGCATTTACTTTGCGGTCGGTATGGTCAATCAATTCATACATACCCCTCGGGTCTCTCATCTTCAGACAATTGTGTTCTTCGATACTAGAAAAATGTTCCGGGACAATGGTTGGTCTACAAGCCTTCTACTTATTTGTCTCTCATTGTGTATTGTGATGTTGATTACGATGGGTCCCCGGACAATCGTCGGTCCACGAGCGGCTACAACACATATTTTGGTGATAGCATAGTTACTTGGCAAAGCAAGAAGCAGACTATAGTTGCTCGGTCTTCAACTGAAGCAGTGTATCATTCAATGGTTGTCGCCGACTCAAAACTTACATGGCTAGAAAGTTTCGTCATTGATTTAGATATCAAACTTCCATCACCAGTTGTTATCTTCTGTGATAGTGAAACTGCTCTTCACAGCGCCGAGAACCCTGTGCTTCATGAGTGTACAAGGCATATTAAAGTTGATTGTCATTTTGTTCGGAAAAAAGTTCAGCTTCGGAAACTGATTCTACGACATATGCGGGTTGTTGATCAAATCTCTGATATTCTCACAAAGGCATTGTCTCACCCACTATATCAACAATTTCTCTTCATGCTTGACGCATACGACTTGTACACTCCAGCTTGCAGGGGGTGTTAAAATAGATAAAGCTAGAGTTATTCTATATTTAACAAGTGTAAATATACAATATTGGGTAGAGTATTTAAACGCAAGCATATGGGTGTTTGACTTTAATAGAATTTATTGGAGACACTCAAGGTTGAGCACATCATATATAATCTCGTCAAAAACTATTCTGTTAACTCAATGCAAATACTACTTGGAAGTATTAAAAATGAGAGTTTAAATGTTTATATGTTTTCCTCATATCTAATTACAATCTTATTTATGCTTTACAAGAACTTATGAATTGAACTCATTTGTGTTAAATTAACTATAAAGAAGAGTGAAACAAAATGTTTGGAAGATTACATTGCTATGTTTTGCACCTTTCATCACTCTTGCATCTTTGATTTTCCTCTTTGCTCTAGAATAACAAACTTTAAATTTGGGGGAATTTGATAACATCAAATTTTACATCTTTTCATATTGTTTCATCAAATATCAAAGTTTATTTTGTTTTTTTTACCTTATCAATATTGCTTCTTACACTATTTTGTGATAATATGTTAAGAACTAAGCATTGGTGCATCACGGAGTATTTGGGAGTGAAACCACCATGTTTGAGGCAAGAATGTGCAATACTGTGTTTTCACACTGTTAGGGATAGGACTTGGTTTCTGAGATTAGTCGCGTACGCCCATGGCACAGGATCGTGCATTTTGTGCATGACCAAATTTATTCTGAGCGCATGCCTAGAATGTGCCTGTGAAATTTTTCACAATCATGATTCCCTTGTGGTGATCGAGTTCTGGAATGAATCAACTTTTAAAGATAAACACATGTCTGTGTGTTTTTAAGCATATATATACACACACACACACGAATAATTACCAAAACTTCCCCTGGAAAAAAGCATAATTACAGCTTGCACCCCTCTTATTTTGGAAATTACAAAAACCTCCCCTCAAGGTTACAAAACATAACATTTACCTCCCCTGAAGCTTATATTTCATAACATTCATGCACAAAATCCCCCCTGGAAAATGCAATCCAAGGGGGGTATTTTTGTGCATGGATGTTATGAAATGTGTATTTCAGGGGAGGTAAATGTAATGTTTTGTAACATTGAGGGAAGTTTTTGTAATTTCAATAATAAGAGGGGTGCAATCTATAATTTTTCAAACTTAGAGGGGAGGTCCCGGTAAACACCCATATATATATATATATATATATATATATATATATATATATATATATATATATATATATATATATATATATATAAGTGACAGGCACGGGCCTTCGGCACTGGGGGCATTCGGCGGGGGTGCGACAATCGGCGGGGTGCGACATTCGGCGGGGTGCGACATTCGTCGGGATGCGACATTCTCCGGTGGTGCGACATTTGTCGTGGGGGCGACATTTGTCGTGGGCGGCGACATTTGTCGTGGGCGGCGACATTTGTCATGGGCGGCGACATTTGTCGTAAGCGGCGACATTTGTCGTGGGCAGTACCCGCCCATATGGCCTCCCGCGACAGTACCCGACCGACGACGGCGGGCTCCGCCCGACCCGCAACATATACATATGAGTACTCAAAATGACCGTAAAAAAATATAAATCAAGAATACAATTTTTATTTTGTAAAACAAATTATATTTTAACGTTAAAATATTAATTTTTCTCTTGTCATTTCTAGCTAGAGACAATAGGTTTAGGGTATCTAGTGTTTTTATTTTTTGTATTTTAATATTGTAAAGTTGTGTAATTACCTAAAAGGATATTGTCTTTATAATATACTAATATAAAGTTTGGTATAATTGTGTAATTATGAATACAAGTATAAGGGCAATATAGGGACATCAGGCAATGTTTCACCAAAGAGTAGTTTTCGTATATTAGTAGATATACATATATATATTATATTAAAAAGATATATGGTGGTCTACCAATAGCGTGAGTTCGAAAATAGGGGAAAAAGAGGTGGTCGTCGGATTTGGGTGTTTTGATCCAGAACCGTTGGATCTTGGACTGCAAATAGCTAAATAGGTTTGCAAATTAAAAAAAAACCCAAAAATCCCAAAAGCTTCTCTCTCCTAAAGCCCGATCAGGAAAATCGCCGGTCAGGGCCACCGCCGGCGGTGGCCCCGCCGGAGCGCCACCGGAATACCGTAGGCAGGTTCTCCTGCTCCCGGCGAACCAGCTGGGGGTCTCTAGTCAAGCCGCCGGCGCCGGAGAAGACCGTGATAATCGGGTTTTTTTATTTTTTTTAATTATAAAAATTAATATATAAAATATATTAAAAATGTAAATTAATATATTAATATATAAAATATATTAAAAATGTAAATTAAAATTAATATAAAAATAAATAAAAAAGATATATATATAAAACATTTAAAATAATTAAAAAAGTAAAATTTTAATTATAAAAAAGGTGTCACATCGTGTCTGTCACTCGTGTGTGTGTGTGTGTGTGTATATATATATAATATTGTTAAAAATTAGATTTAGGAGAACTTTTTTTGAACTTCTTTTGCCTCCATTTTCCGGAAAACGCGGTAGAGAAAGTAGAAGAAAGAAGAGAGTATTCACTAAGGAAGGCTTCATTGAAGAAGAGATTAGAGATCTAGAGAAGTTGAAATCAATAGGATTCATTTCCTACTGAGGTTTTACTTTTCTATTTCTTTATCTTCTGTTTTCTACTTAATCTTCTGGTACTTCATGTTTACATTTTCTGTAATTAACATGAGTAACCTAATAATGAGGGGTTAGCTTTCAATGTTACAGGATTGTGAAGTCACAAGGATAGTTTACTTGGATTTTGAATATAATGTTTTCATTTGTTTCTTTGATGGACGAATTTTATTCAAGTTCCTATTCAGTAGGTCTCAAGCCCGAATGAAAAATGATGAGGGTTGTGTTAGGTAGACGGCCAGCGTAAAATTTAATCATCCTTATGAATATGGATCATTTGAGAAATTGTTACAAAAGATAGGGCACAATGGCGACAAAGGATCCATATAGCCGACCCCATTATAGTGGGATAAAGGCTTGAATGTTGTTGTTGTGTCCTATTGAGTAGGTTAAGAGTTCTGGACAAGTCATTTTTCACATGTGTAATCATCATGATCGGACCATGAAGTGATGATTTATGAATTATGTGAATTTAACCATTGATTTAAACATTATCGGGCCAAGATATGTTAATTGGTGTGATAGCCCTATTCATTTTGAGTAAGGTTAGAGTTCCTCATACACCCTTGTGTTTTCAATCTCGTTCTAGACACTTGAACCACAGGATACTGATTGAGAGAGAATATATTTAATTTTCTCGGACCAAGGGGTTTTGATGCGTGTAGGAAGAGCAGCATTGTCCTAATCAAAACTCAATGAATGCCTTTCAAAGTTCCATTATTAATATCCATATCGATGGAGCAATTACTCCAAAACCATTTTTCCAATGATTTCGTTAACTTATCGAGTTTAGCTTTTTCACTTACTCTTAAATCATTTTATATTTTTAGTTATCACCATCCAAACTTCGTTTCATTTACATAGACAACTTACTATTTATTACTTATGTGATCGGTTCACTTGACCTAACAAGCAACGTGTCTAGCCTCGCATCAGGGATACCATGGCGACATACAATTTCAACCCAAATGAATTTATTCACCGCCAAGATGAGCTTCCTTTGTCCACTAGCCCGCAGGAATGTTCTGAACAAGTCCATCTCCCAAACCGCAAACAGCCAGAGGAACAAAGTCACTTGTTATTTTTGTGTCACTTGCAATTGAAGGGGGCGAATTTTTAGCACCAGTGTCACCTCCGCGCAAACTCTCACGCATCTCAGTGTCAGCCAAAAGATATCCCTGCCTTAGTACATGAAGTTTTAGTGTTTGGCATCCTGAATAGCTTTTGTCACTCATTGAAATGAATCTCCCAAATGACCTGGAGTATCTCTTCTCATGCCAATAGAACCAGAGGGGTCCTGTGATATAGCTCTCAATCATTTAGTGCTGGAATCTATGTTGATTCTGGACAGATGAAGGGTACATGACTGTCATCAGATATGATCACCCAATAGTTGCACCAATTGATCTCCATGAGTTTTTCTTCATCAAACGTCGGGTGAAAAAATCATACCCATGTCAAGGGTCAGTATTCTGCTAACTCGTCGGCTCTGATGTTTTTTGCCCTTTGGGATATGTTCTATCATGAATGTCCCAAAAGACTCTATTTCTCACTTTACTTTGTGGGGCACCGCTTGAAAATGAGATCATTTATTGCATACTCTCCTTTCACATAGAAAACCATTAATAGGGAGTCTGTTTTTTTACTTTTACGCCCCTTATCCCGAATTCTAGCTAATCTAAGTCATGTGATTACGGCCTACTCCTCGCTGGGGATTTTTAGCACGATGCCTAAGCCAGGCGACTTCTCGCTTGATGCTCCCTCCACGAAGATCAGCAATGCGAACACAAGGTAAAAGTTTCCACATGACTGTGAGGTTGATAATGAAATCAACAAAGAAACCTACAATAACCTACGTTTTGATCAACGTTCATGGTAGGTACGATTCGTCAAATTCGCCCAACTCAATTGATTGTGAGCCTTCTCATAGCTTTGTTATCTCTGGGATGGTTCATTGGGTGGATAATTACAACTTTTATGGAGTGCACCTGAAAGTACGGTCGAAGTCTTCGTACTGATATTGTAAGCCATACACGAGATTTTCCATCATGGAGTATCATACCTCTACATTCCGCGGAACATCGATGTAAATATAATAGATGAGTGATTGCTTTCGTAAGTCCTTGAGGAGAACCAAACTTTTTGTCGTGTTACTTACCCTGAGGTACAAGAGGAAGTCCATAACCTATTGCATTTCTCTCCCAATCGAAATGTCCATGTCACACAAGGTACCAGAGAAGGCTGAACGACCTGTCAGAATAGCATTGCAGCTACTCAGGACATAAACCACGACGAATTGGCACATTGATGCAGGATGGCACGTTGGGTTTGTCGGCTTTTCTTCGAAAACCCTAATGCATGCAATATTCAATGAATTTTCGCAAAGATTTTGAGCGGGTGTTGCAAACTTTTAATTTTATAAAGCATCAAATAACTATTTTGTTTCAAAAAAATGGAATCACTAGAAAATAGTTCAAATTAAAAATCTGGGGAAAGGAGATTAGCAACATTTGTTTCGTTCCCTTTGTCGTAGCAAAACAAACATCGTGAACTCCAAGTTGTGTTTCCGATTAGAGTTTTTGACGTAGCGTTTGCTGACAAAATCCAAGAGAAAATCCAGCCAATGAGTCTAATATTCTAGAGACACACAAAGGAGGGGAAAGAAACAATTACTCACGGAAAGAGACGTCTTTCCGCAACCGAAGTTGACGGCGATCCCGCGAGGAATTACTCGTCACCTTCGATCTCCCACTCCGTGGTCGGCCTCTATCGTACACGAGCATCACGGAATTATTTTGCTCTCTCACACAAGATGGATCCACAAGATCTCAATTACTCAACTGTTTCACGGAAGCACACAACAGCAATCACATTTTTTCCTATCTCCAAACTCACAGCAAGCAAACCAAATCTCTTTCTGTCACAATTCAAGGAACATTTCACGGAAGCAAGAATTGAACAACATTTCATTCAACTGAAAAAAATAACATCACACTATCATTCAATGGGACTCGATGGTTGCAAGCAGCTAAATAGAAATCTCATCAACAACAACTTCTCAACGAGAAGCAACAGCAGCAACAAAATGCTTCTATTCACTCTGAACACATGACTCAAAAAATCAAAAGTAGCAATTCCAAATATACAACAACCACCCTAAAAAAAGCAGCAAACACTCTAATCTTACAGGAAGCAAGCATAAATCTCATTAACCAACCCCTAAAACATAAAACGTCAGTCCTTTTTATAGGGCAGCAAAGTGGAACAAAAACAGAGAAAAAAACACCTGAGTGCTCAGTGACACATGCTTGGCCTGAAAAATGTCAGTGGGAACTGGTATGGTAATATCACTTGGTGTCACATGCTTGGCCTGAAAAATGTCAGTGGGAAAAGGAAGAACTGCATGTGACGTGTCAGTGACAGAATGAGTGTCGGTATATCCTGAATGTGGCTCTTCACTATCACTCATCAACCCAGAAGGATCAAATGGAGAAGGCAAGAGAAAATCTAAAAACTCATGTGGATAATCATGGAATAAAGTCAGATCGGTTACGTTAAAAACCGGATTTGCTCCCAAAACGGAACACATCTCAAGTTCAGACGCATTTTGCTCAATCCGCTTTACCTAAAAGTGCGCGATAATTAAGAATCATGTTCCACAAAACAAATATCCGTCCCTAATCAAATAATCGGTCTAATCGTGAAAGGTATCTGAGCGTATCGCATCATAAATGCCAATAAAATCGGGACAATTGGGATAGTCACCTTTGATAAGCTCAAATCATATCACCTGAGTGCTCATCTGTGATAGTACGAGGATGACTCGGCTAAGGGCGTCAGCAACTCGATTCTTCGTTTCCTTGCAGTGCTTGAGAACGAAGGTATACTCCTGTAAATAAGATACACACTTAGCCTGCCAAGGGTTCAATTTTATTGTGAATTGATATAAGTATAACGTAATGTCTAATGATCGGAGTGGAGGACAAACTCCTTGGGCAACAAAAAAGTGCCTCCTGTGACACAAGGTCTGTACAATCGCATAGAATTCGCGCTCGTAATTGGAATAATTCAGCTTTGAGACTAAAAGCTTTTCACTGAAAAATCCAATAGGGTGACCTCGACTAAGTACACCTCCTAACCCAACCCCAGAGGCATCACAGGATACCTCGAACACTAGACTAAAATCAGGGAGTCTCAAAACAGGTGCAGTAGACATCTTATCCTTGATGATCTCCAAGGCTCTAGCTGGGGAAGATGTCCACTGAAGATGCTCGCGTCTCAACGCCTTCGCCAAGGCAATTTTAACCCTGGACAAATCCTAGTACTAGACATCCATACCGGACACATTTCACACCATGCATAAGAAGTATTAAAGAGAAAAAAAAACAATAGAGAGAGGATAGAAAGGGGTTTTCATGAAGAAACTCCCCTAAAGGGGAAGTATTCAATAAATTTAGTAGCTCATTAACCCCTTTATATTTGCTTGTAAAGAGCGAAATTACTCAAACTTCTAGTCTGAGATAGCCTATTAACCCATTTATGCTTGCTTGTAGAGCGCAAACTTCTAATATGAGCTTTTGAGGATATCATCGATTTAAAAACTGAACCCCCTTGCTTTAGGGAGAAGTTCATGTCCTTGATTGGAGAAGAAAGGTGGATTAAGAATGAGCAACGCCATACTCCATTCAAGAAATGTGCATCAACCCCATCTCCTTCGTTTTGACATTGAATGAATTTCTCCACACCTTTGAGAGAAACTCCTTGCACCAAAAAGACCTATTCCCTCACCTCTACCATTTAGTTCATCTGTTCAGCGCATTTAAGGAAAAAAAAAACATAAATCCTTTTATAGAAGACAAATCCTGAAAGTAATCGCCCGGGTGATGGAGAAGCAAATTTGTCGGTCCAGTATTGTAGTGAGCTATCAGGAAGGGTCACAGCCATTATGACTCAGGTTGACAAAAAAGGTTTCAGCCTAGGTAGAAAATAGAGTAGCAGGTTGACCTATATCCCCCAGGTCCAATAGCCTCTATTGAGTTATTGCCTTGGGCGATAGAAAGCTATCGCAGAGGTAATAACCTTTGTTGGGAAAAATCCACCTCTTGATTTGATATATAGTTTAATGAATGATTTAATAATGCAACTCATGTTGTATAGAAGGGTAATTTCTGTAATAAGAACGTAGTATCTAGGCTAGAAGATCTTGTCCCAAGGAAGTGGCAAAAGAACTCAACATTAAGGTCTAAGCAGTGTCGAATTACAGTCAACACAACGTCAAACAGCAATAAGACATCTGTGTACGCGTCGATATCTTAAAACAACGCTAAAACTTAGCGCTGAATATGAAAAATGCGACGAAAAGAAAAAACCGTACTACGTCAAAATCGTTCAAATAAGCGCCACATCTTCAGATAGCGCTGAAATCGTAAAGAAGAATCGGCTTCACCAAAACAGCGTCGAAAAGCCACTCAACAAATAAGAACCGCTTCGATTCCTCAAAACTACTCCAACGGTCATCTTTCTGAGAAGTCGTCGCGCCAAAGGTTGCGGAAAAAATATAATCGTTAGAAGAACTATTTCTAGCAAGTTGTCGTGGCCTAAAGGAGTAACTTTTAGGGCATGCTTAGGGAAATCTATACGAGAATTCAAAAAGAGACAAGAAGATAAATATGGATACATGTGAAGAAAAAGAAGAAGAACAACAACAACACTCAAGCCTTTATCCCACTATAGTGGGGTCGGCTATATGGATCCTTTGTCACAATTGTGCCCTATCTTTTGTCATAATCTCACTAGTGCCTAAGTACATCATGTCTTTCTTTATAGTTTCATTCCATGTATGTATTGGTCTACCCCTCCCTCGTCTAACATGTCTAGTGACTAGACTCTCACAACGCCTAACAGGTGCCTCTAATGGTCTCCTTTGTACGTGTCCAAACCATCTTAGACGAGCTTCTCGCATCTTCTCTGAAATTGGCGATACTCTTGTCTTATCCCTGATACTTTCATTCCTAATTTTATCCAATCTCATGTGCCCACACATCCACCTAAGCATTCTCATCTCCGCAACTCCCATTTTTTGCTCATGTACACACTTCAATGCCCAACACTCAGAACCATAGAGCATCGCGGGTATAATTGCAATACGGTAAAACTTGCCCTTAAGTTTTAGTGGTACTTTACGATCACATAAGACCCCTGACGCGCCTCTCCACTTCAACCAACCCGCTTGGATTCTATGTGTCACATCTTTATCAATACCTCCATCTTTTTGAACTATCGATCCAAGATATTTAAAACACTCACTACAGAACAACAACAACAACAACAACAACAACATAACAGTATAATAAGAAGAATGAAGAAAGAATAAGCAGAAGAATAAGAAAACGAAGATTCGTTTTCCTCAAGTATGCAATAAAGGAAGGAGTACTTCTAAAACTCCAAGAAGAATCTCCCTCTCTCAGAAGATTTAAATGAAGAAGCTCTCATTCTGAAGGGTCATTACTGAAGATCACGGCTCAACCTTCTTCCTCAGAGTCGTGATCAATAAGAAGAGCAGATTATCGCTCTTAGACTGAATCCATAAAGCATTAGTTCCTTCAAGCTGTTGAAGGCACATTGTGGAAAATCTATCTCAAATCAACCTGTACAAAGGAGTTCTAAGAATCCCTCAAAAGATTCAGTGGTTGAGCTCCTTTATCAACAACTCACTTAGTTTTGTAGAGACCTTATCAACAACTCCCAGTTCTGAGAGTCTCCTTATCAAAAGACTCAGTGATTGAGCTCCCTTATCAATAGCTCACTTGGTTTCGGAGAGACCTTATCAACAACTCCTGGTTCTGAGAGTCTTCTTATCAAAAGACTCAGTGGTTGAGCTCCCTTATCAACAATTCACTTGGTTTCGGAGAGACCTTATCAACAATATCAACAACTCACTTGGTTTCGGAGAGACCTTATCAACAACTCCCGGTTCTACGAGTCTCTTTATCAAAATACTCAGCACTAGTGATAGTAAAGTTCCTATTGCGGCAAAAGAGTGGATGTACCCGTGTTTGGGGAATCAACTATATTTCTTGTGTCGTCTGTGTTGCTTGCATTTTCTCTGGATATTTAATTTCCGCACTTTTAGTTATGCTATGTTTGTGATGTGAAAAAGAGATATACCGAAAAATTACTAAACCGATTATAAAGCTCGAGTAAAAGCTTAATTACTCTATTCACCCCCCCTCCCCCCTCTACAGTACATCTAAGTGATTAGGATCTCACCCCTTTCAACCATGAAACATTCAGCTTACCTTATTTGCTTCCCACGGTTCTGTATGCGTCTTGTTTATACCTGCACATCATGAAAACTCCAAATGATAATTAGATCACTCTAGAGCTTGTTACTATCAAATACCGTGAGCACTTAACAATGCTTCAACACCTCGTTGTACTTGCCTATGTCAAGACACCAACAGCCAACCGAATCCCCATGCCAATTTCTCCTTATTTCTACCAGTTGTCCTTTCTGAAGATAACATGTGGGCATTCCATTGACTCCACCTGGTCCACCGATTTTTATGCATAGATTTTATATACAAGTAAATCTAGACTAGCTCAATCCCATAATAGGCTTTACAGAACCTAGATATATGGACTTAAGCATACTTGAAAAAACTCATTAGATACCTCATATGTGCATAAGAAAAAAACTTCCAATATCAAAAGGTTCGAAAATGAGGTGCCTACTCACTAAGCAGTATGGACATGGTTGTGAGTATAAATACACAAGTACTTGAAATTGAGCAAGCACGGTAGTGTACATAAAGTTGTTGATTATACACTAATTTTATCAGTTTTATTCCACTAACTAGTAACAAGAAATGAAAACCTTAAGTTAAGGTGCCGACGGTTATCATATGTTGCAATTGTCCATCATATCTCACAATAAAGTAATAAGAAACAGAAAATAAAAAAGAGGTTACAGATTCAAAATTCTTAAGCCATGACCAGTTCTAACATGGTGAAGCAAGCAGTCTACAAGTAGAAATTCCATCAAAAAGCAAAATGTTGCATATTAACTAATCCATTGAGCTTAATCTTCACCTTATAAATGCAAGCTTAAAGGAAGGAACTTCAAAAGATTTTGGTTAAACATTCGACCACCAGCGTATCCCTTAACTTCAAATCCCTTCAGAGTTTGAACAGTACTGGAAAGAAAGAAAGAAATGTAAGCAAAATGCCCATAGCAAGTAAAGCAAAAACCCTATATTAGAAGTATGAAGAATAACAGATTTTATAAGAGAAATTTTTTTTATTTATTCTTAGTTTATGAAGTATAACATATCATTATGATAAAGTACCCAGAAAAAATGCCATGTAAGGTAAAGCTAAACACATATATTAGATGTAGGATAAACAGATTTTATGACCAAAAAAACCTTTTACTTATTCTTCGATTATGAAATATACCATGTCTTTATGCTAGAAGATACCTAGCAAAAATATAAAGTCGATAATGGAATGTGAGCTTGGCATCAGCAATTATATCTAGATTATAAAAAGAAATATTTTTGGGACCATGTGGGCTAAAAAGTAGTGCTCCAAAAAACCATAAAAATAATAGCTACCATCTGATCCAGCGGGTGGCCTACGAATAGCCAAAAAGTTGTGTTGACCGCTATTTGGAGACCACGGCGGTCTGCAAATAGCTAAAAAATTTTGCGTTGGCCGCTGTTTGGAGACCATGGTTGTCTGCGAATAACTAGAATTTTTTGCATTGCCCGCTATTTGCAGGCCACAATGGTCTACAGATAGCCAAAAGGTTATGCACAGTTCGTTATTTGTAGCCCTAAATTTTTGTTAAAGGATTTAAAATTTGCAATTTTCCTTGAAACCTGCCTGACGGCAAGCACAACCCGCGCTGGGTTGGCTCCCATCTCGGTGTAGGCGTAGCCCGCTGCCAATGAGGGCGAACCCCGCAGTTGCACTAACATAGTACTGTCGTGAGGGGCACAGGGGGCCCTCGTGCACTATCACACACACACACACACATATATAGAGAGAGAGAGAGAGCTTGGCATCAGTAAGTATATTCATATACGTGTGTGCATTGTTTTAAATGTCCTCCGACATTTCCGACATGCCAATTTTTAGGGCAAAACGATATATTTTTCTAAGAAAATAGATAGTGTCTTTTTATAAAATATAGGTCGACGTGTCCAATTTTTTCCGATATATCGGCCGACACGACTTTTAAATATATCGTCCGCTATTTAATTTTATGTTATATTAACATACTAGCATCATATGTTTAAATCGCTTATATATTATATAATATTGTTTAAATCGATTATACTTATTATTTCGAGTTTTTTAACGTTTTATTCTAACAATCAATTTTGTATAATTGTTTCACAATTTTTTAATTTCAAATTACAAAAAAAATAGAAACATTTAATGCATTTATTAGTTGATTGTTTGCACTATTTAAATATAAATTTATGAGTTTGAAATGACTTACAATCAATCAAGATTTTTTAACTTTTAAATTTTCTTTATTTGGAATAAATTTAGGGAGTTGTTAAAAGCATCGCAGTTTTGGCTAGGCGCACCGTACTTTCTCCTAATTTTTCGTCTCTTTTGAAAATACGTCTGGTACATGCATTTTTAGAAAAAGTGTTCACCACGAAACTTGTAGATCTCGTAACAATTCCCTAAATTTATTGTTATCAAAATAAAATTATTGTATACTATTAAATATATTTTACAATGGATCATTTTGTATTTGTAAATAATATTTTATCTAATATACTATTCGATTTTATTTCGCAATATAAAGTACTCATTTTTTTATCTATTAGTAATATTGTTTTTTTTATTTTTATAACATATAATTATAATTAGTATACATAAAAATAAAAAATTTATTTATAAGACATAAAAATCCATATAGCGAAAAAAGATAGGGCACAATGGCGACAAAGGACCCATATAGCCGACCCCACTATAGTGGGATAAAGGCTTGAGTGTTATTGTTGTATAAGACATAAAAATCTGATATTTTAAAATATCCCTGACATGTCTTCAACTTCCGACATCCGACATTTAAAAACTCAATTTGATATGTCGTCGACATCCGAAATTTAAAACATTGTGTGTGCACGCGCGCGCTAACTTGTTTTTTTAATTCATTAATAATTTTATTGAATCAAAATTTTACTTATTAATATATTAGTGTATTTTATTTGTAGTATTTACTTTAAAACAATTTTATTATAAAAAAGTTTGATTCGCATAGAGTAGAAGAACTTCTCGATATCAACACAAAGATTTGTCAATCACCCCCATTTGATTTGAACAGATCATACATTGTGTGGTGTAAATTCTAACTCATTTGTTTACTTGATGTGTTCGAGTAGAATAGCATAACTGTATTTTAAAAATTATTTTAATTGTCTTTTATATTGATTTTGCCCGCTAGTTTCATAGTGTAACAAAAATTTTAGGGCCCGTTCGGTGCACTGGAATTGGTATTCCGGAATTGGTTTTGGTCCCCGAAAAACCAATTCTTGTGTTCGGGGCGCTAAAGTTATATGGGTATTGGTTTTGCGGGCAAAACACGCCGGTTTTCATTTTAACCTAACTTCACGCTCGCTCAAAACCCATCTTTCCGCACAGGTTTTCCCCGGTTTTCTCCCAAATCTCTCGTTCCTTCATCCGTCGACGCCATTGGCCTCCATCGGGATCGCCTTTTTCGCCTGGTAAGTGCCCGATCTCGCCCCTCTTTGTTCTTCTTCCTCTTCTCCTCTGATCAACTCTTCCTCATCTGTGTTTATTTGTAGGTTTTCTTCTTCCGATCTACTGTAACCCGCGATTTCCGTCAGGTGTGCCGCCGATCCTTCTCTCTTCCTGTTTTTCTTCGATTTTCTTGGGATGATTTCAGATCTTCCTTTTAAGTGTTTCGATTTTCTGTTTAAGTGTTTCGATTTTGTTAGGATGATTTTGTTAGGGTATGGCACCGCCTCCGTCATTTTGTTTCCCCCATTTTGTAAGTTTAATTCACATGAAAATGAAGATTAGGTTCCTGATAGTGGAGATTGGAGATTGGAGATATGGTTTTTCTTTTTATTCTATGTTTTAAGAAGCTGATGTATCATTTGATAATTCTCCGTTGTGGCTTTCACATAAAAATTTGTTTGTGGGTAGTGGTCCGGGAAAATAGAATTCTTAAAAACAGATGTGTTGATTTTACTATATATTGTGGAGATTATGAAATAAATTAATGAGATTTTTTCAAACTTAAACCTCTTTTTGCACTTTAGGTGTTTGATAAAATGCTTCTAAGTAATTTTATGTTTCTATGTAATGATGGTTTTTTTGTATGCAATAGAAACACCTCTTAATCGCGATCTAAATATCATGAATCATGTATCAGTTGCCATTGTTAGCCTTGGTGTGCTTTATTTTTTTCAATACTATGAGTTAATAACCATATTGAGTTTTGATTTTTGCTCGCCTTAGAGCTCATAATAGACTATTAGTAGTTAACTGTCTTGTGAAATATTAAGTATCAACAATTATTTTATGCATTAGTTAACTGACAAGAGCAATGTTGTAGGTCTTTGTATGTGCATGAGACTTAGGTAGGAATACAAATTGTGGAGTTTAAAAGAAAATTTCTTGGGATAGTTCTTCAATTTCAGAACTGGAAAATATGTAGAAATTTCGCATATTGTGTATAGTTTTGTAATATTGTTGTGGATATTTCAGATCATTTAGTAGAAAGCTTTATGAAATCTAAGATTTGTAATATTATCATGTAATTCACTCTTTCTATGAACATTATGGATGGCTTCCAAATTTTTCATTTAATTTCCGTGTTCATGATGTAGATCTGAATTTTTTACTATAGGGCAATGGATAACAATGAGTTGCATCAAAAACGTAGGAGAGATATCATTATAGCGTCATCTGTCGCAGGGACTCTAGGGGCTGCTGTAGTTGTATTGAATTCAATTCCTAGACAACCTACAATTGTGGCGGACAGAAAAGCCCTCCATAATATTTTATTAGCACGTTTGTATGGAGGACACGAAAGAGATTGCTTCAACCAATTACGTATGGGTAAAGCACCATTTAAGGAGTTGTGTAATATTCAGCACCATTTAAGGAGTTGTGTAATATTCTACGTGCAAAAAACTACGTGTGTGACACACAATCTGTTTCGACAGAAGAAGTCGTTGCTCTATTTTTATACATATTAGGGCATAACGAAAAGTTCCGAGTTGTTGGTCATACATATATGCGATCGATTGATACTGTTAGCAGACACTTTAACATTGTCCTACGAGGGATCTTAAAACTTGCAAAGGACTACATTAAATTGCTGACTCGATGCAAAGTGCGGTGAGGACCACGACTGCTAGTGATGTTGACGACATCTACGTCGCAATTACTCGGATGACTGATTTATCTTCTCAAGATTTACTCAGGGTGATGGATATACTATGTCAAGATAGTGTCAAGCGTGACATATTCAAGAGACTTCCGGACGAGTTGAAGGGCGCATGACTGCAAATGCAGTTTGATCGCTAGTTTATTGTTTCTATTTATGACTCATGGACTATTTATGTAGTTGTGTTGCTATTTCAGAACTTTTATTTGTGGACGATGTTTTAATATTATTGGTACTTTCATTTCAAGTATTATTAGTACTTTGATTTTGTGGACAATGGTTAATTTTTTTAAAAAAATAATTTATAGAAATTGCAATTCCACAAAACCAATTCCTTTGTGCAGTCGAACAACATTTAAGTATCAATGTCAATTCTGTTCTCTGAATACCTTCCTGTAACCGAACAACAGAATTGGATTTCTGCACAAAACCAATTCCTGCAGATATTGGTTTTCTGATCAAAGCCAATTCCAGAAAGTCAATACCTGCGCGCCGAACGGACCCTTAGACTCATTTTATGGTGTTTGGATTTGTTGGTCTAGTTATTTGGAACTATGCCTTCGGGGATCGCAATCCTCATAGGACTTCTAGAGTTTTCTCGATATTTTGAGTTGGTCCTAACTCTACGGCTAGGTCATTTTTTGGGTTCACTCGATTTTATTTTCCTACTTAAGTCAGAAGAGATAGCTGCATCCAGGTTCTCCAATCAATGTTTCCATTCAGCTCTCCAAGTAGAGAAGGTCTCTGGAGATCTGGGAAATTGGAGGAGAGGAGGCAGCTTTGGGGTTTTGGAGAGAGGTAAATACCTAGGGCATGCATTCTCTTATTCGGATTGTACCCAAGTCAACCTTGTTGTCCATTTGTCGAGCTTCACATCCGACAAGTTGAATCCCAAGTTTTGTTTTAATCTTTTCAACCATTCTCAAGATGAGGGCCATTTTGATTTGTGGTCATTCTTGTTGTTTCTATGAGCTCATATTGAATCTTTAGTTGAGTAATGATCGTTGCCACAGTAGCTTATATTTTTTTCACTTTTACTTGGAGATTTGCACTTCCACCATTTATCTTCCTCAATGGAGTAATCAGAACTCATAAGTTACAGGAGGCTTGATGTGGGATTTCTTGCTCGAGTAGAGAAGACTTTAAACTAACTAGTACATGTAATCTCACTGATGCACTAGTATTCATTTGATCCTTTAGCAATTATGATGAGGTAGCTGACTTGAAGCTTTGGGCGTAGGAGTTGCAGCCTTGGAGTGGGTTGCGTGGGAGTAGAGGTGGTTGCATGGATGTGGGTGTTGTGGCTGAAGGTTTATCAGTCCACAATCCTCGAAAGTCGGCCTTATTGTCAAGGTTGAGTAATTTGATTTGTCAGTTGACTTCTGTGCTCTCAGTTGTGTCGGTGTTTTGAGAATGGGTTGTGTAGCACTGCTCTTGCTTTACTTTTGAGATGTGAGGATTGCAGTTTACTTTAGATGGTTGAGTTGATCTTGTAATGGAGTTGTAGCTGCTCCGTTCCCATATTTACAGTGACAGAGCAATGTGCTGACTTGTTGTGAATTGTGATCTTAGGGGTAAACCCTTCATCAACTACATTGATGGCGGATATTACTTCAAGCAAAGGATTGCTTTGCGGTAACCAGAAAGAACATTTACAACTTACATTGGTTGGTTCTTTTATTGTTTTATTAATTCATTTCATGCTCGTGTCACCTATTTTCCCTATATGCAGCAACACTTTGTGGTTTCAACCCTATCTCTAAACCATATTCCCTTATATGTAGAGAAAGAGTGCGTGTGTGGATAGTTATCAGTAGCATAGGTAATATCAGAAAACAAAAATTATAATTAAATAGCATAGTTTGAAATGCTTATGCACCATTTGCTTGCAAACATAAGAGACAACTAATTGCAAAATGAGAAAGAGATATAGAGGAATAATCATGATGAGTTCGAACCTCCGACATTAGATGCATATTCTGCAAAAAGATTAACCAAAATGACCCCTACAGTTGGGCGATCCACATAAGCATTTCTTTGGTCCCGGAATCCCAAAAAGAGAGCCCGAATCATTGTCTCCACTCACACCATAGTCAATTGTAAGCTCTGTCATTGGAGGAATGTGTCTGATAGCAAAGAGCATGATATGTGGATATCCTTCCTCACAATGATCATGCATAACCGGCTGCCAGAGGACATTCGGCGAACAGCTATGGTTTATAAACCGAGCAACGTTTCCCACATTCAACGAATTGATGATTATAGGCAGCGGCTTAAATATCTCGCTCTGGTTTATGCTTGGTTCACCTATTAACTCGGGCCCATGATTCCACTTTTGTGTCTTCTCATCAAGATAGGTTGCTCGGAAGTTATACTGATTTTCTTCACCATAATCATCCGCATCCAACTTATCGCAGACTTCACCTGTGTACTCGCATATGAAGGTTCCTGCACGTATAGGGTCCCAAGAACGAAGCCCCCAACCCCGGCCCATAGTCCTAAAAACTTCAAAATGAAGCTTGACGCCCTTTTGGCTTACTCGATTTCGGCAATTAATGGAGCAAGAACATGAACTGTTGCACTCGTATAAAACCGCCTTCCGACTCACAAGTAACCCGCTAGAACTGTAGGGTAGGGTGCCCTCATTCTGCTGTAAGCAAGAGCAATTGACATCACCCGGGAGGCACACGCTAAGGCACCGGCAGCTTTGCAAAGGTCTCGTGGAGCTGAAGGGCCTGAGATACTTTACCCTAGTGGCATATGTGAAATGGCGGGGTCCTTTGGCATCATCAACCTCATTCACAAGGCAAACAGGCATGTTTTCAACGCCAGAGGATATGTCAGGGAGGATAACTCTTCCTCTGGATGATGGATTAATCCTCCATGCCTCAGCACGCTTCCACACAGCAATTCCTTCGGGTTGACTGGGTTCCCTCACCAGCCTGTACTTGAAAATATTGAAACCAGATTTTCCTTTATCAGTCCATGATTCCTGAATCTTATAGAGCCCGTCGTAGATGTAAATCTTGCCGGAAAGGCAGTTCATATCTTTTGCGCTCCGAATCACGCGAACGAGATTGCCTCTATGCATGCTCTTTTCGAGAGCCAGATTACCCCTCTCGAGCTTCTGATCATCGAGCTGCCTTTTCTCGGCATGCCTGTTGCCGATCCCGCCGCCTTGTCCGGTGTAGATCAAGGTGTTGACGTCGCCTTCGTCGTTCTCATAACCCCCAGCAGAGACGATGCTGATTGCCGCTGGTTCGTCGACGCCATTGAATTTCGTGATCATGTAGTCAATGCCCGCCATGCTTTGAGCATGCATTCCGACCAAGCACAGCTCTATTCTGAAGTAGAAGGTATCTCCAACATCAATACCGGGAACCGATCCCATCCTTTTACCCATGTTAGCTCGGAGATCGTTGGCCATCATTATGGTTCCGGCCTTCAGATCGGCGCGTTTTCCTGTATCTGTCGTCTCGTCCAACTGAAGAAGCCGCCTCCTGAGCGCATCGAAGGTCATGAGAACCCCCTCCACTAACTCCCTCGGATCGAGACACGAAGGACGGATCAAGGATAAGTCCGTTACCTTTCGGTGTCTTTTCCTCTGCCGCGATCTCTTGATTCCACTGCCTTCCACCTCGAAACCATCTCCTGCGCTTACGAGACTCGCGTTCGCCGGGCGCTTACTCTTCCGGCCATACCGAGATGTATGATCAGCGCCCTCGGGTTCTTTATCGAGGTTGATGTCTACCGGTGATTGAAAGAAAGGGGAGACAGATGCAGCACGGTGGGATCCATTCTCAGTAGGAACTCCGGCGTTGCCGGGTTGAGCGGACACGCCTGAAGACGCGTAAAATGGAGGGAGCCCGCCATCGGAAGAAGATGGAGCACCAAACGGACTAACGCAGACAAAGGGAGCGGCGCCGGAGGAGCTAAAAGTGGTGCTGAATCCGTAAGGAGCGGGAAACATCGGTGCAAGGGATCTCAACGGCTTCACCTCCAACACCACGCCGTCTTCTGTTTTTTCGGATTCCATGGCTGTACACAACCAAAATTGCAAGGTTAAAGAGAGTGGTTCTGAGTTCTAACAGTGCACTAGAGAGCACCCGACGCGCAGCAAAATATGTAGACGGAGTCACGGAGACGACCGATCTCTCTATTTTAATTCTACCCGACGATTTATTTCGTGTCCGCAACATATTCGGAAGAGAGATTCCATTTTTTTTTATTACCTAATGGATGCTCAACGCCGTCGTTCTTCCTTTTTCCTCGATGCTTGCTTTTGTACTCTTTATCTTGCCGTGATTTTTTCCGCCCAATCAAATAAATTTGTAGGTAAATCCAACCGTTCGATATTCCACGTCAGTTTCATGATCAAACTCGAATGACTCAATAAATGAGTATATATTTACTAAGGCTGTGCATAAATACCCGAAAACCGAAGAACCGATCCGAACCGAACCGAACCGGTGCCATTTGGGTCGGTTCTATCGGTTACCGGTTCGGTTCCGGTTCTTAAATTTCCAAGAACCGGAGTTACAAGTCGGTTCTCGGTTCTTGTGTCGGTTCTACCCGGTTCTACCCAGAACCGACCCGAACAAGAGTTACAAGTCGGTTCTACCCGGTTCTACCCGGTTCTCGGTATTATTAGTTCATATTTTTATTTAATTATTTTATGTTATGCATATTTAGAGTTTAATTATTTTTTAAAATTGCAACAGTTATTTGTGCCGAACAAGAGTTTTTAGACAATGATAGTTAAAGTTTCTCAGGTTCTAATTTTCATCTAATATTGGATTTACGTCTAAGGTTAAACACTTAAACTTATAATGATTTTTAAACAAAACAAAAAGTAAAAAATGATATTTAGGAACCGAAACTAGAACCGGAACCGAACCGGAACCGAGAATACGGTTCTGGTTCTTGGTGAGAAATACTCGGTTCGGTTCTGGTTCCAAATATTTAGAACCGAACCTATATGATTCGGTTCTCGGTTCTGGGCAGAACCGAACCGAACCGACCCATGCACAGCCCTAATATTTACTAAAAAAAAAAGTAAAAAAGAGTTAGCTAGCTTTTGAAAACGGGACGGGCCAGTGCGGCCTGTGGACTGCCCACCGGACTCCAAATAGGTCAGGTCCGGATATAAAAACAGCTGTCGCCATGGACCGTCCAAAAATCAGGAAATCGAGCCGGTTTACTGGCAAATCGGGAACGTATTTGATTCCCCCTAACCACCAGATGGGTCAAATAATTCTCACCATATTATTTATATATAATACTAATATTCATATTAAATATTAACTAATATAATATCCTTATTTAATTTTATTAACTTATACATATAGTGTTATATGCTATATTAATTTGTATAAAATATTACGATAACAACAATAACACATGTTCCCGTATTCGCTGAGTGGGATCCTCCGACAAGTTCAAGGCATGGCAAGAGGATTTCAGGTTCAGGCTAGTCGGAGAGGCAAGTGGGGTAGGCTGGTTCACACTCGCCCAGCGCATCAATGAGATTTCGCCCAACTCAGGAGGGGCAGTCAGGCCCTGAGGTGAGTGCGGACTTCATCATGCATTCGCCCAAGGCTCGCGTCTTAATGCGCATATAGAAGGGCTTTCGCCAAGACGGCTGGGTGATGGGTAAAGTCCGCACTCGCCTGGGAGGCGAATGCGAGACTCATCCAGCATTCACTCCTTCAGGCGAGTGGTGTTTCTATGGACCACTCACCCAATGGGGTCCAAGGATGAAATTTCCTGGATACCCCCTGGAGGCCTGCAGATATCTCTTTTTGAAAGCGGAGTTCGTTATTGGCAGACCCAATTGGATTGCGTATAGCGAAATGTGACAGCGGAGTTACGATGTTGGCAGACCAAGTTTGGAAAACTATAAATAGATCCGAGGGAGCACCTTTGGAGAGATGGTTCTCTTAACTTCTTCTTCCTCAGGTTTTTCTTAGCAAGCTTTAAGTGTCCTCCAAGGTGCCCAAGCTCGGGATTGGTTTGGGATAAGAAGCGCTCTAAGATCTTTTGGGTTCAGGGTGGGACCTCCCAGTTTGGACCTCGGTTTTGTTCTTTGGTTTCTGAGTTTTTGATTTGGTGTGCTAGCTCGAGGGAAGTAAGTGTGAGGTCACACCCTTTTTGGGATCCCGAACTCCACAGAGACCGATTTTCGGTTTCAACACTTTACTACGGTGAGTGTTGGAACCCCTGTTTTGATTTGGACCAGGTTCACTTCTTAGGCTTATTGACCCATGTTGTATAATCAGGGTCAGTGTTTTGCTTTCTAGGTCTTAGGTCAGTCCTCCAATGTTTATCTCCATGGACCTGCCTGAAGAGTGCCTCAGATTAAAGCCTTAGAAGATTCTATGCAGTCTGAGAAATTAGCTCGACGTTCGTCGAACTCAGCTCGAAGAACTTGGAGATCCTTTTCTAAGTTGAGCAAGACGATCGTAGAACTCAGGTCGACGATATCCTTCAGAAGAAGTTATTCTGTGGTCGACGTTTTCTCTCAGTCTATTTATCAGCTCGACTAATTCTGGTGATTCAAGTTCTGTTGTCGACGATCTTTCAGTATAGAGCAGACTCTTATGTCGACAAATTTGGAGCACAATTTCAGTTTAGTTTATTCATTATTCAGTTCGCAGAGCTCAGGTCGAAGAACAGGATTTCTCAGTTCGACGATCTCTGATTGCAGCTCGATGAAATCTGTTCCCTGGTCGACGAAAACTATAAGATGTTTTGTTCCTTATTCTTTCCATATCTGTTCCTTTATTATATTAAGTCGTAATTTCGCTGAGTAATAATGCTTATATTCCCTATGAATATAGTCGTTTATGGCAACATTGATTATGGTATTCATCAGAGAATTTATTTGACATATTTCTCGAGACAGATGAGGAAATGAATATTGAAAAAGCATGCTTGCCGTTTTCCTTCCCAATTTTCTAGCAACGCATTTATTACATGATTTGAATTCGCAAAGAAGTTTTTGTTGTTCATTTTTGATATACTATGTTAGAAAGAATCATTCAATAACACGGAAAGAGACATACGAGATACAAGAGTTTTTACAGAAAGAAAAAGGCACAACATAGTTTTCTAACAGTACAGTGTAGGAAGAAGAAAAGTGTTCTCAGGTTCATTGTTTCAGAGCTGCTCTCAATCTCTATTCTTACAGTGCTCTAAAGAAGAAGAAGGAAGAAGAACAACAATAATATATCCAGAGTCTTCTTATTCTTCTTTTCCAGGATCTTGCAGAGACAACAAATCTCCATCTGTCTAGAGTTCCAGGATCTGGTCTTAAAAGCTAAAGGCCTACCTCACCCTTAGCAAAGCTTCTCATCCTGAACCATCAACATCTCAGGGGGAGCTTTGACAATATTCTGAATCCACAAAGTCTTCTCAGTTTGCTAATTGAGAAAAGAGAAGACTCTCATCAACTTTTTCTTCCACCTCTATACAGGATTTTAACTCTCTTCAAAAGTTAGACTGGTTTACAAGTCTCCTTCCAAAAGACTTGAGGTTGGTTTTTGGGCACCTGGTCAAAAACTCAAAGGGTTGTTATATCTCCCTAAAAATAGATATATTGGTTGCAGTCACCTGATCAAAACTATAGTGGATTCCTACTAAGGGTGGTAGAAGAGTGGATATACCTAGTTGGGGAACCACTATAAAGTTCTTGTGTTGTCTGGGTTGTGCTTGCTGTTTCCTTTGTACTTGTGCCGTGGTTAGCTTAGTATAGTTTTTACTTTATTTCTGATATCATTGCTTAGCTATATATATATATAATCACCTACTTTGTCACTTAACATAATATTTGTAAAAAGATAAAAGATTTTTTTATAAACTCTATTCACCCCCCTGTTGGGTACACTAGAAACTGTGTACCAGATTTAGAGAAGCCTCACTTAACTTAATGATATACATCAATGTGTATTTGATGGGATATTGAGTTTCAATGTGCAGGTTAAAGAAATGCAAAAAAATATTCTAAGTACAAGTGTCGACACTTATAAGGGAAATGTATCGACACCAGAAGCAAGATTGTGTCGACACACAGGACTTGTGTCGACACACAAAAATTCTGTCAGCAGCAGTTGTGTCGACACACACTAAACTCCAGTTATGTTGAAGACCAGAAGTAGTTGTGTCGACACACAGGACTTGTGTCTACACACACTCAAAGAAATCTGTCAACAACATGTATACTAAGACTGGAAGGCTTGTGTCGAGACACAGGACTTGTGTCGACACACACTCAAAGAAATCTATTAACAACAGTTATACTGAGACTAGAAGGCTTGTGTCGACATACCGGACTTGTGTCGACACACACTCAAAGAAATCTGTCAACACCAGCTATGTCGAGACTAGAAGCAGTTGTGTTGACACACAAGACTTGTGTCGACACATCCAACAGAAGTTGTGTCGAGAAGTTAAAGAATGACTGTGTGAACATATAAGAAGATGTGTTGACATCATCAAGATTTGTGTTGACACATGGTCTATTTGTGCCGACATATCTAAAGTGTTATGCTGACAGTTCTCTGCTATAATAGAAGTTCAAGGAAGAGTCAGTTGTCAAGACTGAAGACCTGACAGCTGTCGTAAGTAACAAAGCTGACACATCTGTCAGAGCTGTTAGAAGGCCGTTATAAACCGGATCAGCCGGTAACCTTGGATGGATTCTATATATAGACATATTCTATCACAATCAGAAGTAATGAACAAGAGAGGGGGAACAAGAGACAAACCCAGAAGAAGGTAGATCATGAAGAGTCTGCAAGAAAAATTCAGATATGGTTCTAAATTCAAGAAGGAAGCTGGATTGAAGATCAACTCCAACTCCAATTGAATATCAACCTTACTTAGTACAAATTCAAGAAGCTTTGAAGAAGCTAAGACAGGTTGGATTTAAATTAATCAGTTCAATCAAGAACTGATCAAGAAGCTTTCACCATATTCTCTTTCTATCATGGTGAAGATTTTATTATTTTAAACAATTAATTCTCGTGTAAGATCTTATATAGATCTGAGTTATAAGCCTAAATTTATAAACACTGAGGTAGGGCTGAGAGCCTGAGGCAGGACTTGAAGAAGTCTGAGTTGTAGGCCTAGTGATAAAGAATGAGGTAGGGCTGTTGCCTGAGGTAGGATTCTTGGGAAGAATCTGAGGTATAAGACTTAAAGAAGTCTGAGTTGTAGGCCTGGTGATAAAGGCTGATGTAGGGTTGTTTCCTGAGGTAGGAATCTTGGGAAGATTCTGAGTTGTAAGACTTGAAGAAGTTTGAGCTGTAAGAATCAGTTGGATTCTGAGTTGTAAGATCTAAGAATCTGAGATAGTGGAAGGAAGTTTGGCTGAATCCAGTACTCTACTGGATATGTGAAGGGGGGAGTGGACGTACCCATAAATTAGGGAACCACTACCATTGTGTGTTGTGCTATGATTTTTTGTGATTGTTATTCTTTGTGTTGTGATAGTTGTGTTGTGTATAACTTTGTTAATTGCCTAAGTTGTTAAAAAAGATTAGAACATATTCACCCCTCTCTAGGTGTTTAGGCTCTTTAAATCAAATCTTTCAAGTGATATCAGAGGGAGGTAGCTCAAATATAGACCTAACAGTCTGAGTAGATCTCCAAGGCAATTAACTGTTAGCCAGAATGAGTTCAAGTGAAAATTAGAAGGAACTTAGATCCATGAAACTTTCTATCTGTAGGAAAGAAAACTTTGGCATATGGAAAGAGAGGGTCAGATTGTTCATGGAAGTATTTGATCCAAGAATCTACATCACAGTTCAAGAAGGTCCTTTCATTCTAATGAACATATCAGTTCTTGATGCAAATCTCAAAACTCCAAAAAGCTATTCTAAAATGACTAAGAAAGATATCATCCTAGCAACCTTAGACAAGAGAGCACAAAATATAATTGTAAGTGGTATAGATGATTCTACATTCCAGAATCTGGTACATTGCAAAACCTCCAAGGAGATGTGAGACACTTTGATTGTCTACATGGAGGGAACTGAGGAAGTAAGAGAGGATAGAAAGTTTATGCTAAATCATGAATATGAGAGATTTAAATAAGCCAAGACTGACAGCATAACTGAATGTTACAAGAATTTTTTTAGAATTGTAAATGAGCTAATGACTTATGGAAGAGTCTTTAGCACATATGAATTGAATGACAAGTTTCTCAGGTCACTAACCAAGAACTGGGATACAAAAATATGTGCTATCAGAGAGGTGGGCAGGCTTGCTGATACACCTCCACCAACCTTGTTTGGAAAAATGTTATCTTATGAGATGCAGCTCATTGCTAGAAAGGAGGAGGAGAAAAGCAATAGGTCTGAATATAAAGAAAAGTTAGTAGCCTTCAAGGCTGAAGCTACAGGAAATTGTAGGAAAAAGTCTCCTTCTCCACCCAGGAGAATTGCTGAGACTGAATCAAAAAATCCTGACATCAACACTTCAGACAGCCACAACTCTGATGAAGATTTTTCTACCTTTGCAAGGCAGTTTCAGAGGTTCATGAAGAAGAAGAAATGAATAATAAAGTCATCTACATCCTTCTCCAAAGATGACTATTTTAAGAAGAAGAAACCTTCCAAGGATGACAAGTATGGCTCTAATCCTAGTAAACAAATTACTTCTAAAATTGTTTGTTATTACTGCAACAGGCCTAGACATGTCATAGCTGATTGTCCTGACAAGAGAAAGGAGTCTAAGGACAAGAAAAAACATCAAAATAAGGGAAAGAAGGAGAGTTCCCTTGTTGCCCAGAAGCAGGAGAGTTGGACTGACTCTTCATCATCAGAATCAGGAGAAGAGAATGAAGCAAAAACCTATATAGGATTGTTCACTACAGAAGAGGATTCTGTGGAAATAGAATTCTTGCAAATGCTGGATTTCATAAATGTAAGTGAAGATCACTATTGTAGAGGGCTGATAGCTCTATCTGAGGAAGATCAGTGCTAGGATCAGCCTGGTCTCAGAAAGGTATACAATCCATCCTTAATTTCTGATTATTATACTGGATTTGAATCAGAAGCATCTACATCAAGAGATGTGGATGGTTCTGAATCTGAAGGGGATGTTCATCAATTAATTGATGAGTATGGTGATCTGTTGCAGGCTCTTAAGAGAAGCAAATTCCTTGTCAAGAAGCAGGTTGAGGAAATTGAATCTCTCAAACTGGCTGCATCAGATTCAACAAAGATGTTGGATTTGAAATTGAAAGAGGTTGCTAAACTGAAAAAACATAACTGTTATTCAGATGGGTAAAATCACTTTCAAAAATAATCACATCAAGAATCTAGAAGTAAGACTTCAGAAAGAAAGGATCTTGTGGCTAAATTCTTTAAGCCAAAGTCAGTCTTACCCATAATTAATAATTTCATCTCGCAAAAGGGTAAGACATGATTAGGCTTTAAGGGAAGAATAAGGGACGCCAATTCTCAAAGAAAAGGCAAAGCCCCAGTTCAGCCACTAGCTATGAAGCCCTTTATTTCTTTTAGAAAAGTGATGCAGCCTACTAATAGGTATGATCATGACATCACTCATTGTCACTGTAAGTATAGTGATCTGAATGGCAAGGATGCAAATGCTAATAGGGCACCCCATGAGCAAACCCATCAGGTTCTTAAGGAATTCTTAGTGTTTGCTGCTCCAGCACCTGCACTGAAAAGGACTGCTGACAGCAATATTGTTAAGCCTGTACTTAAGAAAAGGTACAACAGATTTGAGTGCTTGTGTTGTGGCAAGGTGGACCACTTTACCATTGATTGTTGGTTCAATGCTAGTATTCAACATAAGACCAGCTTACCTGTCAGAAAGGCTGTAGGTAAGCATGTCAAATATCAAGCTGACCTGGACCTAGGACCCAATAACAATTGGGGTTCTAAGGATAGGTAATTTTATTTGATGCAGGTGAGTCCAAGTGGTCATACACTTATATGCTACTTGGACAGTGGATGTTCCAGGCACATAACTGGAACAAGAAGGATACTGAAGGATTACTCTCCTATAGAAAATGGATCCAAAGTGATCTTTGGTGGATCTAAAAAAGGAGTCATCAAAGGGTTTGGTAACATTTCCAATAACTCTATTAATATCACCCAAGTGGCTTATGTGAAAGATATAAAACATAACCTAATTAGCATAAGCCAACTAAGTGATCTTGGTTATGACGCTTCTTTCCTCAAGAGTGTGTGCCAAATAAGAAGGTCAAGTGATCAAGAGATCATTCTGACAGACACTAGGAAAGGAAATGTCTACTGTCTTAACTTTGATTGTGAGAATAAGATCTCTCCTATTTATCTAGTTGCAGATGATAAAGCATCTCATTGTGTCCAATGGCATAAGAGGCTAGCTCACCTGAACTACAAGTCAATAAACCAACTCTTTAGTATAGAGTTAGTGAGAAATGGTCCTCAGGTCAAGTGCATTAAAGAGGGTGTATGTTCAGCTTGCCAAAAGGGTAAACAGACTAGGACTTCTTTCCATGGACATGATACCAAAGATTCTGTAAGATGTCTATATCTTCTACATATGGATCTATTTGGTCCTATGTCAGTTCATAGTCTAGGTAGGAAAGCTTATACATTTGTAATTGTGGATGACTATTTTAGATTCACATGGATTTTTTTTCTTGAGTCAGAAATCTGAAACTCCTACTATCTTTCAAAATTTTGTTAGGCAAATTCAGAATGAACTTAACAATTCAGTGGTCAAAATCAGAAGTGATCATGGAATTAAATTTCAATCCGAATGCATGACAAATTTCTGTGAAGAACTTGGAATTCATCAGTAGTTCTCACCTAGAACTCCCCAGCAAAATGAGGTTGCTGAAAGAAAGAATAAGACTCTTATTGAGGCAAGTAGAACACTACTAAGTGACACTTCTCTCCTAGAATATTTCTGGGCTGAGGTAGTAAATATTGCATGTCATGTTCTCAATAGAGCATCCATCAATAAAAGACATAAGAAGACACCCTATGAGATTATGAAAGGAAGAAAACCAAACATATCCTACTTTAGAATCTTTGGTAGCAAGTGTTATGTTCTAAATAATGGCAAGCACTATTAAACACAGTTTGCTGTCAAATCTCTAGAAGGGATATTTGTTGGGTATAATAATAACAGTAGAGCTTACAGGATCTACAACTTGACTACACAAGTTGTAGAAGAATCTATTCATGTAGTCTTTGATGAGTCTAAGCTAATTAACTGTGAGCTGTCTAACACTTCTGTTAGTCCTACAGGTTTGAATGAAAAGATGGACAAGCTAACAATTAGTGAAGACCAACCTGCAAGACATGATGAAGAAAATGATGGATGCTGTCCAGGGGGAGTACAAGTCTCACTGGATGGAGATGAAGACAATGAAGTACATCTAGATGAAGATAATGAAGAAGACCAAGAGGTGGACAGATTTCCTCCAGCAAGAAGACATTTGAAGGATCATCCAGCACACCAAATCATTGGTGATGCAAGATATGGAGTTTTGACCAGAAGCAAGAGCATGAACACAGTTTTGTGTTTAAGCTTCCTGTCCTAAATAAACCTAAGAAATTTGAAGAGGTTATACAAGACATAAATTGGATTGATGTCATGCAGGAAGAGCTGAGTCAATTCAGAAGATGTAAAGTTTGGGAGTTGGTTCCTAAACCAAAGAACCACAATGTCATAAGAACTAAGTGGATCTACATGAATAAATTAGATGAAAATGACATTATAATCAAGAACAAAGCCAGATTGGTAGCAAAGGGCTACAGACAGGAAGAAGGGACAGACTTTAATTAGACATTTGCCCCAGTGGCAAGGCTGGAAGCTATAAGACTGTTCTTAGCTTATGCAGTCTACCAAGGGTTCAGAGTATTTTAAATGGATGTAAAGTTAGAATTTTTGAATGGTGACTTAAAAGAGGAAGTTTATGTTGATCAACCTTCAGGTTTTGTAGATCATCTTTATCCTAACTATGTATATAAGCTTAAGAAAGCTTTATATGGATTGAAACAAGCCCCTAGGGCTTGGTATGAAACTTTATTTGCTTATTGAGAATAAATTCTCGAGAGGGAAAATTAGTAAGACTCTATTTTTTAGGGAATCAAAAGGTAAGATCATCATAGTCCAGATATATGTTGATGACATTATCTTTGGTTCTACTGAAAACAACATTGTAGTAAGTTTGCCAAACTTATGTAAGAAAAGTTTGAGATGAGCAGCATGAGTGAGCTGAAATTCTTCTTGGGACTCCAAGTTAGACAAACTGATGATGGATTGTTCATTTCTCAGTCTAAGTTCACCAAGGAGTTAATTAAGAAATATGGCATGGAGTCATCCTCCACCATGAAAACTCCAATGGGGACAAGTATGTCTATAGGCAAAGATGAGGCAGGAAAACTTGTTGATGAGTCTTTGTATAAAGGGATAATTGACTCCCTACTTTACTTGACTGCTAGTAGACCTGACATCATGTATGCCACATGTGTCTGTGCTAGGTACCAAGTTTGCCCAAAGGAGTCTCATTATTCTGCTGTTAAGAGAATCTTAAGATATCTTAAGGGCACACCTAATCTAGGTCTTTGGTACCCTAAGAATAGAGATTTCTTACTGACAGGTTTCTCAGATGCAGACTTTGCGGACTGCAAAAAAGACAGGAAAAGTACCACAAGAACATGTCAGTTCCTAGGTGGAAGGTTGGTGTAACAAGTGTAGCTATTTCCACTACTGAATCAGAGTATATAGCTACAGGCAGTTATCGTGCTCAGTTGTTGTGGATATAACATCAACTTGAAGACTATGATATCAAGGTAAGTAGAATTCCATTATATTGTGATTCTACTAGTGATATATCTATTGCTAGGAATCCTGTTTCACATAGCAGAACTAAGCATATAGAAATCAAGTTTCATTTTATCAGATAACATGTTGAAAAAAAAAGACATATGTCTAGAATTTATCAACACTAACAATCAAATTGATGATATATTTACAAAACCTCTGGATGAAAGTAAATTCAATTATTTAAAATTGAATTAGGTATGTTGAACCTAGAATGAGATGGTAAGTCCGCACAAAATTTCTCAAGAAATTTGGCTAAGTTACAAAGTTTGTGTCGACACACTCCAATTGTGTCGACACTATCAGCAAATTGTGTCGACACCACTCTGTCGAAACCATGTACTAGTAGATTTTTATGTCAACACACAACAATCATTGTCGATACATAAACATATCAACACCCTCAATACTCTGTAAAGACTTAAGTAGTCTATGTCGACACAAACAAAAGTATGTCGACACATAAACATGTCAACACCTACAAAGTACTGTCGAGACCTAGGTTGTCTATGTCGACATATGTAAAATTTTGTCGACCAAGTAAAATCCCTAGATAGGCACGTATTTTGACCTTCCTTTTACAAGTATACTATAAATAGGAGAAGACAAAATCTGGCCGACTGTGCTTTCAGAACTCTAGACTTTGGTCGACAAGAAAATCTCCCGTCGACTCTCTTCTCTCTCTTTCACCAATGACGCCACAACAGGAAGACAAGATCAATGAAGGATATGAACTGGTACGCAAGGCGTTCGAGACTTCCTTGCCATAAATCAAGGGCGTGATTACCCTAATCACAGAAAATGGATTGGAATACTTGGTCTCTGCACCTTCAAAGATATGAAAGAAATAAGTTCTTGAATTTTACTCTTCCGCAACAATAGATTCTCAAGGAAAGAAGATAAAGTCCTCTGTTAATGGTACTCGAGTAAAACTCTCACCAAAGAGTATACGAAAGTCTCTTCAGCTACCCAAGATTACGGAAGAAGATGATATCGCATCCTCCATGACAAGGGATGCACTCCAATGGTGTGGGCTGGATCCCAATACCAAGATTAGATCTTCACTAACCAGGAAGGGAATGAATTCCCAGGGTAAGTTTCTATCTGAGATAATGGACAAAGTTACTCTCTGCAAAACAGGAGGAAATAATAGGATCTCTGCCTACATGTTCAAACTCATAACCAGAGTTATCTTCAAAGTGAAAACAGACTGGTCCGCTGTAATTTTTGACAAGATCAAAGAAAGTGCCAAGAAGCCTAATTTGGGTAGGATATTGAGCTTGTATCTGGCTTCCACCATCCCAGAAGTGATGAATCAAACTTCAGGAACCAAGATAAATCACATGAGAAGAATGGATTTGAGAATACTATCTAGATGGGATAGAGTTTTGACCAAAGATGTTTCTACTCCACAGAAACCAGTGAAGAAAGATAAGAAAAAGAAAACTACCACCCATGAAGCAAAATCTTCCAGTGATTCTGAAGAGCAGGTTGTATTCACCTCAGATGAAGAACAACAAATAAAATCACCTACACCACAACCAGATAAAGAAGCTCAAGCCCAAGGGGAGAGCATTCAACTACCAGAGAAATAGATGGTCTCCACTCCAGAGGGAGACAACACAGAGATTACAATTGTTCAAGAACCTGAACAATCACAGCAGCCAGCCCAAGGAGGAGGTATTATTGAAGTTGCACTGGATAGTGAGAATGCAACTGATATTATTATGGACATAGTATCAGAAATCAACAATACAGCAACAGTCATCACTGAAAAAGAAGCACAGTATGTGCATATGCCAGATCCAGATCAAGATGAGCACCTCCACTCCTCCAGCTTAGAGAAAATCCTAGACAACGATCTTGATGTCCAGAGAGAACCATTTATTGGACAAGAGAATATTATACCTCTTGTTCAAATACAGTAGGAGGTAACTTTGGAAGAATTGTTCCCTGACCCCCAAGATGCAAGGACTGAGGGGGAGATGCCACTGCATGCCTCTAGTACTAAGGAAACTGTGGATATACAAAGTTCATCAAATTCTTCTGATGATGAAGAAGCTTCCAAGGCTAAGAAAAGGAAGTTGGTGGCTCTCAGGAAAAGAAGCACATGCTATAAGATAGCCTTACAAACCATGCCTCAAGCATCTGCTCCAGGAATAGACTTCAGTTCACTATTTGTGCAACTGCAAGTGAAATTGGAAGAGCAAAGACTTGCTTTGGAAAAGTATGTGGATGAGTCCCATAAAGAAATGTAGTTTCAGCTAGCTCAAGATATTAAATCTATCAGATTTGAAGTCAATTTGAATAAGAAATAGATGACATATTGCTTCAATAAGGGAGGTAATGTTGTAGTATATCTGGCCATTCAACAACAAGAAATGAAGACTACAATAGCTTGCATAGCAGAAAAATAAAGATATATTCTAGAAAATCAATTCAGAACAAATGAAAATTTCAAAGACTTACATGATGAAATTCTCACAAAACTGGGAGGTATTACTACTGATTTGAAAACTTAAGTATCCAGACAAATACAAGAAGATTTAGCTGCTGCTCAAACAACACTTCAGGCATCCCAAAAGACTATTTCAGATCAACTGGAGAAGTTCAGACTCTACTACAAAGATGGAATAAATTATCTGGCTGATCAAGTAAGGTTTCAGAAAGATGATCTAAAAGATCATGTGGCCAGATAAGTCATAAAGGGGGAGATAGTGTTAGTCAAAGCCAGTTCTGATTATGTTAAATGGGTATCTAATACCATCAGAGCTACTCTTGGATATCCAACCCTTTGTGATGAAGATAACACTGCTGAATCTGGTATTTAACCTGCTCACATTGAAGGGGTTCAGTAGAAAGTTGCACAAGTCATCTATCCTCCATCAGATTTTGAAGCAGTACAACAGAAAGTACATAAAATGTATAGCCCTCCATAGGAGGCATATAATGTTATTATTGAAAAAGTTGAAATGTCTGAAGCTGCTAAGGATGCTCAGAAAGTGGCTCAACTTTCTAAGAAAAGATTCAAAGAACAAACAGAATTAAAGCTTGATTTTGAGCAATGGAGTCCAACCTCCAGAAATATCTTTCTTACTGCCTAGAAAGCTATAAAAGACAATATACATGATAAAAACAAATGGTACTCTGAACAAGAATGAGGTAAATATCAGAAAAGACAAGATGACATACATCAGTTTAGAAGGGATATTAAAGCTGGGAAGTTACCTGCTAACTCTGTGGAGCCTAGCAAGTACTTCCCAAAGCCTTATCATTACTTTGAAAAGCAGAATATTAAGGCAGAAGAGCTCAAAAAGAAAGATCTGAAAGGGAAGAAGCCAGCTGATGACACAGAATCCAATGTGCAAGCTAAGATTCAATCTGGCAAATGAATAGTTATCAAGGAGCCTGATCAATCTTAGGGATAGATAGGCTAGACTTAGAACTATGTAAATTTTATTCTAAACAATATTGTAAATCAAACACTTATTCCTGATTAATGAATTTTTTCATATTCTGTGATGATATTAAATGTTATTTGTGTTTATAAGTTACCCTGCCTGTGAAATGATTTTAAACATCTTAATCTTTGTTTTATTATAAGTGATGTATATCATTGACTAAGGGTTATGACTTCTCAAAATTGGAGGATATTGTTGGGTATACTGGAAACTATGTACCAGATTTGGAGAAAGCTCACTTAACTCAATGATATACATCAATGTGTATTTGATGGGATATTGAGTTTTAATGTGCAGGTTAAGGAAATGCAGGAAAATATTCTAAGTACAAGTGTCGACACTTATGAGGGAAATGTGTCGACACCAGAAGCAAGATTGTGTCGACATACAAGACTTGTGTCGACACACAAAAATTCTGTCAGTAGCAGTTGTGTCGACACCTAGAACTTGTGTCGACACACACTCAACTCCAGTTATGTTGAAGACCAGAAGTAGTTGTGTCGACACACAGGACTTGTGTCGACACACACTCAAAAAAAATCTGTCAACAACAACTATACTGAGACTGGAAGGCTTGTGTCGAGACACAGGACTTGTGTCGACACACACTCAAAGAAATATGTCAACAACAGCTATACTGAGACTAGAAGGCTTGTGTCGACACACAGGACTTGTGTCGACACACACTCAAAGAAATCTGTCAACACCAGCTATGTCGAGACCAAAAGCAGTTATGTCGACACACAAGACTTGTGTCGACACATCCAACAGAAGCTGTGTCAAGAAGTTAAAGAATGACTGTGTCGACATATTAGGAGTTGTGTGGACATCATCAAGATTTGTGTCGACACATGGTCTATTTGTGTCGACACATCTGAAGTGTTATGCTGACAGTTCTATGCCATGATAGAAGTTCAAGGAGGAGTTAGTTGTCAAGACTGAAGACCTGACAGCTATCATAAGTAACAAAGCTGACACATCTATCAGAGCTGTCAGAAGGCCGTTATAAACCGGATCAGCCGGTAACCTTGGATGGATTCTATATATAAACATATTCTATCACAATCAGAAGTAATGAACAAGAGAGGGGGAATAAGAGATAAACCCAGACGAAGGCAGATCCTGAAGAGTCTGCAAGAAAAATTCAGATCTGATTCTGAATTCAAGAAGGAAGCTGGATTGAAGATCAACTCTGTAACACCCCTATCCGTCGTATAGCATATAGCAGTAGGTCCGGCCGGGGCCCGACGCCATATACTACGGACAGACCGGTTGGTTACGCGTTGAAACCATTCAACCAATCACAACGTCCTACACAACACCTAGCGGAAGCAATTTATTAGAGTTGCAAAGAATAAAGAACCCTGCCAAGCATGAATGTCCACTACTCAAACCCAAAGGGAATGTATAATACACAACACGGAAGAAAAATAGCCTTAAGGCTTTACAAGAGTTGCTTAAATACAAGTGTCTTCCAAACCTCGGCACGCAGGCCGACCACACATGAGTACAAGAGGTAAAACACTCAAAACAAGGCCTTCGAGGGCCAGCACAACAACTTGGGCTTTAGCCCGCTATTTACCTCTCGGCTCCGCAGCACCTGCAAGCAACAACCCACCGCACGGTGGTAAACAAAGGCAACGGTCAGCAATGCTGACCAAATTATAACGATTCCGCCCCCAAACCGGGGCGGCAAAGCTTCTTCCCTGCACTTGTTAGCAAAACACGCAACACAACCAAACAAGCATCTCAACATAGGTGCACGCTCTCACGGCCGTACACCCCGTGCTCTTAGGGCACTTACTCGGCGAAGCCAGTCCGAACCCCGTCCGGTCCTCGACTCCACCACCACCCCCAGGATGGCAATCTTTGTGAGCATTTAGTCTTCTCAGCCGCAGCCTAGACTCGATCTCCAAATCTCAGTAAGTCCCATGTAAACTTTAGGTCGCTTTAACCGAGCAGGTGGAGCGGGTAGAGGGCTACTAGTCCGTTGCTCACTCCGCCACTGCCATTTGGCCCTTTGGCGCGGACTAAGCTTTCCCCAGTCCCAAATAACGATCAAACACGGTACTTAGCCCCGCTAAGTACCCGGTTGGCTCCCAGGCCACCGATATGACGGAACTACATTTCCGTCCAAGATTTCCGGGTGCACCTCGGGTTTCATCCCCAAGGCTCCCTGCCGCAATCAAACATGATACATAGCCCCGCTATGTTCCCGGCTGGCACCCAGGCCACCGAGATGGCAGAACTTCGTTTCCGCCCAGATTTCCGGGTGCACCTCGGGGTTAATCCCCAAGATTCCCTGATGCATTCTACCGCATAGCAACCCGAAAATAACCACAATGCTCGGAGTCTTCTCCGGCTAAAATATGCATAACAAAACATCACCGATCCGGAACACACGTCCGGGTAGGCTTCACACAACATGCCTATGTCCGTACTACGATTCCGGACTCTAACAAGGGGGACTTTACATATCTACCCCAAGGAATACCACGATCTCGCCGCACACTCGCGGGAGAGGGGTTTTCCCATGCAAAGGAAGAAGAGCTTCACATGCTCAAGAAGAGAATCGTTACCCTTTCGCTTTTCCTCGGCGCCATGATGATCCACTCGGATGGAAAGCACCGTATCGGCCTTGCCTTCGCGGATCCGGACTCGGATCGAGAATCGGAGCTCCGAAGCTCCACCGGCGGCCGGAGTTGACCTCCTTCTTCCTCCTCTAAGCTCTCCCTTCTCTCTAGACTTAGAGAGAGAACCAACCAAAGAGAATGAGGGTTTCTAACCCTATTCCCGGATAAAACATCCCAGCAACAGCCCCCAGCCGTCGGATCTCAAGCCAAGGAAACGAACGGCCTCGATCGGGCCTGAAATAACAAAACCTGGGCCGAACACGGGTTGACACACGGCCGTGTGTCTGGCCGTGTAGCTCATTCGCCGATCGACACGGGTCCTGACACGGCCGTGTGCCACGGGCCGTGTTACCTGGAGCTTCAGGAACGATCGTCGGGCTTCCAGAACACGGCTTCGAACACGGCCGTGTTCGAGGCCGTGTGCCCCACACGGCTTGAGACACGGCCGTGTGTCTCAGGCCGTGTCCTTCTCTAACTCGAGACTGCACAAAATCACACCTGACCACTGAACACGGGTAGGCACACGGCCATGTGCCTGGCCGTGTGCCCCTGTTCAGACCTCCAAAGGTGCTGATTGATCGCCCCGCGATCACCTCCGAGGTTGGGGTCTTACAACTCAGCTCAATTGGTGATGAAGGTTGAAAGAACTCCATAGTTAAGCGTGCTCGGGCTGGAGTAGTACTGGGATGGGTGACCTCCTGGGAAGTCCCCGTGGCGCGGGCTTGACTATCGAGTTTGACTCATCAAAGGGAGGCTACGGCCACCAACAACCCGCCTATGGAGGGAGAGGGTTGGGGTGCATGGTCTGCAGACTTGGTTAGGCTGAACCCTTTCGAGCGTGGTGCTGGGGGTGCCGGCGGCCGTCCTTGCGAGCATGGTGCTGGGGAGGCCGTTACAAAAAGTGCACTTTTTATTGTAACGACCCTAGCCGATCCAACGTGGTAGTGCCACGGCTCCGCTCTAGGCGTCGCTACCGGGCTGCAGCCCAAGCACCCCAACCCCTCTCCCTCCACAGGCGGGTTGTTGGTGGCCAATGCCTCCCTTTGATGAGCGAACTCGACAGTTAAGTTGGGCCGTACGGGGACTTCCCAGGAGGTCACCCATCCCAGTACTACTCTCGCCCAAGCACGCTTAACTATGGAGTTCTTTCAACCTTCATCACCAATTGAGTTGCAGCTCAATTGGTGATGAAGGTTGAAAGAACTCCATAGTTAAGCGTGCTTGGGCGAGAGTAGTACTGGGATGGGTGACCTCCTGGGAAGTCCCCGTACGGCCCAACTTAACTGTCGAGTTCGCTCATCAAAGGGAGGCATTGGCCACCAACAACCCGCCTGTGGAGGGAGAGGGGTTGGGGTGCTTGGGCTGCAGCCCGGTAGCGACGCCTAGAGCGGAGCCGTGGCACTACCACGTTGGATCGGCTAGGGTCGTTACAAACTCCAACTCCAATTGAATATCAACCTTACTTGGTACAAACTCAAGAAGCTTTGAAAAAGCTAAGACATGTTGGATCTAAAGTAATCAATTCAATCAAGAACTGATCAAGAAACTTTCACCCTATTCTCTTTCTATCAGGGTGAAGATTTTATTATTTTAAACAATTAATTTCCTTGTAAGATCTTATATAGATCGGAGTTGTAAGCCTAAATTTATAAAGGCTAAGGTAGGGCTGAGAGCCTGAGGTAGGACTTGAAGAAGTCTGAGTTGTAGCCCTAGTGATAAAGAATGAGATAGGGTTGTTGCCTGAGGTAGGATTCTTGGGAAGAATCTGAGGTGTAGGACTTGAAGAAGTCTGATTTGTAGGCCTGGTGATAAAGGTTGAGGTATGGTTGTTGCCTGAGATAGGAGTCTTGGGAAGATTCTGAGTTGTAGTACTTGAAGAAGTCTGAGCTGTAGGATCCAGTTGGGTTCTGAGGTGTAAGATCTGAGGATCTGAGATAGTGGAAGGAAGTTTGGCTGAATCCAGTACTCTACTGGATAGGTGAAGGGGGAGAGTGGACGTACCCATAAATTGGGAAACCACTATAAACTATTGTGTGTTGTGTTGTGAATTTTCTGTGATTGTTATTCTTTGTGTTGTGATAATTGTGCTGTGTATAGCTTTGTTAATTGTCTAAGTTGTTAAAAAGGATTAGAACATATTCACCCCCCCTCTAGGTGTTTAGGCTCTTTAAACCAAATCTTTCACCCCCTCTAGAGTTATTCAGATATTATCTCCCTCCCTTTTCTTTCAATTGGTATCAGAGGGGAGGTTAGTCAATTTTATACAGACTTACACCTAGACTAACCAAGACCCTCAGATAATCTCTGAATAAATCTTATTCTTTTTAATTTTCTGAAACCATGGCACAAAATAAGGACTATGCCAGCACCAGACCTCCAGTGTGCAATCTTTCTAAGTTTGCCATCTAAAAGGCAAGAATCAAACTTTATATGAACTCTATTGATGAAGATATTTTCAACTCTATCTTGACAGGACCACCAGCTCCAGTGGCCTCTACTCCTACTTCAATAAACATGAGTGCAGTTTCACCTCCTGATTGGACTGATGCACAAAGAAAATCCAAGATTGCAGATGCAAGAGCCATGAACATTTTAGCTCAGACTATATCCGATGACATTTTTCAGAAAATGGCTGAGTGCACTTCAGCCAAAGCCATCTAGGATTCCCTAAACCAGATGGTGGCTGGATCTACTAATGAGAGAAAGGACAGAAGATCCAATCTCATCTCTCAGTATGAGAACTTCAAGAAGAAAGAAGTTGAGTCAGTCAGTTACATGTATAACAGGCTAAGCTCAATCATCAATGAGCTAAGGACTTTAGACAAGGAAATTACTCTAACTGAAGAAAATGACAAGATCCTTATGTGCTTAACTGAAGTAAATGACAAGATCCTTATGTGCTTTCCCAGCACATGAGATTCAAGGATCTGGCTTATCAAAGAAGCCAGAAGCATGACTGAAATCTCAACTGAGTCTCTCCTTGGAAAGCTCAAAACATATGAGCAACTGATGAAGACCAGAGAAGTAGTAGCTGAAGTAAAGACTCCAACACCTACCAGGAAGGAGCACAATATTGCTTTTAAGGCTGTTGAGGATTCTGAAGGGACTCCAGTCAATGAAGAACTAATGAGTCTATTTGCCAAGAGATTTTTCAAAATGACAAAGAAGGACTTCAGAAGGAAGTCATCTAGACAAGATGACAAACCAAGGTATGACAAAACACCTTCTAAAGAAATTGTCTGTTTTGGTTGCAGCAAGCCAGGACACTACATCTCTGAGTGTCCAGAAGCTCAAAAGAAAGAAAGGAGAAGAGAAAAAGAGTCAAGAAGAACTCATCACAACAAACCCTCCTCAAGCAAGCACAAGAGGAAGGAAAAGGGTTTTGTTGCTGAGACCTGGAGTGATACAGAAGAAGAGTCATCCTCTTCCAGCTCCAGTGATGATGAAGAATAGGAAAAGGCAAAGGAAGTTTGCCTAATGACAATTGATGCCTGCAGCAGCAAATCAGATGCTGAAGATTCAAATAATGAAGAATCAATGTCTGCTGAAGACCAGGTAAAGACCTATCATATCACTCAAAATAAGTGGTATCTGGATAGTGGGTGCTTTAAGCACATGACTGAATGCAAGAACAGCCTCATCAACTTCAAGGCCAAGCTTGGTCCAAGAGTAATCTTTGGAGATTCAAGCTTTGGACAGACTGAAGGCTATGGAGACTTCAACAGTGGAGATGCCACTTTCAAAAAGGTGGAATATATTAATGGTCTCAAGCATAACCTCATATCCATAAGTCAGTTATGTGATTCAGGTTATCAGGTTTGCTTTTTCTGAATCTCAATATATTATTTCTACAAACAATCAAACTGTTTTAACTGGAATTAGACAAGGTAACATATACTTAGTAAACTTTAAATCTGTCAGCTCAGAAATTTGTTTATTTAATCCTGTTAGGAATCAAAATGATATGTGACATAAAAGATTAAGTCATGTAAATTTGAGAAACATTGCTAGGCTTTCTAAAGACAACCTTGTTAGAGGATTGCCTTCTTACCTCTATAAGAATGAAAGTCTCTACAGGGCTTGTCAATTAGGCAAACAAACTAAATCTAATTTTAAATCATTAAACAAAAGTGATGTACAACCCCATATCCCGCGAGTGGTCGACAGGAGTTGAACCGGCCGGCTCAGACCAACTTGGACCCAACATGCCGAGCCCGAGCTCGGCAATAGTCGAGCCGAGCTCGACGATGGTCGAACGAAGCCCGGCACGCCGAGACCGAGCTCGGGTGCGGAAACAGGGCTCGACGGTGGTCGAGCCAAGCTCGACGATCCTTGTGCCATTTTCAGTCTCTGTTGGAGCTCGGCGATCACCGTGCCGAGTCCAAGCTCGACGATCGCCGTGCCGAGTCCGAGCTCGACGATCGCCGTGTCGAGTCCGAGCTCGACGATCGCCGTGCCGAGTCCGAGCTCGGCGGTAGTCAAGACGAGCTCAGCGCTAGTCGAGCACAGTCCGCCGAGTGCGTGCTCGCCTAGGCCCAGGGCGAGGCGAGTCGGGCCCCTTGCCGAGCAAGTGCCCCCTCAGGTCCAGCTCGCATCTTGGCCATGGCATACTTTTACTATGTGGCCCCTTTTGGTTTGCCTGTAGTCCTCGAAAACAGTGAAGGTTGTATATTGGCAGGCCATCTTTTCCTATAAATAGGACCCAAGGGGTACCCCAGAAGGCACGCTTACGAATTCTCCGGCCTACTAGCGCTTTCTGAGGTACCTTAGCCCGGCATTTGGCTAAGGAGGGGAAGCGCTCTAAGATCTTCCGGGTGTGTGGTGGGACCTCCCCGCCGGGCCCTTGGTCTAGTCCTTGTTTCTTTTCTTTTCTTTGTCATTTACTTGCAGGAGTGAAGTAGGTGCGCGGCCACCCCTTCCCCAAGGGTCGAACTCCACAAGAGACCGGTTTTCCGGTTTCAACATTTTGGTGCGGTGAGCGTGGAGAGTGGTCAGCAGAGAAAACCTTCTGCAGGCTCGATGACTGGAGAAGAAGGACAAGGATCAGGCAGGGGCAACTCGCCACCCCCTCCCCCACCCCCAGCAGCGAGTGTGCCGGCGGAGCTTAGGGAGGAGATCCTCGGGCTCGTCAGGACCGCCCTCGGCATGCGAGCTGAGAGTGCGACGCCGGCAGTCCCGGTGGTCGCCGCTCCCGCACTCGGTGACGACGCACCGCTCAGGCGACCAGGGAAAGAACCCACCGAGAGGGGCGAGCGCGAGTTCCAGGGGCGAGTTCTGTTCCCCGGCTCGGCCGCCGAGTACCACTTCGGCGAGACTGCAGGGAGGGAGTTCCCGAATCGCCCGGCTGAGGGGGGAGCCCCTTCAGCGAGTTCGTTTCTTCAGCCCCAGTTCCCGAGGGGTTTTGCGAGCCGGAGATAACTTACTACTCCGGGAGAGGAGACCCGGTCCACCACCTCCAGTGGTTCGAGGACATGGTCTCCATTCGACAGATGTCAGACGGCTTCAAGTGCCGACTCTTCGCCATCACTCTCAGAGAAAAGGCGAGAGAGTGGTTCCACCAACTCCCGACCGGGTCCATCTACTGCTTTGAGGATCTGCGACGGGGTTTCATGCTGAGATTCACCACTTCTAAGAAGAGGAAGAGGGAGGCGGAGTCTTTGTTCCGCATCAAGCAGAGGGTGGGAGAGACCCTGGGAAGCTATCTGGACAGGTTCCAAGAGGAACTGTCCCAAGTTAAGGAGATGCCAGGGCACACCATGATGGTAGCCTTCACCCTGGGTCTCCAGTCCGGGTTCTTCGCAATGGAACTGAAGAGGTCACCTCCAGTGTCTTTTGAGGCACTCCTAGAAAGGGCGGCCAGGGAGGCCGAAATGGAGGCAGCACATCCAGAGTTTGCTCGAAGGTTGGCCAAGTGGGCCGTGGAAGAGGAAAGGCCAAGGGGTGGCCGAATTCAGGAGGAAAGGAGGGCTGAACCTCGGCAAAGGGAGCAGCCGCAGCAGCAGCCGCAACCCAGGTGGGTGCGTCCGGAGCAGACCCACCGTTTGGGATGGAGGCCCGAGTGGCAAGACCAGGCACCACGAAGGGGTTATCAGGGAGGAGATAACCGCCAGGGTGGCCGAGGGCAGTACAACCCCCAGGGGGGTAGGCAGGGTCAGAGACCCCCTCTCCCCGACCAGGAGGAGGCAATGGCAATTGCCATGAGGGGAAGGAGGAGAGGACAGCCGAGGAGAAGGAGGGAGGTCAGGGTGGACCTGCCCTATTGTGACTTTCATCAGGAAGAGGGGCACCTCACATCCACGTGCCCGGAGTTCCTCGAGATGAGAGGGAGAAGGGAACAGCAACAACAGGGCCATCAGGAAGTTCGGATAGAGGAGATCCGGCCTCGGGAGGAGGGGGATCGGTGCGAAGACCGGGTTGATGTGGGCACCCGGGGGAGGATCGGAGCGATCCACGGGGGGGGGGGGGGGGGGGGGCCGGATCGAGGCCTCCCGTAAGTCAAGCCTCCACACTATGTACCGGAGGAGCGTTGGCTCCACATCCCAATCCCCTCCCCCGGAGGAGAAAATCACCTTCTCCAGAGAGGACTTGCCGGGTCACGAGGACCCCTTCTGCGATGCGCTGGTTATCCAGACAGCCATCGAGGATTTCACTGTCTCCCGAATCCTTGTGGACAATGGGAGTTCGGTCAACGTCATCTTCAAGAAGGCGTTCGATGCGATGAAGGTAGAGGCCAGGAGGGTGTTAGCCTCAGACGGGCCTCTGTTCGGCTTTTTAGGGAGAGGAAAGAGGTCGAGGGAGGAGTGGGACTCCATGTCACTCTAGGGGGCAGTCACGCAACTGCAAGTTTGTTATCGTGGACGCCCCTAGCAGTTACAGCGCCATCTTCGGGAGACCCCTCATCAGCGCCTTCCGCTACGTCCCCTCGTCCTTCCACCAGTGTCTAAAGCTCAACGTCGAGGGGTTCAGATCCGGGTTCGAGGAGACCCTAAGGAGGCAAGGGAGTGCTACGTCTCGGCGGTAAACTCCATCTCTTGGTTGGAGGGGGCCGAGGAGATGGGGCGGAGGTTGGAGGAGGAGCAGGAAGCTGACAAAGAAATGGAGGTGGAGTGTCGTGCTCAGGAGGAGGTCGCGGAAGAGACTCAGGGGTCGGCCGAGGCCATGGTCGTCGAGGAGGCCGAGGAAGAGGTCCTCGCCCCCGGAAGGGGAGGTATCGAGGAATGGGAGGAGCAGTCCCGTCTGGAGGCAGCGGAAGAGGTGGAGGAGATGGAGGTCCTCACCATTGGAGGTAGGGTGGAGAAGGTCCGCGTCAGCGGAGGCCTGACCCCGGAAGCTCAAGGCAGGATGCTGGAGTGCATCCAGAGGAACGTGGACATCTTCGCCTGGAGCGCCACAGAGATGCCAGGGATCGACCCCGACGTGGCCTGCCACCGCCTCAACCTGGACCCGGAGGCTCCCCCCATCCAGCAGAAAAAGAGATCCGTCACGGACAAGCTCGCCGAGCCAATCAGAGAGGAAGTCGCCAAGCTCCTCGAGGCTGGCTTCATATCTGAAATCCAATACCCCGGCTGGGTCTCCAACGTTGTAATGGTTAAAAAAGGAGACGGCCGGTGGAGGATGTGTATCGACTTTTCTCTTCTTAATAAATCATGCCCGAAAGATTGTTATCCTTTGCCTCGGATCGACGCGCTGGTTGACTCAGCCGTCGGTTTCCCTGTAATGAGTTTTCTGGATGCTTTTTCAGGTTATCACCAAATCAGGATGCACCCCCCTGACGTCAAAGACGTCTCGTTCATCACGGGAGACGGATGTTATTGTTACAAAATGATGCCCTTCGGGCTAAAGAATGCAGGGGCTACCTATCAAAAAATGATGGATAGGGTCTTCCGAGAGCAGAAGGGGAGGAATCTCGAAGTATACGTGGATGATCTCATGGTCAAGAGCTTGGATGTCGACTCCCACATCCAGGACTCGGAAGAGACCTTCGCCACTCTCCGCAAGTTTAAGATGAGGCTGAACCCCTTGAAGTGTGTCTTCGGGGCAAGCCGGGGAAAGTTCCTAGGGCATCTTCTCACCCCCGCTGGGGTAGAGCCTAATCCAGATAAGGTGAGGGCAATCCTGGAACTAAGGTCGCCGCAAAATACCAAGGAAGTACAGCAACTGACAGGGAAGTTGGCAGGGTTGAGTAGATTCCTCTCCCGGCCGGGGAGAGGTGCTCCTCATTTTTCAAAACTTTGAGAGGGGGTCGAAGGTTTGAATGGACCTCGGAGTGCGAGGAGGCATTCCAGGCTTTAAAGAAACAGCTGACTCAGGCCCCCCTGCTCCAAGGGCCCAAGGAAGGGGAAGACTTATCCCTATATCTAGGGGTCGGGGCTGAAGCCTTGAGTTCGGTTTTGGTTCGGGAAGAAGGGAAGAGGCAACTCCCCGTCTATTATGTAAGTCGGATATTGAAGAGGGCCGAGCTCCGGTACCCCATCCTGGAAAAACTGGCCTTCGCCTTAATCATCTCAGCCCGGAGGCTTCGGCCTTATTTCCAGGCACACTCAATCCGAGTAATGACTGACCACCCCCTGCGCAACATCTTCAAGGGGGTAGAGCATTCAGGTAGGTTGGCCAAATGGTCAGTGGAGCTGAGCGAGTTCGACATCTCCTTCGTCCCCCGCCTCTCAATCAAGGCCCAAGCTATGGCTGACTTCCTGGCAGAGTATGTAGTCGAGGTGGCGGAGGAGAAACTCACTTGCCCTCTCCCCTGGAAAGTCAGGGTGGACGGTGCCTCGGGGAAGCATTCTTTGGGAGTTGGGGTCATCTTGGAAAGCCCCCAGGGATAAAGATCGAGCAGACTGTGGTAGTGCACTTTCCTATCACCAATAACCAAGCCGAATACGAAGCCGTAATCGCAGGTCTGCGCCTGTCAAGAGACTTGGGGGTGCATGACGTGGAGGTCCTCACTGACTCCATGGTGGTGGCTTCCCAGATCAAGAAGGAGTTCGAGGCGAGGGAGCCCACCCTGCAGCTCTATTTGATGAAGGTAAGGGGAGTCATTGGGACCTTCCAGACATTCTCAATCAAGCACGTACCGCGAGGGGAAAACGAGCCAGTCGACCAGCTAGCAAAGCACGGCCCCCGGATGGGGGGCACCATTACGGATCTCTTCTGACCTTCCATCGAGGAGGGGGAACTAATGGAAGTAGAACAACACCCCTCATGGATGGATCCCTTCGTCACCTTCTTGTCCACCGGAGAATACCCGGAGGGAATGGACCGAAGAGGGCTCAAGCACAAGGCGGCATACTACCTCCTACGTAAGGGACAGTTGTACCGCAAGACCCTCTCAGGGATGTTGGCCCGTTGCGTAGCCGAAAGAGAGGTGCACAAAATTTTGGAGGAAGTCCATTCCGGTGAATGTGGGAGTCATTCGGGGAGTCGGACCCTGGAAGGGAGAATCGTCAGGCAAGGGTACTTCTGGCCCACCCTCGGTCAGGACGCAGCCGAATTCGCGAGAAAGTGTCATAAGTGCCAACTATATGCCCCGCTCCAGCTCCAGCCGGCTCAGAGGTTAAGAAGCATCATGGCACCATGGCCCTTCGCCATATGGGGGCTGGACATCGTAGGACCTTTCCCTCAGGCCAGCGGTCAGAGGAGGTTTTTGTTGGTCATGATTGATTATTTTTCTAAGTGGATGGAGGTGAAGGCTCTAGCCAAGGTGACCTCTCAAGTAGTCAGGAACTTTATCTGGGGAGAGATCATCTGCAGGCATGGGCTGCCACAGGCTATCGTCACGGACAACGGACCTCAGTTCGCCAGCACGGAGTTCATTCGCTTCTGCGAACAGCTAGGGATTGACCTTCGGTTTGCTTCTGTCCATCACCCCAGGAGCAACGGGCAGGTGGAAGCGGCCAACAAAATCATCGTGAACCTCTTAAAGAAGAAAGTGGAAAATTTGAGGGGAAGCTGGGTGGAACAGCTCCCATCAGTCCTCTGGGCCTTGAGGACCACCCCCAATACGGCCACAGGGGAGACGCCTTTCAAACTCTCTCACGGCTGCGAGGCCGTTCTACCTGTCGAATTCGAGGTCCAGACGCCTCGGGTCGTCGAGGCAGGAGTCGGAAGGGAAGAATGGAGGTCAGAAAATGAGGAGGAGCTTCGACTCTCCCTGGATATGGTAGAAGAACTACGCAACTTGTCCATCGTCAGGCAGGAAGAGGCCAAGCGAAGGATGGCCAAGTATTTCGACAAACACGTCCGTGTCAAGCAGTTCGTAGAGGGGGACCTTGTTTTGAAAAAAGTGGACGCGGCAGGGAGATCAGCCGCTGTGGGAAAACTCCACCCCAATTGGGAGGGCCCCTACATTGTGCAGGAGGTCTTGAAATCGGGGGGTATCGCCTCCAAGATGTAAGAGGGGACACCCTCAGCCACACTTGGAGTGGCGACGATCTGAAACGTTTCTATCCTTGAAAATATTGTAGATATCTTGGCCTCATGAATAAAAACGAATCTCATTATCTCATCTTATGCTTTGGCAGAATAGTGAGGGTAGAGGGGCTCGCAGTTTAAACCCCCGAGAGGCAAAAGTTTCTAAGTCTTCTCGCTCTGGGGTTAGGTCTCGTCACTCCCCTGCCAGGCTCCCACCTAGCTGGCACGGCCGAGCCTCGATGGACATCGCTATGACCCTGGGGCTGAGCCCGGAGGATGTTCAACACCCGCCCTCAGGCTCTCACCTAGCTGACTGGCCCGGTGGTAGCACCCGGGAGAGGCAAAAGTTTCTAAGTCCTCTCGCTCTGGGGTTAGGTCTCGTCACTCCCCTGCCAGGCTCCCACCTAGCTGGCACGGCCGAGTCTCGATGGACATCGCTATGACCCTGGGGCTGAGCCCGGAGGATGTTCAACACACGCCCTCAGGCTCTCACCTAGCTGACTGGCCCGGTGGTAGCACCCGGGAGAGACAAAAGTTTCTAAGTCTTCTCGCTCTGGGGTTAGGTCTCGTCGCTCCCCTGCCAGGCTCCCACCTAGCTGGCACGGCCGAGCCTCGATGAACATCGCTATGACCCTGGGGCTGAGCCCGGAGGATGTTCAACACCCGCCCTCAGGCTCTCACCTAGCTGACTGGCCCGGTGGTAGCACCCGGGAGAGGCAAAAGTTTCTAAGTCCTCTCGCTCTGGGGTTAGGTCTCGTCACTCCCCTGCCAGGCTCCCACCTAGCTGGCACGGCCGAGTCTCGATGGACATCGCTATGACCCTGGGGCTGAGCCCGGAGGATGTTCAACACCCGCCCTCAGGCTCTCACCTAGCTGACTGGCCCGGTGGTAGCACCCGGGAGAGGCAAAAATTTCTAAGTCTTCTCGCTCTGGGGTTAGGTATTGTCGCTCCCCTGCCAGGCTCCCACCTAGCTGGCACGGCCGAGTCTCGATGGACATCGCTATGACCCTGGGGCTGAGCCCGGAGGATGTTCAACACCCGCCCTCAGGCTCTCACCTAGCTGACTGGCCCGGTGGTAGCACCCGGGAGAGGCAAAAATTTCTAAGTCTTCTCGCTCTGGGGTTAGGTCTTGTCGCTCCCCTGCCAGGCTCCCACCTAGCTGGCACGGCCGAGCCTCGATGGACATCGCTATGACCCTGGGGCTGAGCCCGGAGGATGTTCAACACCCGCCCTCAGGCTCTCACCTAGCTGACTGACCCGGTGGTAGCACCCGGGAGAGGCAAAAATTTCTAAGTCTTCTCGCTCTGGGGTTAGGTCTCTTCGCTCCCCTGCCAGGCTCCCACCTAGCTGGCACGGCCGAGCCTCGATGGACATCGCTATGACCCTGGGGCTGAGCCCGGAGGATGTTCAACACCCGCCCTCAGGCTCTCACCTAGCTGACTGGCCCGGTGGTAGCACCCGGGAGAGGCAAAAGTTTCTAAGTCTTCTCGCTCTGGGGTTAGGTCTCGTCACTCCCCTGCCAGGCTCCCACCTAGCTGGCACGGCCGAGTCTCGATGGACATCGCTATGACCCTGGGGCTGAGCCCGGAGGATGTTCAACACCCGCCCTCAGGCTCTCACCTAGCTGACTGGCCCGATGGTAGCACCCGGGAGAGGCAAAAGTTTCTAAGTCTTCTCGCTCTGGGGTTAGGTCTCGTCGCTCCCCTGCCAGGCTCCCACCTAGCTGGCACGGCCGAGCCTCGATGGACATCGCTATGACCCTGGGGCTGAGCCCGGAGGATGTTCAACACCCGCCCTCAGGCTCTCACCTAGCTGACTGGCCTGGTGGTAGCACCCAGGAGAGGCAAAAGTTTCTAAGTCCTCTCGCTCTGGGGTTAGGTCTCATCACTCCCCTGCTAGGCTCCCACCTAGCTGGCACGGCCGAGTCTCGATGGGCATCGCTACGACCCTGGAGTTGAGACTGGGAGTTGGCCCGAGGAAAACTCCAGGGAGCGAGCTCGCCAGCCAAGACGGCGAGCTCGGAATATCCTACCCCCCCCCCCCCCACACTCTCTCTCCAGCTCGCTACTAAGGAAGCCCTGGTCCTGTCCCAGACCCAGGGGAAGGAAAGCGGCTCTCTCCAGCGAGCCTAGCCTCGCTCCAGCTAACTCGGCGAACGACACGCCCTGATGTCTAAGGCGGACGCCGGCAACATCTTGACCCAAGCGTATTTTCACTTGTCTGAATTATCAAAAAATTAAGGCGAGACATGGCGGGGGAAGGTGAGGCGCGAGTAGGATATGGCGCGAGCACGTGTCCTAGGGATTCGCCGCGAGCACCGAGGGGCTGGTCCTAACTCAAGACATTCTACAGGCGAGGTCGCTCTACCAAGCGCGCGGGTATAATATCGCAAGTGAGCTTAAAAAGAAGATAGCAAAATTGTGCAAAAAATCTTTGATTCATCATTACAAGTTTACAAGGCCCGCCTCGGCAGGGTGTAAAAAAAAACAGAGAAAAAAACAAAAAGTTAACTCTCGCCCTCCCCCCTCGAGTGACGGTCCTCCTCGTCACCAAGCCGAGCGTCCTTTTCCCTCACCCCCGCAAAGAGCGAGTCGAAGCTATCTTCCTTCTCGCTGAGCGGGCTGGGCGGGAACAGGGTTGGCAGGAGCTCCCGGACGGTGACCTCCTCGCAGCCTTCCGCCAAAATCCCCATCCCCCTCATGGCTTGTAGAAGACACTCGGCAGCCTCGACGGAGTTGACTCGCAGCCGCTCCGCGACGTCAGCCTCGCCAAACACCCGGGGCCTCTTGAAGGGGAAGGCCGGCTCGCTGGCGTCCGGGGGAAGGAGAGCGTCGGCTTGGCGGAGGACCTCTCCCAGGAGCCCCTTTTTCTTTTCCTTCAATTCCTCCACCTCCGCCCCCAGCCGGGCGGCAACAGCCTCCTGCTCCCGGGAATATGTCTTTTGCTCGTCGAGCTGGGCTTCCCGCTCAGCGAGCTGAGCCCGCAACTGAGCTACCTCGTCTCGCATCGCGTTAGCGGCTTCGGCGTCCTGTAAGATTAAAAGTTCAGAACACGCGCAGGAACAATCTTAAGCAAGGTAAATAGAGGTATCCAGTGATTACCAGGCCACCGACAGACTTCGCGAGTAGAGCGTCCGCGAGGCCGAACCGCCTTTCCGCGTCGACCGCGCTCTCCTTCGCCAGGTCGCGCTCCTGCTCGGCAGTCAGCAGGGCATTGCTGAGCTGGAAGCCGCGACGGACCATCATGTGATGGAGCTCGAAGGCCCGCAGGTGAGCCTGCATCCCCTCGTAGCCGAGCTGACTGGGGTCAGTTTCTTGTACGACTCGGCGCTGTCGCGGCTGTAGAGGCCGAAGCCGAAAGCGAAGGCGTGGGCGGTGGGCGGCCGGCGAGCTCCCCAGGAGGGGGCGCGAGTAGAGACGGAAACTCGGTGAGCCCCCTCGTCCCACTTCAGGATGGGCTCGCCAGCTGCATCCTTGCTCTTGCACCCCTTGCCGAAGTTGGGATGATCCTTCGGCAGACTGGGCTCGCGGAAGGTGTCCTCCCCGGTAGAATCGGAGGACGGCCCGCTCTTCTTCTTCCCCTTTCGGGGGAGGAGGCTTCTTTCAGCGGACTCAAGGGCGGCTCGTCGGACAGAGCCTCCGGCGAGCTCATGAACTTGGTAGGCGACGAAGGATGGTGCAGCCGTCCGCGCGAGACCACCCTCGCCCTCTTCTTCTTGGGGAGCGAAGGCTCGCGGCGCGAGCTTGACCCCCCGGACTCCAGGCGCTTCCTGCCGGGGAGTTGGTCTCGCGCGTGCTCCTCGCGACAAGCCAGTGCCGCCGCCCGGGCCAGCTCCAGAGGATCTGAGAATATCCCCGAGTCGGCGAACGGCGGGTGCTCCGGCAGAACCCGTTCCCCTGCAGAGAAAGACTTAGTCAAAAAAAAGAGAGAGGGAAAAATGATATGAGATCCACCTTGATGAAGTTCGCGAGAGGACCGAGCGAGGTATACCTTCACCGGGGAGAACGGGTTGAAGCGAGTCAAGGCCGCGGCGGAGGAAGGCGACCTCGAAGTCCTTGTGGAGGAAAAACTTGTGGAGGTCGGCGTCGCTGCCAGACAGGGAAGGAGGACGATATATGTCCTCGCTCTTCTGCAGGGGGCGAAAGGGGATGTTGCCGAGCTCGCCCTTGATGAAGACGAGCCGGGTCATCCAATTGTTATTCTTGTTCGCTAGCTCGCGAACCTTGATGAAGGACCCGCCGAAGTAGGCGACCCCGTCGGGGGTAGCCTTGTAAGAGAACAACTTGCGGAACACCGCGAGGTTGAACTCAATTCGCTCCCGGCGGAGGAAGCAGGCGAACGCCACCATCATAGCGATGGCGTTGGAATTCAGCTGCGCGGGCACCGCGCCGTAGTACTTCAGGATCTGGCGGATTTCTGGCCAGAGGGGGAGGCGCAGTCCCACCTCGAAGTGCGAGATGGGGAAGGCGAGCTCACCCTCCTGGAAAGAATTGATGGCTTCATGCTCGGCAGGCCTGCGAGCCTGGAAGCCGGGGGGGACGAACGCCGCCGTGAACTCGACGAGCTCCTCCTCTGTAATGTGCCCCTCGAAAAAGCAATGGTCAACAAAGTGCTGAGCGCACTTAGACCGACTGTCCGCGTCAGGGTTGGTCTTAACCATGGTCGCAGGGAAAAAGAAAACCGCGAGCTCGGGAAGACAGAGACGAAGCAAGGATTCGAAAGCAATAAAAGCGTGCCTCGGGGGTAGGTGAGAAGGTCTATTTATAGAAGAAGGTAAAGAAGGGCGAGAGGGAGGGCGAGTCGGCCGATCGGTCCGGTCTCGCCGCGCCACCTCGCCATCCTCTCCTCGCAAGTTCTGCGAGCCGGCCAGGCCCCCGAAGGGGGAATTCGAAAAGACTCACCAAAATATTGAAAAAACATCTACATATACAAAGTGGTTGAAAAGTTATTCCAAGTTATTACAGGCAGACCATTCAGAGCAAATAAAAGAAAAAATATAAATAAGGGCGCGAGGACCATGTGAGGGCGGGGGCGAGTACCGGCCGACTGACAGAGGAGCCGTTTCATTCTCCCCGGTCTCGCCGGCCCGCCGTCGCAGGCCGTCGCGCATGAAGTTCACGAAGTCGCCCCATGTTCCTATTTATCACCCGCAGGTTCTCGTCAATTTCGTCCATCAGCACCAGAGAAGACGCCTCCTCGAACGCCAGGCTGACTCCAGCACCGTCCGCGAGACGCGAGCACTCCCACTGCAGCCTGTTGTTGTCCTTCCGAAGGTCGTGGAGCTCGCGCACCAGCTTCTTGAGAACCTTCCGCTCCCGTCTCGCGCGTTCAGGGCTGCCCACCTCGGAGTCCAGGAAGGCGTCCAGGGCGCTTGGAGAAGGGAGGGGCGAGTAAGGAGGTCGATCCACGGACTCGCCGTCCTCCGTCCGCCCGGGAAATTCTGGGTGAAGAACTGGAAGACGGTCAGAAAAGCAAATATCCACGGAACAAAAGAGCAATGCCGGAAACTTACCGCGCGAGCCTGGCTCCTCCGGGTTGGCGCGAGGAGAGAAGTGACGCAGGTCCTTGCCACGCCCCGGCAGTTCTTGAGGAGCAAGTTGGTAGCCGGGAACAGGGATAATCCCGGCTCCTCTCCCCACGACCAGGGATCCAGGGGAGGGTTGCCGGGAAGGGAGGCGACTCGGCGACGCCGGCTCTCGCGAGCCCGGCTCCTTAATCTCGGGATCCTGCCGTGGCGAGTTGACGGGAATACTTTTGGCCCGAGGGGTGGATGCTTCGCCGCTGTTCTCCCGGTCGGAAGACAATTCCACTAGATTTTTGGCAGAAGAGCCAAGAACTGGCTGGTTGGAGGAACCGGCCCCGTTCCCCAAGGCGGCAGTAAAGTCGGCCAGAATGGGTTCGGCCCCCGGGGGAAGGGGCTTCGCCCGCTTGGCCGAGCCAAAATCGGCAAAACGGCGAGCAGGGGCCTCAAGGTTGGTCAGCCCCGCGGCCTGGGCAGCGATCTCTTCGCGGGAACGTGCGAGTCGCTCTAAGACTTCCTTGGGGAGCGGCATCTTGACAGAATTTGCGGAAGGGCAAAGGTCAGCCAGATGCGCAGGGGTACATATATATAGCTACCTGTGGGGCCTACCAGAAGATTCCTTTTTGCCCCTGTCGCACTCGCCGGATCCTATGGGGTTGGATGTTTCTTTCCGAGCTTGTCCCAACCTCGTAAAGAGCGGGGATTATGTACAACCCCGTATCCCGCGAGTGGTCGACAGGAGTTGAACCGGCCGGCTCAGACCAACTTGGACCCAGCATGCCGAGCCCGAGCTCGGCAATAGTCGAGCCGAGCTCGACGATGGTCGAACGAAGCCCGGCACGCCGAGACCGAGCTCGGGTGCGGAAACAGGGCTCGACGGTGGTCGAGCCAAGCTCGACGATCCTTGTGCCATTTTCAGTCTCTGTTGGAGCTCGGCGATCGCCGTGCCGAGTCCAAGCTCGACGATCGCCGTGCCGAGTCCGAGCTCGACGATCGCCGTGCCGAGTCCGAGCTCGACGATCGCCGTGCCGAGTCCGAGCTCGGCGGTAGTCAAGCCGAGCTCAGCGCTAGCCGAGCACAGTCCGCCGAGTGCGTGCTCGCCTAGGCCAAGGGCGAGGCGAGTCGGGCCCCTTGCCGAGCAAGTGCCCCCTCAGGTTCAGCTCGCATCTTGGTCATGGCATACTTTTACTATGTGGCCCCTTTTGGTTTGCCTGTAGTCCTCGAAAACAGTGAAGGTTGTATATTGGCAGGCCATCTTTTCCTATAAATAGGACCCAAGGGGTACCCCAGAAGGCACGCTTACGAATTCTCCGGCCTACTAGCGCTTTCTGAGGTACCTTAGCCCGGCATTTGGCTAAGGAGGGGAAGCGCTCTAAGATCTTCCGGGTGTGTGGTGGGACCTCCCCGCCGGGCCCTTGGTCTAGTCCTTGTTTCTTTTCTTTTCTTTGTCATTTACTTGCAGGAGTGAAGTAGGTGCGCGGCCACCCCTTCCCCAAGGGTCGAACTTCACAAGAGACCGGTTTTCCGGTTTCAACAAGTGACTCACCTAGGATTTTGTACTTACTACATATAAACCTTTTTGGCCCTATAGCAGTACAAAGCCTAGGAGGGAAATCTTATACTTTAGTGATTGTAGATGACTTCTCTAGATTCACTTGGGTATTCTTTCTGTGATCTACGTCAGATATTTTCAAGGTTCTTACAGATTTTCTCAAGAATATACAGATTGAGTACTCTACTTCAGTTACATTGATTAGAAGTGATCATGGTACTGAGTTTGAGTCTCTTCTTATGCAAGAGTTCTGTAGGAAGGAAGCTATCATACATTGCTTCTCAGCTCCTAGAACACCTCAACAGAATGAGGTTGCTGAAAGGAAGAAGAGAACACTAATTGAATCTGCAGGCACATTACTTGCAGATGCTTATTTGCCCTTATCCTTTTGGGTAGAGGCTGTAAGCAAAACAAATTATGTGTTGAATAGAAATCTTATACACAAACTTAAGAATAAGACTCCTTATGAGCTACTGAAAGGGAAGAAACCTAAAGTCACATATTTTAAAGTATTTGGTTGTATATGCTATATTCATAACAATGATAAGAAATATATTAGAAAATTTGAAGCAAAGGCTGCAATGAGAATTTTTCTAGGATATTCCCAAGTCAGCAAAGCTTATAGGGTGTTTAATAAATCAACTTTAAAAATTGAGGAATCTATGCATGTAACTTTTGATGAAGATAATATGTTTTGCAAGGAGAAAGAAATTTCTACAAATGAGCTATTGCAGGTACCTCACTTTGTGTGAGAAAATGGATGGACTAAACCTTACACCAAAGGTTATATCACATCCTCCTCCAAAATGTGATGAAGAAAGTGAAGAAGAAACTATGGAAGCAGTTGAACTTCCTCCAACATCAGATGTAATTCCACAAGAAGAATTCATTCCAACTACTGTTGCTGAACCAACTCCATCATCTGATCTTGTCACACTAAGGGATCACCCTAGATCTCAAGTGATTGGAGACATGTCAATAGGTGTACCGACAAGGTATCAACTCAACCATGATGTGATGCATGCCTGTTTTCTCTCTCAAGTTGAGCCTCAATCCATAACTGATGCAGAGCAAGATCCCCACTAGATTATTGCAATGTAAGAGGAGTTTAATCAGTGTGAGAGATGTAGAGTTTGAGACTTGGTTCTAAGGCCTAAAGGTTATCCAGTAATTGGGACCAAGTGGGTTTTCAGGAACAAGCTTGATGCTCAAGGTGTGATTGTGAGGAACAAGGTTAGGCTTGTTGCTCAAGACTATAGGCAAGAGGAAGGCATTGATTATGATCAAACCTTTGCTCCTGTTACAAGGCTAGAAGCTATCAGGATTTTTCTTGCTTATGCAGCATTTAAAAAGTTCAAGGTCTACCAGATGAATGTCAAGAGTGCATTCTTGAATGGAGAGCTAAAGGAAAAGGTTTATGTTGAACAACCTCCAGGTTTTATTTCTCCAACTCATCCTTTATATATTTTCAAATTGCATAAGGCTCTCTATGGTATAAATCAAACTCCAAGAGCTTGGTATGAAACCTTAGCCAGCTTTCTCTTGGAACACAAGTTCTCTAGAGGCATGGTAGATATGACTCTTTTTACTAAATTGCATCATGATAAAATCTTAGTAGTACAAATTTATGTAGATGATATAATATTTGGTTCTACTGATCCCAAACTGTGCAAAAGATTTTCTGATCTAATGCATTCAAAGTTTGAGATGAGTAGTATGGGAGAGCAATCTTATTTCCTAGGTCTTCAAGTGAAGCAATCTCCTGATGACATTTTTATTTCCCAGTTTAAATATGCAAATGAGCTTATTAAGAAATTTGAGATGGCTGATGCCTCTTCCATGAAGACTCCCATGGCTGCCAATGCTGTAATAAATTTTGATGAATATGGAAAACCTATTGATCAGACCAGGTATATGGTCATTGTTGGATCCCTACTATATCTCACAGCAAGCAGACCAGATATCATGTTTGTTACATGTCTATGTGCTAAGTTCTAGTGAGCATAAAGAATCTCATCTTATTTTTATTAAAAGAATTTTAAGATATATAAAGGGTTGTCCTAATCTAGGACTCTGGTATCCAACAGAGTCAGTATTTGAGCTTACTGGATTTTCTGATGCTGACTATGGTGGATGTAGAGTGGATAGAAAGAGTACTTCAGGAACATGTCAGTTTCTGGGTGATAGACTTGTGTTCTGGTTTTGCAAAAAGCAAACTTTTGTATCTACATCAACTGCTGAGGCTGAGTATATAGCAGCTGGTAGTTGTTGTTTACAGATTTTGTGGATACAAAACCAACTCCTTGATTATGGTTTCAATCTAAATAATTCAACCATATTTTGTGATAGTACCAGTGATATATCTATAGCACATAATCTAGTGCATCATTCTAGGACAAAGCATATTGATATAAGACATCATTTCATAAGAGACTGTGTGGACAAGTAAAAAAATTAAACTTGAGTTTATCTCCACTGATTTGCAAAGGGCAGATATCTTCACCAAACCCTTGGATGAAACCAAACATCTGTTCTTATGAATCAGCTTGGAATGATAAATGACAAGACTTAATTTTGAATTTGTCCTTGTGGTAATCGATTTGATAATAATTCGTCGACCTGAGATCGACGATTTGAAATCATTTCGTTGGGAGTTCGTCGACCGGAGATCGACGAAATCTCTGTGTGAAGTCAGGTTCGTCGACCAGAGATCGACGATTCTGTTTCAGGAAACATTTCTGAGGATGACGAAATTGTTCCATCTCTTCATTTCTGAGATCGACGAATTTACCTCTTCAGGAAATTTTCGTCGACCGGAGATCGAAGAATTTTCTTCTTCGCCGGGCTGAGCTTGTCAATTCATATTCTGAAAACCTTTATTATGCTTTCTTCTTCGAGCTTTATCCCGCGCTTTCAGTTCTCTTTGCTCTTGATCGCTTTGTGCAGGTGATTCTCTTAGAATGATGTTCTCTTCAGGATCTACTCTCGCTGGAGTGAAGTTCGATACCGACTTTTATATAGACTTTGATTCATTCAAGCATTCAGACAAAATCTTCCTCGACATCCTCCAATTGTTTAAGGACCAGAATCTAAAGCGTTTTATGTCTGAAAGGATAAAGTTGCCTGCTGCAAAAATTCGCGAGTGGGTCTACTCGTCCTCCTCCTCTGATGAAGAAATGATTGGCTCTATTGCTGGAACTCAGGTTACTCTAACCCCTGTAGTTCTTTCCAAAGTTTTTGGTTTTGTTAATGGCTCGGATGATATCGAGTTAGAGCATGGTGAATTTTAGAACATGCTGGTTGTGATGGGTCACTCAGAAGGAAACCCTAACAAATTGCTGAAGAAGAACTTATCGGCGGCGTACAAGTTTCTGGCCGATGTTGTGGGTAAGGTATTGTTTGGGAAACACACTGCCCACGACTACATTACAAGGCACCAATTCCTTGTAATGTGCCCCTTGGTTAACAAAAAGGAAGTTAACTGGGGGCAAGTGTTGTTCAATTTGATCAAGAGAATTCAAAGAAAGAAGTTTGTTTTGCCAGGATTCTAGGCCTGTTTCTGAAGGCAAAAGCTGATGATTTACTTGTCACCCCGACAGCATTCATCAATTCCTCCAAGAGGCTATCCTATGCCCTATTTGGCAGGTGGGAGAGGAACATCCCAAAGTCTTCATGGGCTTCCTCCTAAAAGACTTCTGAGAGTACTAGGGCAGTTACAGTCACTCTCCACCCTGCAGAGGACAATTTTATTCCTCCTCCTGTCCGAACTCCTTCAACATCCCTCCAACAAATCTCCTCAGCTCCATCACATCAACCTACACTTACACCTCCTGCTTCCCCCCATCCACCCTTCTTCACCAGTTCATCAATCTACACCTCCACAAACCCCAATTTCTTCTCCGGTACAACAACATCTAGAGCAAGATCTCTCACTAGAATCTATTACTCCTCCTCTTTCTTATCTTCCTTCTCATCTTACTGATATTTCCTCTCTTTATAATCTATCATCCCTACCCTCATTCAATCTTCTTTCATCTCCAAGTCATTCTCCATCCCCTCAAGATGAACTCATGACAGACTGTCATCCCTCATCTTCTTCCATCAATCCATCTGTCTCTACCCAAACCCCACCAGAATTCTTGGAATTAACTTCACCCTCCATTTCCTCCATTCTGCAATCCATCACACCACTCCTTCAACAACTCATAGCAGAGGTCATTTCACCTCTTGCTTCCTCCATCTCAACTCTTATTGCTCAGCTTTTTTCCCTCCCTGTCCCTCCTTCTGTCAGGGGCCTGGCTCCAATGCCTACTGAAACCAGGCAGGGGGAGATACTCAATGAAGAAGCAGCTCTAGTAGCTCCAGCAGCAGCAATAACAGCAGCAAGTGAAGATATTGTTGATACAAAATTACCTGATGTAGAACTGTATGCAGAACTTCCTGAATTTTTGGATACAGACTCTGAGTCATCTGATATAGATCTGGACATTTACTCTGGACACTGTTTCATCTCTCCAGATGTTGACATGCTTTCAGTTTTGAGTTCTTTTGACCTCATGTACATAAATGTTATTTTATTTGTTTTCAATCAGTATTGTACAGATATTGTTTGTTATACAGCTCCTGTTAGCCAGAGATGATAACTACTATTAAGGCCAGTTTTGATGTAATCCTTAAGCCAGATATAGTTGTACTTGAGAAAATATCTAAGGCTGAGCCCAAGGTTATGTCTCCTCCCACTTATGTGATGGATGACTCTCCTTTGCCTGATCTGGACTCCTTTCTGTCATAGGATTCAGAAGATGTATTTATGACTGATCTAGTGCCAGTTGTGCCTCCTCCAGCAGAAATTGTTTCTCCAGTCCCAGTTCAAGCTCCTGCTCCTCAGGATCCTCCTCCCAAGATTATAGTAGAATAGCTCAAGGCAATAGATGATTTATATGATTTCCAAGATTCTGATGATGATGATGATTCAGGAGAAGATTCAAGTTCAAAGAAAAGAAAGCTTAAGAAAAAATTTTCAGTACCAGTTCCCAAGCCTAATCCAAAAAATGATATCCCCTTCTATATTCTCAATAAGATCAAGCCTTATCAAGGTTTTCATCACTGGATGAAGCTTTCAAAGAATGAGCAGAAAGCTAGGAAGAAATCAAGGAGAAACTCTCCCCCTCCTCCTCCAAAAAGGGATGGGAGAGGTCCTCCTCCTCCTCCTCCAGCTGCAGGTGCAACTGGACTGGCTAGCCAGAGATCTTCTAATGTCACTCAGACTTATTCCATGCAAGGAAGAGCTTCTCAGTCTTCTGGAAGCAGGTATCCTCCTCAGAAACACTCTTCCTCTTCCAGAAGTTATGCTCCTCCTCTAGCTATGCAGTTCAGCCCTCCTAGAGCCTCTTTCTCTCCCAGAAAAAGCAAAAGCCCGGAGAGTCCTCCCATTATAACATATGATCCAGAATTAGACCCCAATACTAGAATGACAAGATTCAATGAGCTGGTAGCTCTCTCTCAGATAAGGAAAGCCAGAGAAGAAGGCAAGGATGTCTCTAAGTTCTCAACAATGTCTTCCTACAGAAAGAAGGAATTAGAGAGATACCAGGTTGGAAAGTTATTCAATGCTGATGAATACATGAATCTCCATCCAGAAGCTATAGTTCCAAGGGCTGCTACCCAGAAGACCCTTGGTGAAGCTGATATGAAGATGACTCTCAAAGAAGCAACAGATCCCAACAGAACCATATTATTTGCAAAATCTTCTCCTCCTCCAAAGGACCCTTGATTTTTTTTTCTGTCTGTTTTTATTATGTTTTGAACAATATCTGTCCATTACTTTTATTATTGCTGATAGCTTATTTATTCTATCAGCTCTATATCTTTTGCTATTATTTATTTTCTGAAGTAACCTCACCCAAATAGGGGGAGATTGTTGGAACCCCTGTTTTGATTTGGGCTAGGTTCACTTCTTAGGCTTATTGACCCATGTTGTATAGTCAGGGTCAGTGTTTTGCTTTCTAGGTCTTAAGCCAATCCTCCAAAGTTTATCTCCATGGACCTGCCTGAAGAGTGCCTCAAATTGAAGCCTTAAAAGATTCTATGCAGTCTGGTAAATTAGTTCGACGTTTGTGGAACTCAGCTTGAAGAACTTGGAGGTCCTTTTTTAAGTTGAGCAAGACGATCGTAGAACTCAGGTCGACGATATCCTTCAGAAGAAGTTATTCTGTGGTCGACATTTTCTCTCAGTCTATTTCTCAGCTCGACTAATTCTGGTGATTCAAGTTCTATTATCGACGATCTTTCAGTACAGAGCAGACTCTTAGGTCGACGAACTTGGAACACAGTTTCAGTTTAGTTTATTCAGTATTCAGTTCGCAGAGCTCAGGCTGAAGAACAGGATTTCTCAGTTCGACGATCTCCGATTGCATCTCGACGAAATCTGTTCCCTGGTTGACGAAAACTGTAAGATGTTTTGTTTCATATTCTTTCAATATCTGTTCCTTTATTATATTAAGTCGTAATTTCGTTGAGTAATCATTGCTTATATTCCCTATGAATATAGCCGTTTATGACAGCATTGATTATGGTATTCATCAGAGAATTTACTTGACATATTTCTCGAGACAGATGAGGAAATGAATATTGAAAAAGCATGCTTGCCGTTTTCCTTCCCAATTTTCTAACAGCGCATTTATTGCATGATTTGAATTCGCAAAGGAGTTTTTGCTGTTCATTTTTGATATACTATATTAGAAAGAATCATTCAGTAACACAGAAAGAGACATACGAGATACAAGATTTTTTACAGAAAGAAAAAGGAACAACATAGTTTTCTAACAGTACAGTGCAGGAAGAAGAAAAGTGTTCTCGGGTTCATTGTTTCAGAGCTGCTCTCAATCTCTATTCTTACAGTGCTCTAAAGAAGAAGAAGGAAGAAGAACAACAATAATATATCCAGAGTCTTCTTATTCTTCTTTTCCAGGATCTTGCAGAGACAATAAATCTCCATCTGTCTAGAGTTCCAGGATTTGGTCTTACAAAGCTGAAGGCCTACCTCACCCTTAGCAAAGCTTCTCATCCCGAACCATCAACATCTCAGGGTGAGCTTTGAAAACATTCTAAATCCACAAAGTCTTCTCAGTTTGCTAATTGAGAAAAGAGAAAACTCTCATCAACTTTTCCTTCCACCTCTATACAGGGTTTTAACTCCCTTCAAAAGTTAGACTGGTTTACAAGTCTCCTTCCAAAAGACTTGAGGTTGGTTTTTGGGCACCTGGTCAAAAGCTCAAAGGGTTATTATATCTCCCTAAAAATAGATATATTGGTGGCAGTCACCTGATCAAAACCTGTAGTGGATTCCTACTAAGGGTGGTAGAAGAGTGGATGTACCTAGTTAGGGAACCACTATAAAATTCTTGTGTTATCTGGGTTGTGCTTGATGTTTCCTTTGTGCTTGTGCTGTGGTTAGCTTAGTATAGTTTTTACTTTATCTCTGATATTATTGCTTAGCTATATATATAATCACATACTTTGTCACTTAACATAATATTTGTAAAAAGATAAAAGGTTTTTTTATAAACTCTATTCACCCCCCCCCCCCTCTAGAGTTATTTAGATATTATCTCCCCCCTTTTCTTTCAGTGAGCGTGGAAAGTGGTCAACACAGTAAATCATTGACTAGTTCCATGACTAGAGGTGAAGGACAAGGGTCTGGCCGGAGCACTTGACAGCCCCACCGGTCTTGGCTACGGTGGGCATGTTCAAAGATTTTAGGAAGGAGTTCATGGAGACCTTGCACCATTGGATCAGCGCCACTCGCGGCGAGTGCTCGACATTGGCTGTCCCGGTGGTCGCACAACCTGCTTTGGGCGAGAACGCCCCAGTCAGGCGGATTGGGAAGAAGAAAGAGGGCGAGGACGGCGAGCAGGATCCCGTCGGGCGAGATCTCTTCCCTAACTCACTGAGTGCAGGCCGAGCCAGCAAGGTAGTCTTGCGGGAGCCACCCACTCGTGTCGTATAAGGGACCCCTTTAGCGAGTTGGTTGTGTCAGCCCCAGTTTTAGAGGGGTTCAGGGAGCCGGAGATGTCCTACTATACTGGCAGAGATGACCCAGTTCAGCGCGTCCAGTGGTTTGAGGACGCGGTCTCCATCAAACCAATAACTAACGCCTTCAAGTATCGGCTTTTCGCCATCTCCTTTAAGGACAAGCCAAGGGACTGGTTCCACCAGCTTCCCACCAGCTATATTTACTGCTACACAGATTTGCGTTTGCTTTCCTATTGAGGTTCTCAACTTTGAAGAAGAGAAAGAAGGGTGTGGAGTTCCTTTTCACAATCAAGCAGGGACAGAAAGTAACCCTGACAAGTTAAAAGACCCCATTTTTTTTCTTCTTAAACCACCAGGGTCTTATGCCCAGAACCGCCATTTTGCGGTGACACCAACACACCCGGGAAGGTCGTCACTATAAAACGTTGATTCTGCCGGCCATATCGATCGCAGAAGTGTAGAATAAAGTATAAGAGTAAGAATAAACTCATAACTAGTCCACCAGAATCACATGTATATAAAATAAATCTCCACAAGGGAGTGTCCACAACAATAAATATAAAAGTACTGAAAATATGGCTCGGGCCCGATACATCAAGTCCTCACAACAGTTCACTCATCGCGGAAGCAAAACTAAAAAATCTACTAATGATCGGGGCTCACTGTCCCAGTTGTCTGAACTCCGGTACTAGATTGTCCCGTCTCCAAGCATACCATCCTCCGGGGCTGCATCTCTAGGTTCGGCTTCACGATCCCCTAAAATGATTTGGTCCGAAAACCCTTAGTCTAAAATACTAAGTCCTATCATCCCCCACCCCTCCCCCATGGCTCCTAGGCACCGAGCGGGGAGAAGGAAAGGGAAGGTAATGAAGGTGAAGAGTAACAAATGTAAGCAGGTGGTGGCGGAACTAATCTAGCAGTTCTATGTAAACATGTAGTAGTAACAAAAGTATGTAGAGTAAGCATTTGTGTACGAAAGCAAAATATGAAACGTGTAACCTTAACTTATAAGAATGCATATACAGACTTATAAGCTAAGGGATCTTCTGCAAATCTCCCATCGTATAGAAAGTCTCATACCAATTTATACGATGAGGTGTCGGTTTTACAAGCAAGCAATATTTATCATAAGAAAATAACCATAACTTATAAGCATGCTCACGCAAGTCTATAAACTAAGGGGTCGTTTTGTAGGGTCTATTGTATAAAAAGTCTCATACCAATACAATAGGTGTCAAGGGTTATATGCAATGATGATGCTATGTCATGCTAGTATTTTATGATGTGAACATGCAAGTGCAACACACACACTTGACTCTGTGCGCACACACCTTTAGTTCCCCCTTTCTGGAGCCTAACCTCCCAGGATACCTTCATAGTGGCAAACAGAAGCGGTGGGTTGGGCCTCGCCAACCTCTAACCCGGTATCAGCACTACCAGTCAGACCTATCGTACGCCTCAATGTTGGTGCACTAAGCGGAGCTCCTGCATACTCTTTGTCGGCTGGTCCATCAGACTTAATTTGGCTAAGTGTAAAACCACACCCGTCGAGTCAACGTACTGGTGTCGGTGGGAAGACTCTCCAATACCGAAGACCCACCACTTTATATCTTATGCACATGCACTATTAATGTATTATCCACCAAGACAAAGCTCCCCGGACCATCCGTCCGTCACAACCAACAACCAAGCCAAAGCTCCCCGGACTATCCCGTCTGTCACAACCAATGACCGAGCCAAAGCTCCCCGGACATCCTAGTCACCCTATCTTCCTGAGACATCGGGGTATGTGAAAGTGAACCTCTAGTTGTACTAGTTGCTCTTGAAGTTTATTATTCCTACGGTTTAGGTTAGCTCAGGACTGCCCCCGACATACCCCATGAAGGGCTCTCAAAGGGCACTAGGAACTATGATGGTACCTGAAGCCCACCGTTCCCTTTCGCAAGGCACTTACTATTATTGGTTATTACCAATTAACCGATCCCTTTTTATGTTATACTGGTTCTAACTCTAGTGTATTTTGACTCTCTCTCTCTCCATAGGAAGGACGATCTTTCGTCGATCTCGAGCACCCTTAACACTAGTCAACCCAACACTACTCCCGATGATGAACTCCTTTATACCCCACCATAACCAGTAACCTAATACCCCAACTCCCTAAGTTCATTTCTCACCCTAACTCAGTTTCTACAGTTTTACTTAATGCAGACCACACTAAGATATATTATATACATAATAGGAGGTACTTCAAATATTCATCCAAAAGCCATAAAATATTTATTGAGGGTCTACCCTTATATATTCAGTCTAAATCCAGAAATTTATAATTTTATAATTAAATTTGACATTTAATTAATTTTTTCCAAAATTAATTCATGGGTGATTTGAACATGAATCACTAGATTTACTTAGGGTATGACCATACAAAAATTATGAACATTGTAGAATAACAAGATATCAGTGAATACTAAATATCATAAACTTTAACAAATCATTTAACCTCTAAATATTTAATCCAAAATAATTTATATAAATAGGGGTATTGAAAAAAGTACCAAAAATACTAGTCCAAAAATTCCTCAAAAATTAATAAAGCTACATTATAATCATAAAACATCATTGCCTAAGTTTCATAAAATTCCCAAGTCAGCAAATTAGGTAAAAGATTATCCTAAGAAAAACCATCATAAGACACTTTATGAAGCACACCCTTGTAATCTCAATTAAACAACATTTAACAAATTTTCCATGCTTCTATATGCCCTAAAATGTTCTCTAGCTAAGTATCACAATATTCCAGCAAGCCCTTGTATTTATTTCCTATTTATCAAGGTAGGGTGCACTAATTTACTTTACAAATGAAGTACTACACAAAAAGCTTCAACCACCACAAATAAATTACTAGTGCAACTACATGAGATCTTATTTGCTTTTTCATAGTTTCAAACCATTATAAGACATATAAATCATAATTACATCATTATCATCAAAAAGGGCATTATGGAAGCTATAACTACAAGGGTGAGCTACTGATATCTAAACAACCTAAGATAAATCCCAGAGGCTAATAATACTATGATATTAACCTTACCAAAGTACCACCATGATTCAAGGTCATATGACCCATTAAATAATTTTTAGGATTTAAGAACCTAAATACTTACTAAGTGGTTTAAGTGGGGTGCATGTGTCCAATTACCACCATATCGCTCCCTAGGGCATTTCACTACCCTAGGATCACATGGACTAATCCCCAAGTCCATCCAAGGACATAACATCCTATGTCATTCACAAGCCCCCAAAGTTTAACCTTAAGGTTTGAACTTTGGTCATAGGGCAAATCCACCCTAATCCACCCCATAATCCATGTGAGGGAGCTTACTGACATAAAAAATTAGTGCCCCAATTTTCAAACTCTATTGAGGTGATTTGGCCACTTAAACCCACAAGGGACACTTTGACTTAAATACCCCTTTTTGGTCCAACTTAGGGTTTGCTTATTTCCAAAATAAATCATCTCCAAATGGGATGAAAATTTATCAGTGATTTATATTGACCCCAATAACCTACCACCAAAATTTGAGAGAATTTGGAAGTCATTAGGCCCCCTAGTTAAATTATTCTAGGATTATTAAATAATTACAAAAATTATAGAAAAAATATCTACAAAAATTCCCATTTTTGGATATGTTCTATGTATAGGTAAGAGGGAACTCCATACAAAATTTCAAGTCATTGGGATGGCTGGATTGATGGGGGCACTCAAAACAATGTCTGATCTAGCCTAGGTATAGATCTCACCAAAATGAGTGTTGTGGTCTAACCACTTATCCAAAATGGTTGAAAGTAATTTTAAATTACAGTAGATTTCCAGGGCTACAATTGTCATGTTGATCACTTTTTCTTTAGGGGACCCTAGATATTTTTAATATTTAATTTAAAACAACCCAGTAAACATGACATAAATTGATAAATAGAAATTAAATAAATCTAGATCCAGCACGAATCTTAAAGCATATCTAGTGGCTACTGGTCATCTTCTTCCTCCAGCCAAGGGCCATGATTGTGCGAACCTGGAGCTTATTCCAAGCCCATTTCCCGGCCACCCGGCCACCTCCCTGGCCGGCCACCCGGCCACTTCCCTGGCCGGCCACCACCGCCGCCACCTTCGTTGAGGTGGGGGCTATCGTCGGGCGTCGGCACGGCCGCCGGAGGGGCAGTTTCTAGCAATCCCGCAAGGATGAAAATCCATGGAAAAATCTGAAATTTCTCTCATCCGATCGGGCTCAATTGAGCTCGATTTCTCTCCTAAAAGATTTAAAGATCTAGTCCACAAAGAGAGGAGTAGAGGAGGACCTTTAACCGTGCTTGCCGACGGGTTTGGTGGTGGTGCGCCATGGCCGATGGTGGAGCTTTTCGGTGCTCTACAACAACACTACCAAAGTGCACGGTTTCTTTAGGGGAAGAGTGAAAACTTCTCCTCTGACCTTGGGGAAGCTTTTAAGAGGGCTAAATGGGGGGAGAGGAAGGGTGTAGCACCAATGACCATTATTGGCCACGAAGGTGAAAATTTCGGCCACCCATGGGTTCACTGAACTCGGCCATTTAGGGATGATTATGGCTATTGATCTCCTCTTAATTATCCAGGTAAGATGAATCCAGCAAATGGAGGTGAGGAGAGGGGCTCTTGATCTCCTATGGCCATTAATGGCCTTCTCTCCCCTCTTTCTCTCTCTTCCTTATGGGAGAAAATAATTTTAGCCACCTAGGTGATAGTTTAACTTTCAAGGCAGCCTAAACACCTAGAGGGGGGGGGGTGAATAGGTCCTGCTTCTTTTTCTAAAACTTCTAGACAGAATTCAATTTATTAACTAATACAAAAACACAGCAATCACAGAAAACAACACATCACAGATTGCACTATGTTTTATAGTGGTTCCCCAAGGTCTGGGTACATCCACTTTCCCCCTTCACCTATCTAGCTGTATGCTAGATTCGGCCAAACTTCCACTTATCTCAGATCAATAGATCCTACAACTCAGAACCCAACAGGTTCCTACAACTCAGGCACAACTGCCCTACCTCAGCCTTGCCCCAAGGCCTACAACTCAGAGAATATCCTTCTCCTACACTCAGGCAATCAGCTCTACCACTCAGAGTTCTACACTCCTACACTCAGCCTTTATAACATAGGCTTACAACTCAGATCTGTATAAACAGATCCTACAGAAATATAGAAAAGATTGTTTTAAATTGTCTTGCCAAGTTGAGAGAGAAGAGGCAATGACAATTCTTAATCAGCTGATGCAATCAACTGTTTCTTAGCCTTCTTCAAAGCTTCTTGAAAATGTACTTAGCTGAGTTGATTCCAAACAGCTTCTTGAGAATCCACTGATGGATTCTTTCTTCTTCTTCAAATTCTGACTTGATCTCTCTCTGTCCAGAACTTTGAATGATTCTTCTGAATTCTGATTGGAACTCTTCTTAGATCTATCCTTAGATAGTCTTCTTAGATCTCCCGGAGAAGATCTTCTTAAGTGCCTAGCACTTTCTTGAAATGAGTAGAATATAACCCTTCTCCAATGTATTTCAAAGGATCAGTTCTATATCTTCTTAATTGTGTGTGTTGTTCCTTTTTTCTCTCCTTCTGAATCTGTCTATTTATAGACATTCTTCATGGTAACCGGCTGATCCGGTTTCTAACCGTTTTCTGACAAGTCTGACAACTTCAGTTAACTGGTGATAACCCACAGCTGTCAAGTCTTCAAACAAGTCCTGTGCCTTAGTGTTGAAACAGTCTGTCAGAAAGTGTCGAGACCATCTGTCTATTTGTGTCGACACAATTAACTTTGGTGTCGACACTGCCTTCAGTGATGTCGACAAAATTGCCTTTGTGTCGACACATCTTCTTCTGAAAATAACTTGGTCTTTGACTCTGCAGTGTGTCGACACAAGTCCTGTGTGTCGACACAGTTGTTGTAGAATCATAACTTTAGTAAGTGTTGACTGGGCCTTCAGGTGTCGACTATTTTCTTCTGTGTCGACATATTCAGATGATGTCGACAAACTGGAGATCGACTATACTCTTCAGTGTCGACACATTCTCCCAATGTTGAGGTCGACGTTTTTCTTCTGTGTCGACATAATTTCCCAGTGTTGTGTCGACTTACTTCTTCTGAGTCGACACAATTTCCCAGTGTTGTGTCGACTGACTTCTTCTGTGTCGACACTTTTTCCCAGTGTTGTTGTAGACTATGTTATGTGTCGACACTTTTTCCCAGAGTAGTGTCGACTTACACCTTCTGTGTCGACACACTTTCCCAGTGTTGTGTCGACAACTTTCTTCTATGTGACGACACATGTTCCTTTGTGTCGACACTTGGACTTAGAATTTTTCCTGTAAACTTTAACAATTCTTTACCTGCACATGTCAACTCAAAACAACATCAAATACAACATGATGTATATCATTGAGCTAGGTTGGGCTTCTTCAAATCAGGTACACATTTTCCAATGTACCCAACAATCTCCCCCTATTTGGAGAAGTCATAACCCTTATAGCCAATGATATACACCATTTAGAAATAGTATAAAATGATGATACATGACAATACACAGGGATTCTTAATTATAAACAAAATAATAAGAACATCATGGATAAAACAATCTATCACAGATTTAACAATATTTTGTTTATTAATGGGTAATGTTTGATTACATGGTTTTTCTTTGACAGATCACATTACATCATTACAAAACATTATGAAAGAACTAAACATTATCAGGATTGATTAGGCTCTCTAATAACAATCCCTTGGCCAGATTTAATTTTAGCTGTCACAGGAGCTTCTGATTCTTCAGCCATCTTTTTTCCTTTAAGATCAGCTTTCTTCTTAGCTTCTTCCTTGAGCCTTTGCCTTTCAAAATAGTGAAAAGGCTTTGGGAAGTATTTGCTTGGCTCCATAGCATCAGGTGGAAGTCTTCCCAGCTTAGCTTTCCTTCTGAATTGTACAATGGCTTCTTGTCTTGTCTCATACTTCTGCCATTCCTGCTCATTGTACCACTTGCCCCTTTCATGAACTTGATCTTTGACAGCTTTCCATGCAGTGAGTATTATATTTCTGGAAGTAGGACTCCACTGCTCAAAATCTGGCTTCAGCTCAGCCTGCTCTCTAAATCTTTTCTTTGACAGTAGAGCATCTTGCTGTTCTTGCAAATTTGCCTCAGGCTTATCAACCTTTCCAAAGATAACATTTACAACTTCCTTTGAAGGACTATACATATATTGCACTTGCTGATCCAATATATCAAAATCTGGAGGGGGGTATATGACTTGGGCAACCTCAGGTTGGTCACCTTCAAGTAGTCCTGTTTGTAGACCAGACTCAGCCACCATGTTATCATCACACAATGGTGGATATCCCAATGTGGCTCTTATGCTATTGGTCACCCATTTGGCATGCTCAGAGCCTGCATGAATTAGCATCCTCTCCCCCTTTATGGCTTCTCTTGATACATGATCTCTAAGATCTTCTTTCTGAAATCTTATTTGGCCATCCAAATAATTCACTCCCTCCTTGAAAAATGGTCTTAACTTTTGAAGCTTTTCAGATATTTCCTGTTGAGAGGTTGTGATGGCAGTCTTAACAGATGCAATAGCAGCTTGAAAATTCTTATCAAATTCTTCCATTTCTTTTGCTTTATTTGCAGGCATTCCTGGCACAATCTTCTTCACCTCTTGAATGATCTCATTATGAGATTCAGTTAAATTGTCATTCATTCTTATTTGATTTTCCAGAACATAACCTTGCTTCAAAGCAATATCATCCACCTTTGTAGAGATAGCCTGCTGTTGTTTAGCCAGATAATACTACAGCATTGCCACCCTTGTGGAAGCAATCTGTCATTTCAGTTTTATTTAAGTTGACTTGAAATTGGATAGATTTGATATCTTGGGCTAAGTCAAACTGCAGATTTTTGTTGCTTTCATCAACATATTTCTCAATGGCCACCCTGTGGTCATCCAATTTCACCTGTAAATCCACCAAGAACTTGTTATAATCAACTTCAGGAGGTGGTGGTGGAGGTGATGTCTGTAAAGCCTGTTTATAAGTCTTGCTTCTTCTTTTAAATACAACCAGTTTTCTTTTCTTAGCCAACCTGGCTTCTTCAGTTTCAGATTCAGAAGTACTTTCAATGTGAACTCTATCTGCTTCAGTGCCATGTTGCTCAGTTTCAACATGTACTGGCTCCCCCTCAATTCTTTGCTCCTCCTCTATTTCTTGAACTTTTTCATTCTCTTGAACTTTCTCCACTTCTTGTTCTAGCTCTATGTCAAGAGGCTGCTCAACATCTTGGTCCTCTTCTATTCTATCAGTAGCTATGTCATCATTAGGAAATAACTCATCCAGAGTATATTCTTTTTGAACTGGAGCATTTGAAGATAAGTCATTAGGTGCATCCTTGTGCACATTCTCAGGCAGCTGCATATCTGGAGTAGGAGAAGACACATGCTCCCCCTGAACCTGTGCAGTGAGAAAAAAAAAACTTTTAGAAAGTCTTTTATAGTAAAATACATTTGCTCCCCCTACACCTGTACCACTTGTACCTGAGTAGGGGTAGATACATTTTGAGCAGGAGATTGAACAGGCTCCCCCTGCATCTGTGCAGATGTATCTACTTGATGAACTGTAGTGGAGGCAGGTTGTTCTTCACTCTGTATCCTTAGTGGGTCCTCTTGTTGTTGCTCAGTCTCGTGAGCTGGAGAAGGGGATCTCACAGGGGTGTCTGGCCTGCTCTCTTCAGGCACATCCTTAGACAGCACCCTTTCCCACCTGGAGAATAGTCTCATGTCCATCCTTCTCATATGATTGATTTTAGATCCTGGCAGTTGCTGCATCACTTCAGGGATTGCTCCATTGAGATATAGACTTATGATCCTAGCCATGTTAGGCTTCTTGATCCCTTCTTTAATCTTGTCAAATAGGATTACTGACCAATCAGTAGGAATTGTAAAGACAATCCTGGTCATAAGGTTGAACATATAGGCAGAAATCCTATCATGTCCACCTGTCTTGCAGAGAATTACTTTCCCAACTATTTCAGACAAGAACTTTCCTTGCTGATTCATACCCTTCCTATTGAATGCAGCACCAATCTTCATGTTTGAATCCAACCCACACCATTGAAGGGCTTCCCTTGTCTTAGAACTAGGAACCTCTTCTTCATTTTCAACCACATGTAATTGCAAAAACTTTCTCAACCTCTTTGGGTAATCTTAATCTTAGTCCCGTGAACAATGGACTTGATCTTGAGTTCAGTAGAATGGACTGATGCTGAGATAAAGAACTCATGCACCTCCTTCTTCCAGATCTTGGATGGTTCGGAGACAAGAAATTCTAACCCTGATACAGAGAGAAGGGTGATAACACCTTGAACATCAGGCGGCGCCTCTGCAAACGCCTGGCGCACCAACTCATACCCTTCATTAACATTGTCTTCAATCCTTGGCGCCATCGTTGTGTCGAGAAAGCTTGAGAGAAGAGAGAAAGAAAGACTGTCGACACAGGGTTTGAGTTTCGAAAACCTTGAAAGCGTGTCGACACAAAGAGCTTTTTGACCTATTTATAGCTTCTGTTGAAAGAAGTTCAAAAGGCGCCAAAGACAGTCTAAATGTGTCGACACAGACGGAATGTGTCGACACAAGCTTCTATTAACTCGACATTTCTTCAGTCTACTATGTGTCGACACCAATTTGTGGTTATGTCGACACCTTGGATATATAGTAGAAAGACAGAAATTCTGTGTCGACACTAAGACAAGTGTCGACACATATTTTGTAAGTGTCGACACCATAATTCTGGTTGAGTCGACATTACATTCCTGGTTAAGTCGACAATAAAACTCTTAAGTGTCGACACATATTCTCTGTGTCGACACAATATTTCTGACTTGTCGACATAATTTCTCTGAGTCGACACATTATTACTGAATGTGTCGACACATTCTTACTTAGCCAATTTCTGTAACTTCAATGTGTCCTTTTTAACACTTGATTATTGTTGTTACTACTTTTACTTACTTATTAACCATTTCAATAGCATTGTTAATGATTTTGTTTAATACATTAATCAATGGTTAACATACCTAATTCAATTTTGAATTTATTGAATTTGGTTTCATCTAAAGGCTTAGTAAATACATCTGCTATTTGATAATCTGTTTTTACAAATTCCAATGAGATGTCACCTTTTTCTACATGTTCTCTAAGAAAATGATATTTGATTTCTATATGCTTAGTTCTACTATGAGAAACTGGATTATTAGCAATAGAAATAGCACTCTTAGAATCACATAAAAGGGGTGTTCTACTTACCTGAATACCATAATCTTTAAGCTGATGCTGCATCCATAATAGCTGTGCACAGCAGCTTCCTGCAGCAATATACTCTGACTCAGCTGTGGAAATTGCCACACTAGTCTGTTTTTTACTACTCCAAGATATTAGTCTTCCTCCCAGGAATTGACAAGTACCTGTAGTACTCTTTCTATCCTCTCTACATCCTGCAAAATCTGCATCTGAATAGCCTGTTAGTTGAAAATCTCTATTCCTAGGGTACCAAAGACCTAGAGTAGGAGTGCCCTTTAAGATATCTCAGAATCCTTTTTACTGCAGTATAATGAGATTCTTTAGGGCAGGCTTGGTACCTAGCACAGACACATGTTGCATACATAATGTCAGGTCTACTAGCAGTGAGATATAGTAGTGACCCAACTATTCCTCTATACAATGATTCATCAACAGGTTTACCTGCCTCATCTTTGCATATTGGCATACTTGTGCCCATAGGAGTTCTCATGGAGGAGGATGACTCCATACCATATTTTTTAATTAATTCCTTGGTGAACTTAGACTGGGATATGGACAATCCATCATCAGTCTGTCTTACTTGGAGTCCCAAGAAGAACTTAAGTTCTCCCATACTGCTCATCTCAAACTTCCCTTGCATAAGTTTGGCAAACTTTTTACAAAGGTTGTTTTCAGTAGATCCAAAGATTATGTCATCAACATAGATCTGGACTAAGATGATCTTTCCTTTGGATTCCCTAAGGAATAGAGTTTTGTCTATCTTTCCTCTTGAGAATTTATTCTCAATGAGGAAGGTAGACAGGGTTTCATACCAAGCCCTTGGAGCTTGTTTTAACCCATACAAAGCTTTCCTAAGCTTGTACACAGAATCAGGTTTAAGAGGATCTACAAAACCTGATGGCTGCTCTACATATACTTCTTCTTTAAGATCACCATTCAGAAATGCTGACTTTACATCCATCTGGTATACTTTGAAGTCTTGGTAGGCTGCATAGGCAAGGAACATTCTGATTGCCTCCAGCCTTGCTACTGGAGCAAAGGTTTGATCAAAGTCAATCCCTTCTTCCTGCCTGTATCCTTTTGCAACCAATCTTGCTTTATTCTTTATTATTATTCCACTTTCATCTAGCTTGTTCCTATAGATCCACTTAGTCCCAATTATGTTGTGGCCTCTTGGTTTAGGAACAAGCTCCCAGACCTTGCACCTTCTGAACTGATTCAGCTCCTCTTGCATAGCATCAATCCAGTACTGGTCTTGGATAGCTTCTTCAAACTTCTTAGGTTCCATTTGAGACAAGAAACTAGAATGCAAAACTGTGCTTTGATTTCTGCTTCTAGTTTGCACTCCTTGTCTTGGATCACCAATTATCTGATCAGTAGGATGATCTCTTAGATATCTTATAGCTGGAGGTAGATTCCCTTCAGGTTGAGCATCTCCAGCTTCTTCATTCTGCTGCTCCTCTTGGTTTTCATCAGCTTCCATTATCTCTTGTACTCCCCCTGGACAGCAGCCTTCATTTTCCAATGCTCCCTCTTCCTTTGAAGCTTCAGCAATGGAGAGCTTGTCCATCTTCTTGCTTATACCTGTTGAGTCATTTGATCTACAAGACAATTCACAATTGATTAATCTTGTTTCATCAAATACAATATGCACAGATTCTTCAACAACTTGAGTAGTTAAGTTGAAGACTCTATAGGCCTTACTATTTGTGCTGTACCCAACAAATATCCCATCCTGGGATTTGGCAGCAAACTTAGTCAAATAAGACTTACCATTGTTAAGTATATAGCACTTGCAGCCAAAGATCCTAAAATAGGATAGATTTGGTTTTCTGCCTTTCACAATCTCATAGGGAGTCTTTCTGTGGCTTTTGGTGATAGAAGCCCTATTGATGACATGACAAGCAGTGTTAACTGCCTCAGCCCAAAAATATTCTGGGAGAGAGGTGTCACTCAATAGAGTTCTACCAGCTTCAATTAATGATCTATTCTTTCTTTCAGCAATTCCATTTTGCTGAGGTGTTCTAGGTGAGGAGAACTCTTGGAAAATCCCAAAGTCTATACACAAGTTTGTCATGCTTTCAGATTGAAACTCAGTACCATGGTCACTTCTGATTTTGACCACTGTACTGTTCAGTTCATTCTGAATTTGCTTTACAAACTTAAATAATACACTTGGGGTTTCAGATTTTTGTCTCAGAAAGAACACCCATGTAAATCTAGAATAGTCATCTACAACCACTAGTGTGTAGACCTTCCTTCCTAGACTGTGAACTGGCATAGGACCAAAAAGATCCATATGCAAGAGGTATAAGCACCTCACAGAATCCTTGTTTTCAAGGCTTTGAAATGAGGTTTTTGTCTGCTTGCCCTTTTGACAAGCTGAGCATACCCCTTCCTTTATACACTTAACTTGAGGCCCATTCCTCACTAGTTCTTTACTAAAGAGTTGGCCAATTGTCTTGTAGTTTAGATGAGCCAATCTCTTGTGCCACTTAACACAATGAGAAGCATTGTCATCAGCTACAAGACAAATGGGGGATGCCTTATTCTCACATTCAAAATTAAGGCAATACACATTTCTCTTCCTATACCCAGTCAATATGATCTCTTGATCACTTGACCTTTTGATATGACATCCATCCTTACCAAATGAAATGTCATATCCTAGATCACTCAGCTGGCTTATGCTTATTAGATTATGTTTCAAACCTTTTACATAGGCCACTTGGGTGATAGTAATTAGGTTTGAAGAGATGTTACCAAATCCTTTGATGACTCCTTTTTCAGATCCACCAAAGATCACTTTATGTCCATCTTTGACAGATGAATACTCCTTCAGCAGCCCCTTTGTTCCAGTCATGTGCCTGGAACAACCACTATCCAAGTACCATATAGGGGCATGGTAACTTGGATTCACCTGCAATACAGAATTACTTACCCTTAGAACCCAAGTAAGTCTTGGGTCCTTGGTTCAGGTTAGCCTTAATAAAGTTATCATAACCTCTTCTAACAGGTAGACTCTTATTCTTTATAACACTTGTGTTATACCAGCAGTCCAATGCAAAATGACCCCTCTTGCCACAGCACCAACATTCAAACTTATTGTATCTAGATCTAGATACATCCTTGTCAGAAGCATTTCTGTTCATTGCTGGTGCTGTTGCAACTTCTCCTGCTGGTTTCTTAAAACCATAGGGCTTATGACCATAGGTAGGCCTGCTTGCCTTAACACCCTTGTTCTTCAGAACATTTGTCTTGATATGATCCTGAATGTCTTCATGATCATATATGTTAGAAGGCACTTTCTTCTTACCAAACCTTATAGGGACTGAGAGGTTTAGTGGCTGAATAGGGGCTTTGCCTTTCTTCTTGAATCTGCTAGCCCTGGAGTTACCCTTAAATCCTAATCCAGCCTTACCCTTCTGAGTGACAAATTCATCTATCAAGGGTAAGACAGATTTTGGCTTAGAGTAACTAGCCACTAAATCCCTTTCAATTCTAAGTCTGTCCTCCAGACTCTTTACTTGATCATTAGTATAATTAATTGTGCCCATCTGAATAATAGTTATATTTTTCAGCTTGGCAATTTCAGCTAACTTTTGATCAAGGACTTTTTCTAACTCAGCTGTTGTAACCCTTAGATCAGCAATTTCCTGAGCCTGTGATTTAACCAGGTTCTTGCTTTTCTTAAGGGCCTGCAACAAGTCCCCATACTTGTCTATCAATTGATAGACATCTCCTTCAGATCCAGATGCATCTTCATCACTTGATGCAGATGTAGCTGATTCTTCACTTGTACTACAAACAAATGTACTGGAAGGACTGTTTACCTCATTAGGACCAGACTGATTTTGGCATAGGTCCTCTTCTGATCTAGTCATCAAACCCATGCATTGATGTTCATTGATGGAGTCTAGCAACTGCATAAACTCCTCTTCCTCAGATGCAGCATATAATCCAATATATGCTTCAGCTTCAGATCCTGATTCTGAAGTTGACTGGTCTGACAGACTTTTATCTTTCTTTGCTACAAAGGATTTCTCCTTCTTGCCTTTCTGATAAGTCTTCTTCTTTTCTGAAGATTCCTTCCTTTTGTCAGGACACTCAGCCACTACATGTCCAGGCCTATTGCAACAATAGCAGACAATCTTTGAAGTAGTGGCTTTGCTGGGCTTTGACCTGCTTTTCTCTTTCCTAGATGACCTTCTTTTCTGATAATAGTCATCTACTTGCTGTGATGATGAAGGCCTAGACTTCCATTGCTTCTTTTTCAAGAACCTTTGAAATTGCCTAGTGAATGCAGCAAAGTCTGCATCTGAATCACTGCTGACTGAACCCCTATCTGAATTTTCAGAACTACCTTCTTCAACTTCCTTAGGAGGAGATGGTGATTTCCTCCTATTCTTTCTGGTGGCTTCAGCATTAAATGCCACAGTCTTTTCTCTATGCTCTCCTCTTGAGTTTCTTTCCTCCTCCTTCCTTACCATAAGTTGCATTTCATAGGATAGCAACTTTCCAAACAGAGTAGTTGGAGGAGATATCTCTGCCAATTTTGCCACTTCTCTTATGGCACAGATCTTTGTATCCCAATCCTTTGATAAGGATCTTAAGAATTTGTCATTCAGTTCATAGGTACTGAAGACTCTTCCATAGGAAATTAACTCATTCACAATTCTATAGAATTTCTTATAGCACTCAGTTATGCTATCAGATTTTCCTTGTCTAAAACTTTCATACTCCTGATTTAGCATAGATTTTCTGTCCAGCCTTACTTCTTCTGATCCCTCCATGTAGACAATCAATGTGTCCCACATCTCCTTGGAGGTCTTGCAGTGAATCAGATTCTGAAATGTTGAATCATCTATGGCACTGACAATGATGTTCTGTGCCCTTTTGTCCATGGTTGCCAAGATGATTTCATCCTTGGTCATTTCAGAATAAGTCTTTGGTGTTTGGATATTTGCATCAAGAACAGATATCTTCATTGGTATGAAGGGGCCTTCCTGTACTGTGATGTAAATCCTTGGGTCAGATGCTTCCATAAACAATCTGACTCTTTCTTTCCAGATCCCAAAGATTTCCTTCTTGCATATGGGTAATTTCATTGACCCTAGCTCCTTATGATTCTCTCCAGAACCCATCTTCTTGATTCTTGAATCTGCCTATCAGATCTACCTCAGACTGTTAAGTCCTTTTTGAGGAACCTCCCTCTGATACCACTTGATAGTTTAACTTTCAAGGCAGCCTAAACACCTAGAGGGGGGGGGGGGGTGAATAGGTCCTGCTTCTTTTTCTAAAACTTCTAGACAGAATTCAATTTATTAACTAATACAAAAACACAGCAATCACAGAAAACAACACATCACAGATTGCACTATGTTTTATAGTGGTTCCCCAAGGTCTGGGTACATCCACTTTCCCCCTTCACCTATCTAGCTGTATGCTAGATTCGGCCAAACTTCCACTTATCTCAGATCAATAGATCCTACAACTCAGAACCCAACAGGTTCCTACAACTCAGGCACAACTGCCCTACCTCAGCCTTGCCCCAAGGCCTACAACTCAGAGAATATCCTTCTCCTACACTCAGGCAATCAGCCCTACCACTCAGAGTTCAACACTCCTACACTCAGCCTTTATAACATAGGCTTACAACTCAGATCTGTATAAACAGATCCTACAGAAATATAGAAAAGATTGTTTTAAATTGTCTTGCCAAGTTGAGAGAGAAGAGGCAATGACAATTCTTAATCAGCTGATGCAATCAACTGTTTCTTAGCCTTCTTCAAAGCTTCTTGAAAATGTACTTAGCTGAGTTGATTCCAAACAGCTTCTTGAGAATCCACTGATGGATTCTTTCTTCTTCTTCAAATTCTGACTTGATCTCTCTCTGTCCAGAACTTTGAATGATTCTTCTGAATTCTGATTGGAACTCTTCTTAGATCTATCCTTAGATAGTCTTCTTAGATCTCCCGGAGAAGATCTTCTTAAGTGCCTAGCACTTTCTTGAAATGAGTAGAATATAACCCTTCTCCAATGTATTTCAAAGGATCAGTTCTATATCTTCTTAATTGTGTGTGTTGTTCCTTTTTTCTCTCCTTCTGAATCTGTCTATTTATAGACATTCTTCATGGTAACCGGCTGATCCGGTTTCTAACCGTTTTCTGACAAGTCTGACAACTTCAGTTAACTGGTGATAACCCACAGCTGTCAAGTCTTCAAACAAGTCCTGTGCCTTAGTGTTGAAACAGTCTGTCAGAAAGTGTCGAGACCATCTGTCTATTTGTGTCGACACAATTAACTTTGGTGTCGACACTGCCTTCAGTGATGTCGACAAAATTGCCTTTGTGTCGACACATCTTCTTCTGAAAATAACTTGGTCTTTGACTCTGCAGTGTGTCGACACAAGTCCTGTGTGTCGACACAGTTGTTGTAGAATCATAACTTTAGTAAGTGTTGACTGGGCCTTCAGGTGTCGACTATTTTCTTCTGTGTCGACATATTCAGATGATGTCGACAAACTGGAGATCGACTATACTCTTCAGTGTCGACACATTCTCCCAATGTTGAGGTCGACGTTTTTCTTCTGTGTCGACATAATTTCCCAGTGTTGTGTCGACTTACTTCTTCTGAGTCGACACAATTTCCCAGTGTTGTGTCGACTGACTTCTTCTGTGTCGACACTTTTTCCCAGTGTTGTTGTAGACTATGTTATGTGTCGACACTTTTTCCCAGAGTAGTGTCGACTTACACCTTCTGTGTCGACACACTTTCCCAGTGTTGTGTCGACAACTTTCTTCTATGTGACGACACATGTTCCTTTGTGTCGACACTTGGACTTAGAATTTTTCCTGTAAACTTTAACAATTCTTTACCTGCACATGTCAACTCAAAACAACATCAAATACAACATGATGTATATCATTGAGCTAGGTTGGGCTTCTTCAAATCAGGTACACATTTTCCAATGTACCCAACACTAGGGTGGCCGGCCATGGCTATTTAACTCCTCAAAACTGATGAGGGGGAATGTATTCAGCCTTTGGAATCAATTGGAGAGTCCCTTGGTCTCCCTTGGCCATGAATGACCTGATTTTCTCACTTTCTCTCTCCTCCATTTAAGGGAAAAATGGAGCTTTCTCTCTCCTACTCACCATGGCCGAATTTTGATCTCTCCTCCAGCTTATTGGCAGTCCACTAACCATTATGAATAATAATAATGAGGTTAGCCCAAGTGGGAGAAATGTTTTTGAGCTTGGGTTAGCCCATTTAGGCTAATTTGACCTATTTTAAGGATTGAGTTGACCTTGGTCAAATTGACCATTTGGGTTGACCCCAATGAGTCCTTGGTGACCCATTGGCCTCCCCTAAAGTCTAGAAAGGTTGGGTAGGGTTGACTTGGCACCTTGGTGGTCACTTGTCCCTTTGTTAGAGCACTTTTGACCACTTTAGGGCTAAGATTTACTTGGGTCAACTCAGCCTCTAAAGTTGACCTCAATGGGTCTTTGGTGACCCATTGACTTCACCCTAGGTCTGGGGAGACCTAGGTAGGGTTGGTTGGGCACATTAGGGGCACATTAGGGGCACATTAGGGGCGCATTGCCCTTAGTTAGGGCACCTTGCCCATTTTAGGCATAGGATGATCCTAGGTCAACTTGGCCACCCTGAGTTAATTCCAATGGACCCTTAGGGCTCTAATGGACCTTCCAATGGTTTAGGGATGTTGTGGTGGGGTCATGGGGTCATGGTGAAGCCCTATGATCATCCTAAACTAGTGTTTAGAATTCTACTATTTGCAGACCATGGTGACTTCCACCTTCATGCCTAAGCTCACTTGGTCTTCTTGGGCTTCCTAGGGTTTTGTCATGACCTAGTCATGACAAAACCACTCTTAGGGGTCTAGTTGGAAATGAGATGTTATACAAGTTACGTGGACAGGTTCCAGGAGGAGATCCTCATCGTGGAAGAGGTACTAGGGTTTACCCTGATGATGGCCTTTACTTTGAGGCTCCAAGAAGGGTTCTTTAGGTTGGCAATGAAATGGAGGTCACCATTGTCTTTTAAAAAGCTAATGGAGATATATCAATGCCCCTCATGGAAGGACCCATTTATCACATTTTTAACCACCGGCAAATTCCTAGGGGAGGCCACAAACAAGAAACGCTTCAAGCATAAGTCGGCATACTATCTGTTGCGCAAGAGAGAGCTATTTCAGAAGACTCTCTCGGGGATTCTTGCCAAGTGTGCATCTAAGAAAGAGATTTCGAAGATCTTAGAGAAGGTCCACTCAGGAGAGTGTGGAAGCCACTCAAGAAGCAAGACCCTAGAAGGCAGGATAGTTCAACAAGGATACTTTTGGCCAACCTTGAGCAAAGATGTGAAAGAGTTAGTGAAGAAATGTCTTAAATGTCAGCTGTTTGCGCCACTCCATCTCCTGCCCGCCCATAGACTTAGAAGTATCACGACACCATGACCATTTGCAATTTGGGGAATAGACTTAGTGGGGCCTTTTCCTCAGGCCATCGGATAAAGGAGATTTTTTTTGGTCATGATCGATTATTTCTCGAAGCGGCTAGAAGTTAAGGCCCTGGCTAAGGTGACCTCTCAGGTGATCTGTAACTTTATATGGGGAGAGATCATCTGTCGGCATGAACCACCTCAAGCTATAGTCACTTAAAATTGGTTGCAATTCGCCAGCAATGAGTTCATCAATTTTTATGGCCAGCTCATGATCAATCTTAGGTTCGCATAGGTCCATCACCCAAGGAGTAACGGGCAGGTGGAGGGGGCAATTAAGATCATCGTGAACCTGTTGAAGAAGATGGTTGAGAACTTGAAGGGAAGCTTGGTAGAGCAGCTTCCGTCAGTTTTTTGGGCCCTGAGAATCGCGCCCAACACCGCCATGAGGGAGACTCCATTCAAGCTTTCACATGGCTGTCAAGCTCTGCTTCACGTGGAGTTCGAGGTTAGGTCATTGCGGGTGGTCATAGCAGGAGAAGGAGATGAAGACTGGAGAATCGAGAATGAAGGCAAGATGTGGCTCTCACTGGACCTGGTGGAAAAGCTTCCCGACCAAGCCGTCATCAGGCAGGAGGAGGTTAAACGTCGAATGAGCAGGTATTTTGACAAACATGTACGCATCAAGTAATTTGTAAAAGGAGATCTAGTCTTGAAAAAGGTAGATGCGGCCGGGAGGTCAGCGTCGGTGGGAAAGCTCAATCCCAACTAGAAGGGTCCTTATGTTGTCGAGGAAGCCCTCAAATACGGAGATTATCATCTCCAAAATGTAGATGGGGTAACCATCAGTCACACCTGGAGTGGTAATGACTTGAAATTCTTCTATTCCTGAGTATAAATAAGAAATATGTTTATTTCTCTAACTCTTTTTCTTCTTACTGTGTCCCACTCATGGCCTGAAAGGAAGTTGAACTTAGATCCCGAGCTGATCCCGCTGTCAGGCTCCTATTAGCTGGCAGGTCTGGAAATCCCTCACTGTATATTATAAAACAAGTTGAACTTAGATCCCGAGCTGATCCCACTATCAGACTCCCATTAGCTAGCAGGTCTGGAATGCCCTCTATGGATTTTATGAAATAAGTTGAGCTTAGATCCCGAGCTGATCCCGATGTCAGGCTCCCATTAACTGGCAGGTCTCGAAGGCCCTAAGTGGATATTGTGAAACAAGTTGAGCTTAGATCCCGAGCTGATCGCGCTGTCAGACTCCCATTAGCTGGCAGGTCTGGAAGGCCCTCGATGGATATTGTTAAAAAAGTTGAGCTTAAATCCTGAGATAATCCCGCTGTCAGGCTCTCATTAGCTGGCAGGTCTGGAAGGCCCTCGGTGGATATTGTGAAACAAGTTGAACTTAGATCTCGAGCTGATCCCGCTATCATGCTCTCATTAGCTGACAGGTCTAGAAGTCCCTCGATAGATATTATGAAACAAGTTGAACTTAGATACCGAGCTGATCCCGCTGTTAGGCTCCCATTAGCTGGCAGGTCTGGAAGGCCCTCAGTGGGTATTGTGAAACAAGTTGAACTTAGATCCCGGGAAGATCTCGCTAACTAGGTTTACAATAGCTGGCAGGGCTAAAGGTCACTCGACGATAGGCCGAGAGATTGACCCTATGAGGAACTTGCCATTAAAGTTCTCGCCAGTTAAGAAGGTCGAGAGTCGGTGGGGGTGTTGAAGCGACTGTAAAGTTTTAAGGAGAACTCACCGTCTAGGGACTCGCCAGTCGATAGAACAAAAGGTCACTCAAAAGCTATGGCAAATGCCAAGGCCAGGAAATAAAAGAGGCAGGGCAAGGTGTATAAGCGAATGCGAGTGTTCGAGATTGGAATTCGCTTGACGAGCTCTGAAGTTGCGCGCGAGCCGATTGGGCGAGAATGACACGAGACATAATTTTAAGCATCAAGTTCGCAAAATCGAAAATATACGGATTGATGCGTCGAGAAGCTGGGCTAAGGTCTCGCAAGGTGTCTTTTCCAAGAATTACTGAAGTTAAAGCACAAGTTAAGTGCATTTACGTGTGACAGATCAAACCGAGCTATAATAAAAATAGAATGAAGAGAAATTTCACAGTGTAAAATTTAAATTTGTATTTCATTGATAAAAGTTACATCTCACCAAAAAGGGGCCCAACCCGAAAAAATGGAAAAATACATAGAAAAGTAGAAAAAGCAAAGACTTCAGGGCAGAGATGTCGACTGCTTGCTCTCACCGGATGTGGCGCTGACATCATCCTCTAGCTAGAAGATTGGCAGGAACAGCTCTGGGACCAAGACCTCAGCATTCACACTCACGTCGTTACCTCCCAGAAGCCTAACTCCCTGCATTAGTTGGAGCGAGTGTCTTGTCAAGGCGATGACGTTCTCTTGTATCATTATCTCAATCTTGTGTTGAGAGTACAGTTAAAGCTTCCTCTTCTCGCCGGGGAGAGGGGGAACAAGCAAGTCTACCAATTGCTTATTCTGGGCCTTCAGCCCCTGGTTCTCCTCCTTAAGATGGGTGATGTGCGTGTGTAGTTAAGCAGCGATCACGACATTCTGCAAAGAGAATAAGGAGTTAGAGCAAGAACGGAAAGTAGCGAGTGCGTTTGGTAGGAGAAGGCTTACTATTTCACCCGCTCGCCTGGCAAGATCTTGCTTGGCAGCAGCCAGCTTCTGCTTCAAAGTTATTACTTCCTCAGATAACACACCCCGCAAGTCGTAGACATCTACCAGGTTTCGCGATAGGCGAATGCCGCGGTGAGCCATCATATGAGCAAGCTAAACGACATGGAGCTGGGCTAGCGTGCTCTCATATGCGAGTGCTTGCATGGTCGCGTCATCGGAATAGGCGGTGATGTCCCGCCCATACAACCCAAAGGAGAAGGCATAGGTTAAGCCAAAGACGGTCTTGCCCTTTTACCAGAAGGAGAGGATTGTTGAGATGGAGGTCCGGTGGGCCTCCCTGTCCTAGAGAGGTGATCGCCAATGTCATCTAGCAACTTCTCGCCCAGCCCAAAGTTCTGGTGGCCTCTCGACACCACATTCCTTTCTAACGACGCCGAGGTCCCGTCGGTGGTCTTGCCAGCGGTCTCGCCCGCGACTAGAGTGCTCGTGGGAGTAACCGTGTTGAATTCTTTGTCTTTGGCAAGGGTTGTAGCTTTAGGATTCTTGGGAAGCGACTGAGCGGGAGGCGCGTCGGGATTTCGCTTCTGGTTGCTGGTTTTCGGCAACGGCCTCAGTTCGCTCCTATAGGCCGCAGCGGCGGCCTCTGCGTGTGACTTCCCAGAGGCGAGTGTCATGCTTCTCGCGTGAGGTGGATTAAGAGGTAGGTCTCGCGCTCCTGTGCGTGTAGTAGTTAGTTGAAGTTCTCGAATCAGTTAGTTATAGGAAAGGGTGAGGAATACCTTCTCTGGAGAGTACGGGTAGGAGCGAGTCGACCTTCCTCCTTAGGTAAGGGACATCAAACTCCTTCTGAAATAGGAATTGGTGGAGTTTGGCCTTGTATCCTCCAAGGCTAGGAAGGCGGTAGGTAGACCCCTCCTATTGAACAGGCGAAAGGGGGAGATTGCCGAAATCACTAGAGACGAAGACAAACTTATGGATCCAATGATGATTCTTGTTGGTGAGACCCACTGCCTTGAGGTTGTTGTCGGAGAAGAAGGCGATCTCATCCCTCTTAGACCTGAAGTTTAAAAGTTTCCGGAAGGCTGAACTCTATCAGCTCGTCCCGCAGATAACAGACAAATGCTACCAGTAAGGCTATGGAGTTGGGATTGAGCTGTGTAGGAACAACCCCTAAATATCGCAAGACCTGGCGTATCTTTGACCAAATAGGGAGGCAGAGCCCTACCTCAAAGTGCTCGACGGGTATAGCGAGTTCACTCGCCGAGAAGTGGTTTATAGATTCTCCTTTCCCTATTAGACGCGCGACGAACCCAAGCGAGATGTAGAGCCTGATTAGCGCGTGGAATTTCTCCTCAGTCAGGTTACAGTTCATGAAGGGATAGTTGACAAATCTTGCGACGCACTTGGTTCGGCCATCAGTATCACCAGACATTTCACGAGTGAAGGAAAAAAGGCGTAGAAGCATGAGTGCAAGAAAAGAGAAGTTGAAAAGAAGGTTGAAAGCTTTCAAAATGGTATTTAATGCGGTAGGCAGGGGGCTAATTAAAGAATTTTTTGGGCGGGAAGGATCTAGGACAGGGGACGTGCGGATAGCTAACTCTCCACATCCTGCCTTGGACCCAATGTCGATCCCGCGCTCCCCCCACTTATCGTCTAATCCAAAATAATTTTATGATTGACTTAAAAATATGTCAATAAAAGAAAAAAAGGAAAAGCTCAGTTGCGAGATCGAAAGAAAATTTCTAATATACATGCAAATTTGGTGCAAGTCATAGTAACAGTTTATTATTACAAACAAAATTGAAAGAAGGACAGGAAAGCGAGTGTTGGTAGGCCTACCAAGGGCCATTACCACCGTCTTTGGCCTCTCCTCCCCTCCCTATGCAACATGCAAGAGTATTGAAGTGTGTGAATGGTCTGTAGCTTATGCTGTGCTAGGTGCAGCTATTATTTGGCACGTGCAACGTGAATTCCAAGAAAGTCCGTCCTGCTACCAGCTCCCCCCCAACACGACAATCAGCTGTGTGTAGTTGTTCTCCAAGCAGAGTAGTCGCTCCTCGTCAGAATTTTGGTTCTCCTGAATAGGGGTGCAAACGAGCCGAGCTCGAGTCGAGCTTGACAAAATTTCCAAGCTCGAGCTTTTCATTTCAAGCTCGAGATCGACGAGCTCATTAATCACAGCTCGAGCTCGAGCTCAATGCTAACTTATCGAGCTCGAGCTCGAGTTCAAGATCGCGAGCTCGAGGTCGAGCTCGAGCTGCTTGAGAGCTTTTTAGCTCATGAGCTTTATTTTTTATTTATTTTTTATTATTTTTTAAAAATGTATAAATAAAAAACTCGCGAGCTCATGAACAACACTAGATGAGCTCGAGCTTCACAGGCTCGAGCTCGAGTCGAGCTTTTTTCGAGTCGGCTCAACTCAACTTGCACCCCTACTCCTGAACCCGGCTGTAGATCTCGCGCAACATAAGAGTATGCTTTCAGAATAGTTCGATCATCCGCCACTTCAACACCTCGGCCTCCTTCGGGTCACCTAGGAAGGAAGCGATTGAGTCAGGAGATGGGGGAGAACTCCTCCTCGTCGATGTCAACATCAATCGACGAGAACTCGTGATAGCCTGCAGTAGGTTAGTTCAGTCGAGTGTCTCATTGTAACAAGGGTGAGGCGGTGCGATTATTTACCTGGCGTGGTTTCCGCCCGCCTGACTGAGTGTCGGCGGGAAGTGCTGGGCCGCTCCTCGAAGGGAGTGTCAAAGGTAATGTACGCCTTCTCAAGCCCTGGGCGCAGGATTGTCTGATCGGCGACAGGAATGCTGTCTTGAGGTGGAAGGTTGGGAACCTCATCTGTCGGGGGTAGTAGGCCTGAGGCGGGATCTAGGAGCATCAAGCAAATAGGGGATTGGGGCGTTGCAGCGCCTAGTCCCGTAGTCCTAAAGGCTGGAGCTGCGGAAGATACGGGTATGCAAGCTGATAAGAGGGGAATGTGCAAAAGATGACTTACCGGGGATTGGAGGGAGATAGTCTGAGTTAGTTTGGGAATTAACCTCAAGGGCTGTCTTGTCACTCCCGACTTCAAGCGAGTGCGGCTTGGCATTCGTCGTCCCCTCCCCGATATCCTTCTCTGTTGGAGGGTTTTCCGAGCTGACGCATTGGTGCCTATTTTTTTATTTGAAGAAAGTGGCGAGAAGAGAAGCGATGAGGATACCCGAGGGATCCCGAAGTATGATGGAATCAGCAGGATGGACTCGTTCATTTTCAGGTCCCGCCTGACCATCTTGAACTTTTTCATCTTGGGGGACGAGCTCGGAGCCTTCCGGGCAAGCCAGGGAGCAAACGCTGCGACTGCAGATTTGGCCTCCGCTCTCGCAGCGGCAAGGCGATCTTGTGTTTCTTTCGAGAGCGGCATCGAGTTGAAGGCGAGAAAGAGAAAGCCGAGAAGGTTGGAAAGAGCAAGTATCGCCTACCTATGACTGAGTATTTATAACCAGGTGGAGGGACCCACCAAGATTCCCTCCAGGTCAGCAAACACTCACAGAATACTAGGGGTTGAACTTTTCTTTCTGAGCGTAGGACTAGCTCGCAAAGAGCGGGGATTGTGTACAATCCCGTATTTGTTGAGTGGGACCCTCCGAGATGTTCAAGGCATGACAGGATGATTTTCAGGTTCAGGCGAGTGGGGTAGGCCGACCCGCACTCACCTAGCGCATCAATGAGCTCCCGCCCAACTCAGGCGGGGCAGTCAGGCCCTGGGGCGAGTGCGATCTTCATCATGCATTGGCCCAAGGCTCGCGCCTTAATGCACATATAGAAGAGCTTTCGCCAAGACGGGCGAGTGATGGGTAAAGCTCGCACTCGCCTGGGAGGCGAATGTGAGGCTCATCTAGCATTCGCTCTTTCATGGGAGTGGTGTTTCTATAGACCACTCGCCTAGTGGAGTGCAGAGGTGAAATTACTTGGATACTCCCTAGAGGCCTGCAGATAGCTCTTTTTGACAGCGGAGTTACGTTGTTGGCAGACCAAGTTTGGAAAGCTATAAATAGACCCGAGGGACACCTTTAGAGAGACATATTCTCTCAACCTTTTCTTCCTTAGACTTAGCAAACTTTAAGTGTCCTCCAAGGTGCCCAAACTCAGTATTGGTTTATGAGGGGAAGCATTCTAAGATCTTCCGGGTATATGGTGGGACCTCCCTGCTGGACCTCGGTTCTGTTCTTTGGTTTCTGAGCCTTTGGTTTGGTGTGCTAGCTCGAGGGAAGTAAGTGTGAGGCCCTTTTGGGATCCCGAACTCCACAGAGACCGATTTTCGATTTCAACATGTCTTTATCCCACTATAATGGGGTTGGCTATATGAATCTTTTGTTGTAATTGTGCCCTATTTCTTATTATATTATTTAATTATACTAAATTATCTTAAAAAAATATATTTTACACATGTGATATTAAATATATTTTTTTATTCATACCAAAATATAATAATAATAAATAATAATTATTTATGTAAATAATTTTTATAATTTAATTATTTTTTCTAATATTGTTTTATATATTTTTACTATATTTAAAGAAATACTTTTATGTGATATTAAATATATTGTTTTATTCATACCAAAATATAATAATAATAAATAATAATTATTTATGTAAATAATTTTTATAATTTAATTATTTTTTCTAATATTGTTTTATATATTTTTACTATATTTAAAGAAATACTTTCATGTCATGTAATCTTGACATATCATAAAATCAATCAATACCGTCCGATCTGGTTAGATTGCTATCCTACAATATGAAATTACAAATTTATCCTTCTAACTCTGAAAAAAATATGTACACACTACATGCCAACACTATTAACTCGCATGTGACACTTTCGTTAGACACCAACCAGCTCCAGTTAACCCGCACATTTTAATTTTAAACTAACCTATGTTGGTCAGTCATTTAAACTTGAAAAGTAAACTGAATCATACGATTCGGACAAAAAACATAAATAAAAATAAAAAATTGTGCGGGCAAAGTTTAGGTGGAGGAACAGGCGGATCACGAGACTTTTAACTAACTTTCCAGCTATGATTAGCATGCTAATATAATTAATTTCTAATTTGATACCCCTTTGCTCGAATTTAAACTCGAAACATATATATCTAATCGGAAGATGTGAGATTAAAGGCGTGTTATGAGAAGTTATTTTTATTTTATTTTTGTATTATCTGTTATAGCGGAAATAGCCGGAAAATCACGCATCTCTTATTTTTTATTTTGTTTGTCTTTAATTTTTTAATTTCTTCGTTATTAATTGTAAAAACAAATTATACTACAGAGCAATAACCGGCGAGGTATTTTTTTTCTTTTTAATTTGTTTTAATTTCTTCAATATTAATTTTTTTAAAAATTATATTAGGAAAGATAAAATAACAGAAAATATTTTATAATAAAAAATACTATATATATATATATAATACTTTCATGTTTTACCATATAATCCTGACATACCATGAAATCAATCAAGATCGTCTGATTTGATTAGGTCAGAAGATCTTAACCGTTCGATCACATGATTGAATAATAGTTGTTCGTTTAAATTTTAATAGGACTCCTAAAACTACCATAGTAGGCTCTCCTAAATTAGGAATTTAATAGGGTTGTTATCCTATAGTATGAAATTACAAATTTACCCTCATAACTCTGAAAAAACATGTACACACAACATGCCTGCACTATTAACTCGCACATGACACTTGTATAACTCGTAATTCATCGAGATCACAGATGATCACGGATGGCCCGGAGGATCTAGTCTCCCTATGACGAGTGTAGAAGAAGTCCCTCCAGGGGTGAGTTCAGGCTCCCAGAGGAGAGTCCAGGCTCCCGGGGCGAGTTCAGGCACCCAGGGGTGAGTCTAGGCTCCCAGGGGTGAGTCCAGCCACCCAGGGGCGAGTCCAGGGTCCCGAGAGCGAATCCAAGCACCCATGGGCGAGTCCAGGATGCCGGGAGTGAACCTAGGCACCCAAGGGCGAGTTTAGGCTCCCAGGGGCAAGTCTAGGCTCCCAGGATACCTCTTTAGGTTTGCTAATATCCTATCCAAGCAGCGAAGTTTCGCTATTGGCAGACCAATTTGGGTTGCGTATGGTAGAACCAAAATCCTAGATTCCGCTAATTATAGGCCAGGTTTAGAAAATTATAAATAGACCATATGGACACCTTTAGAGAGGACTGTATTCATTGGCTTCCCCTCCTCTGGTTGGTCCTGGTTGGCCCCAAGTGCCCTCCAAGGTGGCTTGCTCAGCATTGGTTAGATAAGGAGAAGCTCTCTTTGATCTTCTAGGTGTGTGGCGGGACCTCCTCGTTGCAGCTCAGAGTCTGTTTCTTAGTTCTGGATCCAAACACCCAGGGGTGAGTTCAGGCTCCCAGGAGCGAATCTAGGCGCCCAGTAGCGAGTTCAGGCTCCCAGGGGTGAGTCCAGGCTCCCAGGATACCTCTTTAGGTCTGCTAATATCCTTTCCAAACAGCGGAATTTCGTTGTCGGCAGATCAATTTGGGCTGTGTATGATAGAACCAAAGGCCGGGATTCTGCTATTGTAGGCCAGATTTAGTTAACTATAAATAAATCCCATGGGCACCTTTAGAGAGGACTCTATTCTTTTCCTTCCCCCTCCTCTGGTTGGTCCTGGTTGGCCCCAAACGCCCTCCAAGGTATGAGGTTTTATATATATACATATACGAGCATCTTCGCACGGGCTATGAAAGTGCTCGATGCTCTTCGCATCGACACTACCCCAGCAGTGATGGTACCTCCTCCCAAACTCGCCCCCTCTACGACGCTCGATCAATTGACATGGCACGGAGAGCTCTCGCGCCCTACGCAGCAGTATCCACTCCTCGGTAGTGTGTCTCAGCGCGACGACGCTTATTCAGCTCGCAAACACCCATGCACATGACCCTTATGCCCGATGTTCTCCCCCGTACCTATTTTATCGTGTAGATGGGTGTTTATGAGCTGCAGAAGCGCCGCCGCGCTGGGACACTATCGAGGTGTGGGTACTGTCGCATAGGGCACGAGGGCTCCCCGTGCCCTGTCAATTGATCGAGCATCGTAGAAGGGGCGAGTTTGGGCGGAGGTGCCGTCACTGCTGAGGTACTGTCGATGCGAAAAATATCGAGCACAAACATAGCTTGTGCAAAGATGCTCGTATGTGTGTGTGTGTATATATATCTAAACCACTATAAAAGAAATATAAAATGCATGAATTTAAAACTCATTGAATTGATTGCAGTCGTTGGATCTGTGTGATTTATTCATCAGCTGTTTATTCTTTTATTATTAAAAGAAGAAAACTGCTAGCCCACCTAAACCTATAACCGGTGAAGGGAAGAGAGAGAGAGAGAGAAAAAGAATGCGGCAGGGAGAGAGAGAAAGGAAAAGAGAGGGGAAGAGAGTGTGGCGGAGAGGGAGAGGGGGGGGGGGGGAAGGGAAATAGAAGAAAAAAATATTTTTTTAATGTATATATGAATAATTTTTTACAAAATAAATATTGTAATATTGTTGATCATTTTGACTACTACGTTGCCCGCCAGGGGCCAGCGAAGCCCGTCGTCACCGGTCGGGTACTATAGCGCATGACCGTACGGGCAGAGCCCCGCGTCGGGCACTCGCGCTGTTTGCGAGTTGAAGAAGCGTCGTCGTGCTGGGACACTGCTGAAGCGTGGGTACTGTCGCGCAGGGCACGGGAGATCCTCGTGCCCTATCAATTGATCGAGCGTCGTAAAGGGGGCGAGTTTGAGCGAAGGTACCGTCATTGTTGGGGCACTGTCGATGCGATGAGCATCAAACACAAGCATATCCCGTGCGAAGATGCTCGTATCCTAGAGAAGACAATGAATACAAAGATCACGGTATCCAAAATTATTAAGCATATTCAATCAAATAAACTAAAATGTCAAATATAAATGAACTAACATGATAACACATACTGAAATGTTTAATAAAAAATTCACACATGAGAGAACTAAAGCCAATTAAATCTAATGTGGTAACTAATAGTTTCTAAAATGTAATGCAATGCAAAATAGAAAAAATCAAAATCAAAATCAAAATTCTACTAATTCATAACTATAACTAAAAACAGAAACCATTTGCAAAACAAAGAAACAACATGCTATGGAGGCGACTATTTTTAACCACGATTAAATATTTGAATTTTCAAAATAATAAAAGCAAGCTCACTCAAATCCATATCTCAATATCATATCAGATCTCCTTCAGAGCGATGGCAATGCTGACCAACTACATCTGCATAACACCTGACGAGAGCCCACCAACTGTCTGCCAATCAAAATTCACACATCAATCATAGCTTTGGCAGGCCTTATATAACTTTTGTTTTTCCAATTACTATTTGCAGGCCTTATATAACCTTTTAATATAGTGTATATATGTATGTCTATCATACATAAAGAACTACTATGGTTTGCGAATATCATGAGTTCAAAATTCCATAAGCCGTCAGCTGTTGACTTTATAATTCAACAACCATCTGATCGAGCTCAATAAAATTGATCTCTCTACATTTTAGTAGGTCTCCTAAACCTACTATTAGGATGTCCTAAATCTATATGAAATTATGATTTTGCCTTTTCAATATTATTTGCAGGTCATATATAACTTTTTAATATAGTGTATGTTTGTATGTCTACCATATATAAAGAAATATTTTGATCTGCGAATATCATAAGTTCAAAATTCTATAAACCGTCGGATGATGACTTTATAATTCATCAAACGTCTGATTGAGCTCAATAAATTTGTTCTCTACATTCTAGTAGGTCTCATAAACCTACTATTAGGGTATCCTAAATTAATGTGAAATTACGATTTTGCCCTTCCAATTCTAAAAAAATTAAATAAGGCCCACCCAACATGCTGTCCTGCCCGATATAATCCTACCCACATGTTTAGCTGACCCTATATTGTCCTGCGTAGCCCGCCTGCACTATCCAAACTCAAACAATGATCGGCAATTATTGTATTTATACTCAAAATAACTATCCGTTTCCGCGGTGTGGGACTAAACGAACGGATATTTAAAAAAAAATCACACGGAGTATGTGCGATTAGGGGCTTATCATGCGGTATTATTACTATAATAAATTTTTTAATGAAAGTTCGTATTATCACACCGCAGAAACAAATAATATTACCATTTAATAGCGGAATAGTATAGTAATAAAATCAGGCGGTATTATTAAAGGCTAATCATGCAGTGTTATTACTACTTCAACAACGAGGTTGCATTCTTTCGATTGGCATTTTGATTCTTTATACAAATAGGAAAGAATCAACCAGCTGCTCTAGGCCTGAGTTTTACCGTTAGCTAAGATTCTTTCTAATCTTTTGACCCAACATTGGTAAACAACTTCACTACATTCGCCTCAGGACTGATCAAGGTTAGACGACACATTGCTTAAGACGGTAGAGGTTGCATGTATATGGCTGAGGCTAAAAAAAGAGTGGCAAGCTTTAGTGAAGAGGGTCACCTTCCTTTCTGTCCCCCGAAGCCTCGTCCGCACCCCCTGGAGTGGATGAGAAAGAAAGGATTTCTCGGACAACCCCCCTAGGTTTGGTGCAACACCTGCATTTTGTGCATTCTTCTTCCTTTCATTGGTCTTTCGTTCCGCCATCTTCCTCAAAACTTATCCAATTCTCACGTATTAACCGCTACAACGGAGTCAATTAAACTGAGAAATTGATGCTCCCTTCCTGAGCCTATCGGCTCGCCTACTACGTACCCTATTTCTCGTATAGGAGAAGAAAGTCATAGTTCTAGTTTTTCTACTTTTTGTTACTTTCCCGGGTTTTTGAGGTAAAACCCTTTGAAAAACACTTCTTATTCTTTCCCATCGCCTTACAGATAAGCTACAAAGTACCCATTGCCAGGTTTCGTCCGACAAAGATTTGGTGGAAATGCCAGAGATCTTTTTGCGAATAGAATAGGCTTTTTCTCATTCTTCTTTGACCCACGGCTGACCTGCTAAGGAGCCAAAGAGAGCGATTTGATACATCAGATGGTGCTGACCGCGACCGAATAGCAGAACGCTTGCGTTGCACGCGATCAGAACCATCATGAGGGCAAACACTTGCTTCAGAGCTAATATCCTCACTTTACCGCTACCCTCTAATTTAGCTTCATGATGGTCAGCCTTGTTGAATAAAAAAAGGGAGAAGTTATCCGTAGGAGCTCTAAGCCTATTAATCACTATCCTCTCTTGGCTTACCGGTCTCCTGGTCCAACCAGTTCCTATTATTCGAATACACATCAATTCTTGAGCTCCACTGTTATCTGCTACATTCAAAAGGGTCTGAGGTGCGTTCCAGAAAAAGTAGCCTACTTGACAGAAAGGGCACTCTCGTGTTTCAACCCCACGTGACTTTGAGAGTTGTGGGGCATATCTATGTACTCAGTACTTACAGCCTCTACGAGTTGCAAGTGAATGAGACCGGTGCGTTGCTGTAGCTTCTTCTTTCCCGGGCTTGTGACGAGCGAATTCGAAGCGAGCCATTGGCAAGGAATTGAGGCACAAAATCCGCTCTTGCTTTTGGGGACGGACTAAGCGCATATACCTTGTCTTAATCTGTCTCGCCTGAATGAATTAGTTGGTACTAGAAATGCCAAAAGCGGGTTGGTAAGGTGTTCAGTCGGGTAGTCCTCGGAAGGATAAAGAAGGGAAGTTTAACTCAAGGTCAAGCAGCTGCTTACTTCTGGCCTGAGAGAAGGCAGTCTCTTTCGGGAAACCTGGCCCAATTTCCCACCCAACATGCTGTCCTGCCCGATATAATCCTACCCGCCTGTTTAGCCGGCCCAATATTGTCCTGCGTAGCCCGCCTGCACTATCCAAACTCAAACAATGATTGGCGATTGTTGTATTTATACTCAAAATAACTATCCGTTTCCGCGATGTGGGACTAAACGAACGGATATTTAAAAAAAATCACGCGGAGTATATGCGATTAGGGGCTTATCATGCGACATGCGGTATTATTACTATAATAAATTTTTTAATGAAAGTTCGTATTATCACACCACAGAAACAAATAAATTGCCATTTTATCGCGAAAAATTATAGTAATAAAATCAGGCGGTATTATTAGAGTCTTATCACGCTGTGTCATTACTATATTTACTAGGCGGTATTATTACTGCATGATAAGTACAGTAATAATACTTATCAGACCTATTATTTTAGGTTCGGATTTAGTTATTGTTTTAAGTTAATTTTAAATTTTTAGATAAAAAAAAAGGCTACTCGGAGCATCGAGCATGGACGAAGCCCGTGCGGAGGCCAGACAAAGCTTGTGTGGAGGCGAGCGAAGCCCGCCTGGAGGTGACTGAAGGCCGCCCAAGAGTGTTGAGCACAGACGTAGCCTGTGCGGTGACGAGCGAAGCCCGCCTGGATACGGCCGAAGCTTGCATGAGAGCATCGAGCATATATGGGCGTAGCCCGCCGTCGAGGGCGGCGAAGGCCGCCTGGGGGCGGGCGAAGCCCCGTGTCGGGCACTTGTGTGTGTGTGTATATATATATACGAGCATCTTCACACGGGCTACGCCCGGGCTCGATGCTCTTGGGCGGCCTTCGACCGCATTTAGGCGGGCTTCGACCGCCTTCGCACGGGCTTCCCTCGTGCTCGATGTGTCGCTGCAGGCTACACCTGTATCAAAACGGGCTACACCCGCAACATATACATAAGAGAACTCAAAACGACCGTAAAAAATATAAATCAAGATTATAATTTTTATTTTTAAAAAAAATGTGCGTTTTACTGTAAAAAATTTAATTTCTCTCTAACACACACACACACACACACTCTCTCATATAGGTCTAAGAGGCATATTAATATTCTTTTTCACTCTCTCTCCTCTCTTTTCAATCTTTCTTTTTCTCTCTCTCCATCTAAAAGCAACTCCAACGCAGCGGCATTCTCCAAATTTGTAGAAATTCTCCCCTCCAACCGATCGCCATTTGCTCCTCTAAAAATGGTGATTAGCTCTCCCCTCCTCTAAATTTAGAGGAGGGAGAGAGGAAATAGCGGTCCGCTATTTTTTTTTGTATTTTTTGTATTTTAATTATTTATATATTGTATTTAAGAAAAAATTGTATTACACAATAACTTGCGTAGCCGCTAAAATATTTTTCCAATCTTGACATATAATATACTAATAAATTTATTTTTTCAGGACCTACAAAACGAGACTAATATTGCATACTTTCTAATTATTATTGATCATAGAAAGAGCAAGAGAACACGATTTACTAAATAAAATTGCACATAAATTCAAATACATTCAAATTAAAATGCATACAATTTTCCAAATTACATTGTTTCATTACCATATCGTGCCACAAATGTTCAATAAGTGCATCTCGAAGTGCGAAATGTGTCTCCTTGTCTCTGATTTTTTATGCCGATTTAGGAACTGCCGAAATCTTTCGACTTCACTTGTGTCCATCTCTTAAACATTCTGAGTTGGCGGCGGTGGAGAAATAACGACATCTTCATTTTCATCTCGCTCGTCTTCGATAATCATATTGTGCATTATAATGCAAGCAGTCATGATATCGTGTAACACATGTTTATCCCAAAAACGACATGACCCCTTAATAATTGCAAAGCGTGATTGAAGAACTCCAAATGCTCGTTCTACATCTTTTTCGGCATGCCTCTTGCAACATTACGAAGTGTTGTTTTTTTATCTTGTGTATGAGAAATAGTTTGAACTAGTGTTGACCATTTCGGATAGATACCGTCGACTAAATAATAACCAATATCATAATTTTTACCCAATATTGTATAATTGGTAGGAGGCGTAATACCTTGTGTTAAGTTTGCAAATAAATTGGATGTGATAGTTTAACTTTCAAGGCAGCCTAAACACCTAGAGGGGGGGGTGAATAGGTTCTGCTTCTCTTTCTAAAACTTCTAGACAGAATTCAATTTATTAACTAATATGAAAACACAGCAATCACAGAAAACAAAACATCACAGATTGCACTATGTTTTATAGTGGTTCCCCAAGGTCTGGGTACATCCACTTTCCCCCTTCACCTATCTAGCTGTATGCTAGATTCGGCCAAACTTCCACTTATCTCAGATCAATAGATCTTACAACTCAGAACCCAACTGGTTCCTACAACTCAGGCACAACTGCCCTACCTCAGCCTTGCCCCAAGGCCTACAACTCAGAGAATATCCTTCTCCTACACTCAGGCAATCAGCCCTACCACTCAGAGTTCAACACTCCTACACTCAGCCTTTATAACATAGGCTTACAACTCAGATCTGTATAAACAGATCCTACAGAAATATAGAAAAGATTGTTTAAATTGTCTTGCCAAGTTGAGAGAGAAAAGGCAATGACAATTCTTAATCAGCTGATGCAATCAACTGTTTCTTAGCCTTCTTCAAAGCTTCTTGAAAATGTACTTAGCTGAGTTGATTCCAAACAGCTTCTTGAGAATCCACTGGTGGATTCCTTCTTCTTCTTCAAATTCTGACTTGATCTCTCTCTATCCAGAACTTTGAATGATTCTTCTGAATTCTGATTAGAACTCTTCTTAGATCTACCCTTAGATAGTCTTCTTAGATCTCCCGGAGAAGATCTTCTTAAGTGCCTAGCACTTTCTTGAAATGAGAAGAATGTAATCCTTCTCCACTTTCTGATCCAATGTATTTCAAAGGGTCAGTTCTATATGTTGTTCATTATGTTTTTCTCCTTCTGAATCTGTCTATTTATAGACATTCTTCATGGTAACCGGCTGATACGGTTTCTAACCGTTTTCTGACAAGTCTGACAACTTCAGTTAACTGGTGATAACCCACAGCTGTCAAGTCTTCAAACAAGTCCTGTGCCTTAGTGTTGAAACAGTCTGTCAGAAAGTGTCGAGACCATCTGTCTATTTGTGTCGACACAATTGACTTTGGTGTCGACACTGCCTTCAGTGATGTCGACTAAATTGCCTTTGTGTCGACACATCTTCTTCTGAAACTAACTTGGTCTTTGACTCTGCAGTGTGTCGACACAAGTCCTGTGTGTCGACACAGTTGTTGTAGAATCATAACTTTAGTAAGTGTTGACTTAGCCTTCAGGTGTCGACTATTTTCTTCTGTGTCGACATATTCAGATGATGTCGACAAACTTGAGATCGACTATACTCTTCAGTGTCGACGCATTCTCCCAATGTTGAGGTCGACGTTTTTCTTCTGTGTCGACACAATTTCCCAGTGTTGTGTCGACTTACTTCTTCTGTGTCGACACAATTTCCCAGTGTTGTGTCGACTTACTTCTTCTGTGTCGACACAATTTCCCAGTGTTGTGTCGACTTACTTCTTCTGTGTCGACACAATTTCCCAGTGTTGTTGTAGACTATGTTATGTGTCGACACTTTTTCCCAGAGTAGTGTCGACTTACACCTTCTGTGTCGACACACTTTCCCAGTGTTGTGTCGACAACTTTCTTCTATGTGACGACACATGTTCCTTTGTGTCGACACTTGGACTTAGAATTTTTTCCTGTAAACTTTAACAATTCTTTACCTGCACATGTCAACTCAAAACAACATCAAATACAACATGATGTATATCATTGAGCTAGGTTGGGCTTCTTCAAATCAGGTACACATTTTCCAATGTACCCAACAGGATGGCTGTAGGATATTAATATCATTGTTAGAGCCAGGTAAGCTAAAATATGCATGCCATATCCACATGTCATACGATGCTACTGCCTCGAGAATGATTGTAGGTCCACCATGACGTCCTGAATATTGTCCTGCCCATGCCGTTGGGCAATTCTTCCATTGCCAATGCATACAATTTAGGCTTCCCAACATCCCTGAAAAATCTCGTTCTTCACCTTTCTGTAATAATTTTGTTACATCATTTGCATTGGGATATCTCAAATATTCATCTTTGTATAATTATACAATTGTCCTGCAAATTTTTTTCAAGCATTTAATCACAGTTGACTCACCAATTCGAATGTATTCATCGTAATTATCAGCTGATGTTCCGTATGCTAACATATGAAATACTACTGTAATTTTTTTGTATTGTTTATAGTCCATGCTTACCAACACCATCCTTCTTTTGAACGACGAAATTGTCGTGCTCCTGCACTGCAGTGATAATGCGAAGGAACAGGTTCTTTCACATGCGAAATCTTCGTCGAAAAAAAGTTTCCCCTTATGTGGGGGTACTCAGAGAAGTAATCATTCCAAAGTCTAGTGTTGCCTTCAATCCTCCCCCGATTGATTACCACGTGGCCAGGTATTGAACCTCTGTGTCGCGGACGTGCATCTTCTTGAAGTTGAGCTGCGATTATGACATTGTTGGAGGCATACATGCGAGCTAAAACTTCATCTTCTTTCTCCTATTTATTAAGGTCTTCTTCCCACTTGAGAAGTGTTTGATCATATTCATCATCATCTGAAGATGATGAAGATCGCAAATGGGATGACCCTTCTCCATAGTTCATTTTTTTAAGGAGGGAAGTATTGTTTTGAAAGTATGATTGCCTATCTTAAAATGGCGTTTATATAGATCGCCAGCATTGGATCCCCAAGCATTGGATTCCCTCTCCACTCAAGCTTCTCTTTTGTCTCATTATCCTATCAACATCAAATGCGGAGCTTTGTTTTTTCCCAGCATTGGATGCCTTCTCCCAAGCATTGGATTCCCTCTCCACTCAAGCCTCTCTTTTGTCTCATCAATCCTGTCAACATAAAATTCGGAGCTTTGTTTTTTCCCAGCATTGGATGCCTTCTCCCAAGCATTGGATTCCCTATCCACTCAAGCCTCTCTTTTGTCTCATCAATCATGTCAACATCAAATCCAGAGCATTGTTTTTTCCCAACATTGGATGCCTTATCCCAAGCATTGGATTCCCTCTCCCCTCAAGCCTCTCTTTTGTCTCATTAATCCAGTCAACATCAAATCCGAAGCCTTGTTTTTTCATAAGTACCCATCAAATCAAAAAGAGCACAGACTGTGGGAAAGAGTTTCAACCCCAAAATCTCTTTCTTGTCGTTGGTCCTTTTTGGAAAGTAAAACAAGCAAATTCCGAGGATGTATTCGACAGATAGAGCAACGAAACCCCATCGGTGCATCTGAACTTGATATTGTAAGTATTTTTTAGAATTTAAATTTCTAAATTCCTTAAATAATGTGTGATTAAAATAATTTTTTTGTAGCTCAATGAAGCCAAAATGTTATATGCCTCTGATTCAAAAAAGAAGAAAGGCTTCATGTTCGAGCATGTTTGGAATATCTTAAAAAATACAGAGAAGTGGATGGACACGCCAGAGTCTACAAAAGGAACTCTCAAAATATTGACATGTCACCAACATTAGGTTCTAACTCTCCCAGTCAACGGAGAGGAATAGACTTAAATGCAGATAGCAATAACATGAATCCTGATAGTACTGAGGATGAAGAATCTCCAATCTCAACTTTCAATAATCGACCTACTGGGAGAAAACAAGAAAAGGAGAGGATGAGACAATTGAGTGGTAAGGGTTTTGATATTGAGGCCCATACTAAAAAAAACAAAGAAATCCTAGAGGTTTTAAAGAGAGGGAAAAAACAACGAGCAAACGATATGTCTGCTATCAAAGAGCTCATGAGGTAAATAGCAGAAAATCAAAAAAGAAAATTAGATCTTCAGAGCACTAAACAAGATCACGATATCATGATGATAGATTTGAATAACATCAAAAGAACTCCGGAACGGCAGTATTTTCGACAAAAAAATAAGAAATTATGAATAAAAACATTAGAAAACCACTTTTTGGAGGATCTTCATCGCTCGAAGGAACTGAATATGGAGGAGGCATGTATGAAGGTAGTGGTTATGGAGAAAGTCAGTATGAAGGCCGTCCACATGACGGACCTCAATTTGGAGGGCCACAATTCGGAGGACCTGAATTTGAAGAAAGTCAGTACCGAGAAAGTCAGTACCGAGACAACCACTACCGAGAAATTCAGTATGAGGGAAGCCAATTTAGAGGACCTCAATTCAGAGGAGACCAATAAGGAGGAAGCCAATATGGAGGAAGCATCTATGAAATACCCGGATATGGAGAAGAACGACAAGGGGAAAGCGCGCATGGAATTCAGATAGAGCCCAGTGATGACCTTCCAGAATTTTAGTTTAAATTCTAAATGTAATATTTTCATTTAAATTTAGTAATGCTTACTATAATATTTTTATTTAAATTATGTAATGTTTATTGTATTTTAGAGACCAATCAAATTTAAAATTAATTTTTTTTTAAAACCTTAATAACATGTAAAAAAAATAAAATAATACCGCCAGACCGCCTCCCGCAATTTTTAATCCCGCCACTGTTTAATCCCGCCCCTGTTCTGGGGCGTTGAGTGCACTCAGCTCCCCTCCCGGCTTTCCATCAATCAAACCATTCGCTGCTCTCGCTGGGGCGATGAGATCAACGACGCTCTTCTCGTTACTTCGACTAATTTTTAGTTGTATTTGTCTTGATTTTTACCCATGCAGGTTCTATAATGAATCAACCTTAATACTATGATTATTATATATATAATTATACATACATATTCATATACATATATTTTTGTGTACATACACATATATATTAAAAAATACATATAAAATATATATTTACATCATGTTCTCTAAATATAGAGAACATGGTTGGAGTTGCTCTAACCATGTTCTCTATATTTAGAGAACATGATACAATGATGATCTCTAAATATAGAGATTCCCATTGGAGATGCTCTAAAAGATGAGATTTAATATGCTCTTTGATCAAACGGTTGAGGGGAAGTGGTTGGTGTGTTTGAAGACATGTATAATGATATATATGGTAGAGATATAGCGGTTCGACCCCGGTTAAATCGGTTGGATCGGTTCAATCTTGAACCTTTTCCTTCCCCGGTTTGATTTCCGGTCCGGTTTTCAAAACGTTGGTTAAATAGACTTTAAATTTTGTGATTTTTTAAAATTAATCGTAAAATTTTAAATTATTTAAAATAAGTCTTCATCTTTTTTCTGGGTGAAATAATTTTATTTAAAATCAGCCCTAAATTTTAATTCACATAAAAATTAATAGAAAATTATTATTATGAGATTTATTAACAAATAATTTAAATGTTGTCAATATTTTTCTTATTAATTATATCTTTAAAATACATATTTAATATATTTTAAAATTTTGATAATTTTAATGTGGCTACAGATAAAATTTTATTTGGAATAATTATATTTTAATCAAAATAATACTTTTCCTCGTGGGATAAAATTGTTTTAAATAAATTTTCATTTGTAGCGTGATAGTCATTATAATTAAAAAATAGAAATTGAAGGTAATAAAAAAAGACTCATATAAATAAAAAAAACGAGCTTACATTAAAATTAATTTAGTAGTGCAACATCGGCTTGTACTACTTTGTATGACTTATGTTAAGTCAATAATCTAAAGAACTAGGTGGCGAGATCTTATGAGGGGTAATAAGTACTAAGGCTCTATTTGGGACAGCTCTGGCGGATTGAAAAGTTGCTGTTCGGATAGAGCTGTTTTAAAATAGATCTCTGGGGAGCAGTTTTGAAAAGCTGCATAGTGTTTGGGTGTTTTGTGCAGAAGTGCGCTCGGAATAGCCGGAAAAAGGCCGTCGGGGGCTCGGAATCGCCGGAGGAAGGCTGTCCGGGGCTCGGAATCGCCGGAGGTAGGCCGTCCGGCCTCTGAGCATGTTCCAACTGAAGAAACAATTAGATTTCCAAAACCTGTGAGAGAGAAAGCTATTTTGAGGAAGCTGAAGCTGGGGGGGGGGGGGGGGAGAGATTTCTGAAGAGCTGCAAAACAGCTCCAGATTTCTGAAAAGCTCTTCACAAAGAGCTGTCACAAACAGTTAAAAAACAGCTCTGACGGCTGGAATAGAGATTCTCCAGCCACCAGAGCTGCGCCAAACAGACCCTAAGAGATCAACCCAGCTACCGGCCTTAGGACCAACTCCCACTACCTTTTTATGTCCAGCACTCACTCTCTAACAGCATGCATCAATTGAGCCAGAAGACTTGCCACAATCACACATGCACCTTAACCAATTGGCGAGGAATGTTCCAACACAATAAGGAAAAGACGAGCTACTAAAGACGAAATCAAGCTCGTCTAAACTACTAATCACCTCTACAACACTCAAACTCCCCTCAGGCGTTCCCCCCACTAACTCCTAGTGACCTCCATTCCTAAAGTAAACAAGAATGCTAAATGCAGGTGTTGTGGGGGTGCCTAGGAGCGAAGGTGTACTGGTGCATACAACCATGCTCAAAAAAGTGAGCTTGACTTAAAAGTCTCAATCCACGACAACACATTGTGGGTTCTACTAGGAAAGTCTAAGCAAGTCTTATATGGTTCTACCTAGGGTAGTACCGACAAACTAACATGTTATTCACCCTCATAATTCTCTGTCTATGACTTAGCTTGATGAGTTACACACTTATGTGGAAATATCACTTTTAGGCTCCGTTTGATGAGACTTATTCTCACCGGTCAAGAGGTTACGACCGCATGAATCGGACCATAATTAAGGTCTGATTCATGCATTCGTAACCGCTTGATCGGCGAAAATAAGTCCCCCAAACGGAGCCTTAATCTCACCTCTTTCCTACACATATGTTCAACTAGGGCTTTAAGTACCCACCCTTATCTCCTTCACTAATGTAGAAACTATGACTTCTAAACATCATGATGAGTATTATTTCCATACAGGGATAAGGCAATTGCAATGATTAAAACATTGAATAGTAGCACTTCCAAAATATTAAGATAAAATGGAATCTTCTGACTTCCAAATGTAATGTAACTCCTACCAATGCAGGAAATTATTATGGTTAAACTTATGCCAAAAATTCAATTAAAAATCCAAGATTTAGGCCTTCAAATTCACTTAATTTGAGAACGAAATTGTACAACCCCGTGTTCGCCGAGTGGGTCTACCCGGCCAGGTGAGCGGACCAGGGCAACGTGCCCGTGCCAGAACAGTGTGCGGGCAAACTCAAACCGGCTAGCTCGCTCTCGCCAAAGCAAGGCGGGCGAGCCGCGCGAGCCGGTTCATCCAACCCGCTCTCCCATAGGCGACCTAACCGCTAGCCCGCCTCAAAACGAGGGTTGGCGGAATATGACGACCAGACTCACGCTCGCCTAAGGAGGGAAGACGAGCTGCGAGAGCCAGGTCACGTCCGCCTCAGCGAGATGGCGAGCTGTGGCGAGCCAACCTCCAGATCCTTGGAACCTGTCCAGTGGGGCCCAGAGGCCAAATTACTTGGGTACCCTTGCTGGGGGTGCAAATAACTGTTCAAAACAGTGAAGTTACGATGTTGGCAGACCTAGTTGGGCTGCACATAGCTGTTCAAAACAGTGGAGTTACACTGTTGGCAGACCTAGTTGGGCTGTACATAGCTGTTCAAAACAACGGAGGATGGCTGTTGGCAGACCGTTCCCCGAAAACTATAAATAAGACCCAAGGGGCACCTCAGAAGGCATACTCACTTATCTCTCAGTCTTCTAACATTTTCTGAGGTTGCCTTAGCTCGGCTCTTGGCTAGGGAGGGGAAGCGCTCTAAGATCTTTTGAGTGTGTGGTGGGACCTCCGCGCCGAGCCCTTGGGTCAGTCCCCTTCCTTTGTCATTTTGCTTGCAGGAGAGAAGTAGGTGCGCGATCACCCATTCCCCAAGGGTGAACTCCACAAGAGACCGAATTTTTGGTTTCAACATTCTGGTGGGGTGAGCGTGAAGCATGGTCAGCACAGAAAATCTTCGACGAGTTCGATGACGAGAGGATCAGGACAAGGCTCAGATATGTCCGACTTGCCACCCCCTCTCCCTCTCGCCACGGTGGGGATATTCGAAGAATTCAACCAGGAGGTGCTCGGCCTCGTTAGGTTCGCACTCGACGCGCGTGCCGAGTGCTCTACTCCAGCAACACCTGTATTCGCGGTCCCGGCCCTTGGCGAGGACGCTCCCGACAGGCGAGCTGGGAAGGAAGTTGTAGAGGAGGGGAGAGGATGCGGGCTCCCTGAGCGAGTGCTCTTCCCAGGCTCGGCGAGCGGTGGCAGGTTCGACGAGATGGGGGTGCGAGACACTCCAGCTCTCCCAGTAGGGGGAGACAGCCCATTCAACGAGTTGGTTTCTTCCTCCCCAGTTCTAGAGGGGTTCAGGGAGCCAGAGATGACTTACTACACCGGGAAGGGAGACCCGGTACAGCACGTCCAGTGGTTTGAGGACGTGGTTTCGATCCGACAGATGTCAGATGGGTTTAAGTGCAGGCTCTTCACCATCACTCTCAAGGAGAAGGCGAGAGAGTGGTTCCACCAGCTATCGACTAACTCCATCTATTGCTTCGAGGACCTATGCTAGGGGTTCATGCCGAGGTTCACTACCTCCAAGAGGAGGAAGAAGGAGTCGAAGTCCCTGTTCCACATCAAGCAGGGGGTGAACGAGACCTTGGGAAGGTACGTAGAACGGTTCCAAGAGGAGGTGACCCAGGTCCACGAGATGCCAGGGCACACCCTGATGATGGCCTTCACCATGGGGCTACAACAAGGTTTCTTCAGAATGGAGCTGAAGAGGGTATCGCCCCTCTCCTACGAGGAGCTGATGGAGAGGGCGACAAGGGAAGTCGATGGGGAGGCGTCGAACCCGGAGTTTGCTAGGAAGCTGGCAAGGTGGGACACGGAGGAAGAGAGGCCCAGAGGTGGCAGAGGTCAGGATGAGAGGAGAGCTGAACCCTGGCAGAGGGAATAACAGCAGCATCCCAGGTGGGGCGCCAGGAGCTGAACCATTGGCTAGGTTGGAGGCCGGAGTGGCAGGACCAGGGTCCGCAGAGAGGTTTCCATGGAGGAGACAACCGCTAGGGGGCCAGGGTCAGTTTTACCCTCCAGGTGGGAGGTAAGGCCAGATACCACCTCTCCCCGACCAGAACCAGGCTATGACTATAGCAATAGGGAAAGGAGGAGAGCAGCACGGAGAAGGAGAAGGGAGTTTAGGGTAGAGCTGCCCTACTGTGATTTCCACCAAGAGGAGGGGCATGCTAAGACCACGTGGCCGAAGTTCCCCGAGATGAGAGGAACTAAGGAGCAGCAACAACAACAAGACCGCCAGGGAGTGCGGATCGAGGAAGTCCTGCCTTGGGTAGAGGAGGATAGGTGTTAGTACCAGGCTGATGTTGGGGCCCGGGGAGGGATCAGAGTGATCCATGGGGGGGGGGGGGGTCGAGGATTCCCGCAAGGCAAGTCTCCGCACCAATATACCGTAGGAGCGTTGGCTCCACATCCTATACCCTGCCGCCGGAGGAGAAGATCACCTTCTCAAGGAAGGAAATGCCAGACCACGAGGACCCCTTCTGCGACGCACTGGTCATCCAGACGGCGGTCGAGAACTTCACCATTTCCCGGATCCTCATCAACAATGGGAGTTTGGTCAATGTCATCTTGAAGAAGGCGTTTGACGCGATGAAGGTGGAGGCGAAGAGGGTGTTTGCCTCAGATGGACCTTTGTTTGGGTTCTCAAGGGAGAGGAAGGAGGTTGAAGGAGGAGTGAGACTCCATGTTAATCTGGGGGGACAATCCCGCACTTGCAGATTCGTCATCGTAGACACCCCCAACAGCTACAACGCCATATTCAGGCGACCCCTCATCAGCGCCTTCCACTGCATCCCCTCGTCCTTCCACCAATGCCTGAAGTTCAACGCCGAGGGAATCCAGGTCCGGGGCGACCCTAAGGTGGCGAGAGAATGCTATGTCACCGCCATGAACTCCATCTCTTGGCAGGAGGGAGTCGAGGAGATGGATTGGAGGATGGAGGAGGCAGAGCAGGAGGCCAGTGGAGAGGTGATGGAGGTAGAGGAGAACATCCCCCCGGTGGAGGTGGCGGAGGAAGTCCAGGAGCCGGCCGAGGCAATGGCCGTAGAGGAAGCTAAGGAGAAAGTTCTTGCCCCAAGGGAGGGGGATATTAGTGATTGGGGGGAGAAGTCAAGGCTGGAGGCTATGGAAGAGGTGGTGGAGATGGAGGTTCTCACCCAGGGAGGTAGAGTGGAGAAGGTGCGTATCAGTGGGGGTCTGACTCTGGAGGACCAGGGAAGGATGCTGGAGTACATCCAGAAGAATGTGGATATCTTATCTTGGAGCACGACGGAGATGACAGGGATCGACGCGAATGTGGCCTACCATCGCCTCAACCTGGAACCAGAAGCTCGCCCCATCCAGCAGAAGAAGTGGTCCGATGCGGACAAGCTAGCTGAGCCCATCAGGGAGGAGGTGGCTAAGCTCCTCAAGGCTGGCTTTGTATCCGAAATTCAATACCCCGGTTGGGTCTCCAACATTGTAATGGTAAAAAAAGGAGACGACCGGCAGAGAATGTGTATCAATTTTTCTTTACTTAATACATCATGCCCTAAGGACTGTTATCCCTCACCTCGGATCGATGCGCTGGTTGACTCAGCCATCGGTTTTCCTGTAATGAGTTTTTTTGATGCATTTTCAAGTTACCACCAGATCAGGATGCACCCCCAACATCAAAGATGTCTCCTTCATCACAGGCGATGAGTGTTACTGCTACAAAATGATGCCATTGTGGCTGAAAAATGCAGGGGCGACGTACCAGAAGATGATGGATAAGGTCTTCCGAGAATGAAGGGGAGGATCCTAGAGATATATGTAGATGACCTCATGATCAAGAGTCGAGACGTGGACTCTCACCTTTGGGACCTAGAGGAAACCTTCACCACCCTGCGTAAGTACAAGATAAGGCTGAACCCCTTGAAGTGTGTCTTCGGGGCCAGTAGGGGCAAGTTCCTGGGTCACCACCCCCGTGGGGGTGGAGCCAAATCCTGATAAGGTCCGAGAGATCATGGAGCAGGGATCGCCTCGGAATGCTAAAGAGGTGCATTGAGCAGGTTACTTTCCCGGGTTAGGGAGAAGTGCTCTCCCTTCTTCAAAGTGTTAAGAGGAGGAAAGAAGTTCGAGTGGACTGGGGAATGCAAAGAGACATTCCAGGCCTTGAAGCGGCAGTTGACTCGGGCCCCCCTGCTCCATGGGCCGAAGGAGGGGGAGGATCTGTCTTTGTATCTTGGGGTCGGAGCAGAAGACTTGAGCTCCGTCCTGGTCCAGGAAGAGGGGAAGAAGCAGTTGCCCATCTATTATGTGAGCCGGGTCCTGAGGAAGGCAGAGCTTCTATACCCCATCTTGGAAAAGCCAGCCTTCGCTCCAGTCATTTCAGCTCAAAGGCTCCGACCCTACTTCCAGGCACACTCAATCCGAGTAGTGACTGACCACCCCCTCCGCAATATCTTCGAGGGGGTGGAGCATTCAGGTAGGTTGGCTAAGTGGTCGGTGGAACTAAGTGAGTTCGATATCTCCTTTGTTCCCCGCCTCTCGATCAAGGCCCAAGCGATGGCCGACTTCCTGACTGACTATGTGGTCGAGGTGGTGGAGGAAGAGCTCACCCGCCCAGTTCCTTGGAAGGTCATGGTGGATGGTGCCTCATGTAAGCATTCCCTGGGGGTGGGGGTGATTTTGGAAAGCCCCCAAGGGATAAAGATAGAGCAAATGATAGTTATCCATTTTTCTATCACTAATAATCAGGCCGAGTACGAGGCGGTGATTGCAGGGCTCCGCCTGGCCAGAGAGCTAGGAGTGCATGATGTGGAGGTCCTTACTGACTCCATGGCTGCGTCTTCCCAGATCAACGAGGAGTTTGAGGCAAGGGAGCCTACCCTCCAGTTATACTTAGCAAAAGTAAAGGGGGTGAAAGTCCATATTTCAAGGATAGCTAAATCACCTAGTGGGGGGGGGGGTGAATAGGTTTCATAGTCCTTAGTGACTATCTTTTGGTTTCTTTTTGCTTTCAGCTTAGGGTGATCTAGAGCTTGTCCTTAACACCTGCAAATAAGAAAAGAAAAACAACCACAAAAAAACACACAAATATTTATAGTGGTTCGCCAATCTTGGGTACATCCACTGACCCTTTGCACCTATCTAACAGTGAGTTAGATTCATCTCTCCCTCTAGAACTCAGCTCCTTAAGAGCTTACAATACAGATCCCGCAGGACCACACAGGTCACACAGACCTATAACTTAGGCACTAAGCCAAACCCAAGTCACAAAGACCTTTCACCCGACACAAAGCCAAACCCAGGTCACAAAGACCTTTCACCCGGCACAAAGCCAAACAAAGATCACAAAGACCTTTTTCCCTGACACAAAGCCAAACACAGGTCACAAAGACCATAACCTTTATAGTACATGCTTATAACTCCAGATTCACCAAGAATCTTTACAGAAGAAGAAGAAATAAAGAGAGAGATGATTAGACACTAGAGTGAGATCTCTGTGCCTTCTTCTACCTAGACTGAGATACTCTCTGCCCTTCCTTGACTCCAGGAAATATATTTCCCGAGTCTACTTATTTGTACTAAGTAAAAACTGAGACCTAGCTTCCTCTTCTCAGCTCTAGGAATTTTATCTAGTTGGAGCTAGAGAAGTAACTGCAGCAGGTCTTGCTGCAACCTGAGCTGGGAGAATCCCATCCCTAATCCTTTCTTCACATCAACAAAGATGAAGATGTGCCTCAAGTATCTTGCAGATCAACTTCTCTACCCCTTTCTGAACTGAGCCAACTGATCAGCCCTATCTCCTTCTTCACAGCTCCCCAAGAGAATGTTCTTTAGGTTTGTTGGCTGAGTCTGTGAAGCACCTGCAGCAAGGGTTGGCCCAAGCTGCTACCTTTTTCTCAGAGAGTTCTTCTAAGCTAACTTGCTGGTGTAGATGAAGATCACACCAGCTATCTTGTTGTTTAAGATATTGATTCAAACAACTATCACTTTTCTAGTAAGGTTATCCGTGCATAATAACTTCTTCAGGCTCGACAAAAATGGCAAGGAAGAAGATGAAGTTTGGCCGCACTTTTCGTTTCCAGAAAACCTAGACAAGGAATTGATTCGATTGATTGCTCTGACCGATTTGCTTCTTTTTATTCTCTGAAGGCCAATTGTGCAGTGAGCAGTGGGTCCCATCACCAGGATTGATGGTTGAGATTAAGCCATTTAACGCATGCTTTCCATTTAATCTTGATTCAACGGCTCCTTGCTATGTGTGGGCCCCAATACTTTATGATGAAAATATTTCTTTGAAAGTGCAGAAGATGATGACAGCTGGCCGCCAATATCTCGGGCAGCAATTCCTCACCATTTGAATTTTGGTTGACAATTTGACTTTGCTGACGTCAGCATGACTCAAAATCTCTGGACTTAGACAAAATTCAATCATCAGAACCAAAAGCATTAAGTGAGTAGGTATCACTCAACGCCACAACACTTAGACAAAATTCTGTCCAAGTATTGAGCTCGACGAAAGTTGGGCTCCGTTCAACAAACATTGAGCTCAGCTCGACGAAAGTATAAGTTCAGTTCGACGAACTATATACTTAGTACGACAAAAGGCCAAACTCAGTTCGACGAACTCCAGGCTCAGTTTGACGAACGTTGAGCTCAGTTTGACGAAGCTGAGCTCGACGAAAGCCAAGCAGTCCACTCATTTGGACTTAGCCAAATCTCTGCTTCAAGGCGTTAAGAGCATTGAGAGAGTTGAGTGAGCTTGCCTCACTCAACACTATTTGCCTTAGCAAATATTTCTGCATCTTGGCGTTGAGAGAGTAAGCTCCAATCAATGCCAAAGTACTTAAATTTTTTATTTCTGTTTTCTGGCGTTGAGTGAGTAAGCCACACTCAAGGCCTGTGGACTTAGTCAAAATTTTGCCCAACTTTTCTGTGGAGTTAACTGGCACAGCAACACTCAACACTAAAGTTATATGACATTGAGTGAGTAGACCACACTCAACGCCAGTGGACTTAGCCACATTTTCAGCCAATTTCTCTAGGCTTAGACTGACTCAGCCTAACTCACAACCTTTTTGCTGTATAGCGTTGAGTGAGTAGACTACACTCAATGCCTGTGGACTTAGCCAAATTTTTGGCTATCTTCCAGTTAGGCTGAGACAGACTCAACGCTATATGTTATATGACATTGAGTGAGTAGACTACACTCAATGCTTTTGTACTTAGCCAAATTTTTGGCAATTTGCCAGTTAGGTTGAGATAGACTCAACGCTATATGTTATATGGTGTTGAGTGAGCTATCCTCACTCAACGCCTATGGACAGGCAAATTTCTACTAGACAATATTGAATCCATACCTCTCGCGTTGAGTGAGCTTGATCCACTCAATGCCTGTGGAATTAGCTGCATTGTCAACTGCTCCCTGACTTATGGAATTGAGTGAGCTTACCTCAATCAATGCCTGTGGACTTAGGAAAATTCTTGCTATTAGGTACATTGGAAACTGTGTACTTGATTTGGAAGAAGCCTCACCTAATTCAATGATATACTTCAATGTGTATTTGATGAGATGTTGAGTTTGTATGTGCAGGTTAAAGAAATGCAGAAAAAATATTCTAAGTACATGTGTCGACACTTGTGAAGGGAATGTGTCGACACCAGAAGACAGATTGTGTCGACACACATGACTTGTGTCGACACACAGAAATTCTATCGACAGCAATTGTGTCGACACAAAGAACTTGTGTCGACACACACACGAATTCTGTCAACACCAACTATGTCGAGACTAGAAGCTATTGTGCCGACACATAGGACTTGTGTCGACACATTCTACAGAAGCTGCGTCGAGAAGATAAAGAAGAGCTGTGTCAATATTGTGTGAGCTGTATCGACATCATCAAGAATTGTATCAACACATGGTCTATTTGTGTTGACACATCTGAAGCATTGTCTCGACGCTTTTCTGCTGAGATAGAGTACAGTGAGGTATTAGGTTTCAAGACTGAAGACTTGATAGCTGTCATAACTAACAAAGCTGTCGCATCTATCAGAGCTGTCAAAGACGGTTATGAACCGAATCAACCGGTAACCTCAGATGGGATCTATATAAAGACCTGTTCTGTCATCAAACCAGAGAGATCCAAGAAGAAAGGACTTGATATTTTTCTAACAGTTGAAATCTACAAGTCATCAAGAGAAGGCAGATCCTGAACAAGTCTGCAAGAAGAATTCAGATCAAATTATGAATAGAAGAAGGAAGTTGGATTGAGGATCATATCCAACTTCACAAGAAGATCAACCTTACTTTGTTCAGATTCAAGAATCTTTGAAGAAGCTAAGACAGGTTGGATCTTAAGCAGTCAGATCAATCAAGAACTAATTAAGAAGCCTTCACCCCTTTCTCTCTCTACCTGGGTGAAGGATTTATCACTTTTATATTCAATTTTTTTGTAAGATCTTTTATAGATTTGAGTGTAAGAGAGTTATCTCTCTGAGTTGTAAGCCTAAGTTTATAAAGGCTTAGGTAGGTCTGAGTGTCTGAGGTAGGATCTTTGTGATCTGATTTGTAGGCCTGGTGATAAGGGCTGAGGTAGGGCTGTTTGCCTGAGGTAGGATTCTTGGGAAGAATCTGAGTTGTATGACTTGAAGAAGTCTGAGCTGTAGGAACCAGTTGGGTTCTGAGTTGTAAGATCTGAGGATCTGAGTTAGTGGAAGGAAGTTTGGCCGAATCAAACACTTAACTAGATAGGTGAAGGGTGGAGAGTGGATGTACCCACGAATTGGGGAACCACTATAAAACACTGTATGTTGTGCTTTCCTGTGCTTGTTTTATCCTGTGCTGTGATAGTTGTTGTCTAATTTGCTATGCTGTGATTAACATTTTAATTGCCTAAGTTAAAATTGGATTTGAACCTATTCACCCCTCTCTAGGTGTTTAGGATCTATAAACCAAATCTTTCAAGTGGTATCAGGGGGAGGTTAACTCAAATATAAACCTAACAGTCTAAGTTGATCTCTAAGGCAGTTATCTGTTTCCAGAATGGGTTCAAGTGAAAATCAGAAGGAACTTGGATCCATGAAACTTCCTATCTATAGGAAAAAAAATTTTGGCATATGGAAAGAGATGGTCAGATTATTCATGGAAGCATCTGATCCAAGAATTTACATCACAGTATTAGAAGGGTCATTTATTCCTATGAACATTTCAGTTCTTGATGCCAACCTCAAGACTCCAAAAGGTTATTCTGAAATGACTAAGGAAGAGATCATCCTAGCAACCTTAGACAAAAGGGCACAGAACATTATTGTGAGTGCTATAGATGATTCTACATTCCAAAATCTAGTCCATTGCAAAACCTCCAAGGAGATAAGAGACACTTTGATTGTCTACATGGAGGGAACAAAAGAAGTAAGAGAGGATAGAAAGTCTATGCTAAATCAAGAATATGTGAGTTTTAGACAAGCCAAGATAGATAGTATAGCTGAATGCTATACGAAATTCTTTAGAATTGTAAATGAGCTAATGACCTATGAAAGAGTCTTTAGCACATATGAACTAAATGACAAGTTTATCAGATCACTAACCAAGGACTGAGATACTAAATTATGTGCCATCAGAGAGGTGGACAGGCTTGCTGATACACCTCCACTAATCTTATTTGGAAAACTGTTATCATATGAGATGCAGCTCACTGCCAGAAAGGAGGAGGAGAAAAGCAATAGGTCTGAATACAAAGAGAAGTCAGTAGCCTTCAAGGCTGAAGCCACAAGAAAGGGCAGGAGAAAGTCTCCTTCTCCTCCCAGGAGAATTGCTGAAGTTGAATCAGAAAATACTGACATCAACACTTTAGACAGCCAAAACTCTGATGAAGACTTTGCTGTCTTCACAAGGCAATTTCAAAGGTTCATGAAGAATAAGAAATGGAGAACAAAGCCATCTTCATATTCCTCCAAGGATGACTACTACAAGAAGAAGAAAACTTCTAAGGATGACATGTATGGCTCTAATCCCAGTAATCAAACTTCTTCTAAAATTGTTTGTTATTGTTGCAACAGGCCATGACATGTCATAGATGACTGTCCTGATAAAAGAAAGGAATCTAATGATAAGAAGATGCATCAAAATAAGGGCAAGAAGGAGAGATCCTTTTTTTCCCAGAAGTAGAAGAGTTGGACTGACTCCTCATCATCAGAATTTGGAGAAGAGGCTGAAGCTGAAACCTATATTAGATTGTTCACTACTAAAGAGGATTCTGTAGAGACTGAATTCTTGCAAATGCTGGAATCTATAAATGGGAGTGAAGATCATCAATGTAGAGGGCTGATAGCTCTATCTGAGGAAGATCAGTGCGAGGATCAGCCTGGTCCCAGTAAGGTATACAATCTATCTTCAGTTTCTGATTATTATACTGGATTAGAATAAGAAGCATATGCATCAAGGGATATGGATGGTTCTGAATCTGAAGGGGATGTTCATCAACTAATTGATGAGGATTGTAGTCTGCTGCAAGCTCTTAAGAGAAGCAGAATCCTTGTCAAAAAGCAGGCTAAGAAAATTGCATCTCTTAAATTGGCTGCATCAGATTCAGCAAAAATGCTGGATTTGAAGTTGAATGAAGTTGCCAAATTGACAAACATAACTGTTATTCAGATGAGTACAATTACCTTCAAAAATGATCACATCAAGAGTCTGGAAGTCAGACTTCAAAGAGAGAAGGATCTTGTGGCTAAATTCTCAAAGCCAAAGTCAGTCTTATCCTTAATTGATAACTTCATCTCCTAAAAAGGTAAGACGGGATTAGGTTTCAAGGGAAGAACAAAGGAAGCTAATTCCAAAAGAAAAGGCAAAGCCTCGGTTCAGCCACTAGCCTCTAAACCCCCTATTTCTTTCAGGAAAGTGATGCAGCCTACTAACAAATATGATCATGACATTACATATGGTCACTATAAGCATGGTGATCAGGATGGCAAGGGTGCAATTGCTAATAGGGTAGCCCATGAGCAAACACACCATGTCCTTCAGGAATCATCTGGGTTTGATGCATCAACCCCATCACTTAAAAAGACTGCTGACAACAATGTTGTTAAGCTTGTACTTAAAAGAAGGTATAACAGATATGAGTGCTGGTATTGTGGCAAAGTGGGCCACTATGCCATTGATTGTTGGCGCAATGCTAGTGTCCAAAAAAAATGCCAGCATACCTGTCAGAAAGGCTGCAAGCAAGCATGATAAATTCCAAGCTAACCTTAACCTAGGACCCAATAACAATTAGGGTTCTAAGGATAAGTAATTTTATTTGATGCAGGTGATTCCAAGTGACCATACCCCAATATGGTCCTTGAATAGTGGATGTTCCAGACATATGACTGGAACAAGAAGGATGCTGAAGGATTACTCTCCCATAGAAAATGGACCCAAAGTGATCTTTGGTGGATCTGAAAAGGGGGTCATCAAAGGGTTTGGTAACATTTCCAATAACTCTATCACTATCACCCAAGTGGCTTATGTGAAAGGTCTGAAACATAACCTAAATAGCATAAGTCAACTAAGTGATCTTGGTTATGATACTTCTTTCCTCAAGGGTGTGTGCCAAATAAGAAGGTCAAGTGATCAAGAGATCATTCTGACAGGCACTAAGAAAGGAAATGTCTACTGTCTTAATTTTGGTTGTGAGAGTAAGAACTCTCCTATTTGTCTAGTTGTAGGTGAGAAAGCATCTCATTGTGTCCAATGGCACAAGAGGTTAGCTCACCTGAACTACAAGTCAATAGGCCAACTCTTTAGTATGGAGTTAGTGAGGAATGATCCTCAGGTCAAGTGCATTAAAGAGGGTGTATGTTCAGCTTGCCAAAAGAGCAAACAGACCAAGACCTCTTTCCATGGCCATGATACCAAAGATTCTGTGAGATGTTTATATCTTCTGCTTATGGATCTATTTGGTCCTATGCCAGTTCATAGTCTAGGTAGAAAAGCTTACACATTTGTGGTTGTGGATGACTATTTTAGATTTACATTGGTTTTCTTCCTGAGGCAGAAATCTGAAACTCCTACTGTCTTCCAGAATTTTGTTAGGCAAATTTAGAATGAACTTAACAATTCAGTGGTCAAAATCAGAAGTGACCATGAGACAGAATTTCAATCTGAATGCATGACAAAGTTCTGTGAAGAACTTGAGATTCATCAAGAGTTCTTCTCACCTAGAACTCCCCAGCAAAATGAGATTGCTAAAAGAAAGAATAGGACTCTTATTGAAGTTGGTAGAACACTATTAAGTGATACTTCTCTCCTAGAATATTTCTGGGCTGAGGCAGTAAACACTGCTTGTCATGTTCTCAATAGAGCTTCCATCACCAAAAGCCACAAGAAGACACCCTATAAGATTTTGAAAGGCAGAAAACCAAATTTAGCCTACTTTAGAATCTTTGGTAGCAAGTGTTATGTTCTTAATAATGGCAAGCACTATTTAACTAAGTTTGCTGCCAAATCCCAAGAAGGGATATTTGTTGGGTACATCAATAGTAGTAAGGCATACATGGTCTACAACTTGACTACTCAAGTTGTAGAAGAATCTGTTCATGTAGTCTTTGATGAATCTAAGTTAATTAACTATGAGCTGTCAAGCACTTCTTCTAGCTCTACATGGTTGGAAGATAAGATGGACAAGCTAATCATCAGCGAAGACCAACCTATGAGACAGGATGGGGAAAATGATGGATGCTATCCAGGGGGAGTATAAGACCCACAAGCTGAAGATGAAGACAATGAAGTACAACTTGGTGAAGACAATGAAGAAAATCAAGAGGTGGACAGATTTCCTCCAGTAATAATACATCTGAGGGATCATCCTGCACACCAAATCATTGGTGATGCAAGACATGGAGTTCTGACCAGAAGCAAGATCATGAACACAGTTCTATGTTCAAGCTTCCTGTCCTAGATGGAACCTAAGAAATTTGAAGAGGCTATACAAGACCAAAATTGGATTGATGCCATGCAGGAAGAGCTGAATTAATTCAGAAGAATTAAAGTCTGGAAGTTGGTTCCTAAACCAAAGAATTACAATGTCATAGGGACTAAGTGGATCTGTAGGAACAAATTAGATGAAAATGGCATTGTAGTCAAGAACAAAGCTAGACTGGTAGCAAAAGGCTATAGACAGGAAGAAGGAATAGACTTTAACCAGACATTTGCTCTAGTGGCAAGGTTGGAAGCAATAAGACTATTCCTTGCCTATGCAGCTTACCAAGGGTTCAAGGTATTTCAAATGGATGTAAAGTGAGCATTTTTGAATGGTGACTTAAAAGAGGAAGTTTTTGTTGAACAACCTTCAGGTTTTGTAGATCCTCTTTATTCTAACTATGTTTATAGGCTTAAGAAAGCTCTATATGGATTGAAACAAGCCCCTAGGGCTTGGTATGAAACTCTGCCTACCTTCCTCATTGAGAATAAATTCTCAAGGGGGAAAATTGATAAGAGTCTATTCTTTAGGGAATCAAAAGGCAAGATCATCCTAGTCCAGATATATGTTGATGACATTATCTTTGGATCAACTGAAAACAACCTTTGTAGAAAGTTTGTCAAACTTATGTAAGGTAAGTTTAAGATGAGCAGCATGGTGAGCTGAAATTCTTCTTGGGACTCCAAGTTAGACAGACTAATGATGGCTTGTCCATATCCCAGTCTAAGTTCACCAAGGAGTTAATTAAGAAATATGGCATGGAGTCAGCCTCCACCATGAGAACTCCAATGGGGTCAAGTATGCCTATAGGAAAAGATGAGGCTGGAAAACCTGTTGATGAGTCTTTGTATAGAGGGATAATTGGTTCCCTTCTTTACTTGACTGCTAGTAGACCTGACATCATGTATACCACATGTGTCTGTGCTAGGTACCAAGCTTGCCCAAAGGAATCTCATTATTCTGCTATCAAGAGAATATTAAGATATCTTAAGGGCACACCAAATCTTGGTCTTTGGTACCTTAAGAATAGAGATTTTCTGCTAACAGGTTATTCAGAAGTAGACTTTGCAGGCTGCAAAGAAGACAGGAAAAACACCACATACATATGTCAGTTCCTAGGTTGAAGATTGGTGTCATGGAGCAGCAAAAAGCAGACAAGTGTGGCTATATCCACTGCTGAGTCAGAATATGTAGCTGCAAGCAGTTGCTGTGCTCAGCTGTTGTGGATACAACATCAACTTAAAGACTATGACATCAAGGTAAGTAGAACTCCATCATATTGTGATTCTACTAGTGCCATATCTATTGCTATAAATCCTGTTTCACATAACAGAACTAAGCATATAGAAATCAGATTTCATTTCATTAGAAAATATGTTGAAAAAGAAGACATAAGTCTAGAATTTGTCAACACTAATAATCAAATTGCGGACATATTTACAAATCTCTGGATGAAAGTAAATTCAATTATTTTAAGATTGAATTAGGTATGTTAAACCTAGAATAAAATGTTAGTTCAACACAAAATTTCTCAAAAAATTAACTAAGTTAGAAAGTTGGTGTCGACACAAGCTCACTGTGTCGACACTATCGACGAGTTGTGTCGACAAAAAAATGTGTCGACACAGAAATAAAATCTGTGTCGACAGAAAAGGTTTGAGTCTCCACAACTCTGTCGAGACCTTATATTAGAAGATTTCTGTGTTGACACACAATCAACTATGTCGACACATAGACATGACGACACCTACAATTCTCTGTAGAGACCTAAGTAGTCTATGTCGACACATGCAAAATTATGTCGACTCATAAGATTCTTATTTAGGCGCGTCTCTTGACCTACCCTTTACATGAATTCTATAAATAGGAGAAACAAAATCTAGTAGACTGTGCTATCCAGAACTCTCGACTCTAAACCCTGTGTCGACAAGAAATTCTTCAGTCTACTCTCTTCTCTCTCTTTCATCCATGCGCCACAGATGGAAGACAAAGTAAATGAGGGATATGAACTGGTTCGCAATGCGTTTGAGACTGCCTCACAAGAAATTAAAGCCCGTGATTACCCTAATCACCGACAACAGATTGGAATACCTAGTCTCAGAACCTACCAGGATATGGAAGAAGGAGGTTCTTGAATTCTACTAATCAGCATCAATGGATTCGAAGGGCATGAAGATTAAATCATCTGTCCAAGGAACTAAGGTGAAACTCACACAGAAGAGTTTAAGTAAAACACTTCAGCTTCCCAGTATTAAGGAAGAAGATGACATAGCATCTTCCATGACAAAAGATGCTCTCCAATAGTGTGGAATGGATCCCACTACCAAGATTGGATCATCAATGAATAGGAAGGGAATGAATTCCCAGGGCAAATTCCTGTATGAGATTATCGACAAGGTAATTTTGTGCAAATCAGGAGGACATGAAAGGATTTCAACCTGTATGTTCAATCTCATGACCAGATTCATATTCAAGGTGAAAAATGACTGGTCTGCTGTTGTGTTTGAAAAGATCAAAGAAAGTCTCAAGAAACCTAATCTGGGTAGAATACTAAGCCTTTATCTGGCTATCAATATTCTAGAAGTGATGAATCAGACTACTGATTCTAAGATTAATCACATGAGGAAGATGGACTTATGAATCATGTCCAGATGGGAAAGCGTATTAACTAAAGATGTTCCTACACCTAAAAACAACAGAAAAAGAGTAAAGAAAAGAACACATCAGCCAAGCTCCTTGAATCCTCTAGTGATTTAGAATAGCAAGTTGACTTCAGCACAGATGAAGAACAACCAAGGAAAAGGAAATCACCTACACCATCACCTGACAAAGAGGTTTAGGCTCAAGGGGAGACCATCCAAGTTTCAGATAACCAGGTGGTATCAACTCTAGGGGGAGACAACACAGAAACTACAATTGTCCATGAACCAGAAAATCCACAGATATCAGATCTAGGGGGAGGTATAAATGAAGTTGAACTGGATAGTGAAAATGCAACTGACATAGTCATGACCATAGTTTCAGAAATCAACAATGCTGCAGCCACTTCTACTGAGAAAGAATCACAGAATGTGCATATGTCTGAACCAAATCAATCTGAACAACAAAACTCTCCTAATATAGAGAAAACCCTGGAAGAGGACTTTGATGTCCAGGGGGATCCATCTATTTAGAAGGAGAAAGTTATTCCTCCAGTTCAGATGCAACAAGAGGTAACTCTAGAGGAGTTATTTCCTGACTTACAAGGAGCAAGAACTGAGGGGGAGATGCTAAGAACTGAGGGGGAGATTCCAACCATTGCCTCTAGTACAAAAGACACAGTGGACATAGCTAGTTCCTCTGATTCTTCTGAAGATGAATAAGCATCCAGGGCAAAGAAAAGGAAACTTATGGAGCTCAGGAAGAATAGCTCAGGCTATAAAAAGGCCTTGAAGACTGCACCACAAACACCAGTTCCAGTAGTAGACTATAATTCACTTTTGGTGCAACTACAAGTGAAGATGGATTAGCAAAAAACTACTCTTGAAAATTACATAGATGAGACCCACAAGGACCTGCAATTTCAACTGGTCCAGGATATCAAATCCATCAGATTTGAAGTCAATCAGAATAAAAAAGAGATGACAGATTGCTTCCATAAAGGAGGTAATGCTGTAGTTTACTTGGCTAAGCAACAACAGGAGATCAAAACTAAAATAACGGACATTGCAGTCAAACAAGGTTATGTACTGGAAAATCAACTCAGAATGAATGAAAATCTCAAAGACTCACATCATGCAATTCTAACAAAGCTTGGGAGTATTGCCACTAATGTAAAGACCTAAATGTCAAAGCAAATCAAAGAAGATTTAGCAGCTGTCCAAACAGCAATCCAGGCATCTCAAAAAGCTATCTCAGATCAAATGAAGAAGTTCAGGACCTACTACAAAGAAGGAATAGATTATCTGGCAGGTCAAGTAAGGTTTCAAAAGGATAATCTGAGAGACCATGTGGCTAGAGAAGTCATAAAGGGGGAGAAAGTATTAGTCAAAACAAGCTCAGATCATGCTAAATGGATATCTAATAGTATCAGAGCAACTCTTGGTTATCCACCCCTTTGTGATGATGACAACACTGCTGAATCTGGAATTCAACCTGCTCACATTGAAGGGGTTCAGCGGGAAGTAGCCCAAGTCATTTATCCCCCTTCTAATTTTGAAGAAATCCAACAGGCAGTACACAAAATGTATAGCCCTCCACAGGAGGCATATAATGTTATTCTTGAAAAAGTTGACATGCCTGCAGCTACATTACAAAGAGAAATAGAAGCACAAAGAGAAAGGGATGATTTGAAAGAAGCTCAGTTGTCTAGGAAAAGGTTCAGAGAACAAGCTGAATTAAAGCCTGATTTTGAACAATGGAGTCCAACCTCCATGAATATTATTCTTACTGCTTGGAATGCTATTAAAGAAAATATGCATGATAGAGGCAAGTGGTATTTTGAACAGGAATGGAGCAAATATCAGAAGCTGCAAGAAGACATATATCAATTCAAAAGATACCTTAGAGCTGGGAAGATACCTGCTAAATCTGTGGAGCCTAGCAAGTATTTCCCAAAGCCTTTTCATTACCTTGAAAGACAAAAGATCAAGGCTGAAGAGCTCAAGAAGAAGGATCTGAAAGGAAAGAAGCTGGATGATGACATAGAAGCAAATGCACAAGCTAGGATTCAGTATGGCAAAGGAATTGTCATCAAGGAGCCTGATCAATCCTAGGGATAGATTGACTACGTTTAGAACTATGTAATCTTTTGTTCTAAAAGTCCTTGTAATTTAAAACTGATTCTTGCTTGCTGTATTTTATCATATTTTGTGATGATATTACATGCTATTTCTTCTTATGAGTTACCCTGTCTAAGTAATGATTTTATACATCTTAATCTTTGTTTTATTATAAGTGGTGTATATCATTGACTATGGGTTATGACTTCTCAAAATATGGGGAGATTGTTGGGTATATTGGAAACTTTGTACCTGATTTGGAAGAAGCCTCACCTAATTCAATGATATACATCAATGTGTATTTGATGAGATATTGAGTTTGTATGTGCAGGTTAAAGAAATGCAGAAAAATATTCTAAGTATAAGTATTGATACTTGTGAAGAGAATGTGTTGACACCAGAAGCCAGATTGTGTCGACACACAGGACTTGTGCCGACACACAGATATTCTGTCGACAATAATTGTGTCGACACACAGGACTTGTGTCGACACACACACAGAAATTCTGTCAACACAAACTATGTCGATACTAGAAGCTATTGTGCCGACACATAAGACTTGTGTCGACACATTCTACAAAAATGTGTCGAGAAGATAAAGAAGGGCTGTGTCAATATTGTGTGAGCTGTGTCGACATCATCAAGAATTGTGTCGACACATGGTCTATTTGTGTTGACACATCTGAAGCATTGTCTCGATGCTTTTCTGCTTAGATAGAGTACAATGAGGTATCAGGTGTCAAGACTGAAGACTTGACAGCTGTTATAACTAACAAAGCTGTCGCATCTGTCAGAGCTGTCAGAAGACGGTTATGAACTGGATAAACCGGTAACCTCAGATGGGGTCTATATAAAGACATATTCTATCATCAAACCAGAGAGATCCAAGAAGAAAGGACTTGACATTTTTCTAACATTTGAAATATATAAGTCATTAAGAGAAGGCAGATCCTGAACAAGTCTGCAAGAAGAATTCAAATCAAATTCTGAATAAAAGAAGGAAGCTGGATTGAGGATCATCTCCAACTTCACAAGAAGATCAAACTTACTTTGTTCAAATTCAAGAAGCTTTGAAGAAGCTAAGACAAGTTGGATCTTAAGCAGTCAGATCAATCAAGAACTAATCAAGAAGCCTTCACCCCTTTCTCTCTCTACCTGGGTGAATGATCTATCACTTTTATAATCAATTTTTCTGTAAGATATTTTATAGATCTGAGTGTAAGAGAGTTATCTCTCTGAGTTGTAATCCTAAGTTTATAAAGGCTGAGATAGGGCTGAGTGCCTGAGGTAGGATCTTTGTGATCTGAGTTGTAGGCCTGGTGATAAGGGCTGAGGTAGGGATGTTTGCCTGAGGTAGGATTCTTGGGAAGAATCTGAGTTGTAGGACTTGAAGAAGTTATAGCTGTAGGAATCAATTTGGTTCTGAGTTATAAGATCTGAGGATCTGAGTTAGTGGAAGGAAGTTTGACTGAATCTAGCACTCAGCTGGATAGGTGAAGGGGGGAGAGTGGACGTACCCACGAATTGGGGAACCACTATAAAACACTATGTGTTGTGCTGTGTTTTCTTGTGCTTGTTTTATCCTGTGCTGTGATAGTTGTAGCCTAATTTTCTATGCTGTGATTAACATTTTAATCGCCTAAGTTAAAATTGGATTTGAACCTATTCACCCCCTCTAGGTGTTTAGGGTCTATAAACTAAATCTTTCACCTACCTTTCTAGTATATTCCCTTGGTGTCCATCTTTCTGACTTATGACCACCTATCATATCACTTAGACAATCTGTCTCGACTTGTTCCATGGAACTCCTGCACATGATGAGCTTAAACAACACCAAATACGACTATGCTCTTAGTGTTGATGAAGATGCCTCTTCAAATCTAATCTAGGTAACATTGTGGGCAATGGATTCAACAATCTCCCCCTATCCGAAGAAGGCAGAACACCCAGCAATACTAAGAGGCATTAACATAATAGGAAGAATAAATTCATGTAGCTGTAGGTTATAATCTGCTACAACTGCTAGCTTGTGCTTTATTAATACAATGTACTCAAAATAATTGTATTGACTTAAAAAGTTAAGTCAATGCATCCTCATACTACTTGAGCAATTGCTCAAGTAATATGAACTCTCCTTTATACCACTTAATACTTAAGTCATGTAGCTTTAGGAGCATTGCCCCTTATGTATTGCCACATATATCTCCCCCTTTCTGTCTTCTTCAATAGGTATATCTATTGAGTGAGTAGAAAATATCATGAGAGAGATTATCTCTTGATCCTTGACAAAGTCCTATATTGATACTACCAAGGAAATCATCCTAGTGATCAGTCTACTAGATTAGGAGTCATATCTTCTGTGTTGATACAATGATACAACCCAACACTGCAGTATTTGAGCTAGCTGCTAACTTAGTTCTACTTGCTGATGTTGTATCTTCAAAATCAGCATCACTTGTAGTGATATCATTGATGCACCACATCACTGCAGCCCCTAGACTCTTGAGTGAACCATGGATCCACTTGAGCTGGCTGCTAGCTATTCCTCTTCTCATAATCTTCCCCTTGGTCTGTGCATTATCCTTAAGACAAACTGATCAGCAGTTGTGATAGCTGATCTAATGCAGCAACTGCTTGCTCCTTCTTAACAGGAGGTTGATCCTATTCCAGCAAGTGCTGGACTTGCTCCCCCTTAACAGGTGCATCCCTGTCACTCCCTCTGCTTGACACTTGAGTTCATCTAAGTCTTGATACCACTTAATGGTCTTTATAGTCTTGATATCATATCAAGAACTTATCTACCTGCAAGGGAATTGAATCCTGCAACACAAGTATAACATGGAGTAACTGAAGCTATACCAAGTTCAATATACCCAATCTCAATCTAGATGGTGTTGAAACTAGACTTTATCTAGTGGCATGATAAACATGTCAGCCAATTGTCAGTCAAGACAAACTCAGGATTAAGTTCTTCCTTATGCTCCCTAACTTATTGAAACTTAATCTACATATGCATAGTCCTGCTATGACATACATGATTCCTAGTAACTTAGATTACACTAGTAGAATATCAAAATATGAAAGTGAAGGGATAGATACGATTGCGGAATTAAAGATTATAGATATAGAGATAACCCTAAGATATTGTAAAGCCTAACACAAGTGTTGTGCACAAAATAAAGTTATCTGTAATTACAGTTAAGCTTGGGTCCTAATCCAGCAACTAGCATTCCTAGTTAATTCTAATCACAACCACAATGCAAATAATAAATTAAGTAACCAGACGACATAAGATATTATAGTGGTTCCCCAAACACTGGGTACATCCACTCTTCTACCCACACGGTAGGAATCCACTCAGGTTTTTGATCAGGTGCCCTGCCACCAACAAGATCTGCTGCAGGTAGATCTAGAGACCCGTTAGACTTTTGATCAGGTGTCTAAAAAACCGAACACAGGTTTTTGATCAGGTGCCCTGCCACCAAGGGATACTTTTGAAGGGAGTAAACAACCCTTTACAGGAGGGGGGAAGAGAGTTAGATTGTCTTCTCTATTTTAACATAGATTAGAGAAGCACAAGAGTCTCTTCAGAACTTCTAACAGCAAGCTGTCTTGAAGTTCTGAAGGATAAAGCCTGAAGAAGACTAGAGATCTAGATGGATGTTCTTCTTCAGCTTCCTTCTTCTTCTTCTTCTTCAATATCTCTGAGTGTATCTTCCTGAAACAGGAGCACTCAGGTTGAGGAAGAGTAGAAGAGATAACTTCTCAGTTGGATGAAGATTGCTGAGAGCTGGCTTTGCTGTATTGTATTTCTTTCTTCTGCTAGCAAGCCTTAGTTCTTTCTTCAAAAGAACTCCTTAATATAATGGCAGCAGCAACGACTCTAATATTTGAGTTGAGCTTTTGTCTTCTTCTCAGATCTTGAATCTGGGCTGCAATTATAATAAAGACACAACATATCTTGCAGATATATATATTCTATATAAGGAAATAAAGCTTCATAAGAAGCTGCAGTATAAAATCTGATAAAGAAAGAGAAAAGGATCACATCAGAAATAACTCTTTACAGCCAACGACTATAAAGGACAGCTGCATTAATAAAGCAGTCAGAAAGTCAACTAATAAGACAAAAACACTTTATCTGAGGGAAGACTTAAGCATAAGAATAACAAGGATTGCTTTGAAGTATATGAAGTAAATCTATCAGATAATATATAGTAAATATATCAGATAAAATAAGAAATAAAACACAGAATAAAACGCATATAATATTATATATGCAGACAGCCGATCGTCGAACGACCTTCGACTATAGTCGAACGAACCACGACGAGATAGTCGAACTATCTAGGCAGATAGTCGACCGACTCAAAGCAAGACAGAAAACATCGAACTATCAATAGATAGTCGACCGACCAACAGACAACAGATAGTCGAACTATCAATAGATAGTCGAGCTATCAAGGAACGGCACAAAGTCGAACTATCTAGACAGATAGTCGACCAGCCAACAGAAAGCGTCGAACTATCAAGAGATAGTCGACCAGAGCTCGACGATCTAGCAGAACGTCGAGCTAACAAAACACAGAGCACGACTATCTGAAGACAGAAGATAGTCGATCAAACAGACAGACGATCGTCGACCGGCTGATCGACGATAGTCGATCGGCGTTCGACGATAGTCGAACCCGAAAATCCCTTAGCCAGAATTTTACTGGAAAAGAGAATACTCTCCAACAAGACTTTGACCATAGATAAATCTTGGGTCAAGAGACTAAAAGGAAAGACTTAACTCAAATCCAAACTAGGGTACCAACAATCTCCCCCTATTTGGGTTAAGTCTTTCAAAAACTAAAATTACAAGAAATAAATAAACTAAACTAAACAACCTAATAGAGATCCTAGCCCAAATTAGAACCAGGGTTCCAACAATCTCCCCCTATTTGGGTGAGGATCCTATTAGCAAAATAAATAAATATTGCAAAGCATAAGATATATAAAGAAAAGCTTTGCTTAGCTGGCTGCTGCTGGCATTTGCAATCTCCCCCTATGATTATGCAGTACATGTGATTTGAGGAGGCTGAGATGACTTTGAATTTTGATTGAGTCATCCAACTAACTCTTGTAAAAGTACCTGCAGAATGACTATGGTAGAGATTGCTCTCTCCTTGACAAAGAGGATATGTTAGCAGCAAAAGAAATGATATTTTGTTCATCAAATTTAATTAAGATTCTGGATCTGAAAAACAAAATCAGATATCTTCCTTCCTATAGAATTTCTTTTCATTAGACGAGATTCAAACTCAGCTGACAAAAGCAACTAGAGTGGAGGACTCAGTCTAAATGAAATTAGAAAAGGATCTATAAGAAATAGAGTTATCTGACAGAAAATTTCTAATACAGAAATCCAATCAAAATTTTTGAACAGAATATCAATCAGATATAATAAACAGCCTTAAGAAAAATGAAATGCTTCCTAATAAATTTGTTCTAGATAATAGAAGGATTTGAAATTATTCTAATTAGTTTATCCTTTTGTTTATAAAACAAATTTATGAAAAAGCAAACTGAGTTCTCAGATTTTAACTCATTAAAATATAAAGAAGACATTTCTCTGAGGAGTGTTGGTTCCTTCTCAGGTTTTGTTAAGTCTTGGCAGCAATATTGAATTTCTAATTTAACTGAACTGATAACAGAATTAGATAATAATACCTGAACCTTTTCAGGTTTTGATTTTCCTTCTGTTAGTTCAGCATCTAAGTTGCTGCATGAAGCATTTATGGCCATTATGCAAAATTGTTTGGCCCTTGCTTCCTCCTCTACATCTTCAAATGATGATTCATCATCTGAGACATCCCAGACAACATCTAGGGATGTTGATTCTTCTCCTTCAGATGAGATGATGTGGCTTCCTTCTGATATTGCATCCATGGGTTCAGAAGCCATTTGATGAAGGGAATCCCACATCTCCTTAGCTGTTGAGCATTCAACAATATCCTGAAATAAGTCATCAAATAATGACTGAGCTAGGATGTTCATTGCTCTGGCATCAGCTAGCCTGGCACTTTTTGTTGTTGTTGCCGATGTTGGAAGACCTGTCAAAATAGAAGAAAATATTTCTTCATCAATATTGTTCATAAATAATTTGACTCTTGCCTTCCAGATGCTAAACTCAGCTAAGTTGCAAGCTGGAGGTCTGGTGCTAAAATAATCATTGTATTGGGCCATGATAGTGAAAGTGAATATCTATAATCCTTGATATCTATCAGGATCTTGTGACTCAGGTGTTAGCCTGAACAGTCAGTCAACCTCCCTCTGATACCAATTGAAAGTGAAGGGATAGATACGATTGCGGAATTAAAGATTATAGATATAGAGATAACCCTAAGATATTGTAAAGCCTAACACAAGTGTTGTGCATAAAATAAAGCTATCTGTAATTACAGTTAAGCTTGGGTCCTAATCCAGCAACTAGTAATCCTAGTTAATTCTAATCACAGCCACAATGCAAATAATAAATTAAGTAACCAGACGACACAAGATATTATAGTGGTTCCCCAAACACTGGGTACATCCACTCTTCTACCCACACGGTAGAAATCCACTCAGGTTTTTGATCAGGTGCCATGCCGCCAATAAGATCTACTATAGGTAGATCTAGAGACCCTTTAGACTTTTGATCAGGTGTATAAAAAACTGAACACAGGTTTTTGATCAGGTGCCCTGCCACCAAGGGATACTTTTAAAGGGAGTAAACAACCCTTTACAGGAGGGGGGAAGAGAGTTAGATTGTCTTCTCTATTTTAACATAGATTAGAGAAGCACAAGAGTCTCTTCAGAACTTCTGACAGCAAGCTTGTTGAAACCGAAAAACCGGTCTCTGTGGAATTCGACCCTTGGGGAAGGGGTGGTCGCACACCTACTTCGCTCCTGCAAGAAAATGACAAGAAAAAAGAAGAACCAAGGACCAGACCAAGGGCCCGGCGTGGAGGTCCCACCACACACCCGAAAGATCTTAGAGCGCTTCCCCTCCTTAGCCAAGTGCCGGGCTAAGGTACCTCAGAAAGCGCTAGTAGGCCGGAGAATTGGTAAGCATGCCTTCTGAGGTACCCCTTGGGTCCTATTTATAGGAAAAGATGGCCTGCCAATATACAACCTTCACTGTTCTCGAGGACTACAGGCAGACCAAAGGGGGCAACATGGTAAAAGCATGTCATGGCCAAGATGCGAGCTGGACCTGAGGTAGCACTCGCTCGGCAGAGGGCCTGACTTGCCTCGCCCTGGGCTTAGGTGAGCACGTACTCGGCAGGATATGCTCGACTATCGCTGAGCTCGGCTCGACTACCGCCGAGCTCGGACTCGACACGACGATCGCCGAGCTCCAACAGAAACTGAGCTCGGCATGGGGATCGTCGAGCTTGGTTCGACTACCATCGGGCCCTATTCCTTTACCCGAGCTCGGTCTCGGCATTCCAGGCTCCGTTCGGCCATCGTCGAGCTCAGCTCGACTATCGCCGAGCTCGGCTCGGCTATTACCGAGCTCGGGCTCGGCATGCTGGGTTCACATTGCGGTCTGAGTCGGCCGGTTCAACTCCTGTCGACCACTCGCGGGATACGGGGTTGTACAAAGCTGTCTTGAAGTTCTGAAGGATAAAGCCTGAAGAAGACTAGAGATCTGGATGGATGTTCTTCTTCAGCTTCCTTCTTCTTCTTCTTCTTTAATATCTGTGAGTGTATCTTCCTGAAACAGGAACACTTAGGTTGAGGAAGAGTAGAAGAGATAACTTCTCAGTTGGATGAAGATTGCTGAGAGCTGGCTTTGCTGTATTGTATTTCTTCCTTCTGCTAGCAAGCCTTAGTTCTTTCTTCAAAAGAACTCCTTAATATAATGGCAGCAGCAACAGCTCTAATATTTGAGTTGAGCTTTTGTCTTCTTCTCAGATCTTGAATCTGGGCTGCAATTATAATAAAGACACAACATATCTTGCAGATATATATATTCTATATAAGGAAATAAAGCTTCATAAGAAGCTGCAGTATAAAATCTGATAAAGAAAGAGAAAAGGATCACATCAGAAATAACTCTTTACAGCCAACGGCTATAAAGGACAGCTGCATTAATAAAGCAGTCAGAAAGTCAACTAATAAGACAAAAACACTTTATCTGAGGGAAGACTTAAGCATAAGAATAACAAGGATTGCTTTGAAGTATATGAAGTAAATCTATCAGATAATATATAGTAAATATATCAGATAAAATAAGAAATAAAACACAGAATAAAACGCATATAATATTATATATGCAGACAGCCGATCGTCGAATGACCTTAGACTATAGTCGAACGAACCACGACGAGATAGTCGAACTATCTAGGCAGATAGTCGACCGACTCAAAGCAAGACAGAAAACGTCGAACTATCAATAGATAGTCGACCGACCAACAGACAACAGATAGTCGAACTATCAATAGATAGTCGAGCTATCAAGGAACGGCACAAAGTCGAACTATCTAGACAGATAGTCGACCAGCCAACAGAAAGCGTCAAACTATCAAGAGATAGTCGACCAGAGCTCGACGATCTAGCAGAACGTCGAGCTAACAAAATACATAGCACGACTATCTGAAGACAGAAGATAGTCGATCAAACAGACAGATGATCGTCGACCGGCTGATCGATGATAGTCGATCGACGTTCGACGATAGTCGAACCCGAAAATCCCTTAGCCAGAATTTTACTGGAAAAGAGAATACTCTCCAACAAGACTTTGACCATAGATAAATCTTGGGTCAAGAGACTAAAAGGAAAGACTTAACTCAAATCCAAACTAGGGTACCAACAATCTCCCCCTATTTGGGTTAAGTCTTTCAAAAACTAAAATTACAAGAAATAAATAAACTAAACTATACAACCTAATAGAGATCCTAGCCCAAATCAGAACCAGGGTTCCAACAAAATAAAAATATTCTACTTATCTAGAGGTTATGGTTCTGGATTTGTGGCTGGATTCTAATCAGTTAAGCACAACAGCTCCCTTGCACAATGATCTCTTCTTGTTAAGCCAGATCTTCTCCTTGTATTTAACAATAGACTTGCCTTTGGCTTCAACTTTCTGGTTAACAGTACAAGAGTGTTCAGCCCACTAAGTACTATCTTGATCATTATATTGATCAATCCCTTCTTGGTTTCTGAATAGACAGGGAGGAGCTGGTCTGTTGTGATTCTCTTCTCCCCTAGCTGATTGCAGATAATACCATTAGTGTAGCTGCCAACTTTCTCTTCTCATGAGGCTGAATTTTCTCCTGCAGCTGCTGAACTTTAAGACTATGTGAGCCTTGAATGATCTTTCCATGAATCATCCTATCATTCCGATATCAAGCTATTCTTTACACTGCTATTTTAATAGGAGTGTGCTGACTTGTATCACCAATAGCTGGAACAATCTAGCTATTCTTGTGAGCTAAATGTCTTGTCTTCTTCCAACAGGTGTCATCACTTGGGTAGTTTCCCACTCAGCTTCTATAATGTCTTGCAACCTTGACTGATCATGCTCCCCAACAGCATTTGCACAGATCCTGTCCTTATGACTGTTAGTCATCATTTCAGCTGATGATATCACTTGACAGTTTGACCCTTTTGTATAGTGAGTCTGATCAGCTAAGCACAGTGTGCATCTTCCTTGCTGCTCATTGAGGAGCTGCTTGTGCTTTCCTTAGAGAAGAGTACAACCACTTGTCCTTTCTAGATTTGCTGGTGTGGTAGCAAGACTTTGTCCAACCAGTCATTCATGCTGGTTGTATCCAGCTGATCTTTGCCTAATACTTGTAAAATTTATCCTTCTTTAGGAATGCACACAACATTCTGATGCTTGGGGTATGAAACATATGATAACTTCCTTATTCAAGTCCAAATTCTGGAACATCTTCTGTTTAAGTACCACATGGGGGATGAACACTTAGACTAACCCACAAAACAGATTACTTTACCTTAAGACCATAATAGGTATTGGGTCCTAGGTTTCTGTTAGCCTGAAATCTGACTTGCCTACCTGTAGAATTTCTGACAAGTAGGCTAACTCTTGCTCTAGACACAGAAGGATTGTGCCAGTAATCTAGGGCAAAATGCCCCACCTTACCACAACACCAACTCTCATGAATATTATATCTTCTTTTCTGAGTAGGTCTTGCAGTGTGGTTAACTGCTGATTGAACATAAGGATGAGGAGCAACAACTTTCTTTAGGTTCCTTCCAATAAGGCTCTGAATGAAGGTCATTCTTCCTGCATGCTTCCTTTGCTTGCCCTGAAAGGAATTTACAGCTGTCTTCTTTGTAGAAGACAAGCTGTTTATAGCATCAGAGCTAGCCAAGTTATGCTTACTATTAGACTGATCCTTGGTCTGAGTCCTTGCTGGATGGTCTTGAGTGAAAGCCACTGCGTTTCCCTTATGAGTTGTGGCTGAGGCACCAAATATAAATGGTCCAGCTTGGACCATTTGTACTTTTTCAAGGGGAGCCATAAAGGCATTCATTCCCCTACCCTTTCTTCTCCTATTGTAAGATACACTTGTATTCTTACAAGAAGAATATCAATTCTAATAGTGACCAGACATGCAGTACTAGTCATATCTGTTAGAGGGAAATATTACCTTATGAAAGATTGATTGTGGCATAATAGGAGCTTGGCCTCTCCTCTGAGATTGGATAACTTTTGTAATCCACTCAGATTCAAATTTTCTCTTGAAAGCATTTATCTTAGAGAAATTATCCACTATCCTCTTCTCCCTTTCAAGTTTCTCTTCCAGAACCTTGATCTTAGAGTCCTTATATTTGATGGACTCAACATGGACATTTACCAAGATCTTCAGATGAGCTACTTCCCTCTCTTTTAGAGATAACAAGGATGAGATCTCATCTTTTTGAGAAGCTACTTGCTGGAGGGAGGCAATTTCCACGGTTTGTTCCTTAACAAGCAACTTGCTTTCCTTGAAAGCTTTAGAAGTGCAACATGATTCTCAATTAATTGATTGATATCATCTTCTGATAGAGAACTCTCATCATCACTTGATGAGGAAGCATCAGAGTCTGAGCAGGACTCATGACCTGACCGATAAGAAGAGCAAGACAGAAATTGTACCTGAACTAGACTAGGCTGATCCTGGCAGGGTTCTTCTTCTTCTGTTATGGAAATTAGCTCATGATAATTACAATCATCCTCTTATTCATCATCCACCTCTGAATCACTTCTTGATTGTGATAGAGGGGCCCTGATCTCTATCCCTGCATCTGGATTGTCTTCTGCTTTATCTACAATGGCACCAGATAACCCAATGAAGGCTTCTTATTCTTCTTCAGACTTTAAACCACTATCAGAAAGACTGTATTTCTCTGTCCCTTCCATATAACAAATGAGAGAGACACAAATCTCTTTGGCTGTCTTGCAGTGGACAAACATCAGGAAGGTGGAGTCATCCATGGCACTTCCCATAATGTAATATGCCTTATTGTCCATAGATACCAGGATCATTTTATCTTCAGACATCTCTGCATAACTCTTTAGGGTCTGGATACTCGCATCTGATGTAGAGACCCTCATAGGAATGAAGGGTCCTTCTTGAATTGAATTCTATGGTCACTGGCTTCCATGACCTGTCTGATTCTTTCTTTCCATATCTTAAAGTTCTCCTTGTTGCAGACTTGAAGATCCATTGAGCTCCACTCCATATGGTTCTCTTTTGAACCCACCAATGCAAACCTTTTAGCTATCCTTTGAGGTCTACTCAGACTGTTAAGTCCTTTTTGAGTAACCTCCCTCTGATACCACTTGAAAGTCTTTATTTCAAGGATAGCTAAATCACCTGGGGGGGGGGTTAATAGGTTTTTTAGTCCTTAGTGACTATCTTTTGGTTTCTTTATTATATCTTATTGTTTTCTTTTTTGCTTTCAGCTTAGGGTGATCTAGAGCTTGTCCTTAACACCTGCAAATAAGAAAAGAAAACAACCACAAAAAAGCACACAAATATTTAACAGTGAGTTAGATTCAGCTCTCCCTCCAGAACTCAACTTCTCAAGAGCTTACAACACAGATCCCGCAGGACCACACAGGTCATACATACCTATAACTTAGGCACTAAGCAAAACCCAGGTCACAAAGACCTTTCACCCGACACAAAGCCAAACACAGGTCATAAAGACCTTTCACCCGGCACAAAGCCAAACACAAGTCACAAAGACCTTTCACTCGACACAAAGCCAAACACAGGTCACAAAGACCTTAGCCTTTATAATACAGGCTTACAACTTTAGATTCACCAAGAATCTTTACAGAAGAAGAAATAAAGAGAGTGATGATTCGACACCAGAGTGAGATCTCTGTTCCTTCTTCTACTTGGACTGAGATACTCTCAACCCTTCCATGAATCCGAGAAATATATTTCCTGAGTCTACTTATCTGGACTAAATAAAAACTTAGACCTAGATTCCTCTTCTCAGCTCCAGGGATTTTATCCAGCTGGTGCTAGAGAAGTAATTGCAGCAGGTCTTGCTGCAACCTAAGTTGGGAGAATCCCAGCCCTACTCCTTTCTTCACATCAATAAGGATGAAGATATGCTGGAAGTATCTTGCTGATCAGCTTCTCTACCCCTTTCTGAACTGAGCCAACTGCTCAACCCTCTCTCCTTCTTCACATCTCCCCAATAGAATGTTCTTTAGGTTTGTTGGCTGAGTCTGTGAAGCACCTGTAGCAAGGGTTGGCCCAAGCTGCTACCTTTTTTTCAGAGAGTCCTTTTGAGCGAACTTGCTGGTGCAGATGAAGATTACACCAGCTATCTTGCTATTGAAGATGTTGATTCCAACAACTATCTCTTTTCTAGCAAGGTTCTCTGTGCGGAACAACTTCTTTAGGCTCGATGAAAATGGCGAGGAAGAAGATGAAGTACGGCCGCACTTTTCATTTTCAGAAAACCTAGACAAGGAATTGATTCGATTGATTGCTCTGGCCGATTTGCTTATTTTTATTCTCTAAAGGCCAATTGAGTAGTGAGTCCCACCACCAGGATTGATGACTGAGATTAAGCCATTTAGCGCATGCTTTCCATTTAATCTTGATTCAACAGCTCCTTGCTGTGTATGGGCCCCAACACTTTATGATGAAAATATTTCTTGGAAAGTGCAGAAGATGATGACAGCTGGCCGCCAAAGTCTCGGGCAGTAATTTCGCACCATTTGAATTTTGGTTGACAATTTGACTTTGCTGACGTCAGTATGACTCAGCATCTCTAGACTTAGACAAAATTCAATCATCAAAACTAAAGGCGTTGAGTGAGTAGGTATCACTCAACGCCACAACACTTAGACAAAATTTTGTCCAAGTATTGAGCTCAACGAAAGCTGAGCTCCATTCGATGAACATTGAGCTCAGCTTGACGAAAGTATAAGTTAAATTCGACAAACTGTAGACTTAGCACGACAAAAGGCCAAACTCAGATCGACGAACTCCAGGCTTAGTTCGACGAATGCTGAGCTCAGTTCGACGAAGCTGAGCTTGACGAAGCTGAGCTCGACGAAAGCCAAGCTCGACGAAGCTGAGCTCGACGAAAGCCTAATTGGAGAATAAATCAAAGTAGGTGGCAGCGGACCTATACTACCAGTTTATAATATAAATGGCAGTATGGTAAAGTATGAAATATAACCTTGACTTATGAGCGGAAACGCATAAGTCAAGGGATCTTCTGCAAGGCTCCCATCGTATAAAGTGTCCCATACCACTTATACGTTGGGGTGTCGGTTATCAAACATCATCATATAATTATAGGAATTAACCTTAATTTATAAACTTGCCCACACAAGCTTATAAACCAAGGGGTCGTTTTGCAAGTCCTAATGTATAAGCGTCTCATTCCACTTATACTTTAGGTGTCAGGGGTTAAATGAATCGATTATGCTATGACATGCAAGTGGGTATGATGGAACATGCAAGTGCAACTCACACACCCGACTCTGTGCATACAGACCTTTAGTTCCCCCTTTCGGAGCCGTTACCTCCCAGGATACCTCCGTAGTGGCAGACGGAAGCGGTGGGTTGGGCCTCGCCCACCTCTAAACAAGTAAGGCACTACCGGTCAGACCTATCGTACGCCTCAACGCTTGGTTCACGAAGCATACTCCTGCGTACTCTTGCAGGCTGGTGCACCGGACTTCTGTTGGCGAAGTGCTAACCACACTTGCCGAGTCAGCGTATTGGCGTCGGTGCATCGACTCTCCAATATCGAAGACCCACCACCTTAATTTTTCTTTCCTTTTATGCATATGCAAATTTAATCGTAATCAAACAAAAACCGAGTCGAAGCTCCCCGGACCAAAACGTCTGTCTCTTAACCAATCGAGCCGAAGCTCCCCGGACCATTCCGTCCATCTCTTAACCAATCGAGCCGAAGCTCCCAACTTTCGTCCTGTGCTAACAGTGTTTGTGAAACGTGCAACCCTAATTACTAAGTTGCTCTTGCCAGTTTGTTAATACAGTTTACGTTAGCCCAGGACTGCCCCCGGTATTCCCTGTGAAGGGCTCTCAAAGGGCACTAGGAACTATGATGGTAGCTGAAGCCCATTGTTCCCTTTCGCAAGGCACTTAATTTTACTGGTTAATTCCCTTAACCCATTCCCTTCTCATATTACAGTGGGCTAATCCTAGAGTGATTTTGACTCTTCCTCTCCTCGGGAAAGACGGTCTTTCGTCGAACCCGAACACCTTTAGACCCTCGCCAAACCACTTCTTACCACTCTTCCTATCCCTCTATAGTGAAACCATCCACATCAGTCCACCCAGCTAAAATGACTAACTCCAACAACTATCTCGGATCATGTCTTATTGCTATTTAACAATCTGCTACATGCAGACCAACCTAGACTATATGTCGAACCGAATAGGAGATAATCCAAATAATCATCCAAGTGCCTTAAGTTATTTACTGGAGGCTTATCATGACACAAATAGACTAAATCCAGAGAATTATAATTTTCCTAATTATTCTGATATTTTAATTAATTTTCTTAAGGGTTCCAAGAGCTACCAATTGATCATGAAGTGCACTTTTCAGGTAAGTATAAAACTTCATAAAATCATGATAAACTCTAAAGATCAATTTAACAGTAAATCCAAGATATGTGAATTTTTAAAATGGTTTAGGATCCAAAATAATAATTTAGAATATAAGGTTAATAATACCTATTTTAAAAATCAAAGGTCAGAAATATTGTTCAAAAAATTATAGCAAAAATCCAGTAAAATCATCATTGCCTAAAAACACTCTAGAAGGATTCTCACAATTTTCCAGTGAACAGTAACTCCTAATTTAATTTTACATTGTTAATTCTAAGCTCTTGGGTTATTGAAGCAAGTACTGTAAATAGTTACCTACAAATTTTGAAAAAATTTCAGAAACTACATATTGATATAAAACACCCATTGACCAGATTTCATAATTTTTATATTAATATTAAGCTCCACATCTATTTATAATCAAAATTAATAATTCATAAATTCATGAATCAAGTACCTAAAATAATCATCTAAAATTTTCAATAAAAATACATAGGGGCTACCATGATGTAAAACTTCCAAATGCCAAATTTCATAACTTTTCCAATGGACATAAATATCATAACAATCACAATAAAATTTAAGGGCAAGGCTAGGGTTATAAAAGAAGTACTGATTTTACTAATCTAAAAATTCCACCAAAATTGTTTTAGGACAGATACCTATCTGATAAATATCCTGCCCAAATTTCAAGTTGATGTGAGGCGTTTTAATTGCATAAACCTAATTATTGGGCTTTGTGCCCTAATCTAGGGTTAAGGATTTGAGGGGGTTAAAGGCTTTCAAATTCAATGAAACTTCATCCAGAGGACCATATACACTCTGTGATCTTCTCCACCAAATTTCAGGTCATTCCAAAGTCATTTGACCCAATGACCATCAAACCCTAAAAATCCCATTAAAGGGCCTACCCTAGAGTTCTAGGGATACCCTGCCCCAAACCACTCCAAATTCCATCGGAGGGTGTGTCATACCTTAAAAAGTCAGTGACTAAAGTTTCAGCCTCTGTTGAGGTGACTTGACCACTCAAAACCCCAAGGGGGTGTTTTGACCTAATTAACCCTATGAGGGTCAACCTAGGGTTGGATAAACACCTAATCAAAACATATCCAAATGAGATGAAATTTTTACCATAGCCTTAACATGCCCTTTAAGACTACCCACCCAAAACTATAGAAAAATATTCTACAAAAATTCCTATTTTTGGACAGGACCTAAATATAGATAAGGTAGACTCCCTGCCCAAATTTCAGGTCATTTGGACAAGGGATGAGAGGTGGGCATCTATTTGAATTTCAGGATAGCCCTAGGTATAGGTCCCACTAAAATGGGTTCCCTGGCCCAACGAGAGGTCCAAACTTGTCCAAATCAATTTTGGATTAAAGTAGACCCTTAGGGCTACACATTTCATGTTGATGACTTTTCCATTAGATGAGCCTAAGTATTTTTAAAAATTAAAACCAAATACTGCATATAGTGTGACAGAATTGTATTAAATCAAATAAATAAAATTTAAATCATTCTGCACGAATCTTAAAGCCTCTATTATGGACGGCATCGGGTTATCTCCTTCCTCCAGCTGACGGCCCAGATTGCCCCGTCCTGGAGCGGCTTGCGGGCCGATTTCCCGACCACCCGACCACTTCCCCGACCGGCCACCGCCACCATCACCTTCGGGGAGGTGGGGGCTACCCCCAGCCGGCGGCATGGCCGCCGGAGACACTATTCCGGCGATTCTACCAAGCCAATTTTTCAGCCGAAACCATGAAAGTGAGAATTTGGATCGGGCTCAATTGAGCCCGAACCTCAAACCTAAATATTCCTAGGATCTATCCATGAAGCAAGGAGTGGAGGAGGACCTTTCCGACGGCCTGAATGCGGGAGGAACGACGAGATGCCATGGTCGACGGCGGTGGCGCTCGGCTTCTGCAACAACACTATGCACTGGCTCGGCTCATTCGGGTAAGTGGTGGGAAATCTTCCCCTTGACCCACTGATGGAGTTTAAATGCTGAATTGGGGAGGGGAGGGGCTGTAGCTTCAATGGCCATTAAAGCCATTAAAGGTGGTGGCTCGGGTTGAGAGGAGGGGGGCTGAAACTGCCCCTTGGTGGTCGGGAAATGGCTGGAATCAACTCATCTCCCCTAGAAGAGTTGATTGCAGCCATAATGGATGGCTGTTGGCCTCCTTTGGTCGGTCCCCACACCAATTCCTCTTCCCCCCACATTTTCTCTCTCCTCCATTAATATGGAAAGGAAGCTTTCTCTCTCCTAGTCACCCATGTTGACCATGCTGACCACTCCAGCCAATTGGCAGCCCATTCACTCACATATTTCTATGGAATGAGATTAGCCCAAATGGGAGGAGGGTCTGGGCTTGGGTTAGCCTACATGAGCTAGGTTTGACTTGGCTTAGGTTAGGGTTGACTTGGGTTGACTTTAGTCTATGTGGCCATTTGGTTTGACCCCCAAGGGGTCCTTAGTGACACATTGGCTTCCCTGGAGGTCTAGGAAAGGTTGGGTAGGGTTGACTTGGCCCATTGGAGGTCACCTGCCCCTTAGTTAGGGCACTTTGACCAATCTAGGTCTAGAGTTGACTTGGGTCAACTTAGCCACTAGGTTTGACTCCAATGGGTCCTTGGTGACCCATTGACCTCACTTTAAGGTTAGGAAGGCATGGTGGGGTCCCTTGAGCACATTAGAGGCCAATTGCCCTTAGTTAGGGCACCTTGTCCAATTTTTGGACTGTGGTGGTCTTAGGTCAAATTGGTCACTTTGGGTTGACTTGCATGGACCCTTAGGACTCTAGTGGATCATCTAATAGGTTAGTGGTGTTGTGGTGGGGTCATGGAGTCATGGTGAAGCCCTAAAGTCAAATCCTAGGTCTGGTGATGAGGTTGTGCCATAGGCAGACCAAGGTGAATCTCACATTGGACTTTGATTACTTGGCCCTTTTTAGCTCCCTAGGGCTTTGTCATGACTTGGTCATGACCAAAACCACTCTTAGGGGTCTATTTGAAAATGGGATGTTATAGGGGGTACCATCACCGACCTATTCCACCCTTTCATTGAAGAGGGAGAGCTGATGGAGATGGACGAACACCCCTCGTGGATGGACCCATTCATAACCTTCCTTTCCATAGGGGAGTATCCGGAAGGGATGGATAAAAAGAAATTCAAGTTCAAGTCAGCGTACTATCTCATACGCGATGGGCAGCTGTATCGAAAGACTCTCTGGGATGTTGGCACGTTGCGTGGCCGAGAGGGAGGTCCAGAGGATCTTGGAGGAGGTCCACTCCGGGGAGTGTGAGAGTCACTCCGGGAGTCGGACCCTGTAAGGAAGGATTGTCAGGCAAGGGTATTTCTGGCCTACCTTGGGCCACGATGCGGTGGATTTTATAAAGAAGTGCCACAAGTGCCAGTTGTTTTCACCCTCCAACTACAATTGGCCCAACGCCTCAGAAGTATTACGGCCCCTGACCATTCGCCAACTGGGGAATTATCTGGTAGGGCATTTCCCCCAGGCCAGCAGGCAGAGGAGGTTCCTACTTATCATGATAGATTATTTTTCTAAGTGTTTGGAGGTGAAGGCGCTGGCTAAGGTGACCTCCCAGGTTATCATGAATTTTGTGTGGGGGGATATCATCTGCCGGCACGGGTTGCGACAAGCCATTGTCACGGACAACGGACCTCAGTTTTCCAACGCAGAGTTCATCAGCTTCTACGAGCAACTTGGGATTGATCTCAGATTTGCCTCGGTCCATCACCCTAGGAGCAACGGGCAGGTGGAAGAGGCAAACAAAATCATAGTGAACCTCTTGGAGAAAAAAATTGAAAACTTGAAGGGTAGCTGGGTAGAGTAGCTTCCCTCGATTCTTTGGGCCCTTAGAACCACCCCCAACACCTCTATGGGGGAGACCCCCTTCAAGCTCTCCCATGGATGTGAGGCAGTGCTTCCAATCGAGTTCGAGGTCCGAACGCCTCGGGTGGTCAAGGCAGAGGCATGCAGGGAAGAATGGCAAGCTAAAAATGAAGAGGAGCTAAGACTCTCCCTGGACATGGAAGAGGAGCTGCGTGACCTCTCCTCCATCCGACAGGAAGAAGTGAAAATAAGAATGGCTAAGTACTTTAACAAACACGTCAGGGTCAAACAGTTCGCGGAGGATGACTTGGTCCTTAGGAAGGTGGATGCCGCGGGAAGATCAGCCGCTGTGGGGAAGCTCAACCCCAACTGGTAGGGTCTATACATTGTACAAGAAACATTGAAATCATGAGGGTACCGCTTCCGGAATGTGGAGGGCGAGAACCTAAGTCTCACCTGGATCAGTGATGACCTGAAACGTTTTTACCCTTGAGCCATGTAAGTAATGTTCTTTTTCTAATAAAGCTTTTTGGTGTGCTGATACTCATGCCGTGTTTCATGTGGATAGGTGAAGTGTTCATTTAACAGACCCCGAGCAGATCTTGCTGTCAGGCTCTTACCTAGCTGGCAGTGCTGGATGTCACTCGATGGCATCTACTCGGACCCCGAGCAGATCCCGCCGCCAGGCTCTCACCTAGATGACAGGACTGGATGTCACTCGAGAGAGTATACCTAAACCCCGAGCAGATCCCGTTGTCGGGCTCTCACCTAGCTGGCAAGATTGGATGTCACTTGAGAGAGTCTTTCCGGATCCCGAGCAGATCCCGCTGCCAGGCTCTCACCTAGCTAGCAGAGCTGGATGTCACTCGTCTACCCGGACCTCGAGCAGATCCCGCTGCCAGGCTCTCATCTAGCTGACAGGGCTGGATGTCACTCGATGACGTCTACCCGGACCCCGAGTAAATCCCACTGCCAGGCTCTCATCCAGCTGGTAGGGCTGGATGTCACTCAATGGAGTCTACCCGAACCCCGAGCAGATCCCGCTGCCAGGCTCTCACCAAGCTGGAAGGGCTGGATGTCACTAGATGACGTCTACCCGGACCCCGAGCAAATCCCGCTGCCAGGCTCTCATCTAGCTGACAGGGCTGGATGTTTCTCAATGACGTCTACGCGAACCCCAAGCAGATCTCACTGCTATACTCTCATCCAACTGGCAGGGCTGGATGTCACTTGATGGCGTCTACCTGGACCCTAAGCAGATCTCGCTGCCAGGCTTTCACCTAGTTGGCAGGGCTTGATGTCACTCGATGGCTTATACCCGGACCCCGAGTAGATCTCGCTGCCAGGCTCTCACCTAGCTGACAGGGCTAGATGTCACTCGAGAAAGTCTACCCAGACCCCGAGCAGATCCTGCTACTAGGCTCTCACCTAGCTGGTAGGGCTGGATATCATTCGAGAAAGTATACCCAGACCCCGACCAGATCCCGCTACCATGCTCTCACCGAGCTGGCAGGGCTGGATGTCACACGAGAGAGTCTACCTGGACCCCGAGCAAATCCCTATGCCAGGCTCTCACCTAGTTGTCAGGGCTGGATGTCACTCGATGACGTCTACCCGGACCCCGAGCAGATCTCGCTGCTAGGCTCTCATCTAGCTGGCAGGCTGGATGTCACTCGATAGTATCTACCCGGACCCCGAGCAGATCTCGCTGCTAGGCTCTCATCTAGCTGACAGGGCTGGATGTCACTCGATGGCATCTACCCGGACCCCGAGCAGATCCCGCTACCAGGCTCTCATCCAGCTGGCAAGGCTGGATGTCACTCGATGGCGTATACCCAGATCCCGAGCAGATCCCACTGCCAGGCTCTCACCTAGTTGGCAGGGCTGGATGTCACTCGATTACATCTACCTGTACCCTGAGAAGATCCCACTGCGAGGCTCTCATCTAGCTGGCAGGGATGGATGTCACTCGATGAAATCTACTCAGACCCGAGCAGATCCTGCTATCAGGCTCTCATCCAGCTGGCAGGTCTCGTTGTCACTCGATGGCATCTGCCTTGACCCCGAAAAGATCCCGCTGCCAGGCTCTCATCCAGCTGGCAGAGCTGTATGTCACTCGATGGCGTCTGCCCAGACCCCGAGCAGATCCCGCTGTCAGGCTCTCATCTAGCTAGCAGGGCTGAACGTCACTCGTGAGTGTCTACTCAGGCTCCCAACTGGCTAGCAGGACAAGAGGTCTTGATGAACGTGGTGTCTAAAGTTCGGACCCAGAAACTAGAATTATGAAGGCAAAAATCGCAGGGTTGCTAGGATGACCTTAGCAGGTCGGCGAGCCGGAAGTGCCGAACCGAGACTATAGATCAGCGAGCACCCAGAAAGCGACCAAGGAGGCAAGAGCTCAGACCGCATCGCGACCTCACGGGGCCCAGCTCGCACGAATCCAGGCGACTCGGGTGCGAGCCAAGTCGGCTTACCTCCTCTATCTCGCGTGTGGCATGAAGAGTCTGGACAAGGGTACGGGTCACAATTCGCGATCCGACTAACTAACGCTCCTATATTTCCTGAGCTAAGTCCCAAATAAACACACGACCTCGCTCGCGAGACGCAGGATGAGAGATAGTGAATAGGAGGACCGAAGCAGGCCGTGAATACAAAAGAGAAAGGATGAAGCGACATTACAAGCTTCAATTCCAAAAAACATATTTCATTAATTAAGCAAAATTACAGGATTGAGGCTCGGCCCGCGTTCATATTACAACAAAAATATAAAAGGCGAGGCACAAGGATTCAGCAAGGCGAACCCTTGAGCGACGAGTCCTCCTAGATGGGTCGGTAGGACACATCGCCTGGCTTGGGTACCGGAAGGAATAATGTCGGTACCACATCGTTCGCGGAAAGGCCCGCGCCCTCACACTTAATAAGGTCCGCCCGCCACAACATCTGGAGAGTGTACTTCGCTGCATTGGCAATATTCTTCTGCATCATGACCTCCAGCTCATACTCGGTATATTGCGCGAGCTAGCAACTGCTACTGGAGGGCGGCAGAGTAGCTGTTGTGGCTTCCAGTTCGCGCACCCGCGCATGTGACGCCCCCGTTTCCTTCTCAAGTATGGCGATCTGCAAGCCTAGACGACTGTTCGTCGACGCAGCCTACGAAAAGGGGTAGAGTAAACTTGAGAAAAGAAGAGGCATCCTTCAAGCGATATGTGCGAGTTGAGGGACTTACCACTCTTCCCAAGTACTCGACAAGGGAGGCATCGGCTGTGTCCGCCCGCTTCTTCTGGTAGTCCGCCTCCTCCTGAGAGAGACGACGAGCTCCCTCCTTTTCATCGACCAGTTTTTTGAGCGACGGGGCATTCTTCTCCAGCTAGGTTAGCCACCTGCCCACTATGTGGGCTAGCTCTAGGCCGCAGAGCTGGGCCCGCGCGCTCTCGTGCCCAAGGACCCGCGTGGCCTCCTCGTCGTAGATCGCGACATCCTCACGCGCGTCAGGCCAAACGATAAGTTGTAGGCCTCCCTGATGATGGACTCCTGCTCCAACCAGCTTGGCAATAGGGTGGAGATGAAAGCCCGATTCGTCTCCTTGTCCCACTGGAGGAGGGGAATTCTGAGCTCATCTAAAGGATGCTCTCCGAGGCTGAAGTTGCGGTGCCCTCTCGGCACCGGTGTCACGGCGGGCTGCATCTCTTCTTGAGGCCTGAAGGTGTCGGCCGCCCCGCCGGGGGAGCCGTAGTTCGAGGTGGGCGCAGGGGAGAGTTGTAACACCCCATGTTCAGTCCTGGAGTCGGTGGGAGTTAACGCCTCGCGGTAGAGTAACCGTCGGCGGAAGGGCGTGAACTGTGCAGTTTTTCCTTAGCGCACGACCACTGACCACAGGGCGCACGACCACTGACCGTGCGCCACTGGTCGTGCGTAATGAAAGTATAATGTCAAATCCCTGTTTAACGAAAACGCACGATCACTGACATAGGGCGCACGACCACTGACCGTGCGCCACTGGTCGTGCGGACGGGTGCAGGATCCGTAAAATGACTCCGTGGCCGTCCGATTTTCCATCAAATCTCATCTAACGGCCTAGGATGGTCCGCCCAAACATTTAATTTAGGGTTGAAGGGTTCTAAACCCTCATTTCAAACCCTAGACTCTCTTTCTAAAAGTTTAGAGAGAAGGGAGAGCAAGGAAGGAGAAGAGGAGATCCGGCCGCCGGCGGAGCACCGGAGCACCGAATCTCGATCCGAGACCGGATCCTCGACGGCAAGAGCGAGGCGAAGCTTTCCAACCGTCTACTTCTTCATGACGGGCGCGCGAAAATCTACAAGGGTAACGATCCTCTTCATAGGGCATGTGTAGTCGCCCTTCTTCCTTTGCATGGGGAAATCCCCCTCTCGCGAGTAAGCGTTGAGGAGCGGAATCCCTTCGGGTAGATATGTAAAGTCCCCGTTGTTAGAGCCCGGAATCGAAGTACGGGCGTAGGCATTGTGTGTGAAGCCCATTCGGGTTTAGCCCGAATCGGTGATGTTGCATTGCATGGTCGGAGAAGACTCCGCACCGATGATTTCAGTTTTCCGAAATTTCTACGCGGTAGATTGCATACAGGGATCCTTGGGGATTAACCTCGAGGCGCACCCGGAAAGCTTGGGCGGAATCGCATTGCCGCCACGATGTTGCCTTGGAGGGCAAATCGGTACATAACGGGGTTATGTGCGTGTTTTGATCGATTGTGGGAATGAGGAGAAACTTGGCCCGCACCGATGGCTAAATGGCCGTGGTGAAGTGAGCAACGGGCGGGTGGAACTCTACCCATTCCAAGTGGTCTCGGTAGAAGCGACCTAAAGTACATGGGACTTCCCGGGGGGCTGGAAACGGGCCTAGGCTTCGGCTGAAAGGGCTATTTGCTCACGAGAATTGTCGTCCACGAGACGACGGTGGAATCGCGGGAACGGACCGGGTCCGGACCGGATTCACCAATTAGTGCCCTGAGAGCACGGGGTGTACGGCCGTGCGTGCCGACACTTGTGGCGAATAGTTATATAGAATTATATATTGCTATGTTAGTTGTTATGCAGGGAAGGAGCACCGCCGTCCCGCATTTGCGGGACGGGGTCGTCATAATTTGGTCAGCATTGCTGACCGGTTACTCGTGTAAATTGCCACCTCTTCGGTGGATTGCTTCTTACAGGTGCTGCTGCGGAGCCGAGCGGCAAATAGCAGGCTAAAGCCCAAGTTGCAGCGCTAGCCCTTGAAGGCTGAAGATTTAGTTTTGTTTTTCATATTCATGTTTGGCCGGCCTGCGCGCCGATGTATGAAAGACACTATTTGATTAAGAGAACAATGTTTGTAAGGCCTTAAGGCCGAGGACTGTTTTGTGTATTTTTAGTCGTTTCATTCCTATGGGTTTTATTATTAGTGGACATTCATGCTTTTTGTTGGGTTCTTTTTTTTAATAACCTAAAATGCTTCCGCTAGGTGTTGCGTAGGACGTTGTCTTCTAAATTGTGAGTATGATAATGCGATGCGTAACTCCACGGTCTGTCTGCGGTATATGGCGTCGGGCCCCGGCCGGACCTACTGCTATATGCCATGTGACGGATAGGGGTGTTACAAATTGGTATCAGACTAACGGTTTCGGTCTTGCTTATTGGAATTCGCGGACGAATTCTTTTAAGGGGTGGTGAGCACTATCACGTGCGTCATCGTTATAACATGAAAAAGAACCCATGAATGTCCACTTAGGAATGAAAATACACAGTTTTGAACAAGTTAAATGTTCAAATGATTGCTTTTTAGCAATGTGCATGTCGCTTATTTGTCGGTTTTGTTTATCTAGGTGACTAGGAGTGGGGCAGGGCAGTCAGCCCGTACACGTTCAGCGGAGAGTAGGGCACCAAGCGAAGCGCCTGCAACACCTCCATCTGCTGAAACTATTCGGCTGGTTACCGAGGCGGTGCTTGCCGCACTAAATGCCCAACCTGCAGGGCAGGTACAACGTCCAGCACCGGAGATTGAGCAAGAACCTGCGAGAGCGACAGTGCCTGTGGTGGCTGAGGAGCCTAGACCACCAAGGCGTACGACGGATTGTCAGCTGAAGCACGTGATGAGCTTCAATCCGCCAATATTCTCGGGGGGTGGAACCCCATCGCAAGCGGAGGATTGGCTATCACGCGTTAAGCGGATCCTTTCGACAACCAGAACCGAAGCGGATCAGAAAACCGCCATAGCCACTTTCTTATTGGATGGCGAGGCAAGGCTGTGGTGGGACGGTGTGGAGCAACACCATCTAGTCGAAAGACAGTTGGAAGAGGTTTCTATTGAAGAATTCTCGAGAATGTTCATGGCGCGGTACCTACCGTCGACCGAGAGGATAGAACTGGAAAATCAATTCCTCAGACTGCAACAAGGGAGTCAAAATGTGGATGATTATCTGCATGAGTTCACAAGGCTGAGTCGTTATGCAGCTCCTACTTTTGGCGATGAGGAACGGAAGACGAACCGTTTCTATGAAGGACTGCGAGATGATCTCAAGGTACTTCTGTCAGGGCCGTTGACGCAAGGATTTCTAACCTTGGTCGGCTCGGCTCGATCGTTGGAGCGAGAGTTGGCAAGAATCTCTGGAAAGAAAGAGCTGGGTGTGCAGAAGCCCGAGTTCAAGGTGCCGAACGCTACGAAGTCAAAGTTTCAGAGGTGGAATAAGAGGGCCAAGACGTCAAGTCAAGCCCCCTCTTCTGGTGCCTCGGGAGCAACGACAGCGCGCACCCCAGGTGCTTGTTATAACTGTGGGAAGCCAGGGCACTTTGCCCGTGATTGTTGGAGCGGACGTCCAAAGTCCGAGAGAAAGCCAGGAGCAACTTATGAAGAGAAAGGGAAGATGGCGGAGTCATCCGCATCTCACCATACTCCAGCTCAGCCCAGGGTGTACAACCTTGGCCTGCAAGAAGCCATCAAACAGGCTGACGTGGTGACAGGTATGAGTTAAATTATTGCAGTTTAACCTTATTTGAATAATTACCTGTTTGCATGTAGGCTTATATTTCCTATGCTAGGCTTCGTTTTGATATCCGATAGCCCAGCAAGGGCATTATTTGATACGGGAGCGTCGCACTCCTTTATGTCCGAAGAATTCGTATCGCGCATCGGAGTCCCTTCTTCGATGGCTAAGGACAAACTGGATGTGCTACTCCCCAATGGATGCTCTATGCGCGTAGATAGAGTATGCCTCGTGAAGATTCAGATTGGGGATCAGGAATTCGATCTGCAGGCGTCGTTACTTCCGCTAGTGGAGTTTGACGTGATCCTTGGGATGGATTGGCTCTCGGAGCAGCGAGCCTATATTGACTGCAGTCGGAAGGAAGTTAAGCTGGGGGCAAATACTAGTCGCGAGACTACGTTCGAGGGCATTAAAGGGGCGAGCAAGACACTGATGTCTGCTCTTCAGGTGGTCAAGGCGGTTCGTGCTGGAGCAGAGCTGTTTTTCGCGTTAGTGGAGGCCGCAAAGCCTAAGACGAGTCTGGATAGTATCCCAGTGGTTTCGGAGTATCCTGACGTGTTTCCCGATGATCTCCCTGGGGCTCCACCCCAAAGAGAGATTGATTTCACAATAGAGCTGGTGCCAGGTGCCAAACCTGTGTCCCGCTCACCTTATCGGCTAGCACCGAAGGAGATGGCAGAGCTGAAGGTCCAACTGCAAGAACTGTTGGATCAGGGGTACGTGCGTCCAAGCTCGTCACCTTGGAGTGCACCGGTCCTCTTCGTCAAGAAGAAGGATGGAAGTCTGAGGCTGTGTATCGACTACCGAGAGTTGAACAAGCTCACCGAGAAGAACAAATACCCGATTCCGAGGATCGACGATCTGTTTGACCAGCTAGTGGGGTCTACAGTTTATTCGAAGTTGGATCTGAAGTCTGGGTACTACCAGTTGAAGATCAAGGAGAGTGATATCCCTAAAACGGCGTTCAGCACGCGTTATGGGCATTACGAGTTCACGGTTATGCCGTTTGGACTGACGAATGCGCCGTCCGTATTTATGGATCTGATGAACAGAACATTCAGAGAGTACTTGGATCAGTTTGTGATCGTGTTTATCGACGACATCCTGGTATACTCTCAGTGCGAAGATGATCACTACAAACATCTGCACATGGTGTTGGAGACACTGAGGAGGAACCAGCTCTATGCTAAGTTCTCCAAATGCGAGTTCTGGTTATCCTCGGTGGCTTTCCTTGGCCACATCATTAGTGGAGCAGGGATTGCGGTAGATCCGGCGAAGGTAGTGGCGATACGGGAGTGGCCTGTTCTTTCCTCGGTAGCGGAAGTCCGAAGTTTCCTAGGACTTGCCGGCTACTACAGGCGCTTCGTAGAGAACTTCTCGCGGATAGCGTTACCTCTCACATCGTTGACAAGAAAGGATCAAAGGTTTGTGTGGTCGCCGGAGTGCGCACAAGCTTTTGAGGAGTTAAAGGGTCGGTTGACCACGGCGCCAATCTTATGTTCGCCGAGTGGGACCGAGGGATTCGAAATCTACAGTGATGCTTCGGGGAGTGGCTTGGGATGTGTACTACTACAGCGTGGGAGTGTGATTGCCTACGGCTCGCGGCAGCTGAAGGTACACGAGAGGAATTATCCGGTCCATGACTTGGAGTTAGCGGCCGTGATACATGCACTGAAGCTGTGGAGACACTACCTTTACGGTGTGAAAGTTGATATCTACACCGACCACAAGAGCTTGAAGTACTTGCTGGATCAGAAGGACTTGAATATGCGGCAAAGGAGGTGGATGGAGTTCCTGGGGGACTACACCTTCAAAATTCATTATGTGCCGGGGAAGGGCAATGCGGTGGCAGATGCGTTGAGTCGCAGAACTCCCGCACGTGCTAGTTGGCTGTTGGTGCATGATGCACGATTGATTCAAGAGTTAGAGGATTTGGAGATCTTCTGTGTAGATAGACAAACGGGCGCCGAAGCGCGTTTGAGTTGGACAGAGGTGCAGTATGACCTGGCTGATAGGATTCGGCAGGCTTTAGCTGTGGATGATGTTATGAAGCAACTCATGGATGGTGTTTTGGATGGGTCAAATTCCCAATTTATGATGGAGGACGGATTGCTCAGAAAGGACGATCGTTTGTGCGTCCCCAACGTGGGTAATCTACGGGAGGAATTGTTGTACGAGGCTCACCATACCAAGTACTCAATCCACCCGGGGAGTACAAAAATGTACAAAGACGTGAAGAAACTATTCTGGTGGCCAGGACTGAAGAAAGATGTAGCGCTTTATGTGGCGAGGTGTCAAACCTGCGCCCTGGTGAAGGCGGAATGTCAAAAGCCGGGAGGTTTCTTGAAGTCCTTACCCATTCCGGAGTGGAAATTCGACGACATATCTATGGATTTTGTGCATGGATTGCCAAGATCGCAGAAGGGAAACGACGCCATCTGGGTGATCGTGGACAGATTGACAAAAGTGTCGCATTTCATCCCGATGAGGAAGGATGATCCGGTGGAGAAGCTAGCAAAACTCTACGTGGATAATATTGTGCGAATGCACGGAGTGCCCCGCAGCATTGTGAGTGATCGCGATGGACGCTTCACGTCCAATGACTGGAGGCTAGTACATCAGATGTTGGGCTCGAAACTGAAGTTTAGCACGGCGTTTCATCCGCAGACGGATGGCCAGACCGAGCGAGTCAACAGGACATTGGAAGACATGCTTCGCATGTGTGCGTTGGACTTCGGAAAACGGTGGGAGGATCACTTATACTTGGTCGAGTTTGCGTACAATAACAGTTACCAAGCAAGTATCCAGATGGCACCGTTCGAAGCTCTTTATGGGAGAAAGTGTCGCACGCCGTTGTCATGGTTGGAGACGGGTGAGTCGAAACTTTACAATCGTCAGGAGATCGAAGATGCGACTTCTTTGGTGCGAACAATACGAGAGCGCTTGCTTATAGCTCTGGACAGGCAGGCTAAGTATTTTAATGCCAAACATAGGAACGTGGAGTTCAATGTTGGCGAATGGGTATACCTGAAGATCAAACCGTTCAAGGGGGTGTCACGGGTTCGACGCTTGAAAAAGTTGAGTCCGAGATACCTTGGGCCATTCGAGATTCTAGAACGGATCGGAGAAGCGGCCTACCGGTTGAGATTATCTGTGGAACTGAGTTGTTTGCATGACGTATTCCACATCTCAGTATTGCGGAAGGCGGTGCAAGAGCCGTCGCAAGTGTTAGCGGTTGATCAAGTACCGGTTGAGGAAGGGTTGACGACCAAAGTCAAGCCCATTTCTATCGAAGATTTCGAGGTCAAGCGGCTTCGGAACAAAGAAATCAGGATGGTGAAAGTCCGTTGGGACAATTGCGGTCGTGAGGAGCTATCGTGGGAACGAGAGCAAACCATGCTCGAGGAGTACCCCGAACTCTTCAACTCAGGTACCGTTTAAGTTTAAGTTGTTTACTTGCTATTCGTAATTTCGGGACGAAATTCTTTTAAGGGGGGGAGAGTTGTAACACCCCATGTTCAGTCCTGGAGTCGGTGGGAGTTAACGCCTCGCGGTAGAGTAACCGTCGGCGGAAGGGCGTGAACTGTGCAGTTTTTCCTTAGCGCACGACCACTGACCACAGGGCGCACGACCACTGACCGTGCGCCACTGGTCGTGCGTAATGAAAGTATAATGTCAAATCCCTGTTTAACGAAAACGCACGATCACTGACATAGGGCGCACGACCACTGACCGTGCGCCACTGGTCGTGCGGACGGGTGCAGGATCCGTAAAATGACTCCGTGGCCGTCCGATTTTCCATCAAATCTCATCTAACGGCCTAGGATGGTCCGCCCAAACATTTAATTTAGGGTTGAAGGGTTCTAAACCCTCATTTCAAACCCTAGACTCTCTTTCTAAAAGTTTAGAGAGAAGGGAGAGCAAGGAAGGAGAAGAGGAGATCCGGCCGCCGGCGGAGCACCGGAGCACCGAATCTCGATCCGAGACCGGATCCTCGACGGCAAGAGCGAGGCGAAGCTTTCCAACCGTCTACTTCTTCATGACGGGCGCGCGAAAATCTACAAGGGTAACGATCCTCTTCATAGGGCATGTGTAGTCGCCCTTCTTCCTTTGCATGGGGAAATCCCCCTCTCGCGAGTAAGCGTTGAGGAGCGGAATCCCTTCGGGTAGATATGTAAAGTCCCCGTTGTTAGAGCCCGGAATCGAAGTACGGGCGTAGGCATTGTGTGTGAAGCCCATTCGGGTTTAGCCCGAATCGGTGATGTTGCATTGCATGGTCGGAGAAGACTCCGCACCGATGATTTCAGTTTTCCGAAATTTCTACGCGGTAGATTGCATACAGGGATCCTTGGGGATTAACCTCGAGGCGCACCCGGAAAGCTTGGGCGGAATCGCATTGCCGCCACGATGTTGCCTTGGAGGGCAAATCGGTACATAACGGGGTTATGTGCGTGTTTTGATCGATTGTGGGAATGAGGAGAAACTTGGCCCGCACCGATGGCTAAATGGCCGTGGTGAAGTGAGCAACGGGCGGGTGGAACTCTACCCATTCCAAGTGGTCTCGGTAGAAGCGACCTAAAGTACATGGGACTTCCCGGGGGCTGGAAACGGGCCTAGGCTTCGGCTGAAAGGGCTATTTGCTCACGAGAATTGTCATCCACGAGACGACGGTGGAATCGCGGGAACGGACCGGGTCCGGACCGGATTCACCAATTAGTGCCCTGAGAGCACGGGGTGTACGGCCGTGCGTGCCGACACTTGTGGCGAATAGTTATATAGAATTATATATTGCTATGTTAGTTGTTATGCAGGGAAGGAGCACCGCCGTCCCGCATTTGCGGGACGGGGTCGTCATAATTTGGTCAGCATTGCTGACCGGTTACTCGTGTAAATTGCCACCTCTTCGGTGGATTGCTTCTTACAGGTGCTGCTGCGGAGCCGAGCGGCAAATAGCAGGCTAAAGCCCAAGTTGCAGCGCTAGCCCTTGAAGGCTGAAGATTTAGTTTTGTTTTTCATATTCATGTTTGGCCGGCCTGCGCGCCGATGTATGAAAGACACTATTTGATTAAGAGAACAATGTTTGTAAGGCCTTAAGGCCGAGGACTGTTTTGTGTATTTTTAGTCGTTTCATTCCTATGGGTTTTATTATTAGTGGACATTCATGCTTTTTGTTGGGTTCTTTTTTTTAATAACCTAAAATGCTTCCGCTAGGTGTTGCGTAGGACGTTGTCTTCTAAATTGTGAGTATGATAATGCGATGCGTAACTCCACGGTCTGTCTGCGGTATATGGCGTCGGGCCCCGGCCGGACCTACTGCTATATGCCATGTGACGGATAGGGGTGTTACAAGAGATCCCCAGCTGGTTGACTCGCCGGGGCTTTACCTCTTTCCCGAGCTGCGGGAGGTGCACCGCCCGCAGTTTTCGATTTCTTGGGCGGCGGCGGCGGTGGAAGCGATTCGCGGCTAGCTGCTTCGGGGAAACAGAGGCCGGGGTTTTGCGATGATTGGCAACTGCGACCTCTGCGCGGGCGATCTCGCTGGAAGAAAGTCTTGCACTCTCATAAGGGGGTGAAGGGGGACGTTCCACTCGCCTGCAGAAAAGGAAAATTAAGACAGAAGAATGATAGTAAAGAAAAGGAGAGAAGGAAGTGCGAGTACTTTACCTCCTCCGAGCGAGACAGGGGCGAGGATGTCTATGTTCTTGCAGAGGAACGCGACTTCAAAGTTCTTCCCCTCGAAGAACCCGGAGAGCTCGACCTCGTGGCCCCCCAGGGTAGGGGGCGATAGTTCGCCTCGCTGAGCTGGACCAGTAAGAAAGGGACATCGCCGAATTCTCCCTTAACAAAAACAAATTTCTTTAGCCAATTATGGCTCTTGTTGACGGTCTCCCGCACCTTGATGTGGTTGCTGGAGAAGTAGGCGGTCCCGGCTTTGTTCTCCCAGAAGGAGAACAGCTTGCGGAAGACTGTGGGGCTGAACTCGATCCCCTCTTCCTGTAGGAAGCACACGAATCCGATCACCATGGAGTTGGGGGTCTTCTGCCCGAGGACGACCCCAAAGTATTTTAGTATTTGGCGGACCTCCGGCCATAGAGGAAGCCAGATACCCGCCTCGAAATGCGCCGTGGGGATGGCGAGATCCTCTCCTGAGAGGTCGTTGATATTATCCCCCTCCCCAGGTCCCCTTGCCACGAAGCCTGGCGGTATGTAGTCGCCTAAGGCATCAAGGAACCCACCTTCATAAATGGCGATATGGGAGAAGTCGTGATCGGAAAAGGTCCAGGCACACTTGCTCCGCCCATCCGCATCGCCGCTACCACCACCCATCTCGCGGGAAATTTGCTAAGGGGATGAAGTAGTTCTCGCAGGAAGCTGGCGAGTCGGGAGTCGCAGGAAGCAGAGAAAGGGGAAATCTTAAATGCAGTAGGTAAGAAAGGATCGACATGACCTATTTATAGAAAGGAAAAAGGCGGGAAAATGCTCTGCCGGCGGGAAAAGTGAGGATAGCAAAATGCGCCCCGACGCTTCGACTTCTAGACCCACCACAGATTTATATCAGCACGTCGATGAGCCGCCAAGACTACTCGATAGCAAGCCACGCTCACTCACGATGCGCACCCACCAGAAATAGTGGGCGAGCCGCTTAGGCTCATGATCTGCAAGCACCCGGCTCGCTCCTGCTGAGACTAGATAGGCGAGTTGGGCAAGCCGATTCTATAATCTCGTGCCCGCTTAAAAAGGGGTAGGCGGGAAAGAGCGCCTCATCCGCGCCCGCCCAGAGAAAACTAAACAGCAGAACAATAAAGGTAGCATACAAAAAACATGCGCCCACTGACGGGCGAAAAGGTCTCAAATTATTACAAACAGATTAAATGTCCCGAGGAACGAAAGTTCGCGACCTAACTACGCGAATTGGTCTAGGGTGCGGATGCGACCCAGGCCTGGCGATCAATAGCGGGGAGGGGGCAGGCGGCTCATTACTGGATCTACTTCCACCTGCCCCACCTCCTCGTCCTAGATCGGGGCGGCACGCGAGGATAATGGTACTCACGGACCGCAAACAGCTCCTGGCTGGCCAGGTCAATCTGCTCCGTGGCATGCCTAAGACGCTCCTCAGCCCGCGTGATGTGCACCCCCTGAGAAGTAACTCCATCCCCATCAGCTGGACGCCTCGTTCTCTCTAGAACTGCGAACCGCTCCACCGCCTTGTCCTTGTCTACCCTGTTATAAACCTCCTGTAACAGTAGCATGTGTTTTTGAAATAGCCGCGTCACCTGCCTCTTCATCCTCTCAGCATCCAACAGGTCGCCCAGGTACTCCGAAATATGATCTGTATCAGGGGGAGGCGAATACCCCTCGCTCATGTCGACATCGGAGGAAGAGATCGTGTTAAAGCCTATAGAAGGAAGAATCATAAGGAGCGAGCAGTAATAAACGGGCAAAAGTGAAAGCTCACCAGGGGTCGGCACATCGTCCGCACAAGCAGATGGTCAGGAGGATCCCGGCCGGCCATGAAAGGCCCCCCTTCAGAAACTACGAAAGATTTCCCTAGCCTAGGGGGAATCGGCGACTGATAAATCTCCGCAGGGGGGGTGCCCCTGGCCCGAAGGGCTGGCGACCTAATCGATTATCAGTGAGAGGGAACGACTCTGCTCCCCTCCGACTCCTCCATCTCCGCGAGGCATCACCTATGGAAAAAGGAATCAGAGGCGAAATGGCGAATCAAGCGGGAGGTTCGCATACCACATGGGCGACCTCGGCACCGGCCGCCGTGCTGGACCCCAGAGGTTCGTTCACAGGGGACCGCCTGATGATCTTCCCTCTCACTGGCCTGAAGAGGGGGCCGGGCGATCCGCGCGCTAACTATGGGGAGGCGTCAAGAGCCTGCTCCCTAGTCCCCTCCATCGCGGCCGCTAGGCGCGCTCGCATCTCCTCAGACACAGACATCGTTCAGGTATAGCTCACAGAGAAGGTTTGATGCCGCGACCTCTCCACCACCACTTGAAGATGATCCGGATGCCGAAATGCTACAACATAAAAATTTCAGGCGACATGACGACTCTTTGGCCGCTAACGGAAAACAACATTACAATCTCCGTCCGCGGAGCGCGAAGCCTACTTAAAGGCTTATTTGAAGAACATCTCAATTACCTTAAAATGCTTTATTTTATTTAGAACTTTTAATATTTTAATTTCCTGAATTTTTATTTGGTGTGCTATTAGCCATCCGGATTGATGAGGTTTCATCTTAATATTAGATGGTTGGATCTATTTTGTAACTCCTATACATAGGAGGCTTATTAAGTGAATGAGGAGATGAAGAATAGAAAACCTAATCCTATTTCTCTATGAGGAATTTCGGCCAAGCTTGTGACTAGCCGCCGCCCCCCGCCTCCCTCTTCTCCCATTCAGCCTCTCCTCTCGTGGAGCCTCCGGCGTGGTCTCTTGGTGCGACTCCAAGGAAGAAGGATGTCAACCCCACTTGGTGCGACGCCGGTGAATCCATTCGGTGCGACGCCGGTGGAAATCGTGGAGAGAGTGATTCTCCCACAAGTTATCAAGTGTGATTACTACCAATGGGTTGGGTAAACTCTTCCCCTTCTTTAGTGTTTCTTTTCTTTAGATTTGTGGAGGTTGAACCATCGTGTTCTCCGTGATCTTAATTTCAATCGTCTTCAAATCTCAGAATAAAATTTGTTATTGTTCGTGTTTCTTTCTTGGACCGGGTAGGTCCATTTTGCTTGAGCGGATCTTGACCTATAGCCTTGGTCTTGCCTTCTAAAGGATTGGCAACCTTTGCGTTATCTTTGGGAACAAGTCGACTCATTTTTCATCGTTGTTTTAGAGTCGATCTTTCTCCGATTGTTTTTATGCTTTGTTGCGAAACAATTACGTATTGAGGGAGGTAGATGCTTGTGTTGGTGCGGTGGAACAAGAGTGTGTTGAACGGCGATCTAGAGCCTTCTCTTGTGTAGATCTTCGTTAGCGGCATACGCTACACCAATTTGGTATCAGAGAGAGGTTGTTTCAACTTCTATGTTGCAAACATCCTCGCTCTCTTTCGTTGACACGAATTAATCATAATTTTTTTTTCTGGTTTACAAATAGCGGTCTAAAATATTTATTTCTCTGCGAAAATAGAAAAAAAAATTCACTTTCTCATTCCTGTCACTTAGGGAAAATTGCAAAATATCATGTTTTAACTTTAGGTTCAGCCCTAGGAAAAATCGTCTTTCGAAATTTTTATAACCCTGTATGCGCACTAGACTAGGAACAGAGTACACTATACCGTCTTCGTCCAGGATGGCTGCGAATGAGCATGAGGATGCGAATACCGAGTCTATTGAGGAACTACGAACTGAGACGACGGAGCTTATAACCATGATAACCCAAGTCCTATTGAACCAAGAGCGACCGCCTCCACCTGTTAACGTGAGACAGCCTTGCCAGCCCGAACCGGTAAACGATTCTGACTCTAATGGGAACTCTCCCCGAGTGCCTCATCAAGATCATCACCCCGAGCATGACTTCAATATTACTAGAGCCATTAAGATCGATGCCCCCACCTACGATGGCATGGGAGATCCCCAGACTTTCCTCTCCTAGGTAGTAGACATGGAATGTTACTTCGAATGGCACACCCTCTCGGACCTCCAAAAGGTCCAAGTTGTCAGGATGAAGTTAACTGGGCGTGCAAAGACATTTTAGCTAAACGAGTACCGTAGGCTAGGGATCGGGAACGGAGTCCCACTAGTTGGATGGCCCGTGATGAAGAACTTGTTGACAGATCAGTACGTCCCCGCGTACCACCATACGCAGATGTTTGATGAGCTAGCCACCCTACAACAAGGCTCCAAATCTGTAGCCGACTATATGGGCGAGTTAAAGGACTTCATAGTGTGTTGTGACCTTAGAAAGGTTCCCGAGGTTATATTATCTAGGTTTAGAAAGGGGCTATCTCCCGATATCCAAAGGAATGGACATACGGATTTGAACACGACTTTCAATGCCGCCCTTGACATTGAAAAACATCTCGCCTCCAAGGCTCACTCCCGTTATTCCCAAGCGAAGGGTAAGTCCACACTCGGAGCAACCTCTTCCACATATCAGGATAAAGGGAAATTTCGGTCCAATGAGTCTAAATCGATAGTTATCATAGCTAGGAATGCTAGGAATCCCACCAGTGAGCGTATTACCATAGGGATGGTTAGTAAGTCCAATGCCACGTGTTATGCTTGTGTTGTTCAGGGCCACTATGCCTTTGAATGCCAAACAAGAACTAAGGCCATAGCCCTATTAGATTCGAATACCGACCCCTCTGATCTAGTTTATGAGGCTGCTGAAGAAAGTGACCCAGACGGTGTCCCGAGTGACTTATAGGACGATCACCCCCTTATGGTGATGCGTTGTATCTTGACCACTCCTCGTACGTTGGATGAATGGAAGAGGACGAGTATATTTTCTCTGATTTTTAAGAGCGAAGAGAAGTTCTGCAAATTGATCATTGATAGCGGTAGTTGTGTGAATGTCATATTTGAGAATGTCGTTACACGTATGACCTTGACCACGGAGCCCCACCCGACTCCATATCAACTAGCCTGGATCAATAAGGTTACCGTCCCGGTCACCAAGCGATGCCTAGTTCCCCTCTCATTCAAATCCTATGCTGATGAGGTGTGGTGTGATGTCCTTCCTATGGACGCTTGTCACATATTGTTAGGCCGCCCTTGGCTTTATGACCGTGATGTGACGCATTTTGGCAGAGCCAACACGTATGAATTCAAATTCAATGGCAATACCATTACGTTGATGCTGACCATCCCGAAGGAACCTGTAGGACCAGCTAAGGACACCACGATCCCAGTTGAGAGACGAACTTTGAGCCTAGTCGGGAGAAAGGATTTTATTAAGGACCCGTTTCTTTATGGAGTGATGTATGCTCTAGTCCTTTTGAGTGCGAAGATGGATTCTGGAGTATTGGATGATCTTCCCAGTGAGCTACAGGTATTGTTGGAAGAGTATAGAGATACATACCCGGATGAGTTGCCATCGACGTTACCCCCACTTAGAGATATTCAACATGCGATAGATCTCATCCCCGGGTATTCCTTGCCCAACCAGCCCCATTATCGACTCCATCCCGCTGTCTATAAGGAGTTATAGGTTCAGATTGATGACTTGTTGAAGAAGGGGTTTATTAGGACTAGTATTAGTCCATGTGCGGTACCAACTCTGCTTGCCCCCAAGAAGGATGGTTCATGGCGAATGTGTGTTGATAGTCGGGCTATTAACAAGATTACCGTCAAGTATAAGTTCCCTATCCCACGGCTAGATGACCTCTTGGATGTTTTATCAGGCACTACTATATTTTCTTAGTTATTTCTCAGGAGCGGGTATCACCAGATTAGGATCCGTGAGGGAGTTGAATGGAAGACTGCATTTAAATCTAAGGATGAGTTATATGAGTGGCTTGTGATGCCCTTTGGGTTATCCAATGCCCCCAACACCTTCTCCTGGATGATGACACACATATTTCGACCGTACTTGGGGAAGTTTGTGGTAGTCTATTTCGATGACATTTTAGTCTATAACACCTCCACTGCCGAGCACATATCCCACTTGAGAGTGACTCTTTCCACCTCGAGGAAGGACACTTTATTCCTTAACCTTAAGAAATGCGTATTTTATGTTCCAGAGGTAGAGTTTTTAGGTTATATAGTCGGGTCTGAGGGAATTCGAGTCGATCCTGGAAAGGTTCAGGTGATTAAGGACTGGCCCAAACTGACTAGCCTACAAGAGGTGCGTAGTTTCAACAGTTTGGCTACTTTCTATCACCGCTTCTTACGAGACTTTAGTAGCATTATGACACCTATTTGTGAATGCATGAAAAAGGGTGAGTTCACTTGGTCGAAGTCCGCCACCTTTGCCTTCCAACGTATTAAGAAGTTCATGACTGAGGCACCGATGTTACGTCTACCTGACTTCAACAAGGTCTTTGAGCTTACCTGTGATGCATCGGGTGTGGGAATAGGAGGTGTTTTAAGTCAAGAAGGTCACCCGGTTAGTTATTTCAGTGAGAAACTAGCGGGAGCTAAATTGAATTATTCGAACTACGATAGAGAGTTTTATGCTGTTATTCGATGTTTGCATCATTGGAGGCACTATCTCCTCTCCAAGGAGTTTGTGATCCTCTCCGATCATGACGCTTTGCGTTTCATAAATGGTCAGCATAAAATCAGCCCGCTTCACGCTAAGTGGGTAGCTTTCTTGCAAGGGTACACGTTTACTCTTAAGCACCTTAAGGGGTCTGACAATCGAGTTGCTGATGCACTTAGCCGCCTCACCCTTCTGCTGTCTACCATGCAAGTCAATGTTATAGGATTCGAATGAGTTAAGGATGAATACGCCACTTGCCCAGATTTCCACAAGATGTATTTATCTGCCTAGGATAGCTCTCCAACGACCATATCCGCATTTGTTCTTAGGGACGGTTATCTTTTTAGGCACGAAAAGTTGTGTATTCCGCGATCCTCTTTACGACACCACATTGTTTGGGAAATGCATAGCGGAGGTATGAGTGGACACTTTGGAAGGGATAAGACCATTACACTCGTTGAGGAGAAATTTTACTGGCCTAAACTTGAGGCGATGGTTAGAGGGATAGTGAGTAGTTGCCGTACATGTCAAATATCTAAGGGAACAAAAACCAATGTTGGGTTATACACCCCTCTACCTATTCCTTCCGTACCATGGGAAGACGTGAGCATGGATTTCATATTAGGCCTTCCCACCACCCTTCGTCGACACGACTCTATTCTTGTAGTTATGGACAGGTTTTCTAAAATGACATACTTTATCCCATGTAGCAGGACCAACGACGCATCTCACGTAGCTAAATTATACTTTAGTGGGGTCGTTAGCCATCATAGAGTGCCAAAAACAATTGTCTCGGATAGGGACGTGAAATTCACTAGCTATTTTTGGAAAACTTTATGGATTTTAATGGGAACCGAATTATTATTTTCCGCTTCCTATCATCCACAAACCGATGGACAGACGGAAGTGGTCAATCGAAGTTTAAGGAATCTTTTAAGGTGTCTTGTGAGTGATCACAAGGGCACTTGAGATTTACTTCTCCCCCATGCACAATTGGCTTACAATAACTCTAAGAATAGGTCCACGAGTATGTCCCCTAACGAGATTATTCACGGGTATAAGGCTTCTGTGCCACTTGACTTAGTTCCATTGCCTCCAACATATAAGGCAAGTCAATTTGCACAATCCTTCGCACAACACATTCATGACTTGCACGCACATATCCGGGCAACCTTGACCTCCCAATACGCATCCTATCAAACACACGCTAATCAACGTAGGAGAGTGTCACACTTTAAAGTCGGCGATCAAGTCTTAGTCCGCTTAGTTCCCGAGCGACTGCCAACTGACACCGTTATAAAGTTAGCTCCAAAGAGCGCCGAACCCTTCTGGATTATAAAGAAACTCGGTGATAATGCTTTTGTCTTAGATTTGCCGACTGATTGGGGTGTTTCACCCATTTTTAATGTATCAGATTTGACGATGTTTGTTTCGCCTCCACAAGAGTTGACTTCTTTGTCGTTTTCTCCTTCCACTCAAAATTCTTCCGGTTTGGGGAGTGGTAGTACGGATGATCTCTCCCCTGATATCCACAGGTTTAGCATCGGATGGTACGTTGTCTTCTTTTATTCCCACTACTGACATGTTTCCAAGGTTTCCCAAAACCTTTCTTATACCAGACAAGATACTTGATGCTGAGCTGCTCACTACTACCGATGGTGCTACCCACCGCTTTCTCATCCATTGGCATGGACGCCCTCCTTCCGACGACTCATGGGTCCTCGAGACTGAGCTTCAACAATTGGATGCCGCTCTTCTCCGCCGCTATCTCCTGGACCACGCATCGGAGATACGTGACTTTGAGCGGGGGAGGATTGATGCCGCGGCCTATCCACCACCACTTGAAGATGATCCGGACACCGAAATGCTACAACGTAAAGATTTCAGGCAACATGATGACTCTTTGGCCACTAACGGAAGGCAACGTTTCAATCTCCGTCTGCGACGCGCGAAGCCTACTTAAAGGCTTGTATGAAGAACATCTCAATTACCTTAAAATGCTTTATTTTATTTAGAACTTGTAATATTTTAATTTTTTGAATTTTCATTTGGTGTGCTATTTGTCATCCGGATTGATGAGGTTTCTTCTCAATCTTGAATGGTTGGATCTATTTTGTAACTCCTATATATAGGAGGCTTATTAAGTGAATGAGGAGATGAAGAATATTAAACCTAAACCTATTTCTCTATGAGGAATTTCGGCCAATCTTGTGACTAGCCGCCGCCCCCTCCTTGTCTCCCTCTTCTCCCATTCGGCCTCTCCTCTCGTGGAGCCTCCGACGTGGTCTCTTGGTGCGAATCCAAGGAAGAAGGACGACAACCCCACTTGGTGCGACGCTGGTGGATCCATTTGGTGTGACGCCAGTGGATCCATTTGGTGCGACGCTAGTGGAAATCGTGGAGAGAGTGATTCTCCCACAAGTTATCAAGTGTGCTTACTACCAACGGGTTGGGTCAACTCTTTACCTTCTATAGTGCTTCTTCTCTTTAGATTTGTGGAGGTTGAACCATCATGTTCTCCATGATCTTAATTTCAATCGTCTTCAAATCTCGGAATAAAATTTGTTATTGTTCGTGTTTCTTTTTCGGACAGGGTAGGTCCATTTTGCTTGAGCAAATCTTGGCCTATAGCCTTGGTCTTGCCCTCAAAAGGATTGACAACCTTTGTGTTATCTTTGGGAACGAGTCGACTCATTTTTCATCGCTGTTTTAGAGTCGATCATTCTCCGATTGTGTTTATGCTTTGTGCGCAAAACGATTACGTATTGAGGGCGGTGGATGCTTGTGTAAGTGCGACAGAATAAGAGTGCGTTGAACGGCGATCTAGAGCCTTCACTTGTGTAGATCTTTGTTAGCAGCATACGCTACACCAAGGTTAGAAGAAGGCGGGATTTTTCCAAAGGTCCGATGGTATATTTTTAGCATGATGGTTCGACCCACCAAAAGTTTCTCTCCAGCTCAGCAAAGCCCTCACCGAACACATGGGTTGGATGATTCTTTCCGAGCTTGGCCAAGCTCAAAAAGAGCAGGGATTGTGTACAACTCCGTGTTTCCCGAGTGAGTCCACCAAGCCAGGTGTGCGGACCAGGGCAACCTGCCTGTGCCAGAACAATATGCGGGCGAACTCAAACCGGCCAGCTCGCTCTCGCCAAAGCAAGGAGGGTGAGCCACGCGAGCTAGTTTATCCAGCCCGCTCTCCCATAGGCAACTTGGACGCCAGCCCGCCTCAGAACGAGGGTTGGCGGACTACAGCAGCCTGGCTCGCGCTCGCCTAAGGAGGGAAGGCGAGCTGCGGGAGCCACGTCACGTCTGCCTCAGTGGGATGGCGAGCTGTAGCGAACCGACCTCCAGATCTTGGAACTTGTCCAGTGGGGCCCAGGTGCCAAATTACCTGGGTACCCTTGCTGGGGGTGTAAATAGCTGATCAAAACAGTGGAGTTACGCTGTTGGCAGACCTAGTTGGGTTGCACATAGCTGTTCAAAACAGTGGAGTTACGTTGTTGGCAAACCTAATTAGGCTGCACATAGCTATTCAAAATAGCGGAGGATGGTTGTTGACAGACTGTTCCCCCGAAAACTAGAAATAGGACCCAAGGGGCACCTCAGAAGGCATGCTCACTTTTCTCCCAGTCTTCTAACGCTTTTTGAGGTTGCCTTAGATCGAATCTTGGCTAGGGAGGGGAAGCGCTCTAAGATCTTCTGGGTGTGTGGTGAGACCTCTGCGCCGAGCCCTTGGTCAGTCCCCTTTGTCATTTTGCTTGTAGGAGAGAAGTAAGTGAGCGATCATCCCTTCCCCAAGGGTGAACTCCACAAGAGACCGAATTATCAGTTTCAACAGAAATAATTGTCAAATAATTTGCAAAACTATAGTGTAATAAGTCTCCTAAAATTCTAGTAATTTATGGAGAGTCTCTCATTTATGAAAGAAATAATGTTTTTAATTTCACTAAGAAATTCTTCCTAGTTTTAAAAATATTTCACTTGCTAAAATTTTTATATATTTAATTTCACAAATTTATTGACATAATGATCAAAAATGAAAGTCTAATCATATGAACTTTAAATGCTCTCAAATTTAAAACATATGATGAATGTCTCACGATGAAGGCTTTGTAAAAATTCTAACATCAACATATAAACCGCCAAGAGAAATGCCCAATATCAATAAAGCCTAAAAGTTTAATGTGACACCATTTATTCACATACGACCTAAGTTTGAAACTTCTTCATATCTTCTCAAATAAACCCCAAGATTTTACCCTAGATGATTTCTGATATAAATAATTCTTTGTAAAATTTTTAACTCAAATGTATTTGGAACAAGGAAAATATTCACGTAATTAAATGACCTTATGGTTTGGAGACAAATTAGATCCATTATTCCTTAATATAGAATCATGAGCAAACCTTTCTCAAATGACCCCAAATTTTGTTCATAGGTTAGTAATGTTATCACCTATCCATGCCCATAATTTGGGCTCCAAATTCATTTTTAAGTGCACATTATTTGCTTAATTTAATCATATTGATTACTCTAAAATAATCAATAATACATTAGAAAATAATTATTCAAAAAGCATGAAACTCTCTGGATTCTAAATAATAATTTTTCTGATTAAATTCTTATGATAATATATTGAGTAAGTATGAAGATATGAATTTCTTAATAGTAACACTTAAATTAATTCCATTAATCTTTAAAATTCAATATCTTGAGAAACAAACCTTACAATGGGATGTGCCACCACATTTTGGAAAGGTCAGAAGACCCTCCATAACTTTCATGTTGAGGGACCCTCTAGTATGCCATGTAAGGCCTTCAATTCTTATTAATCAGAATCAGTGACTTATATGAAAATAACTGATTATAGTTTAGACTCATTTAAATCATGTTTGTGGTACGGATAATGCCCCATGCATTTCTGGAACTGATCTTATGGTGGGGGATGTGTCAAAATTATTTTTTCCTCCTTAATAACCTAAAAATATGATTGACAATCATAGTTCGATGAGTCTGATGGTCGAGATCAATCCTCCCAATGTATATCTGACGACGGAGGATCAATCCCATTATAAATGTCATCATCATCCTATTTTTCTTATCAACAACAATCTTTTGGCTAAAGTTCCACAACACCCCTGCTAGTGGGTTCATTTGAGGGAGGCACACCCACTGGCGGTTTTCTGGAAGCTGACTGCCGTTGAAGCTCGCTAGAAAATAAAAACAAAGAAAATAAGCTCATTTCTGCCTAAATCTCAAATTCCAAGTGGCGGTTATGCCTCTAGGAACACTAGGGGATAACCCTCCTCTCCACTAAGACAACCTTATAAAGTTTTGGCAAAGCCTGGAGGGTCTGCCTATTTGATGGTGGACTGAGGCACATTGGGCATTTTAGAAACTCCTCTGGTCACTGGAGGAGGTGGATATGAACTGTAAATGATCTAAGCATCAAGTAAAGGTGAGAATATCATATGAGATGGGTCAAATCGAATTGCACTTCTCCTGGGAGGCATGGTGAATGTAGAAGGAGTCATATAGGGTTGAAGTCGCTTTATTGTCACCAGAGCTCCCCCAGAAGGAGGTAGGTCGTATGGATTGGGTACATGGTGAGGAAGGAGGTTGTAGAGTTTATTTGGGCTATAATGGAGGTATAAGCTCTTGAACTCCCTACTATAGTCGGTTATGGTTTTAAGAGCAAATTCATTCCTCATTAAGGTTGGATCTAGCCTTTTAACTCTTGACAATTAATCCTAGTGGTTACACAAACTTTTACAGCCATGTTGTCAAGCCAAGTTAAAATGAGGATGGGCTTGAACATATCAATGCTAAAAGGGTCTAGTCCATCATATATTGACCCAATCGAGCTAGGTTTTGACATTTGGGTAATGTGGAAGTCCACATGTCATTGAGGTGGACTTTTTTAAGCCATGTCAAAGGGAATTCAACTAAAAATAGGTTTATGTCAAGGTTTGACTAAATCAACCATTCAAAGTATACCAATCCCAGTCACTATGGTGATGTCATTATGGGTCTATGGTCACAATCTTGGGTCATGATGAACACTGGTTCACCTAGTTGGTTTTAAGGGTACACCTATGCTCATTTCAAGTTAGGGTTGACCAAGTAAACCTTGGGTGATCTTGCCCACACACCAAGGTGAAGTATGTTGGAACATGCATTCTAAATCTCTTAGTTTGAGAATAAAAATCCTATTATGTATTTCATCATGAATATTTTGTGTTTATAATGTTCAGAAAATACAGGTACAATACCATACTGAATGCATACAAGTAAATGTAATGCAAAGATGGATATCGTGCTCTAAATTATGTCCCACTATGGGGCAATAACATCTAGCACTAGCTATAAAGATCGTGATAGTGGGACATCTGATAGAACACTTTCAAATGAAACCATTGTCGAGAGAAACAGAGCTATTTTGTAAAGAGGTTAACATTTGGCGTTAACATTAACGAGTTGTAGTAACTGAAAGGCATGCCCAGTGATCATCTGGCTGAATGAAGATCCAAATGAAGCTTGTGATCTATGTGATGGCGGGAGAAAGTATTGCGCTAATTCGACGCGGTAACTCTATCGATGCACTTTAGCGATTGCCTAAAATATGAGACGCAACTACCATTTCTGGATGACTGGCGTGTGACACGCTTACCATTATGGGCAGTATGGGACGGTAATACATACCGATGGTGCTAGCTCATAGTTTCTATTTAAATGGCCGCTCCACTCTTTCATTTTAAGAATTATTGACCCACAACTCTGAAGTTACTTTTGTAAGGCCTCATCCCAAATATTGAGATCCATCCCTACAACCCTCTTGATCATTAAGGAGATATCACGAAGGAGCACTTCATCAAAGATATTTTACATGAAGCACAAATGCGACTACAACATCGATCTCTTTCGTGCTTTCTCTCTCGCCAACAGATCTCCCATAAGGGTTTATTTATAAAAATTCTATTTTTCCTATCTTATATTTTTTTTTATTTTCTTCTGGTTATGATCTTTGTGTAACGGTAGATAAATTCGCTCATTTTGGCGACTAGGTTCTAGAGTGACTTAAGAAAAAATTTGCATGTGTATTGGTGATTACGTCTGTGTGTGACTCTGGGAGGAATTTACATCTTGAGTGAGGCAACTAGATATAAGGATTAGGTCTAAGGGGTTTCCTGAGGCTTATCTAAGAAGAGATAGGATATGACCAATCAATCTTTAGGGAGAAGAGTCAGTATTAAAACAAAAGGAGTTTTGTATTCATCGTCTTGATCTTTAGCATTATGAATATCAATTTTTGTATACATCTTTAATTGAAATAAAAATTATGTCTCTTTTTTTCTTTATAAATATATCTTTGTTTAATTTCAAGTTATAATCTTTAAAAGCTTTTATATTGATAAAGGAATTTTTAAATACCCTTATCCCCCCTCCCCAAGGGTGCCTCATAATCCAACATGGTAAATTCCCTTGGGACCTAGTTAGGATCAAAAGGAGTCCACTAGAATTGGTAAGGACTTTTAGGCCCATGTGAATTCACTAAGTCTAAGTTAAGCTTGATCAATCCCTAGGGTGTGAGATGATCCTAGTGGGGTTTAGTTCAACTCATTAATTAAACTTATATAGCTCATGGGCCAAAGCAGTGTCACCCTGATGATCCTGCAACCTAGGTTTCCACCTACATACTTAGGGGTTCACTAGGACCAACTATGGCTCACTAGCTCTCCTGGCTAGGGTTTCAAACTGCTAGGCCCCTTTAAAAATTTTAGGATGTTACATATATGGCTAAGGATTGAAGTGTGTTTGGCATCCTATAAGTGAAAATTGACTTATTTGTTATCGTAGTCTTATCACAATATATAAAGCCAATGTGATTACTACATACCCAAAATTTGGTTAAGTCATTATCAACATAATGTATTAGTATAGTTGATGTCTAACAAACATATAATATGGATTGAATTTTTGAGTTGACGAATTGTCGATTGCATGATTATTTTAACATTATGACTAGTGAGTGATTGTGAGATGTGGACACTCTTAAGGTTGAGACATTAACATATTGCTATATTTCATAGAACTTAAGCTATTTTAATATCCTCCATATTTGTTATTTACTCTCGATCGTATTGCTATCTATTGTGATGTTCTAACACTTACTATAACTCGGCTTTTGGCTCCACTTCTTCCGAGCATTTTTTTCACTTAGTCAATTTTTATATTAAGCCTATATTTTCACAATCATCAAAAGATGTATCAATGGACACATCATCTGCAACATGATAGTCCCTGCAGTGTACCTGATAATAGAGCATCCCCCTAGGTACAACCTGTGAGAGATGTGATAAATTAATAAATTTACTCGGCTTTGTTAATTATTCCATCAAGTTTATGGTAATCTTTTTAGACCCAAATGAAGACTTAAACATTGTGTGTATTACATTAATGTGTTGTGAGTTCTTCGTGCACATGAACTTTTTGTTCTACATTTTTTCCAATTTGATACTTTTTGGCTCATAGATTGACTATTAGTTATATGCATTCAAGCATGATTTGACTTTTGTTATTTATATCTCTTATATAATGCAAGGGAAGACTAACCCGACAGTGACTCCAAGTTGAATGCATGTTGTAGTAGAACAAAGCATAAGCCAGGATGTACAATATTTTTTTCTTGCACTAGTTATACATCCTATTCAAGTTGAGTGCATTGGACATAAGATATCACAGTTTGGTATGACATTACAAAAGTGAAAGCCTTACGACAATAATGTGAACATTATTTCTCCATCACAAGCCAAAATGCATATTATTTCTTTTCTTGGACAAGCCAGAATGTACATTACATTGGAGTAGGGCAATGCACAAGCCAACATGTACATTACATTGGAGTAGGACAACACATAAGCTAGAATATACATCATTATTTCACTCACTAGCTATACATCCTATTCAAGTTGAGTGCATTGAACATAAGATATCACGGTTTGGTCTAAGATTACAGAAGAGAAAGCCTTACAACAATAATGTGAACATTATTTCTCCATCACCATATTTGGTTTCAAAATGTCAGCACAATCATCTATGGACAGTAAATGCCAATGATTGTGAATAATCCTGTATAAAAAAATTAGTTCTAAAAATGTCATATACGTTATAAACATAATTAAAATATCACCATTATGCTTAATAATAAAATTTAAATAGTGACCCCTTAAATACTGAACAATGCCTCACCCAATTATTATGCTGGGGGCAGAAATAAATAGGACTAGAATAGTAACTGGTGGCATAAACAATGAAGAAAACAAGAAATTAGTTTCTCAACTTTAGTTTTTTTAATCAGTCCCTAATTTTTATTTTGTTGCAACTAATTAGTCCCAAAACTGTATTGATTTTTTGAAATAAGCACCTAAACTTTTTTTTACAAGAAATCTGTCCCCTCAAATTCTTAAATTATTTGAAATTATTCCTAAACTATAATTCATTTAGTAATAAACATTATATTACTTTTTTTTTACCTTATTACATTATTTTTGTTTAGAGTTTGGAGTCATGGAGCCTCTTGAGGCTTCTAGGGCAACCCTTTTTCTGAAAATATTCGTGTTATAATGAAAACCCCCAAAGAAAATGAGTATTTATAGCTCTCTTTGAGTTATATTCTACTGTAGTGGCCATCATCATGTGGTATGGTTACAATCTGAGTCCCCATAACTTTTTCACCCATCAGAACGATAAGGATTTCCTTATTTAGGTTAGAGATAACACTTGACAATGGAGAGCTATCTCATGGCGGTAGTAAACTTGAAAATTTCAACTTATATTTCCCTCTAACCCGTGTTACAATGCATTACTGTTATAATAAAACTATTGTTGAGTGATATATCTTATCACGAAGCGATATCACTGCTCTTCTTTGCTCAAAGCCACATTGAGAAACATTATTGGCATAATAAGAGTTTCAAGCTATTACGGGGATGTAAGGACTATCACTGATTCTATCATCATTTTTTAGTTACTTTGGTAACTTTTAAATTCAGCAATATTCTAACTACAAGTCATCATACACTGTGATATCGTTAGGCGGTAGGTGCTATCACTGGTGGTAGGCTATAAAGTTGGTCTTTGACTCACCATTTTAGTTCGATACTTGGTGTAACATTTGCAATGGCTTGTATTCTATGTGATTCATGAAGCTGCACATTGTGAAACACATACAAAGATAGATCAAACACAAATCAAGATTTGCTATTCTTAAACCCAAGGTTTGTCGTACATGATGTTTCCACCCATGTTCCAACAAACTCTCATTTTGATAATAATAAATCCTGAGATTAGTAATAAAAAATACAGAAAATATGTTCATAAAGGTGTGCATATGATAATCATTCAAAAATAAGTTTTGACAAATATAAGAAATTCATGTAAGCATTACTAATACAAGATTGATGAAGCTCCCGTTAATGATCTCTCCCCCTAATTTGTGATCTCTCTCTAAGTAAACATGTTGGAAATTTCCCATTAGGTAGACTAGATTCATCGACGTCCCAATGAAGTCATACACGAATATTTGAGTCAAGACATCTCAGTGAAGTCATACGCTAATTTGTGATCTCTCCCTAAGTTTTCAACATTCATATATTACTCCTATGGTTGGAAATCAAATGAATTTCACCAATAAAATTATTTAAGTCTAGAAAACCGAACTTTCAAATTCTTAAAGTGTGGGGGTACTTAGCTAAAGTTTTATTCTCAAAATAAAAATAAAAATTAGTCTTAAGATAATTAATCTTATTTTTATTAGTTAATAGTACAAATGCATTTTTCATTACTAATTATCAAATAAATGAAATTTCTAATAACATTATTTTAGAAGTCCGTGACTGCCTTGAAAATAAAAACAAAAGAACACATATTAACCTTCTATTATAATGATATTTTATATTTGCCTATCAATTATCTTATTGATTATTTTAATTGATTCTAATATATCTAATTTAAGGATGAATAAGTTTATGAGATTCAGGTACAAGTTCATAAAACAAAAGAAGGAAGAGTGTGATATCATAACATATATAAAGTCAGAATTAGATCTGACTGATAATCTCACAAAGAGTTTTGTCCCAAAATGAGATAATCAAATCATCGAGGGGAATGAGGCTTAAGACCGAATAAGGTTGCTACCAATGGTGGATACCCAACCTATGTGATTGAAGATCCCATGAATTAGGTTCAATGCGATAGAAACGAAACTGTTTATGTAGCCAAGTGAGGAGCACAAATTAGAGAAGATAGATGTATCTTTCTCTCCTCATTCCTGTGGTGAAAAGTTGTAACATCCATAATTTTGATTCGAAAATTTAATTTGATTTTAGGGCGTGACCTCGTGCGATCTTGATTGAGTCAGCTTCTTGTGAGGTACTAGTGTTGTTATGGTTAATTATTATTATACTTTAAATCTACGGGTTAAACAATACATCAATTTAAAAAGGTGAGTGTTATCTGCACTACAGTTTTGGTTATCCGCATTTTTTTTTCCCAATTTTTCGCGCCTTTTAGAAATACGTCTTGTACAAGCATTTTTACGAAAAGTGTTCAACACCAAAGTTGTAGATCTCATCGAGATCTACAACTTTCGTGTTAAACACTTTTCCTGAAAATGCATGTACAAGACGTATTTCTAAAAGGCGCGAAATCTGGGTGTATTTCCAAAGTACGTCTTGTACATGCATTTTCAGGAAAAGTGTTCAACACGAAAGTTGTAGATCTCGATGAGATCTACAACTTTCGTGTTGAACACTTTTCCTGAAAATGCATGTACATGACGTATTTCCAAAAGACACGAAAAATTAGGAAAAAAATATTTGCGAATAACCAAAACTGCAGTGCGGATAACAATCACCTTTAAAAATCATTGAAATACTTTCTGTGCGGGTTAATGTTGGTGCGGGAACGTTGCACGTTGAAAAATAGTAATTAGCTTTTGTATTGCCTAAATTCCCTAGAAATAATAAAATATAAAGAAGGGGGCCAACAGTGTTTCTGTTCAGAATCATGCACAGTTATGTCCGCCTTTTAATTTTCTCCCAAGCGGCGTTTAGGGTAAAGAAGTTTATAACTGCCTCTCCCATATTTATTTGGCGTAACTCCTGTCGATAGTTACAGGAACCGCCAATCTCATGTCTTTTCTCTCTTCTCAATCGAGTGAAAGCCCTAGACATCGCTCAGGAGAGCTCTTCGCTCGTTTCCAACCCCGGCTCTACTCCCCATTGGAAACGTGAAACCTTGTCGCTTCCTAAGAAGGTTGGACGACCCCCTTCCGCTCATTCTGCCCGTTAAGAAGGGGTTCCAGTCGGCAACGTCTGGCTGTCGTTTCTTGATACGACCCGTTCTAATGTGAAGCGATTTCTCTCTTAGTTCTTTTTGGTCCGTCCTCACTTCCCAGTTGTTTGATGAGATGAGGGTTAAAGTTTTCCATTTCAGTTGTGCTCTTTTTCATTAACAGGGGTTTTGAAGTCTTCTTCTTCAATTCAAGGGGCAGCATATCCTTCTGGGTTTATTTTTCCTTTCATAGTAAGCAATCATAATTTTTCATTCGATAAAATAAGGGATTTTGCAATTTTAAAATCCTATTATGGGTAGGGGTTGGTTTCAGTCCAGTGTTATACTTGTAAAAATTTTATTCTCTTCTTTGGCTAATCTGTGAGAGTTTAGGGTGATAATTTCCAAACCCTAGGAATTTGACTGTCAACTAAATAGAGTGTTATTTTCTCTTAAGATCAAAGATTGACTTTGTGTAAATCGGAAAAGGTTTCGAGAGACACGAGTTAAACTAAGAGGTGCCATGCCGCCGTGTCAAGTTTACGAATGACACAATACTGCTGTAAGAAATCCTTATTCCTTTTGGCTAGACATATCAAATAGCTTGTATAGTAGTGGAATGTGTAGATCAGTAAAATTAATATTGATGCATGGAACTGCTACTGTTGTTAGAGTCTGGTAGTTCTACTATCACCTAGTTATTATATGTGGTTCAGAATTAAATTATAAACATCCCAAACAGATAGATCATACGAACCTCATTATAAAAATGATTGTAAAGTTTACGAACATGAGTTATTGACTTCAATAATATGTTTTTTAGTCGAATAAATCAATATGATGAACAAACATTATCATGCATATATGTTCCCAAGTAGAGTAGTAGTAGATAAAATATGGTTAGTGGGCACGGTTGAGGTCTCCTCCCATGTTTGATAGAGACGCACTATTTTTATCATGGATTATAGTGTAGCTTATGAGTTTTAGTGTTTGGGAGATGTTATCCCGTTTTAGAAAATTAGTAGATTTGAGTCTGTATTCGTGTGACATTAGAACACTTGAGTTCGTTAGTAGGACGACTGATTGGTTGTTAAATTAAGTTGGGGTGTCAGCGCATTCAAATCCATTATTAGGGAGTTTTGTTTCTAGAATTTATTTGATATCTCTCTTGTATTTTTCTGTTATTTTTGGTAATTCTTTCTTCTAGCATAGATGAATTCTCCTCTTTATTGATAACTAGATTTGTGTGTGGCTTAGAGGGTAATTCACCTCTTTCATAGGCAACTAGATTTAGGTTATAGATCTAAAGCGTGGTTTGGGGCCTATCTATGGAGAGATAGGCTAAGGAAAATTGGTTCGAGGAGCTGGTCGACATAGAAAACCAAAAAAAAAAATTCCACTCATCGCCTTTATTTCTAGTATTACTGAAAACATATTTTGTAATCACATTTGTCAGTAATAAAATATTGTCTTTCTCATTTCTTTATAAATAAATTTATTGCTAAATAAAATATTGTCTTTCTCATTTCTTTATAAATAAATTTATTGCTAAATTTCGAATTGAGTTAAGTCAAGTTTTTATTAATCTTGAACAACTTTGATTTTTAAAACACTTATTCAACCTCTCTCCTCAAAGTGTGCTTCACGATCCAATAGGGAGTTGTCGTTGCGAGCAATTTTGTGTAACCGTTCATGGCAAACTTCTCATTCCCCTCACTTCTCTCTCCGACTCTTTGTGGCTAGTAGTTGGTTGCTTGCAGTCTCTAATTACTCCGCTCATTAAAGGATTGCAGCTGAGTTTGGAGGTTGGAGACACTTTTGTCCCCAACAACTCGAATATTGCGAGGGGATCATAGCAGGGTTGTCGGAATGAAGTCCCATCGAGTCTTCACCAAAAGAGGCGGTCTTTGCCTTATTTGATACCCAGGTCCACCTTGCGTGGAGTCGATGCTCGACTCTCTTCAATGAGTCGCTGACAACATGAAAAAAGGGATTAATTCATAGCAGCGAGGTTGCAAATTACAACACCACAATCCAATTACAAGTTATGGAGATCTTGAGGCATCGTCAGGTAGCATAGATCCGACCAGACCTAGGCTCTGTTTGGGAGGACTTATTTTCATCGGTCAAGCGTTGCGACCGCATGAACCGGGCCTTAATTAAGGTTCGATTCATGCGGTCGCAACCGCTTGACCGGTGAAAATAAGTCCCCCCAAACGGAGCCCTAGTGAAAAGCTCGACTCGGAAATGCCGAAGATCTATTTCATGGCCACCTGCTTTGCTACCTAAGAAAGAACATGTATATTACTACCGATCTGATACAAAGAGTTCAATGCTAAAAATACCAAATTATGATTGATCTTCCCCTCTATCACGCTCCTTACAGCAAGCTAGCAGTAAGCTAATCAGAGAGGGGTGTCGAAGGATGGATTGTCTCCTCCTCACATTTGAAAATATGAGATCGCCTCATGGGTTTTTCCACCGAGACGGGTTGCGCTTCTTCCTCTTAAAGCTATAATATTAGTTAGTAGTAAGGTCCTTAATTAGAACTCATCTTGAAAAAATAAAAATCATAGAGGTCAAGGGGATATGAGCAATAGATACAAAGGATGAGCCTGCTCGCCGAGTCCTTGGTCTCGCTCGATTTTTTGGATCTCGCGTCGAGTCTGAAAAAGCAGAGATTGTGTGTGACACTTAGGCTCTGTTTGGGGGAACTTATTTTCACCGGCCAAACGGTTGCGACCGCATGAATCAGACCTTAATTAAGGTCCGATTCATGCGGTCGCAACCGCTTGTCCGGTGAAAACAAGTCTCCTCAAATGGAGCCTTACTCATTAAGACTAATGGAAGACATCCAGTTAAGAAAAGACTACAAAAAAGTGACCCCCCCCCCCCCCCCCCCCCCCCCCCCACACACACACACCCCGTGAGGAGAGGCTATATTCATCTGGCTTGGAAAATATCATCACCTCATCAATCAATGAATTAGCTCACATCACCTCGTCGACGAGTAGGCACATCACTTGATTTGAGAGTGGGAGTTCCTATATACTCTTGAGTGTGTCCCGGGATCTCCTAGTGGTAGCTAGTAATCTCTAAGAAATTAAAACACTTTTTTTTTCTTTTGTTCATTCTCATATTTGTGATTAATGTTTCAATGGGCTTGATAGGGTCCCCATGAAATTTCCGAGCCGAGTTGGTCCAAGTATAAGAGAGCCTAACCGGACCAGTAGCACGCAGAGAATCGCAAGCACCCGAGAAGATCAGGAGAACGCGTCAGGCCTGCACCCGAGCGCGCACGTCCACGCCGCGTACGGTCAGTGAGCGCGCCCACGTGGCCTGCGTGCGCGTTCGCAAGGCTTGTGTGCGCGCTCACGTGGCCTACGTGTGCACGCGGCCTGCACGTGCACGACCTGTGCACGCGCATCACGCAAGACCGTGTGCGGAGGGTCCACACAGACATCCCCCGCGCGCCCGCGCCCGTGCCCACGCCCGGTCAGCCTGTGCGGCCCCCAGGCCGCGCCTCGCGCGATCGAGCGCTGCGCACGCGTCGTGCTCGCGTGCCACCGGTGTCCCACACCTCCACTTGTGACCTCTGCCGCTTCCGACTGCCGCCTCCTCCTTTGGGCACCTTGCCCGAGCCGCCCGAACTGGCCGGGGGAAGGGGCACTCTCGTCATTTCGAAGTAATCTACATTATCGAAATGGAGGGACGCCATTCGCCAGCACAAATCACTCGCCGACACAATTACCACTGTGACCCTCCAAAAAACTATAAATAGGACCCTAGGCCTTCATTTCAAGCCAAACAAATCCAGAGGCTCTATGGACTTAGACAGATCCTCCGCCCATGAATTCACTCTGCTCTCCTCCTTAAGCTATGGTTTCCTCACGCCTCAAGTGACATCAACCGCCTCCGCGAGAGCGCTCCCATCTAAGCTCTACATCAATGAGAGCGCTCCCTCCAGAAGCTCCATGAAATTAGAAGATTTTCCAGGTGGAACGCTTCCACCGAGTTTCCGTGAGTTCAACGTCATCTCAAGGCCGGTGCGCTTCCATCGAGCCTCCGAGAACTTAGTCGTTTCCTCCTCGTCGCATTTCATTCTCTACACTTGTAACGGAGTAGCGCCCTGTCACCCTCCGAGATCAAACTCCAACCTTTGTAAACACACGAGGTCTAGTGAAATTTGACTCGACACAGATCCGACCATATTGTTTTTCACCCTTTCCCGATTTTCCACGTCAAAAAGCCTTCTTGTCATTTGCTGCAGTTTTATTTAATTGTATGCGCGCCTGGTTCGATTCCGAGCTAAGGCTGCCCGATTCTCCGGACCGGGTAAAAAGCCGGGTGACCCGCAATAGTTTGGCGCTATCAATGGAAAAGTATTACCAGAAGCTCTGATAAGTCTCAACATTCCCCGACCAGCAGCAATAACTAGAAGAAGTACGCGCACTATTAACGGCATGACCCCAGAAGAGCGCCCTGAAGCAGCCACGACCAACTCACTCGCGGGCAACGCTCCGCTACCCAATGGAATGACCGCCGCAGTCAATCCCATAGATACGGTAGAAGAGCGTTCCTGGCTGATGGAGGAATGTCAGACTGAAATGCTCACCCTCTTATAGAGGATGAAAGTGTCCAACCCTCCCCGCGCGGGAACGTGCGAGGCGCGACCAGAGGCAGCCCTAGAGCACGTCCCTCGTTAGGGCACGACCCACCTGGAGGATCTCCTCGTCGAAGAACTCCGATGAAGCAAGCTCTATGCATGCCCCTCGGAGGCCAGAGCCCCGAGCCGATGCTCAACCTGACCCTCGACCGATGGAAGTACATGCCCGACAAGGCAACCGCGAACTCACCCTCCAAGAGGTCCGAGACATGATAGAGGAAGAGTACGCCCAGGAATGGCGCCGCCCTGTAAATGCACGTTGCCCCTTCTACCATAGGTCCCCGCTCGCTCCCCAAGTCATGGCGCACCATGTCCCGCACGGGTTCAAGCTACCGCATTTCTAGGCCTTCGATGGAGGAGAGGACCCATTAGAGCGCTAAATCATTTCGAGACAATCATGCGCCTCTTCAGCATGCCAGATCAACTGTTGTGCCAAGTCTTCCCCACTACTCTGAAGGGGCAAGAACACACGCGGTTCCACTCCCTGCAAGAGGGGGCAATCCACAACTTTGGGGAGCTCACCCTCCCCTTTGTCGATCAGTTCATAGTCAACTGACGGATCGTTAGAGATCCCTCACATCTCTCTGACATCCTCTAAAATGAGGGAGAATCGCTCAAGGATTTCTTCCTTCAATTCACCTCCGAGACACGACAGATCCCAGGAGTAGACCCGGAGCTTCTCTGCAACGTCTTCCTCGAAGGACTCCGCCCAAGCGGATTCTACTCTGCCCTAATAAGGGAGATAGTCCCCAGCTACGCCAACCTTGTTCACCGAGTCAAAGAACAAATCGTGGCTGATAAAGCCATCAAAGCCCACCACCAACAATTTGAAGGGTCTGCCAAGCAGAAAAGGGAGTTGGAACTCGCGCCTCTAACACACCGTCGGAACGACGACCTCCGCAATACTTCTCGTCGGGACCAAGGACCCAGCAGGCACTGGGAATTTACCTCGTTGAATACCACCAGGGCACAAGTACTCATGGCCATCCAAGACTCCGGTATGCTCCGACGCCCGAAGCTGTTGCCCCTGAATCGAGGGGACCAAACACAATACTCCTAATTTCACAGCAGGAATGGGCACATCGCGGAGGACTGCACCTGGGTGAAGGAGGAGATCGAGCGCCTCATCCGGCAAGGGCATCTAGAGAGATACTTGCAAAAGTAAGTACCCAATCAGCCCCTATCGCACCAACTGGGACGAGAATATCCCTCGTCACGCCAAGGCGCGCAGAGGGCAGACAAATGGTCGGGGAAGTCAGAACCATCGCCGGCTCGCCCTTCCAAATCCTCTTCGTCATTTAGCACAAGAAGAGCCCAATGCCACAAGGGGATACTATAATAAGCTTCAGGGACGAGGACCTGGAAGGTGTGCGCACGCCACACCAAGACCCCCTCGTCATCAATGCAGAGATCAGCGATCCATGTTTCAGGGTCAAGCAGATATTGATCGACAGTGGGAGCTCGATGGACATCTTGTTCGAATACACACTGCTCAGCATGAAGATCCTACGAGAGCGCCTCGAGCCGGCAACCAGACCGCTATATGGCTTCGACAACGCTCATGTACTCTTACGGGGAACAATCACTCTCCCCGTCACTCTTGGGGAATTCCCTAGGCAAGCAACCTGGGACATCCAGTTCATAGTAGTCGACTCCAATTCTACATACAACGCGATTTTCGTTCAGCCACTCCAATACGCTCTCCGAGGCATTTCCCTCCATTCTTCACCCGACAATGAAGTTAGTCACCCCGGGTGGAGTAGGTGTCGCGTGAGTCAATCAGTAGGCAGCATGACTTTCTTACCTTCAGCAAGCGCATCCCGGGTAGGACTAGCGATAAGGAAGTTTGAGCAAGGCTAAGCTGGCGTGCCTCTACTGTTTACTGCTTTCCCTATTTCCGTCTTGAAGAATAAGCCTTGAAGGTGGACTTAGGGGTGAAACTCAGATCGGTTCGGTTCCAATCAGAACTAAGAACCGACCCGTGTAGGTTCGGTTCCAAATTTTTGGAGCAGGAACTGACCCATGGTTCTAAATTATAGAACCAGAACCGAACCAAAAATATTGGTTTAGTTCCGGTTCGGTTCTCGGTTCCTTAAATTTAGTGTGTAAATATGTTGCATTAGAAAAAAATAAATGCAAAATCAATGTTTATAAATTGAAGAAACTAAGAGAACTTAAGCTTGCATGGCTCCAAAATCATCAAGATTTTTTAGATTAATAAATATATTTAATAATCTCATCATACAACATTTCATATTCAAAGATTCTAACAATTAAACAAAAATTCAATATTGTCAAAACATGAGTAAATAGTTTATAAAATTACACATGAAATATTTCTATCAAACTAATTATTCATCAATCTCTTTCAAAAGCCTCTTGCTCACAATAAATATATTTTGACACTTAAATTCAATAACTCAGTTCTCGGGTCGGTTCTGGGTACCCGAGTGTAAGAACCAAGAACCGAACCAAGTAGTCGGTTCTGAAAATTTTGGACCCATAACCGAACCGAGGCACTTAAGAATCGACCCGAACCGCTAGTTTCGGTTCGATTCCGGTCTGATTCTCAGTTCTTCGGTTATTTTTGCACACCCCTAGGTGGACTCACGAGCACATGTATCTTCCTTTTCAATAATGCTGCGTGTATTTTTTCTTCCACCGCAAACGGACCATTGTAAGATGAGATTGGCGAAAGCCTTTCAGCACCTCCCGGGCGAGATTGGTGAAAGTATTTCTGCACCTTCACCCGGTCCTCCCATGCGAGACAGATAAAGGTCTGCCTGCACCTCCCAGGTGAGATGGACAAATGTTCATCTGCACTTTTGCTTGGACGAATCCCGATTCTCCTGAAGCGCGAACGAACAAAGGTTCTTCACCACCTCCACTCGGACGGACCCCGGTCCTCCTGAGGCATAAACGAATAAAGGTTATTCATCCCCTCCACTTGGATGAACCCTGGTTATCCTGAGGTGCGAATGAAGAAAGGTTCTTCGCCACCTCCACCCGGACGGACCCCAATCCTCCGGAGGCGCGAACAAACAAAGGTTCTCTGTTATCTCCACTTGGACGAACCCTGATTCTCCTGAGGCACGAACAAACAAATATTATTTGCCACCTCTACCCGGACGGACACCGGTCCTCCTGAGGCACGAACGAACAAATGTTCTTTGTCCCCTCCACTTAGACGAACCTCGATTCTCCTGAGGCGCAAACAAACAAAGGTTCTTCTCCACCTCCACCTGGACGGACCTCAATCCTTCTGAGGCGCGAACAAACACAGGTTTTTTTGCCACCTTCACTTGGACGAACCCTGGTCTTCCTGAGGCACTAACGGACAATGGTTCTTCGCCACCTTCACTTGGATGAACCTCGGTCCTCCTGAGGCATGAACGGACAAAGGTTCTTCATCCCCTCCACTTGCTTGGACAAACCCCGGTTCTCCTGAGGCATGAACGAATAAAGTATCTTCGCCACTCTCATCAGGACGGAATCCAGACCCCCTAAGGCACGAGCAAGCAATGGCTCCCCACCCCCTCCGCATGGACAAACTTTGGTTCTCCTAAAAGTACGAACAAAGGTTCCCCACCATCCTCGCTCAAGGTACGGGTAAGCGGGGGTACATCGCCTCCGCATCCTCAGCGGCCATGGCTCTCCCAAAAACGCAAGTATGCAAACAATGCTCAAGCAAAGTGCAACTCTATCCAGAAGAATACGTGCACCAAAAATACAACCAAAGCAAACAGATCCAAAAGCAAAAAGGGTCTCCACTCAAATGAAAGGTGTTGCATTGACTATATCATCATAAAAAGGAAAAAACGTGCAATGATGTGAAAGCACGCCTACAATGCAAAACAAGAAAATAAAAACAAACTTGGGAAGAAGTCGTCCGAAGGATCATCCCTCCACGGCAGTATCAACGTCATCATCCAAAGCATCCTCCATGCCCAGGGTATCACGCTCCGGAAGCCTCCGAGCCGCTCTAAACCCCTTGTCGAAGCCCAAGGAGTACGCAGCTGCGTGATCATCCTATACAAGCGGAAAAACCTCCATCGCCATCTTCTCGGAGCGCGGCACCTCCGCAATGCGGGACCGCTCCACCTCAAAGTCGTGGGAAGCCCTGTACTCGACCACTGCAGCTATACACACGACCTCAACCTCCTCCCGCTAAGAAATCAGCCGAGCGTTCTCTTCCTTTAGCTGCTCGATCACCGCCTCCTGCTGGAACCTCGCAACATCAATCACATCGGTACGACGAACCGCCTTTGCAAGAGTCACCTCAAAAGAAGCCAACCTACCGCAAAGAGCGCTGATCTAAAAATCGGCGGTGCTTAGCTTGGCCACAACACAAGGCAAAAGAGGGAAAGTACTAGGAGTATCTGACTTACCTTTTGGAGAATCACCTGGTAAGCAGAGAACTCTTGCTCCTTCCCCCTCCGTGTCTCCAACGGCGGCCCCGGGTCCACTCGAGAAGCTGACACGATTGCAGGAACCTCTGGTGCATCCTCAGTCTCCGCAGGCGGCAGATCAATAACCAGGTTATCTGGACAATCGTCGTCAATGTCAATAACGACCTCGGGGGAAGTAGGGGACGACTCGCCTTCTCCCCGCCGCTGCGAAAAGTCCAACTTTCTTTTCTTGCCTCGCTCTAAGGGCACGAAACAGCTCCGCTCCACATCCGTCGAAAGGCCCACTAGAACTAGCTGCTTCTCGACAACGAATGCACTTATCTCGAAAAGAACGTCACTAAGCTTACACAGATCCTCGAAGCCCAGTAATGGGGTAAAGTCATGCTCTTTCCCCTTCAAATGACAGTAGCAGTCAGGAGGGTCATTCCAGACCTTAGGAAGCTCCCCTGGTTCCTACCAAACCCATACAACGTCCCCCATGGCGATGATCTATCTTGTTATCAAATGACAACAACCTCTTGTTGCTTCGAACTTCAACCCGGTCGCCTGAACCAAGGCAGATCTCCCACCACTCGCAAAAGAGGCGGACCAACATCCGAGAGTCGTGCTCTCGAAAAAAGCAGAGTAGCCTCATAATCCTTGTCAGACCACAAGAGAAAACCGCATCACAGGGACGCCGCAGAACCGTAGTGCGACAATTGCCTCCTCGATAGGAGGGATTTGAAAGCCCGCCTTCAAGCACCCCTCCGTAATCGTGAAGTGGCCCTTTGGAGGGTGTTGAATGCGCTTCGACAGGGATGAGATTACAATCTCCAAATCCTACAAGATACCAAATCGATTCCTCTAACTGCATTCGCGGGTAGGGTTCAAAGTCGACAGGAGACACATTGATCGCTACGGAACAACACCCTTCGACACCTTCAAAAAAGAAAGAGAGACAGGCGTCAACATAAAAGCAAGCCAAAGAAAAAGACCCCTCGCTCGTGGGAACCGACACGGCCGCAAAGGCGGACCCGAACGCGAGCAAGCGGACAACCCGGCATAAGCAACCACCGTGCGAACCCACGCGGGTGGCCCTGACTGCGGTTGCCCGCAGGCGCAGCCGGCCTTGCCCACCCTCGCACGCACACGCAGCTGGCGCGACCAACCCCACGCGCATCCGAGCACGTACGCGGCCAGCCCCGAACGCGCGCGGGCCGCCTCGGACGCAACCAGCCTCACACACTCCTGCGTGAACGCGCTGGCGCGGCCAGCCCCGCACGCATCTGTGTACGCGCGGGTGCAGCCAACCCGGCACGCAAGCGGGCCGCCTTGGGTGCATCAAACTTCGCGTGCGGGCAGCCTCCCCTCGTGCGCCGCCTCCGCTCCCGTCGTCACTTCCATCACACCAACGCCGTTTCGCAAAGGACTTTCATTGGCAGCTTCTCCCGCTCGCCTCGCTCCACATTTACAAGTCGTAGAAAAAACTAACCTTCTTCGAGGGAGACATGACGACCGTGAAAATCCGCTAACTCCGAGCCAAAGTCCGCAGGCTCCAAAATCTTTGCAACCGCATGAGAAAAGAACTAAATGATTCTCTCTAATTTATAGACCCCATAGGAGGAATCATAATGGAAGACGTTCAGATTTGCAGGATATTTCTTGCAAGATTTTCTTGTCTCAAAACAGACAACGAATAAACCTCAACAGTCGACCGATATCTCATAAAGTATGTCAGGTAATCTTCTGATGACTGGAGCGTTCCAGGAGATGCTAGAAATTTAGACATTCATCTCTTTGCGGACCATGACTCGCAAAAATTTGGGGGCATTTGATAGGGTCCCCATGAAATTTCTAAGCCGAGTCGACCCAAGTAAAATGGAGCCCAATCAGACTAGTAACACGCAGAGAACTGTAAGAACTCGAGAAGGCTAGGAGAATGTGCTAGGACCGCGACTGAGCGCGCATGACCACGCCTTGCACGGCGAGCGCGCCGCGCGCAAGACCGCGCGACGCGCGCCCATGCGGATGACCCCTGCGCAGCTAGGCTCGGCTAGGCCGCGCCCCACATGGCCGTGCGCCACGCCCGCGCGCGCCTGCAGCCCCTGCCTTCGCCGACAACCTTCGCCGCTTCCGGCCGCCGCCGTCTCCAGGCACCTTGCTCGAGCCACCCGAACTGCCCGGGGGAAGGGGAGGCACTCTCGTAATTTCGGAAAAATTAGCAATCCACGTGATCGAAATGAAGCAACGTCATTCGCCAACACCAATCACTCCCGTACGCAATTACCACCGTGACCCTCCAGAAAACTATAAATAGACCCCCAGACCTTCATTTCATGTCAAGCAACTTCAGAGACAAGATAGAGATTTGAGATTTTCCGGCGAGATCGTTGACTTAGACCGATTCTTCGCCCAAGAATTCACTCCGCTCTCCTCCTTGCGCTACGGTTTCCTCACTCCTCAAGTGACGTCAACCGTCTCGGCGAGAGCGCTCTCATCTAGGTTCCGCATCAATGAGAGCGCTCCCTCCAGAAGCTCCGTGGACTTGGAGATTTTCCAGCCGGAATGCTTCCACCGAGGTTCCGTGAGTTTAACGTCATCTCAAGGTCGGAGCGCTTCCATCGAGACTCTGTGGACTTAGTCGTTTCCTACTCGTTGCGTTTCATTATCTACACTTGTAACGGAGCAACGATCTGTCGCTCTCCGAGATCAAACTCCAAGCTTTGTAAACACACGAGATCTAGTGGAATTTGGCTCGGCACAGTTTCAACCACGTGGTTTTTCACACTTTCCGGTTTTTTCACGTCAAAAAACCTTCTTGTCACTTGCTGTAGTTTTATTTAACTGTTTGCGCCTCCGGTTCGACTCCGAGTTAAAGCGGTCCGATTCTCCGGACCGGAAAAAAAGCAGAACGACCCGCAACAGGGCTAGTAAACCTCACCATACTCTAGTTCGGATTTTGCCAGCACAATTCTCAGCCCCAACCTTAGCAATTATTGAAAAATTTCTATTTGGGAGTTTTTAACAAAGTAGCTAACCGATAAATGCAAAGTAATGAATGCAAAATAAGACCAAGATTAAATTCATAAATAATGAAAATAAGAGAACAGATGACACCCATACAAATAGGCCAGAGATTACTAAAGCTCTATTTGGCATGCGTATTTGATCCGATGAGTTTGGACAAAAACACAACCGTTATAGATATGTTTGTCAAGATTATGGTTATGACACCCAGTACAAAAACAGCCTGGGCTTCGTTTGACAGTGCGGATATGCGCCTGTCACGCGTATCTCACCGCCACGTTGCCTCCGCTCAAGAGCTGGAATGGACGCGGTCGGACGGTAGGACTCCGCCCCGTCACGGGATTTCCGCGAAAATCAACCGCACTGCGAAAACCGCGGTGGCGGTCGGGTAATGCGGTGATTTCCGCGGAAGACCTACCGCCCTGCCAAACTAAGCCCTAGTTTTGAACGTTAATATGCTGTATTTAATATTTATCTATAGCTCTACACTAATATAAATGAAAACTCTGGAGTTCTACAGTGCATCATGTCCGTTATTTTTAGATTTCCTATTTTACCGCCCCCTCCAGCTTCACCATTATATATAAAAATCAAATTTGGATTTGAGCCTACTGTCGACGGAGGAGGCGGCAGCTGCCTCACCGGACCGCACCGCCGAGTCACCGGTGACATCGGAGGGGGTAGGCCGGAGGCGAGCCGGCAAGGCCCTTCCCGTGAGCCCCAGGCTGTTTTCAGCCAACCGTCGCTGGCGGAGGCGGCAGCTGCCTCACCTGACCCCACCGCCGCGGTCGCCGGACGCCGGCGACACCGGTGGGGGTAGGGTGGAGGCGAACCGGCAGGGCCACCGCCGGCGGTGGCCCTGTCGATTCGCCTCCAGCAAACCCCGCCGCCGCGTCCGGCGGTTGGCCTGCCCCCCTCTTCACGTGCACCCCTCCTCTTCCCGTGCACCCCTCCCCCCTCCTCCTCCTCCCGCTTTAATTATCAGGAACTTAAGTCCTAAGTTATTATTTCTATTATTTATATTTATTGATTTATATTATATTATTTATAAAGATTTATTTATATTGTTTATATTATATATTATTTATATTTATATTATTATATAAATATGAGCTTAGGTCTCGGGCGGCCTTCGGCCGCATCCAGGCGGGCTTCACCCGCCTTCTCACAGGCGTGCGCCCGTGCTCGAAGCTCTCGGGTGGCCTTCGGCCGCATCCAGTGGGGCTTCGCCCGCTTCCGCACAGACTTCGCCCGTGCTTGATGCTTCGGGCGGCCTTCGGCAGCATACAAGCGGGCCCCGCTTCCACGTAGTTCACCGGCTCGGCGCCTCAACCGCCACTCGCGGCCCCACAGAGCGTATGCAAAATCAAACAATCATAGGGATCCAGGGGGCCGCGAGTGGCGGTTGCGGCGCCGAGCCGGTGAACTACGTGGAAGAGGGGCCCACTTCTATGCGGCCGAAGGCCGCCCGAAGCATCAAGCACGAGTGAAGTTTGTGCGGAAGCGGGCGAAGCTCGCCTGGATGCGGCCGAAGGCCGCCCGGGAGCTTCGAGCACGGGCGTACGCCGGTGCGGAGGCGGGCGAAGCCCGCCTGGATGCGGCCGAAGGCCGCCCGAGAGCTTCGAGCACTGGCGTAGCCCGTGCGAAGATGCTCGTATAAATAAAAGTGTACTCGCACGTTATCTATCAAAAACATCAATGCCTCTTTTGCAAGAGCGAACATGATGTCAGAGCCTGCCAACCTACAAGTGTTGGTGTTGTGAGCGTCGACTCTGAAGGCGGTGCTAAGCGCGTGGAGATTGTGTACAACGTCAACCATAGAATTGGTGGCCAAATCAAACTAGCAAGGTTATACTCTAATCAACCGTGTCCTATTAGACTCCGTTTCGCACGGTGGCGGCGGTCATGAACAAGGGGGGGGGGGGGGGGGGGGGGGGGGGGGGGGGGGGGGGGGGGGGGAATTGTCATTCGTCCTACCTAAAGAACTTCATCCACTTTCATGAACATGGGGGTGGGGGGGGGGGGGGGTGGTGGTGGTTAAATTGTCATTCGTCCTACCTAAAGAACTTCATCCACTTTTATGTTCAAACAGATGATATTTGTTAGGTGATCATTAACGAATGACGGTTTAATTCAGGAGTTTACGACCACCACCGTGCCAAACGGAGCCTAAGGCTCCGTTTGGGGGGACTTATTTTCACGTCAAGCGGTCACGATCGTATGAACCGGACCTTAATTAAGTCCCGATTCATGCAGACGTGACCGCTTGACCGTGAAAATAAGTCCCCCCAAACGAAGCCTAAATCAGCTCAAATCAGTTAGATTGTGGTTCACATTCCTATGGATACTGCGAAAAACATTGGGGGAGTATTTAGGGCAATTATCTATGTAAAAAAGGCACTAAAACAAATCATAACTGTATTTTTTTTCTAGAGAATTGCTAAACCTGTTGAAATGGGGGACTTCAAATTTGACATATATACAAGATTTAGCCCAAAAATCCTCCGGAGTGTGAGGAAGTCTGACTCTCAATTCTCAAAGTTCATCACCTTTAAATAAGAACCAACAGCCCTGGCTCTTTCATTTGTGAAGCAAAAAGGTCCATGGATTTTGGAAGTATTAACCTAGGATCATGAATTTTTTCCATTATTCTCCAAAACTATTACTTGCAAAGGACAAACTAAGGCTTGATTTGGGGAACTTATTTTCACCGGTCAAGCGGTTACGACCGCATGAACCGGACCTTAATTTTACTCTTTATCAATTATAAATGAGGCTAGATTCAGTGCACTATCTCTCTCCTAATGACTGTTGATAGATTGATTTGCACTATGAATGATAAATCTTGTGTTCAATATAGAATCCTCTATTGACATGCTCTGCACAGGTATTGCAAAAATAAAAAAAAACAACTCAATTGGAATTGGACAAATATCATTTCTCCAAAGATTCTTAAGGGCCCGTTCGTTTGATCGACATTGGTATTCAAGAATTGGCCTTGAGAACACAAAAATCAATACCGTTGTTCGGCTGAAAGACTTTAGGGCGGAATTCGCTTTTGGATCCTAGCTTATCGATATTAAAACCACAAAACCCTCCATCGAATGTTTAGGTTCCGACATAGGTTTTGAGATAGAGCATTCTGGAACTTCGAACCCACCCGAGTGCCGTTTTCACATAAGCACTCATTTTTGGCTGGGAACATTTTCTCCAAGGGGCGTGATTTCGCATGAGAGCGCATTTTTCAAAGGGCATACATTTTTTCGCTGGGACGCACAATTTTCTCCCGGGCTCGCATTTTTTGCTTGGGTGAACAATTTTTCGTCGATGATTGCATTTTTTTTACCGATGACGTTTTTTTTGCCCGGCTGCACATTTCTTCATTTTGGCACAATTTTTTCCCCAGCGAACATTTTTACGGCCGAACACACATTTTATGTCCGGGAGCACATTTTAACGCTCAGGCACCCAATTTTTCGTCCGAATATGCATTTTCCGCAAGGGAGCACATTTTTCCCAGACGTACATTTTTCCTCCTAGGCACACATTTTCGGCCCCGAGGTGCATTTTCTAGATGGACGCACACATGTGTCCTTTTTTCTCTAGGGCGCTCAATTTTTGACCGGGTGCGCATTTTTCACATGGGCACATATATTTTGCATGTGCGTCGGAGACCGCTTTTTAAGCCCGGGAGCACATTTTTCCGCCCGTGTACAAATATTCCTCCCGTACATGTATTTTTCGTCAGGGCGCACATTTTTCGCTCTTGTGTGTAGTTTTCACTCTGTCACATTTTTCGCCAGGGAGATCATTTTTCCACTTGGAAGCACATTTTTACGCCTGAGTGCGCATTTTCTCCAGAGCAAGGAATATTTTGCCCAGACACATTTTTATGCCTGTACGCACATTTTTCGCCAGGACGCGCTTTTTTCCATCACATTTTTTCGCCTGGACGCCTATTTTTTCTCCCTGACACGCATTTTCCGCCCCGTGCGAACATTTTCTGCCCGGACGCGCACGTGGTCTTTTTTCTCCTAGGTGTGCAATTTTTGCCCATGCGCAAAATTTTCGCCCGACGCACAATATTCACATGAGCGCTCATGTTTCGCCCGAGTTTGCATTTATCGCCCGAAGCGTATTTTTCGCACGGAAACGAATTTTTCGGTTGGCATGCATTTTTCGATCGGGCGTGCATTGTTCTGTCTGGGCACTTATGTTCCTCCCAAGCACTCACTTTACTCCCGACACACATTTTTCGCCCGGGCGCACTTTTTTTCTTTTGAGCGCGCATTTTCTGCTCGATCACATATTTTCTGCCTGGGCGTGCGCGGGGTCCATTTTTCGCCTAGGAACTCTTTTTTTTTCTCTCAGCACAATTTTCACCGGCCGCACGCTTTCGCTTGAGCCGATGTTTCTCGCTTAAGTTCAGGTGTTCGTCTGGGCGCATTTTTCCCCGCCACCCGTTTTCACCCGAGGCGCATTTTCACTCGGAAATAAATATTCACTCGGACACATTTTTTAAATCTTTGTTTGTGTTTTCAGCCCGATCGCACATTTTCCCACCAAATGCACATGTCAGGGGGCACGTTTACTGTGTGAGCGCATGTTTTCTCCCGAATCATTGTTTTTCCATTCACATTGGCTTATTGTTTTGTTTTTATGATTTTCTTTACTTTTATTTCTTAAAAGCTAATGTTTTCAATCCAAACAAATAACCGTGACCATTGTCTATTTTTTTGATAAAAAATCATGCAACAAACAAAAAAAATAGAATGAAACTCAAATGTCAATTCCTATGCCTAGTGACATTTGATTGAAAGTCATTTTCTCAAAATCAATACCGTGTAAACAAACGGACCAGAATAAATTGGACATTTTCCTAAGAGTTTGTTCTTTTGCACGAAATTGAGCGCCTAAAATTTGAATTGAAAGTCTAATTACAATTATATCGTTCTTCTGCACGCTTGACGTTAGAATTTAAATTTTAATGAATTCCGTAGAATTCATTTTGAAATAAAGACAGTTCTTTTCAATTTATATAAAAATTGGACAATTCTGGTCGAGACACATTTTTAAGCCCGAGCGCGATTTTTTCGCCCGGACGCGAATTTTTTCTCCCGGGTGCGACTTTTTCCACGCTGGAGCGTTTTTTCCCCCGGACGCGATTTTTTCGCCCGGTCGCTATTTTTCGCCCTGTCGCGCGCGATTTTTTCGCCCAACGCATTTTTTTTAGCTCGGCGCAATTTTATTCGCCCGGGCGCGATTTTTTAGCCCGGGGATTTTTTCGCCCGGACCCGATTTTTTCGCCCGACGCATTTTTTTCGCCATGCGCGATTTTTTGCTCCGATTTTTTCGCCCAGCACGTGTTTCTCACTCGAACGTGATTTTTTCGCCCGGACACGAATTTTTCGCTTGGACGCGAATTTTTCGCCCGGACGCGTTTTTTTTCACCCGTACGCGATTTTTTTCGCCCGGGCCCGATTTTTTGGCCCGGGCGCGATTTTTTCGCCCGGGCGCAATTTTTTCACCCGAGCGCGCATTTATAGCCCGGGCGCGAGCGCGATTTTTTCGCTCGGGCAGGTTTTTTTTTGCCCGAGCGCGATTTTTTGCTCGCGCGCGTTTTTTTGCCTCCAGCCGAAAAAATCATGCCCGAGCGACAAAAACGGGTCCCGGCAACATAATCGCGGCCGAGCAAAAAAAAATCGAGGCCACGTGAAAAAATCCCACCCGTGAGAAAATCACGGCTAGGTGAAAAAAATCTCGTCCCGACAAAAAAATTGCGTCCGGGCGAAAAATCACGCCCGAGCAAAAAAATCGAATTCCAATTCCACAATATTCGTCAATATTCTTTATTAGGCGAACATTGGAATTGAAATTCGTCACCAATATTTAATTCCACAATATTCACAAATATTCAATTCCAATATCGAATTCCAATTCCGTGCAAACTAACCGACCCTAATTGATAACTTGTTTAAAAAATGGGAGTACATTAGCTCATAAATGCACTTGTACTCAAAAACTAAATGTGAGCAATAAACATTTAGTTTATAGCAGTGAAATGATTCTAAACATCTGGGCATTCTTTGAAATTATTATGGGTCTGAGCTTTAAAAGAAATATTTCTGTCTTCCATAGACTGAAATAAATATCTATCAGTCACTAATGCATACAAACGGAGTCAAGCCCAAATAAAATTTGAGAAACTACTTTGAAAATAAGCTACTCGGGTTTGCAAATGCATCTGTTCAGAACCACACAAACCTTTGCATCATTTTCAAACCGCACAATTCAAACAGTTGCATATTTGAAGCCATATATTGTACCTTTGGAAGGCAGATTGAAAGATCTTTTTGCCTCCAGAGTACAATTTAAAGAAGAAATCGATCTTCAAATGTTGATACATTCATTCCAGTTGTTTTCAAACACAATGAGGAGCACCAAAGAGATGGTTTTGGTCAAGTAGTCTGGGTTTAGATTGCTTGGAGCGCAGTCTTGAGCACTTGCTGAGTGGCTTCTCTCGAGGGGCAAAGCACGCCATCATCCCACACCATATTAGGCTCTGGGGTTTTGAACGAAATGGAGGAAGGCGGATTCGTATATAGCTCGTGAACATTGTCTGCATCTTCGTTCAGTAGGCTCACTTTGTCGAGCCAAATTATTTCGCTCGGATCCACCAGCAACTTGCTGTCACCTTCCTTCCACCCGATCAGCTTCACAAAAACAACATAAAATATGACTAAGACAGCAATGAGATATTCCTGTTCAAAATATAATATTTACTTAGGCTGCGTTTGGGGCGGCTTATCGCATCTTATTTGCTCCTGTGATCTTGGACAAAAACGTCATTCTCATAGAAAGTATGTTTGATATGACAAATGTTATTACCGTTACCACAAAAAAAGAAAAGATAATTTTATTGGCAAATCATGTTTAGATATTGACAAATCATAATTCTTTTAAATCCCCTCTAAAGTTACCTCTGTTTTAAAACCTAAAGGCATCCCAAAAACCTAAAAACCCGATTCCTCCCCTCCCGCTCCAAAAACCTAAAAACCCGATCGCGCGATGTTCCTCCCCGACTCCCGCTCCAGGTCGCCGTCGCCGCCTTCCCGCTCCAGGTCGCCGTCGATGCCTTCCCGCTCCAGCTCGACGCCGCCGCCCGATGGATGCTCCGTCGGAATGCACTCTGTCGTTGACGCCAACCTGAGGCTCTTGCCCCCGCCGCTTCCGCCTTCATCGAAGGTTCGGGATCCTAACCTTTTTTTTTCATTCCTATGTTTGGTATATTCTCTTGATTTGAGAGTTTCCTATACATTTTTTTTGAGATTCCAAGCTCCTTTTATCCATATGTAGGGATGGATTTTTTAGGGATTTTTTTGGCTTTGGATCTAGGGTACTAAATGTTGGATTTTTTAGGTTTTTGTATAGAGCAAGAGCCATTAACAGCAAATGGATTCTCTCAAATTTCAGCGGTTTCATGTACACCTCAAAACGGCTCTATGGACATGATGGATCCGTTTGGTAACTTAATATTTTAAAATAAAATTGTGTTCTACACTTATTTGGCGTGTCTTTGCATATTGCCGTAGTTTTGGAGATTTTGTTTTGGAGATTGACAAGCATTGCATTATCCTTGAAAGAAATGGAGTTTCTTGAGGTGCTTACGACAACAATATATTTCTAAATTTTTTGAATAACATTGCTCTCTTTTAATTGATGTTTCAAATTTATGTTGCAGGTTACGCAAGTTTTTGAGGGGTTTGGGAAATGTGAGCAGGTTGTGAAATTTTTTAGGCATTGAGATGACGGTGAAAGAAAGGATCCATAATTAACCTTCATGTACAACCATATATATGCTGTTTTATCATTTTTGTATAAGTTATAAGGTCCAATTTATTATGAATATTATATAACATAGCAAGTTATGATTTATTTTTTTCTTGGTCTGTCATTAACAAATTGGTCTGAGATTAAATTTTTACGGTCTGCCGTTAACAATGGGCTGCTATTAGCTTAAATCGGTTTGCCAATAACACCGTCCAAAAAGAAACTAGTTTGGGGTATAAGATTTTGGTATGACAATGACATTTTTGTCCAACCTCACCAGAGCAAATAAGCCACACCAAACGCAGCCTTAATTTACTGATTCTACTGGAGGTAATATGTTTCTATATGGTTATCATTGGATCAGGGGGAAATGATATGGACGGTAATGGTCTTTTTGGATGATTGAACGAAAGAGAGGCATGTATACTATTACTGCTCCTTGTACAACCCCATATTCGCTGAGTGGGACCCAGAAGCATCAATGACCAGGATTGGAGTAGCTTCGGGCTAGCTTTGGCTTCAGACCATAAGAGCTCTCGCCTTGGAGCAGGCGAGAACGTTCGCGCCAAGCTTTGGCCGAGACCCATTTCCGCCCAGAGGCGGGCGAGAAGGCTTGCGCTTCGCGGAAGGCGAGAGCTGGCTCGGTCCGAGGCATTCGACACTCCTCTTTTAGCTTCCGCCGAGCGAAGGCGGGAGGGTTCTCGGCATAGGGTTCTCGCCGGGTGGGGCCCAGAGCCCAGGGTGAAATTACCCATATGTTATTTCAGATTGTCAGTTATTTCATTTCTATTCATGTTTAGTGGCTCTGTGAATCCAGATTTGAGGTATGTGGTTAACCTTAGTTTACTTTCTTAGCTTCCGTTGTAAGTTTTAAAATTCTTAGTAGTTGTTTCTTCTTACCTACTGCATGCTAGTTTTAATACTGTTTCCTAGTTCTCTTTATATCGCTGACCCGGCCGGATGACTGATTATTGTAAAAATAGGAAAGTGTGTTACAATCTCTTTACCCTCATCTTAGATGAGCTCACCAGACATATCCAACAAGCAATACCTTGGTGTTTATTGTTTGCGGATGATATCGTTTTGGTTGATGAGACGTCGTAGGGGAGGCTTAGGTAATTAATTTAAATATGGAAATATGAAAACATCACACAAGACACAGATAGAGACTCCGATCATCCACAATCTGAATTCGGTGTGAATAGACCCGTAAGGACCCTAAATTGAAAATGACTGCTCTTAAATGATGATACCCATTAAAAACATAATCAAGTCATGTGAGAGTGATCATCAATAAATTTAAAGAAATAAGTTATCCATTCACAGTCTTCTCTTGATAATTCTCGTACCCCCATCCCGAACCTATCGTGCTTTCCCCGAAGACATCCTTAGTCCTCTCTGGGGACAAATTTACTCTCATTGCTCCTTTGATAGCACATCCACGATCCCACCTCAGTTACCTCTTTATTCTAAATCTTTATGTTTATTTGGGATACAATTTAGCTCAGTCTTACAAATTGTTGATTATTCGATGTATCTTCTAAGACCTTTTTATGTTCTAATGTATATATATTTAGCTTGTAAATATTCATATATTTTGTGGTGGTGTAATCTAAAGCTTTACTTAAACATAGAATAATATCCATAAGACTATTTAATTAGGTTTTGTTTCCATAGATTAAGTGAGTAGTTAGATTACAGTCATACATGTTTGAATTTATTATTAATTTGAATTATGTTGTGATTTTTCAGAAATATCTCTAGGTCTAAGTAGTCAAATTTTTGTATGGTCATATTGTATGCTAACCTTGCTCCGATACCAATTTAAGAGAAGGGTGTGTATTTACCTCTTAATCTACTACTCTAGCAACCCAATTGGCTAGTAGGCAGGAGCCACATATTCTTCTTTTACTCTTACTTGTGCCCATACTTATCTTTATCTTTCACTTATACATTTATTTTGAATTTTAATATAATTTTGGATACCTCTACTTTTGATGATACTACGAATCTATTCCATCTTCTGCCTCCAAGGATGATCTGTAGAAGGGCCATCACGAACTTAAGATAGCTCCATGAGTTCTTACAATGTATCCTTAGACCTCAGTAGTCTATGTCTTGCATTGAATGACTTATCCTTTACACATCAGCATCTCGTCTGCAGCATCAATACATTTTCTTTATAGAATTTTGTCTGGCGGTACTTATTCCAAAGGTGCCCCAGAGCTCCTCACTGATGCATAAGGTTTAGTCATGTTTCACTTGACCCGACGTTCTTCCATCCTTGGGGTTGGCCTTAACAACTCATGGATAGAACTTAAGCGCAGTAAAATCTACGGGTATATTGTCGAGAGAATCACTTGTAGATCATCTTGAGAAGTAGGAAGAGGAGTCCGGTTCATCTCTCCCTTAGAGGAGGGTAAAAGAGTTTACTCCCAAAGAATTGAAGGGGATAAAATAGAAATACTTACTGTTGGAACACCCTATTACTAATTTGGGCAAGGATCACTATGTTTGTCTTAGGAATCCAGTTTGACCTATATGTATAGTTGGAAAGGTCAACATTAGAATGAGTCTAGGGCTTAGAATTTAGGTTTGAAGCTGCCCCCCGGACCATTCAAGGAATCAGACTTAAAGCTGAGGCAAAGACAATTATCGTCGAGCTTAGGTCGACGAAACGTCGAACTCCGTTCGACGCTCTCTGAGCTCAACTTTGCTGAATCGTCGAGCTCCGGTCGACGATCGTCTAGCTCAGATCGACGATCTGTCTTCAGCTTATTCTTCAGGTCGCTGAGCTCCGGTCGACGATCTTCGAGCTCAGGTCGACGCTTTCTGTCTGATCTTCATTCCTATCTCTGAGCTCAGGTCGACGATCGTAGAGCTCAGATCGACGTTTTTCCTGAGAGATCGACGTTTTTAAGGATTCAAATTCAGTCAGACTTTGGAATGTTTTTCAAATTCTCTCAGCATTTATGTCAAGAGATCTGCCAGCCATTTTCATTTATTCTGGAGCAAGTTTCAAGGAATTCTTTTTGAGAATGTTTTATTGGACTTTCCTCTAGAAGACAAAACTTTATGGAAGGCATTTAATGTCTGTTAACGGCTATCTTGGACATAGAATCTTCAGAGAATAAAAACTGCTTCTCTTCTTTTCTCTAACATACACAGATTTAGATACACATACATAGACAGAGAAAGATATAGTGATATACACAGATAAGAAAGAAAAAGAACAAGTGATTCTCAGGACAGTCTGATCAACACAAGAAAACTCAAGTAATCAACCCTGGAGAATCAGTTGAACATTTTGGCATATTGAAAAAGTGATCTTAGCTTCATCTCAAGGACTCCAGATAACTCATCTTTCAGCATCTGCTGAAACCATCTTCTGCTGGAGATCTGAAGCTTCTGAAGACCTATCACCCTGAAGCAAAGCTTCCACTCCTGATCTAGTCAACATCTCAGGGGGAGCTTTGACAACACAAATCCACTTGTGCTTCTCTCTTTGATTGAGACAGAGAAGACAACTTCACTCTTTTTCTTTTCCCTTTCCCTCTGTAAAAGGGTTTTCAAAACTCCCTTCAAAAGCTTTGATTCTGGTTCTGAGAACCTTGTCAAAACTCAGTGGTGGCAAGACACCTGATCAAAAAATCTAGTTTGGTTTTTGAGCACCTTATCAAAAGCTCATTGGTGCCAGGACACCTGATCAACCCTTCCTGCAGTGGATTCCTACCAAGGGTGGTAGAAGAGTGGATGTACCCAGGTTTTTGGGGAACCACTATAACTCCTTGTGTTTTCTGGTTTGCTTGTGTGTTTTCTTTGCTGTGTGCTGTGCTCTTCTTTTTACTGTCTTGTTAATTCTATAGCAGGCACCTTACACCTATATATAAGTTAAATCATAAAAGTTTTGCTAGTTTAAAATTGTGAATTTACTTTAAATAAACTCTATTCACCCCCCCTCTAGAGTTGAGATAGATCTTGTTCCCACTTTCAATTGGTATCAGAGGGAGGTTGGTTGTTCATACAGGCTAACACCTGAACCAAAAGATCCTTGATAAGATCAATCTTTTAAGAGAGTTATTTTCATTATATTTAATTTTATATAAAGACATGGCACAGAACAAAGATTATGCAAGCACCAGACCTCCAGTGTGCAATCTATCCAAGTTTGCACTTTGGAAAGCAAGGATTAGACTTTACATGAACTCTATTGATGAAGACATATTTAATTCTGTTTTGACAGTGTGCCCAAGTCCACCAGCAAGCTCAAGTACAAATGCTGTTCCACCTCCTTCAGGAACAGATGCTGAAATAAAGAAGTGGAAGACTGCAGATGCCAAGGCCATGAACATCTTAGCTCAGACAATGTCTGATGAGATATTTCAGAAGGTAGCTGAATACAACTTAGCCAAAGGAATTTGGGACAAGCTCTCTGAAATTGTCTCAGGATCTGCTGATGAAAGGAAAGACAGGAGATCCCATCTTATAAGCCAATATGAGAATTTCAAAAAGGGAGAAGCTGAATCAGTGGCTGACATGTACAATAGACTAAGTCTGATTGTCAATGAGTTAAAGACTCTGGATAAAGAAGTCTCATTGACTGAGCTGAATGACAAAATCCTAATGTGCTTCCCTAGCACTTGGGATTCAAGAATCTGGCCAATCAAAGATGCCAGAAGTCTAAATGAGATTACCACTGAAGCTCTCCTGGGCAAGCTCAAATCTTATGAGCTGCTCATTAAAAATAGAGAAGAAGAACAAAATGCTACTTCTCCAGTCACAAGGAAAGAGAAGACCATAACCTTCAAAGCTACAGAAGAGGAGCCTGAAGATAAAATTACAGGAAATGATGAGCTCCTAAGTCTACTGGCCAAAAGATTCTACAAGATGGCCAGAAAAGACTTCAGAAAAAGATCATACAAGGGACATGATAAGCCAAGGTATGATAAATCAAATAACAATAAAGAAATTATATGTTTTGGTTGCAGGAAATCAGACCATATTGTGCCTGACTGTCCAGAAAACAAGAATAAGGACAAGAAAGATAGAAGAGAAAGAAGAAAGGAGAAAGACTTCAGAAAGAACAGCTCAGACAAACCCTCCTCCAGCAAGAACAAACATACAAGGAAGGGATTTGTTGCTGAGACATGGAGTGAAACTGAAGAGCACTCTGAAGCCTCATCCAGCTCCAGTGATGATGAGGATGATGCTGATGAAAAGGAATTTTACATGATGGCTATCAATGCCTCTCAAACAGATTCAGAAGCAGAAGAGTCAGAATCAGATTCAGAAGCTCAACTAGAAGAAGATCAGGTAATCAATTCATTTGATTTCAGTTCTGAGGATTTTAAACATGAGTTTAAAGTACTATGCCTAGATCTGTTGGAGTCTGAGAAGGAAATCACTACCCTCAGAAAACAACTATCTGAGTATAGCACTTTAAAATCAGAGAACCTCAAACTCTCTGAAGAGTTAGAATGCTATAGAGAGGAGATAGCTTCACTGAAGAGTGAACTATCCAAGGCCAAGCAATTTGAAGAATCCCTCAATGGGAGAAGTATCAAATTGATGGACATCACAAGCACAGTGAACTCAAGATTAAACAGTATACTGGGCTTGGGTGCTTCATCTAGCCAACCCATAGTATTAACCGCCTCAATAAAATTTATTTCTGATAAAGGGAAGGGTGTTGTAGAGGTAGCTAAGAAGAATTCAGATCTACCTAAGAAAAGCAAAGTTCAACAGAAAACGTCGAGCAGAGGTCGACGATCGTCGAACAGAGATCGACGATCTCAGGCTGGAACGTCGAACTCAGCTCAACGATTCCTGAACTCTGAACTCTCTCAAAGTCGATCTTCGAACGGAGCTCGACGATTTAACCAAGATCATCGAACTCAGATCGACGATCGTCGAACGGAGTTCAGAGCTTTGAACCTTCTTTCAGAGGCAAATCTCAATTCAATCCTAGAAGTGCTTCATCCCAATGCTTTAATCCTTATACTGAATGGATAATACCTCCTAGGAGATACCATCCTGAAGGTTATAAGAATCAACCTGGGATGTCTTTTATTTCTGAATTTAAGGGATATCAACCTAGGCCCAAGGTTAACTGGGTCAAAAACATATAAGCTGTTTATGTGCAGGTGAAGACCTATCCAACATCAAACCAGCTATGGTATCTGGATAGTGGGTGCTCAAAGCACGTGACAGGGAATAAGGACAACTTCACATCCTTTAAAACCAAGCTTGGACCCAAAGTAATTTTTGGTGATTCAAACTTTGGAACTACAAAAGGATATGGCGCAGTCCAAATTGAGACAGTCACCTTCAAGAAAGTAGCCTATGTTGAAGGACTCAAGCACAACCTGATAAGCATTAGTCAGCTGTGTGATGAAGGATATCAAGTGATTTTCAACAAAGAAATATGCAAGATCAAGTCAGAAGACAACACAACTGTGTTGACAGGTAACAGAAAAGGTAATATTTACTTAGTAGACTTTCATTCATCTAAGGTAGATATTTGCCTGTTTAACTCCATATCTAGACCTAATATTCTATGACATAAGAGACTAGGACATGTTAACCTTAGAACCATTGCTAGGCTATCTAAGGACAACCTTGCCAGAGGACTGCCTTCTGGCCCCTACAAGAAGGAAGGACTCTGCAAGGCTTGTCAATTAGGCAAGCAAACTAAAAATAGCTTTAAATCAATCAACAAGAGTGATTCACCTAGGATTTTGTATCTGTTACACATGGATCTTTTTGGACCCATTACAGTACAAAGCTTAGGAGGGAAATCCTATACTTTAGTGATTGTAGATGACTTCTCAAGATTCACATGAGTATTCTTTCTGAGGAAGAAGTCTGATAACTTTAAGTGTTTGACAGAGTTTCTCAAATGCATTCAGATTGAGTTCAACACTCACATTGCCCTGATCAGAAGTGATCATGGGACAGAGTTTGATTCTCTTCTCATGCAAGAGTTCTGTCAAAGTGAAGGGATCAGGCATATTTCCTCAGCTCCTAGAACTCCTCAACAAAATGGGGTAGCTGAAAGGAAAAATAGAACCCTTATTGAATCTGCAACTACATTATTGACAGATGCTCACCTACCTCTATCCTTTTGGGCTGAGGCAGTGAACACCTCCAATTATGTGTTGAATAGAAGTCTAATACATAAACTGAAGGGCAAGACTCCCTATGAATTGCTCTAAGGGAAGAAACCTAAAGTAGACTATTTTAAAGTTTTTGGTTGCACTTGTTATATTCACAATAATGACAAGAAATATTTAGCAAAATTTCAAGCAAAAGCTGATGAAGGAGTGTTTCTGGGATACTCCATGATCAGTAAAACTTATAGGGTTTATAATAAAACTACTCTAAAAATAGAAGAATCTGTCCACATTTCCTTTGACAAAACTAATATGTCTTTCAAGGAGAAGAATACATCTATCATAGAACATTTGCAGGTGCATTCTCTAGCTGAAGAATTTGACAGATTACAAGTCACTCAAAAGGATGAAAGTAGTGGAGATGAAGAAGCTGCTCCACATCTGGAAGAAAATCTTCTTGAAGAGCCAGTTGTTGTCCCACAAGAGGAAACAACAACACAGGTTGGTGAACAATCAACACCCCCTGTTGATCTAGTAACACCAAGAGATCATCCAATCTCCCAAGTGATTGGAGACATCTCAGCTGGTGTGCAAACCAGAAATCAGGTCAATCAAAACCTGATGCACACTTGCTTTCTCTCTCAAATTGAACCTCAAACCATTCAAGATGCAGAGCAAGATCCACATTGGATCATTGCAATGCAAGAAGAGTTGCATCAATTTGAAAGAAACAAAGTTTGGGAACTAGTGCCTAAGCCAAAAGATCATTCAATTGTTGGAACAAAATGGGTGCTCAGAAATAAGCTGGATGATCAAGGAATTATTGTAAGGAACAAGGCAAGGCTAGTTGCTCAAGGATATTCTCAAGAAGAGGGGATAGACTATGACCAGACCTTTGCACCTATTGCAAGGTTAGAGGCCATAAGAATCTTCCTGCTTATGCTGCTCACAAGGGATTCAAAGTCTATCAAATGGATGTGAAGAGTGCTTTTCTCAATGGGGAGATCAAAGAAGAAGTCTATGTCAGACAACCTCCAGGTTTTATCTCTCTAACTCATCCAGATTATGTTTTTAAACTACACAAAGCATTATATGGTCTCAAAAAAGCTCCTAGAGCATGGTATGAGACTCTAATATGCTTTCTGGTGAAGAATGATTTTGTTAGGGGGAGAGTAGACCAAACTCTTTTTATTAGAATCCATAAGTCACATACCCTACTAGTACAAATTTATGTAGATGATATTATATTTGGGTCTACTGATTCAAATTTGTGCAAAAAGTTTTCCAAGCTTATGCACTCTAAATTTGAAATGAGTAGCATGGGTGAGCTATCCTTCTTCTTAGGATTGCAAGTCAAACAACATGCTGAAGGCATGTTTATTTCTCAAACCAAGTATGCAAAAGAATTGGTTAAGAAATTTGGGATGTCTGATGCATCATGTATGAAAACACACATGCCTACCAATGCTGTATTGGATGCTGATGAACATGAGAAACCAGTTGATCAGACAACATATAGAGCAATGATTGGCTCTCTATTGTACCTTACAGCCAGTAGGCCTGACATAATGTTTGCTACATGTATATGTGTTAGATTCCAAGTCAGCCCTAGAGAGTCACACTTAACTTTAGTAAAGAGGATTCTTAGGTATGTTAAAAGCTGTCCAAATCTAGGACTCTGGTATCCAAAAGATTCAGCATTTGACTTAACTGAATTTTCAGATGCTGATTATGCTGGATGCAGAATAGACAGGAAAAGCACCAGTGGAACTTGTCAGTTTCTTGGTGATAGACTTGTCTCATGGTATTGTAAGAAACAAACATCTGTGTCAACCTCAACTGCTGAAGCTGAATACATGGCTGCAGGCAGTTGTTGTTCACAAATATTGTGGATACAAAACCAACTCCTAGACTATGGTTACAACTTAGAGAAGTCTAAAATATTTTGTGATAACACTAGTGCTATTTCCATTGCACAAAATCCAGTCCTCCATAGTAGGACAAAACACATAGAAATTAAGCATCATTTTCTAAGGGATAATGTTGAGAAAAACAAAATTGAACTTGAATATATCCCAACTGATTTGCAAAGGGGAGATATTTTCACCAAGCCCTTAGATGAAAAGAAACACAACTTCTTCCTCAATCAGTTAGGCATGTTAGATGGAGGAAGCCTAAAATAAATTACAAGATTTTCAAAAGCTAAAAACAGACCAAGATTAGGCTAAAAACTCGCCTTTTTTGTGTCTGTAGGATAGTTTTCTGACTCTGAACTACGCTCGACGTTTTCCCTAGAAAGCGTCGAACGGAGCTCGACGTTTTCCCAGAAAGCGTCGAACGGAGATCGACGTTTTCTCAAAACGTCGACCTGAGTTCAGAGCGTGTCAGATAGTTGTACACTATCTCTTTCAGGCCTTCGATCGTCGACCTGAGCTCGACGTTCTCCCTAGATCGTCGAACTGAGATCTACGATATTGAAGCCCTTTCAGCTTCCATCAGGAGTCCTGATCGTCGAACGGAGATCGACGATCCTTCCTTTTTCGCGTCGAACCCTAATATAAAATCTTTTTTCGGCCGCCGCTCGTCGTTTACGCTTTCATACTCTCTGCAACTTTTTCTCTTTCCCTCCAAACCTTCTACACTTGGTCGTGTTTGTTTCATCTTTGCAGGTACAGATGGCTGTGTCAAGTGCTGCTATTTCAAAGATGAAATTTGATACAGGTTTCGACATTGATATGAATTCTTTCGATGGAAGTGATCAGAGATTCAAGGATATTCTAAACCTTTTTCGAGAACAGCAACTTTTTCAGATCATGTCCACCCGAATGAAGATTGCAGCAGAAGAGATAAAGGAATGGTGTTTTACCGCCACGAATGAGAATGAGGATTCTGTAATCGGCTCAATCAAAGGGACTCAGGTACCTTTGTCCGCCGCCCTTCTAACAGAGGTTTTCCTTCTTAGTACTGGAGATGACTCCATAGATTTGTCTGGAGAAGAGTATGATTCTATGCTGGATAGAATGGGTCACACTGCTGTGAACCCTAACAAACTGCTGAAAAAGAACCTTTCCATTGAATTCCAATTTCTGGCTGATGTGGTTGGTAAAGTGCTTCTGGCAAAGCACTCAGCCCATGATACAATATCAAGATACTAATTCTGTTTAATGGGAGCTTTGGTTGACAAGAAATATTTAGATTGGGGATCCATCTTTTTCAATCTGATCAAGAAGAAACTTAACAAAAGCTGTGTAAGCTATGGGAGGATATTAGGGGTTTACCTGCACTCCAGGTGCCCTGAGCTGCTGACCTCTAGTGGGATGTACATCAATGCATCCAAGAGGCTAACCTGTGCCCTCTTCAGCAGATGGGACAGGCAGATCATCAACCCCAGCAGGGCTGCTGCAGCACCACTTGCTTCAGGCACCAGGACTATATAAGTCACTCCTCCTCAGGTATCTGCCCCAGCAGAAGAATTGCCTGTTTCTTCTTCTCCTCCTCCAGCTGTTTCTATCCCAGTCACCACCTCAACTTCTTCACCAATCTCAACCTCTATCATCTCATCCCCCATTACAATCTCTTCACCAATTTCACCTCCTCCAGCCTCTACCTCAGAACAGTTCCACCCTTTGTTCTCTTATCCTTCTTTCACCACTCCATCATTTTCTCTTATAGATGACTCCTTCATGGATGATTCTCCTCCAACTCCTCCTGAGCTTCCCTCTACATCCTCTTATCAACAACTTCTTCAAGACATCCTTTCTCAACCATCCTTCACCCCATCCTTTACCTCTTCCATCTCATCCATCTCCACCTCAGTAACATCTATCTCCACTATTCCTCCTTCAGAGCCATCCATCCCTACAACTCCTATCTCCACACTCTCCACTACATCAGCTCCAGCCACCCTCATTCCAGTCTCTTCAACTCCTACCTCTGCTCAAGCCAATCTTGAGCATGTAGATCTTTCAGCCCTGGCAGACAAGCTCTATGTGTTGCTAGCCCCCAAGCTAACCTCACTGTTGGAGACCTCCTTGGCTCCACTCCTGAAACATGTTCAGGAGCTGTCTACCAAGTTTTCTTCCTTCCTCTCCTCCCAGGCAATCCCTTCATCTGGGTGCCTTGATTCAGTTTCCACTGAACCCAGGCAGGGGGAGATGCCTTATGAAGCATTGGATGTGCCTGAGGCTGCTGAAGGTTCAAGTCCTGCTCCTGTTTTTGCAGTGGACCTTCAGAGTCTGCTTTCTATATTTGATTCTGTTTATTTCAGTTCTCTGCCAGTGCATCAAGCTGAAGACCTCACTAAGGCCATTGTGCCTATCTCTGTATGTGATCCCAGCCTAATTGCCTCATATGTCAATTCTTTCAAGGCTGTGGATGTTGATGCTTTCAGTTCTGCTGCTGCTGCTGTTTCTACAATTGTATCAGAAGATATTGACATGATTTCTGTTGTTGAGGATACTGCTGCTAAAGAACTTGCTACATATCTGGAAGGATCTGAACCTGCTGCCTCTGTTACTTCTGCCCCTACTGCTTCTCCAATTCCTGCTGTTGCTGCTACTGCTCCTGCTCTGACCCCTGATCAAGTAAAACAACAAGAAAAGTATATAAAGAGTATTGATGACTTATATGATAGACCTCAAAGTTCAGACAGTGATCAGTTTCACACTGAATCTGATGACTCTTCTAATACTATTGCCAAGAAAAGGAAGGCCAGAAGCAAGGCCATGATGAAGGTTCCTCCTGCTCAAGCTAAAGATTCAAATGACATTCCATACTATATTCTGCATGAATGTCCCATCTCTGAGCCCTGGATGCAGTATTCCAAAAATCAAGTGAAAGCTATGAAGAAAAGAAGGAAATTGGATAAATATGAAAAAGGATCTTCTAGGTTTCAGCCTCCTCCTCCTCCTCCTCCAGATTCAGGATCAGGTGGAGGCTCAGCTTCTCAAACCCCATCTTCTAAGCAAAGTTCCTCCCAGTCCTCTCAAAGATACCATCCTAGGGGGCAATACCAAAGGGGTTATCAGTCCAGAGGGGGACAGTATAGAGGAAGTCAAAGAGAACATAGATTTCATGCAAGGGAAGGACAAAGACACGTGGACTCTGCTCAAGGTCCTTTCCCTTATAAACTCAGAGAAAAAGTTGAGACTAGAACTCCTATTGCTTTAGAAACTGTCAATAGATATGAGCCTGCAGTGCCTTTTGAAGATCCAGAGAACAATCCAGTGTCATGGACTGCAAGGATGAAAGAACTGGCTGCCTTAGATCAGTTGAAGAAAGCCAGAGAACAAGGGAAAGACACCTCTAATATTACTACTCTATCAGATCAAAGAAAAGCTGAACTGGAAAGGTATTCTTCAAAAAAATTCTTTGACCCAGTGGACTACATGAAGTTGCATCCTGAGGCTGTGGTTCCCAGAGCTAGATCTCAAACCTCCTTAGGTGCAGATGATGATAGAAGGTCAAAGAAGGAAGCCCTTAATCCTAACAGAGAAATTATATTTAAGAAAGGAAGTGAAAAGAAGTAATTTCTGTAAGCAGACAGCACAATCTCTCTGAACATTTGCTGAAATTCCATTTGATTGCTGCTATGATTGCTTGCTTTGCTATTTTGTTTTAGTTTGTTGCTCTTTTATATGTTGATTGTAGTTTTTATTTCTGAAATATGTAAATAGTAATCCTAACTCAAATAGGGGGAGATTGTTGGAACACCCTATTACTAATTTGGGCAAGGATCACTATGTTTGTCTTAGGAATCCAGTTTGACCTAGATGTATAGTTGGAAAGGTCAACATTAGAATGAGTCTAGGGCTTAGAATTTAGGTTTGAAGCTGCCCCCAGGACCATTCAAGGAATCAGACTTAAAGCTGAGGCAAAGACAATTATCGTCGAGCTTAGGTCGACGAAACGTCGAACTCCGTTCGACGCTCTCTGAGCTCAACTTTGCTGAATCGTCGAGCTCCGGTCGACGATCGTCTAGCTCAGATCGACGATCTGTCTTCAGCTTATTCTTCAGGTCGCTGAGCTCCGGTCGACGATCTTCGAGCTCAGGTCGACGCTTTCTGTCTGATCTTCATTCCTATCTCTGAGCTCAGGTCGACGATCGTAGAGCTCAGATCGACGTTTTTCTTGAGAGATCGACGTTTTTAAGGATTCAAATTCAGTCAGACTTTGGAATGTTTTTCAAATTCTCTCAGCATTTATGTCAAGAGATCTGCCAGCCGTTTTCATTTATTCTGGAGCAAGTTTCAAGGAATTCTTTTTGAGAATGTTTTATTGGACTTTCCTCTAAAAGACAAAACTTTATGGAAGGCATTTAATGTCTGTTAACGGCTATCTTGGACATAGAATCTTCAGAGAATAAAAGCTGCTTCTCTTCTTTTCTCTAACATACACAGATTTAGATACACATACATAGACAGAGACAGATATAGTGATATACACAGATAAGAAAGAAAAAGAACAAGTGATTCTCAAGACAGTCTGATCAACACAAGAAAACTCAAGTAATCAACCCTGGAGAATCAGTTGAACATTTTGGCATACTGAAAAAGTGATCTTAGCTTCATCTCAAGGACTCCAGACAACTCATCTTTCAGCATCTGCTGAAACCATCTTCTGCTGGAGATCTGAAGCTTCTGAAGACCTATCACCCTGAAGCAAAGCTTCCACTCCTGATCTAGTCAACATCTCAGGGGGAGCTTTGACAACACAAATCCACTTGTGCTTCTCTCTTTGATTGAGACAGAGAAGACAACTTCACTCTTTTTCTTTTCCCTTTCCCTCTGTAAAAGGGTTTTCAAAACTCCCTTCAAAAGCTTTGATTCTGGTTCTGAGAACCTTGTCAAAACTCAGTGGTGGCAAGACACCTGATCAAAAAATCTAGTTTGGTTTTTGAGCACCTTATCAAAAGCTCATTGGTGCCAGGACACCTGATCAACCCTTCCTGCAGTGGATTCCTACCAAGGGTGGTAGAAGAGTGGATGTACCCAGGTTTTTGGGGAACCACTATAGCTCCTTGTGTTTTCTGGTTTGCTTGTGTGTTTTCTTTGTTGTGTGCTGTGCTCTTCTTTTTACTGTCTTGTTAATTCTATAGCAGGCACCTTACACCTATATATAAGTTAAATCTTAAAAGTTTTGTTAGTTTAAAATTGTGAATTTACTTTAAATAAACTCTATTCACCCCCCCTCTAGAGTTGAGATAGATCTTGTTCCCACTTTCACTTACAAAGAAATTAAGAAAATTTTATTAGAGCAGAGGCAGACGTACAAGCTTACTCAAGAAGTCCTCACTCTCTCCCCTCATTTACTTCGTGTGTCCCTTCAGGCGCAGCCTCACCACCTTATATAGAAGAAGGGAGGTTGCATAAAGATGAAGGGGAATCTTATTAACAAAAGAAAAGTGACTTCCTCCACTCAAAAAAGAAAAGATGTCCATTGACAAAAGCAAAAGACAAACACACACAGAAAAAAAGATTCCTTCTTACAAAAGCAAAAGGAAAACTCACTTAGTTGGGCATTTCCTTTAGTTTTTCAGGGAGGAATAGTGGTAGTGAGTAAAGGGGAGGGGCCCAGTGACAAAGTCTTTGTACAAACAAGAAATCCGCCCTCTAAAACCAGGGGTGCATCCGATGTAACCCAGACACTAGGGGATACATCTAGATTCAGTAAACCACCCACCAATACCAGGGGTGGAGTCTTGTCTTCTGGATGCTAAGCCACTGACGAAACCAGGGTCTTGACTTTTAATTCATGTTGATACTGCATGTTACTTAGAACTGCTACATCTGGCTAGCTAGTTATTGTTGGAATATGCATTTCGCATCTCTTAAGTTGAGAATAACAAATCCTAGTTTGTATTTGATCACGTTTTCTGTGTGTTTATAAAGTGCAGGAACTACAGGATAAATATCCCACTGAAGAATAAATCAAAGAGGCAAAGATTTCAAATCTCTGTCGATACCGCCAGCGGTATCGCTACCGCAGGCGCTATCGCTATCGCCAGTGGAAGCCTCAGTCGTGGAAGGAAACTGTTTGGGAAGGAATGTCCTACCGTCGGGCGGTACTGCAACCGCCAGGCGATAGTCTGTTAGAAGGTCCATTTTTGGAAAAACTAGGGACCAAAAATGTCTATTTCCAAAGATCAAAAGTTTCCTAATTTTGACGAGGAAAGTTTCCTAAAATAGAGGTTGCGAAAGATAAAGATTGTCAAAGGAAGAAAAGGCTACCTAATATAGCTATCGTCGGGCGATACCGCTACTGCAGGCGATAATTCCCGAGATTATAAAAAGAGCCGTCTTCCGACCGATGAGGGCGGCAGAACGAGAACCTGAAGACATCTCCAGGAGGTCACAAAAGTACTAGTACTATTGCAATTTTGTAAAGGCTTCCACTTGGAGAGAACTCCATCCACATACTTTAAGACAACAGACTCGAACAACGGACCTCTCACGCATTATCATCGAGTCAAATATTTGAGGGAGTTCTTCATTATTGTATTTTCATTTTTCTTCATCATTAACAAAGTATAAATTCGCCGCAGGTAGAGGCGACTAGGTCTTGCATGACTTAGGGGGAAAAATGGTCTGGTGCAGACGTCGGATTCCTGGGAAGGATTCCGTGAATTCACCGCGGGTGTTGGAGACTAGATCGTGGGTAGGTCTAGGGGGCAGTTTGAGGCCATATCTGGGATAGATAGGCTAGAACCAACAGGTCCTTGGGAAGAGGGTTGGTATAGAAAAGGAAAAAGATTTGTAGCATCGCCTCGACCCCAAGCGTGATTGGGATCAAGTGTTTGTAATCTATTTTATTTCTGAAATAAAATTACTGTCTTCATCACAATCATCTTAATCTGAACATAAATTGTAGGATCTAGATTTCAGTTGATATCGCTAGGCGGTATCACTAATGTCGGCGGTACCAACATAAATCTGAAATTTCAGTTTTATCCTTAGATGAAGAATCCTTAGCACCAACTTTATTCATGAGTGAAAATTATAAAGGGTGGAAGATATTAATTGAAAACTTTCTTAAATCCTTAGATGAAGAAGTTTGAAATATTACTATTAATGTGCCCCCAAATATTCTAAATAAAAATGAAATGGTTCTCAATGCTAAATCAATGAATAGTCTATTTTGTGCACTTGACTAAAGTAAATTCAAACTTATTATACTTTGTCTACTGCTTATGAAATCTAAAAATTTCTTGAAAATACTTATGATTCTCCGTCTACAGGAATTGAACAAGCACAAGATATGGAAGTCTCATTGTAGTGTGTATGGTGATCATTTTTGCAACTGGAGCAAAGGTCTCATCGTAGTCATTACCTTGTTGCTGTTGAAAACCACGAGCAAGCAGGCGAACCTTATATCTGTTGATGGTACATCTGCAAGTGTTTTGATTTGTAAACCCATTTACAGTTGATGGGTTTTGTCCCCTTAGGTGGAAACACTAAATTCTAGGTTTTGGTTGTCTCCAAGGCCTGTAATTCTTCATCCATTGCATGCTGCCAAATAAGTATAAATACTGTCTCTTAATATGTCTGGGGCTCCCGATGACTCGAGATAGTGGTAATAAAGTCATGGATAGCAGGAGTGAGAGTGGAGAACAAATTGAGGCGGTTAGGAGGTTTGTGAGTGGGAGTAGAATGATGAAAAGAAACCAGAGATGAAGGTGGCTCACTAGCATCAACTTATTGATCAAATGTGCTAAACAGAACGTTGATGCAAGGACTTGTAGTCTCGGTAAAAGCATTAGAGTTTAGGGTTTGGAATATTACTATTAATATGCATGCTTGACAGATCTAGGAAACTTGAAACTCTTCCTAGGTTTTCAGATCAAAAACTTGCCGTGCGGAATTTTCATGACACTGGAACTCTACGCCCAGTCGTTGTTAAAGAAATTTAGAATGGAAGACTGCAATCCAACTCTAACACCAATGTCCACCTCCGACAAATTCATTTAAAGAAAAGAAGAAGAAGAGCAAGCAAACATCAAAGAATATAGGAGCCTCATCGACTCACTTATCTATCTCACCAACTCTAGGCCCGATATTGACAATTCTGTCAACATCCTTGCCAGGTTCATGAGTAACGCTTCTAAAAACCATCTCCTTGCCGCAAAATGGGTACTTCGTTATTTGCAGGGAATAAAAGCGCATGATATCTTATTAAAACAGAACGAAAATCCAAAGCTAATTGGATACATAGATTCTGACTGGGCAAGCAATCTCAACGATCAAAAGAGCCCCATCTCCTGGAGCTCCAGGAAACACCACACCGTGGCCCTTTCCACTATAGAAGCTGAGTTTACTGCGCTTAACATCACCCCCTGCGAAGCCATCTGGATACAACGATTGAAGAAAGAAATGTGGAAAGAAGAAGAAGAAGGCGTAAAACTTTTCTGCGACAACACATCAGCCTTAGCACTCGCAAAAAACCTCGTGTTTCACGCAAGAGCAAGCAAATTGAGATTCGCTTCCACTTCATCAGAGAAGCAGTTTAGAAGAAGCAGGTCGAGCTGGAGTATTGCTCATCAGAAGATCAGAAGGTCAGTATCCTGACCAAGGCCTTACACAGAAACCACTTCATCAACCCAAGGTTAAAGCAGCTTTATCAAGTATCTCGATAATAAACTTTTGTTGAGATAGGATGTACCCTCTTGAAGATTGATCTATACTTCGAGACCAAGAAAATATCAAAGAGGTCTAAGGTCCTTCATTTCAAACTGATATTGGAGATGGTCTTTTACAAGGTGGATATGCTTTGTGTTGCCACCAGTGATAATCATGTCATCAACATATAATAGTAAGAGAGTGCAAAAAATGTGAGTAAATAGAGCTGAATCTGAGGGACTGGTAGTAAAACTAATTGCGAGAATAACAGTAGTGAACTTGGAGAATCATGCACGAGGAGCATGTTTAAAACCGTAGAGTGCCTTGCAGAGGTGACAAACATGTCTTGTTGAGTGTTGAACCCCTAAGGGTGGTGTCATGTAGACATCTTTGGAGAGTTCGAGAAACGCATTCTTGACATAAAGCTGAGAGATAGCCCATGAGAGAATGAAGGCAATGACAAGGATAGTGTGGATGGTGAGCATTTTTGTAACTGGAGCAAAGGTCTCATCGTAGTCATTACCTTGTTGCTGTTGAAAACCACGAGCAACCACGCGAACCCTATATCTGTTGATGGCACCATCTGTGAGTGTTTTGATTTGTAAACCCTTTTACAGCTGATGGGTTTTGTCCCCTTAGGTGGAAACACCAAATTCTAGGTTTTGGTTGTCTTCAAGACCTGTAATTCTTCATCCATTGCATGCTGCCAAATAAGTATAGATACTGTCTCTTAATATGTCTGGGGCTCCCAATGACTCGAGATAGTGGAAATAAAGGCTTGGATAGCAGGAGTGAGAGAGGAGAACAGATTGAGGCAGATAGGAGGTTTGTGAGTGGGAGTAGAACGATGAAGAGAAACCAGAGATGAAGGTGGCTCACTAGCATCAACTTGTTGATCAAATATGCTAGACAGATCATTGGTGCAAGGACTTGTAGTCTTGGTAAAAGCATTAGGGCTTGCACAAGCACCTCCACTGACGGATCCATGGAATACGCATCAAAAGAAAAAGAAGAGACCATATCATGCAAAAGAAAAGATGGAAACAAAACTATGGAAGAGGAATGCCAAGAAGATGTCAAAGAAACCTTGTGTTCAAATCTTGCATCATCCAATAACACTGTAAGAAAAACAAAATTTTCTTACTTTATAACAAATTCTATTTCTACATTGTGTGTGTTAGATATGGCTAAACGTAAAATTGAAAAATTTAAAAGTATTAATTTAAACTTATGTTTAGAAAACAAAAATCTAAAAGCATAATGTAATATGAAATCAAATTGTGATGTGTCTAGTTCTTCTTCATGCTCTTCTAAACCATGTTTCAATTGCAACATTTTTAAAGAAAAATCTAAGGTAATTGAAAAAGAACTCAGGACTACAAAAGTACAAAATAAAAAGTCAAAAATTACATCGGTAAAAAATGAGTGTGTTATGTGCAAAAAGTATAAAATTGAAATCAAAGAAATGGACGAAAAATTTGATGAACTAAGAAATAACTATGAAACTCACATTAATTCTAGATTGACAACTCTAAAAAATAGCACAATTGTCTATACAAAAACAAGACAAAACATAAAAGAACAATACAAAGAATTAAAAAAAAATCAATTTACTAAAAGATATTATAAATAAAAACTCACAAAACATAAGCTCACAATATCAAAACATATCTAAACGCAAGATTGCGCACCCCTATGCTAAAAGGTTAACTTATGAGGATCAAAAATATTAAATTATAGAGAATGAACATCTAAATCACCATCATCAAATCTCATCCAACATAAGAGAGAATATGCACAAATTTAATGAAAATCAACTCTACAGAAATTACTCCAAGCCACATGCTGAACATAATTATAACAGAAACTTGAACAACAAATCACCAACGCTGACATGGAGGCCTGTTATCCAATCCATGAATGCAAAAATCAGAACTATCTGGGTAACCAAGGGAACCATCACAAACGGTTTACTATGGCCACCATCTCACAGACATTCACATCAAATATGGATACCCAAGGGGACCACCTCACTTGGTCCTCAGTGAATACCCAAATATCTTCTTCCCTAACAAAAGTAACACCGATGGAATAGGACAGATCTTAACAAGCTTCACCACAAAGTCCTATTTCATAAAACTAACATAATATTAGAAATAATTATGTCTATCATAGTAGAATTGCAAGTTCTAAAGCAAAACAAGCAAAAATAAACAAACCATAAGTACTGGCGCTACCACCAGCGGTAGTAGATACCGTTGGGCGATAGCCACAGAAGTACCACATATGTCCAAAACCTGTATATTACACAAATCCAAACAAACTTAAAACACTCTCAATCCTCAATAGTACCTGCCTCGTCACTGTCTCTCTCCACTCGACCTCTCCTCTTAGACTGATGGTATGAGTGGCGTGACGACTCCTCGTCAGTAGTGGCCCACTGGTTTCTCTTGAATGAGGTCGGGGAAAACTTGAGAGCCTTCACCAGATACTTAACCAGCTTGGTCATCTTGGACACGTGGCGCTCCACTCGATCGACCTTCTGCTCCACTCGCTCAATGGTCAGTCCAAGATCTCGTGGGGCCTCACGAGCCGACCCCCCTCGGCGAATCAGGAGGGTTGTCTTTTGCTTATGCGAAGGCACTTTAATGGTAGATGTATCAAGTAGGACAGGATAACAGTCAATCTTATAACGAACCATGTTAAAAGAAGGATACTTCTCATAGATCACACGATGAATAATACCACCAAGAGGGAGTGAGTTCAGCCTCAACCTCTTTGGGTCATTCAGTCGAAATGCATGTCTCATAAGAGACAACAGGAGATCCTCCACATCAAAAGGAACCTTCCTCAAAACATGAAATGTGACCATCGAGAGTTGTGCATTGATGTTTTTAGTATCTCCTGCCTTAAACATAAGAGTATGACGTAGGATATCGTGTACTATGAAGGCATCTAGTGTGAGGGTAGAAGTAGTCGTGATCAAATCCTTTTAATCGTGAGTACCATGAAGAATGAAATTCATAGCCGTCCAATCTCGAAGCTCCCGAAACCTTTCCACCACGTTAAGTCGAGTCAAAATTTGCACAAGCCCAAATTCACTGCGAAGATTTCAGGGTAGTATCTCAACCACTTGACTCCCTAGTCGTGAGCGTACACCCCCATCCAACTGAGTACGGGAGGGGTCTTCCAAATCATTGTAAAATTCAGGAACAAAGGATGATGAAAAGGGCTCATCAATCATAACTGACAAGAGACCCACATCCGCGAGTAGAGCATAGAATATGTGCATGATGGGTCAGGCCCATGCTCAGGCCCATGCTTACACCCACAGGAGCACCCTCCATTGAAGGGTGAAGGCCATACTCATCCTGACCTCGGCCGCCACGTCGAGCTCGGGAACTGGAAACCATATCCTGAAAATTGAAACAACAAAAATTAGGCAACATTTCAATGCTCTGGAGCGACCGCTGGCGGTATTCGCTACCGCTGGGCGATAGTTCCGGCCGAACTATTCACTGTCTTCTTCACATCAAACCCCTAGAATACTTTCCTCTTTCACAAAAAAGTATATTCACAGCACTATGAACTCAAATCTAAAAATGTCAACACAAAAAACAAGAGTTTCTAAAAACCCCAAACCTATAAATTGTCAAGACAAGGAAAAATCACCATGGTCGGCGGTAGTCATGGGCAATCGCCGGCGGTAGGTCAAAAACTCATTAACCTACCACTACCGACGGTAGATCTAAAAAATAAAGAAGAAAAATCGGGAAAAATTCCAAAAAACTCAAAGAAATTGTGAGATCATGCTTCCACCAAGCGGTAGATCCAAAAATCTTCAAAAAATCACCGAACAGGAGGAGGACATGGGGGATCTAGGGCTTACCGAAGGTTCTTGGTCGCAGGCGGATGCTCTCCAGTCGGTCAAAGCAAAACCCTAAGTGTGGGGCCTGGAAAAATCGCGGAACCGTGATTTTATACAAGCTCTTTCGCTACCGCCGACGGTATTGGGTACCGCGGGTGATAGTAAAAATAATTTTTTAAAAAAATCTGAATTTTTTTTCCAAAAATCATTTAACAAAAATAAGATGGTTTTAACTAACATTCACACCACATGATCAACCTAAAATCTATCAAATCTCAATCAAATAGGGTTTTGGACATCGAAAATGAAAATCCACAACTTTTGTCAATTTTTCTTGATTTCTTTACACCATTAGATGAGCATCATACTGGAATATCATAATCATGAAAAATCAAATGCAAAAAATCTTGAAAAACACAATTTTTGAGCAAAAAATCAAATCTCTGTAAGTATCGCCAGACGGTAGTGATACCGCTGGCAGTAGCCTAAAAACACTTTTTTAATAATTTTTCTATTTTTGTTTTCCTACTGAGTATCTACTATTTTTGTTACACCAAAATTTCAAGTTTTATAATTGTTTAAAAAAATCAATCAACTTCAAAATTTGAAATTTTTTAAAATTATCCAAAAAAATATGCCTTGTATTTTTTTTTTGCATTATAAAAAAAATAACTAAAACAAATAACAATAACATACAAAAAACTGCTGAGCTATTGGAACAAACGATCAAGGTTGACTTCTATTATCTTTGCTAGATTTACATAATGTTTAATTTTCTTGTCAAACTCTTTAAACATTGTGTTGATTTATCATGCCTTGCAAAACATCTTGACATATATCATGAAAACTATTATAGTGCGCGTATGTATGAATATTGTTAGCATGTCTCTAAGTATGAGTATTGTTTTATGCTTGATAATGAGTTTCTCACATGCACATCTTTGATTCTTCTACATGTGATAAAAACTTTAAGGTTGCATAATTGTGTAGTATAAATATCTTAATTTTTTAAAATAAATAAATAAGTTATCTACACACCTGTGAATTTGTGAATTGCAAATTTACTGTTCATGCACTATGTTTGTTCCAAGTGGTTTTAAAATAATAATAATATATGCATGTATACAATTGTTTGCGCAACAAGTGAATTCAGAGCACTTAGTAAAAAAAACTGTAATTTATTTATCTATTTTAATATTAAGCATATTTCACTACACATGTCTTGCCTTTTAAATTTACTCATAGATATGAATAATCAAAACACATTTTTTACACTTCATTACCTTGCATAACACTTCTACTCATGAGAATTGGAATCTAACCCACACCTATATATGTTCTCTATAATTGTTAGTAACAACATTAGATATCCTTCCATGATCTCTACAATGTTTCTAGTATGTTTGACTTGCAAATTTCCTAACATTGTTATTACTATTGTGCTTAGATAATAGGACTCATACTTTAAAATATTGTTTAAAATAACATCTTTTGGTTCATGGTTTTCAAAATCATTATGGTATCATCCTTAAACTATGACCATATACATGCATTATTTACTTTTCTAAACTACAACTCTGATTCTAATTCAAAATTGCTTCAAGATATTTTACTTATAGTTGCAAAACTCTCTAATCTCGATCATGCCATCAAATTAATATAGTATATTATACTTCCCCTCATGAGATATCCTCTAAATCATCTCTACATATAATAAGGGGGAGAATATGAATGCCACGACACTTACCCCACCCTCTGTTGATAATACCAAAAAGGGGAGAATGAATTTGAAGAAATACAATATTTAGGGGGAGTACAACTTAGGAAGCATCTAAGTAGGGGGAGTCTCTATCTAGGGGAGTATGCTTATAAATGCTTATCAACCACTTATAAACACAAACACTTTGTCTTATTTATTATTTTTTCATAATGAATTTGTTATTATCAAAAAGGTGAGTTTGTTGAATATGCATTCCGCATCTCTTGGTTTGAAAATAACAAATCCTAGTTTGTATTTGATCATGTTTTCTGTGTGTTTATAAAGTGCAGGAACTACAGGATAAATATCCCACTAAAGAACAAATCAAAGAGCCAAAGATTTCAAAGCTCTGTCGATACCGCCAGCAAAAGCCTCAGCTGTAGAAGGAAACTGCTTGGGAAGGAATGTCCTACTGCCGGGCGGTACTGCTATCGCTAGGCGATATCCTGCTAGAAGGACCATTTTTTGGAAAAACTGAAAAACCAAAAATGCCTATTTTAAAAGATAAATTTTTTCCTAATTTAGACGAAGAAAGCTTCCTAAAATAGAGGTTGCCAAAGATAAAGATTGCCAAAGGAAGAAAAGACTACCTAATATAGCTATCACCAGGCGGTACCACTACCGCAGGCGGCAACTCTCGAGCCTATAAAATGAGTCGCCTTCCAACTGACGAAGGGCGGCAAAACAAGAACCTGAAGACATCTCCAGGAGGTCACGAAAGTACCAACACTCTTGTAATTTTGTAAGGGCTTCCACTTGGAGAGAAGAACTTCATCCATATACTTGAAGACGGCGGACTCGAATAACGGACCTCCCACGCATTATCATCTAGTCAAATATTTGAGGGAGTTCTTCCTTGTTGAATTTTCATTTTTCTTCATCATTAACAAAGTAAAAATTCGTCGCAGGTAGAGGCAACTAGGTCTCGCATGACTTAGGGGAAAAAAATCATCTGGTGCAGACGTCGGATTCCTGGAAAGGATTCCGTGAATTCGTCGTGGGTGTTGGAGACTAAATCGTGAGTAAGTCTAGGGGCGGTTTGAGGCCGTATCTGGGATAGATAGGCGAGAATCAACCGGTCCTTGTTGATAAGGGCCGGTAAAGAAAAGGAAAAAGATTTGTAGCATCGCCTCGACCCCAAGCGTGATTGGGATCAAGTCTTTGTAATCTATTTTATTTCTGAAATAAAATTACTGTCTTCATCACAATCATCTTAATCTGAACATTAATTGTATGATCTAGATTTCAGTTGATATCGCTAGGCGATATCACTATCGCCGGCGGTAGCAACAAAAATCTGAATTTTCAGTTTTATCCTCTCATCACTTTAAAGTTTTAAAAAATCTTATTCACCCCCCCTAAGGGCGCTACACAATCCAACAATTATTGTGACTACTACATCAGGCTGGTTAGTTTGTTAGGCTCACTCGAGATTTAATCGGGAATGCCTCCATAGATCTTGACAAAATACATAACTCTATTTTTATAATGGGTTAATTTGCCATCTGCATCATTAAAACTAAGACTTCATGGGAGTACCATGACTTCTTCAGCTGGGTCAAGATAAATGCGCAAATCCGAGTCTCGATGGCGAGTGCTCTGTTGTAGGGTAATTTATCCTCGTAAATATTTTTAAAGCTCTTGTAGGCATAGATTTATTTAGAAAGGCTACATTAGTCAGTACTAGTGATACAAAGATATGGGATGTCTTCGGCAAGGATATCTAGCTTGTCGTCAAGTTTCATGTCTAGTGTTTATTTCTTCGTGTTTCCAAATGGTTGGCATTGTAGCAAGTCGGAATTGCCCGAAGGTCAACTTGTTCGGTTCCGCATTTTTGGTTGAACCCAGCATTTGGAAAATAACTTTTGCTAACTTAGTGTCTAGGATATTTCGTGCATTCCCCATCCGAATAAAGATAAGACGGGCAATGAGGCATAATTCCATTAATTCTGGAATGTAAATGTTACATTATCAATCATAATGTCCTCCCATGGGATAGATTAATTAGAGTAAATAGGAAAATCTTAATGGACTATCTACAGAGCATGTTACAGATTCTATCTTGCTACCCTTTAGTACTTCCTTATCAAGACAAATTAAACTTCTACGGACCGTTGATTGCTGGCAAATCTGGTTACCAGTTTATCCAAAACTTTTGATAGTATGCGATTTTTAACTAGTTCTACAGGTGTTGGGAATTTTTGTCATATTTTTTTGTCCTCCAAAATCATTCTTTTGACTGGATGCTAAGTCTTGAAGTTAATGGAGTTCATCTTTTTGCTTGTGATTACTTTTTCTGCTTGGGTGAGCGAGAATCACAAAATGTGGATGTTATGATTTAGGTTGGGCGAAAACTGAATGTCATTGGTAGGAATTAGTAATGGACAATGATGTAGTTGATTATTTAGAAAGGTAAAATTCCTAGCAAAATATTCGATTATGATGGGTCCATTGCTCACAATGACCTAGATTTGTAGAAGTCAAACAAGTCAATGGTATACGCATAGTTGTATTTGATGTATGTTCAAGTTCATGGATGCAGGTTGGTCCTTGTCACATTGATTGGATAGGTATTCTAAGTGGTTGACACAGGTGGTCACAAGGTAGAGAAGTGGAGAGACAGAAATCTGTCTAAGTCCACAGGCGTTGAGTGAAGCCAGTTCACTCAACGCCATATGTCAAAGAAGGATGCTGGAAAGACTGAAAATCGCCTAAGTCCACAGGCGTTGAGTGAAGCCAGTTCACTCAACGCTAGATGCCAAAAAGCGCTGAGTAAGGTGTGGATAGTCAAAGTCCAGCAGTCTGCAAAGCAATTCTGCGGCTAAGTCCACATGCGTTGAGTGAAGGCAGTTCACTCAACGCCATATATCAAAAGGCGTCGAGTATAGCTGAGTATGTCAAAGCTTCAGCATTGGCAAGGAAGAAAATGCGGATAAGTCCACAGGCGTTGAGTGAAGCCAGTTCACTCAATGCCATATACCAAGAAGCGTTGAGACAAGCTCAAGCAGTCAAAGCAGTTGAAGATCTGTCAAGAATTCTGTCTAAGTACAGAAGCGTCGAGTGAATACAGCTCACTTAACGTCAGAGAAGAAAGCGTCGTGTGATGTCAAAGCTCAAGGAAAGATGGACAGAAAAATCTGTCTTAGTCCAGAGGCGTTGAGTGAAGCCAGTTCACTCAACGCTCTCAACGCCTAGCAGATAAAGAAAGTTGCAGCTGAGTCCAGGGGAGTAGAGTGATGAAGATTCACTCAACGCACTCAACGCCTAAGCAAGACAGAAGAATTGATTAAGTCCAGAGGCGTTGAGTGAAGTCAGTTTACTCAACGCACTCAACGCCTATGCAAGACAGAAGAATTGGCTAAGTCCAGAGACATTGAGTGAAGGTCATTCACTCAACGCACTCAACGTCAGGATTGAATCTGAGAATTTGGCTAAGTTCACAAATGTTGACGTCAGCAAAAGTCAACAAAAGTCAACATAATTCAAATTAGTTGCGGGAAAGCTACAGAACAGGACAAATAACGCCGCAGGTCTACAGGAAGACTTTTTCTGTAAAAGCCAAGTTGCAGCCAACAACTTCAGTGGGGCCCACGGGTCATATAGCCGTTGGATGGCTGAAGATAAAAAGGGACAAGATGGGGAGCTGAGAACTTTAATTTTTAGGGTTTAATTCATTTCAAAAAGTTGTGGTTGAACTTCATCTTCATCGTCATTGTTGCCGTGCTTGAAGCAAGAAGTTGAATCAACCGATCTAAAAGTTCCTCAAGTTAGTTGTAGCTATTTTTCATCAGCTACAGCAAGTTCAGAAAAGTTTTTCTGAGAAAGAAGAAGAAGCAAAGACTTCAATTTTCTGCAGTGAAGGTTAGCTGTTTGAAGAAGGAAAAGAACTGTCTACTCCTTTGTCTTTAACAGCAAGTCCAGAGACTTTGGTTTTTGAAATACTTCCAGCACAAGCAGCAGTCTACTGAAGAATTCATTTTCTTGTTGCTGAGAAGGTAGGGCTGAGGTAAACTCAGTCAAGGAAGACAAGCACAGAGAAATTTCTCTGATGTCAAATCAACCACAACAACAAACTCCTTTCTTTTTGTAGGATCCTTTCTTGGATCTGAGCTGTAGGATCCTTTTGGATCTGAGTTGTAGACCTGATTTATAAAGGCTGAGCTAGATCATTTGTTGATCTGAGTGTAGGGCCTGTGTGCCTGAGGTAGGGCCTTTGGCATGAGGTAGGATCTTAACAGATCTGAGCTGTATGAGAGTTTCACTCTCTGAGTTGTAGGGCTAACCTCCATAGCCTGAGATGTAGGACTTGTGTTCAAGTCTGAGGTAGGTGGTCTTGTGACCACTAAGTTGTAGGAGCAAGCTTGCTCTGAGATAGGGTCTTGTGCCTGAGTTGTAGGTCTTGGAGGAAACTGAGAGATCCTGCGGGATCTGGGTTGTAAGCTCTTAGGAGTCGAGTTTTGGAGAAGAGCATTGTCTAACAAGCTGTTAGAAAGGTGAGGGACAGTGGACGTACCCATAATCTGGGGAACCACTATAAATATTGTGCGTGCTTTTGTGGATTGTCTTGAAAGCAAGCTAACCTAGCTAACTCACAACACACCAAGTTAAAGAAAATCTTAAAAAACTAGAAAGCCTATTCACCCCCCTCTAGGTATTTAGCTATCTTGGAATTAAAGACTTTCAGATTATGTCATACAAAATTTTCAGTTTTCTGCAATTGCAAAAATTATATTACAAACACTATTGTTATGATGTTACATCGTGGATAGTACGGAATCGTAGGTTGTTGATGACAGGGTAGACGGTAAGGCGGAAGACGAAGGTGAGGCGATTGTTGCTAGCCATAGAGACTGCCCCTGGTTTGGTGGGTGGCTTAGAATCTCAATGACAATACTCCACCCGTAGTATCGGTGGGTGGTTTGCTGAATTCAGATGTAGCCCCTACTTTGTGGGTTACACCAGATGCCCTTTGGTTTTGGAGGTCGGTTATCTTGCTTATATAAAGGCATTGCTGTTGGGCCTCTCTCCATTAGTCACTACCAGGGTTCTCTTCCATGGAAAAACTTTGGGAAGTGTCCAGCTGTAATTGACTTTTCAGAGTGAAGTTTGCCTTTTGCTTTTGTAAGAAGGAATCTTTCCTTCTGAGTGCGTTTAGCTTTTGTCCGTGGGCATCTTTTCTTTTTTGGGTGGAGGAAGTCATTTTTCTTTTGTTACTAGGATTCCTTGTCACCTATAAGCAACCTCCCTCCCTATATATGAGGAGACGTTGCGCCTGAAGGGGGGCATAAAGTAAAAGAGAGGAGAGAATGAGGAGTTCTTAAGTCAACATGTACGCCGACTTTAGTTCTAATAAAATTTTCTTGATTGGTTTGTAAGTATTTCTATTTAGCACCTTTAATGCTTCAGAAGTAATCTCTTTTCCCCTCCTTTAAGGGAGAATAGGGGCTGACTCCTCTTCCTACCTCTCAAGATGATTCAAAGGTGTATGATCTCGACTACCAGCAGATTACTGCGCTTAAGCTCTATCCATGAGTTGTTGAGGTCAACCCCAAAGATGTAAGAATGTTGGGCTAAGTGAAACCTAACTAAACCTTATGCATCAGTAAGAAGCCCAGGGTCACCTTGAGAACAAGTGCCGCCAGATAGAAGGCCGTAGAGAAAAAGTACTGCAACCACATGTGAGATGCTGATGTGTAAGGCATAAGTTATGCAGTGCAAAAACTAGACTACTGAGTTCTAAAGGTACATAGTAGGAACCCATGGAGCTATAGCTTAAGTTCAGATGGCCCTCCTATAGATCATCCCTTTAGACGGAAAATGGAACAGATTCGCAGTATCTTCAAAGAGGAGAGGAAGTGGTATCAGAGCTACATTAGCAAATAATTAAATAATACTAATCAATTTACTAATTTACTAATTAATTACTAACTATACGTACATTTGTGGTGGTTCCCAACTTTGCACTTGTAGTTTTTCGAATGTTATGGCTCTTTGTGAGTGTCATCAAGTCACGAGTGTAAGTCCGGCGTTTTGCATTCTTCTCTTACTTTCCATGGTTGTACTAATAACAATATGCCGTTATTTAAAATTGACTTTGTCCCCAAGGTAAATTTCAAAAGAGAAATTATGTGTGGCGTGATAAGCCAATGGGATAGCGGGGAAGCTGCAAGAACAGTGCGTCGTTGATGACGAACGACTGAAGTTATCCGAAATCTGAATTATATTGACGCGGAGTTTGTACTTGTTTTTTATAATGATGGGATTGCCCAGGTAAGGGACAAAGTGAATGATTAGTTGTAGCAGGTGGCGTGATGGCGGGTAGACAAGAATTTTGGTAGGTGTGGGTGTAGAATTGATTGTGGAAGTGGGCGGTGGAGGAATTTTCAAAAAAGCAACAAAGAAGGCAGCCTGCGGGGGTCCAAGAGGAGAAGAAAAAAAGATGTGACGAAGGAAGCAAGTAGTAGGGAATATGACAGAGATGTGAGTTTGAAGCTTTATGACCAGGCAGGAGTATCCCGTTGAGCACAAGGCAACAGAGTTTCCCACGCACTGGTTGGAGAAGATAAGCAATGACAGTGGTCGAAAATGGTGTAGGGGTTGTTGGAGTTCAGAGTTGCAGGTGTCATTGGGACTGTCAAACGGATGAAGACAGGAGGGACCCTGACGGTGAGGCTCATCCGAACAATGAGATAAAAGGGTGAACGCAGGCTACGCAATGGTCGGGATCTAAGATCGGACGTCAGTCCTGGGATGGGAGCACTCGGTGGACGGAAACTGAAGGAGGAGAAGCCGTCAATAGTGCAAAAATATGGATCCGGAAGTAGTGACTATTAACGAGATTGAAAGCTCAGGGAGGGTGGGGAACACATGAGGCTTCTCATAGTTTGAGACTTGGTCATGGTTTTGAGCGTCGACAGCTGCCTCCTAGCAGTCAGCATCATCTTGCTACGATATTTGAGGATGACAAAGGGTTCCCAAACCATCAACTGGAAAGGTGGTGGCACTGATTTCACATCGGAGATGGGGGCAAGGTAGTCCCACTGGCCGACCGACGGCCCATGCGTGTCTGTGATGTACAGGAGGTTTAGCTTTTGTTCAAGCTGCTTGGTCTGTGCAACACTGCGGTGACAATAAATTAAATGAATTCAAAAATTACTAATTAATTAATAAATTACTAATTATATGAACACTCATGGTGGTTCCCAGCTTCGCTCTCGTAGTTGTTCGAGAGTGTCATGGCTCTTTGTGAGTATCTTCAAAAATAAGTCTAGCGTTCTGCATGCTTCTCTTACTTTCTGCTTGATTGTATCAGTAACATATTGTAACAAGAATTAATTCCTACCTAATCAGCAACAGTAGAATAACTGAAGTATGATGATAGGTACCATTGGTGAGGCTATCGTGTTGGAGCAGTATAGCCTGGCACTGTCCACAAGCCGGCAATATTTAGGGAAAGCAGTGGCGAATCTCTTGTGGGAACTGAGCTGAGACTTCACTCGAACTGCTCTGCCCATGAGGATAGCTCTCCTGCCAAGGATTGATTCAAGAAATTAGCCAGTATCTTGGCACTTTTAATGCATTGCTTTACCAAAAAATGATTTTTGTTAACAGGAAACTGTGTTGATTTCATACGAGTGTGCTAAAGAGTTAGTATAACGAACCTTTTTCCGTACAGCAATTGAATACGTATTTTCTTTTTTCATATAGTATACTTAAAATATTATATACGACTGCATATGGTCCCAAATTATATATGCACACGCGCACGCTTCTTATCTCCCGTTTGAGGAGGAGCATTTTACTTTCCCCAAATTACTTTGTAACAAGATATCAGAGCTATTTGCTCTCGGTTCCGTCGGCAGATAGTGACTGGTTTATGATCGACAAGAGCGGAAGATTCAGTTGTAATATTTGTAGTTTATTCTAAGTCGACCTTTTTTGTATTAACTCCGGGTTGGGATAGTTTGGTCTTTTTTCTTTTTTTTAGGCTTTCCCTTACTCAAGTATATGTGCGAGTAAGGGCTCTCTTGAATCATTAACGAAGCATTATTCTTTCCACTTGGTATCAGAGGAGAGACCGAAACCCTAAGTGTGTGTAACGACCCAAAATGAAAATACGTATATGTACAACCTCATATTCGCTGAGTAGAAAATAGAGGCATCAACGGTCGGGATTGGACTAGCTTCAGGCTAGCTTCGGGCTTCAGACCGGAAGAGCTCCCTCCTTGGAGGAGCTCCCGCCTATAAGCGGGCGAGATCGTTCGCGCCAAGCCTCGGCCGAGACCCACCAATGACCAAAGGCGGGCGAGAAGGCATCGAGTCCACTTGACGCCGCGTTGAGAGAGCTCTGCTCACTCAATGCTGTGTTCGGCAGCAAAGGAGTCAAGCTCACTCAAAGGCGTTAAGCTCACTCAACGCCGTGTTCGGCAGCAAAGGCGTTAAGCTCACTCAACGCCGTGTTCGGCAGCAAAGGAGTTAAGCTCACTCAACGCCGTGTTCGGCAGCAAAGGCGTCAAGCTCACTCAGAGGCGTTAAGCTCACTCAACGCCGTGTTCGGCAGCGAAGGCGTTGAGCCCACTCAACGCCGTGTTGTGTGGAGGCGGGAAGATCCTCGGCTCAGGGTTCTCGCCGCAGCTCAGGGTTCTCGCTGCGGCTCAGGGTTCTCGCCGCAGCTCAGAGTTCTCGCCGAATGGGGCCCAGGGCCCAGGGAAAAATTACTTAACTACCCTCGGGTAGAATTACCTGCATACCCCCAGGGGCTGTATTTAGTATCTTATAAACAACGGGGTTTGGCTATTGGCAGGCCAACAGGGGTATTTTAGTAGTTTCAGGTCAGCAAAAGGCTATAAATAGACCCATAAGGGCTCCTTAGAAGGCAAGCTTTCATTATTCTCAAAATCCCCAAGTGCTTTATGAGGAGCTCCAAGCCCAGCTTTGGCTTTGGAGGGGAAGCTCTCAGAGATCTTCCGGGTGTGAGGTGGGACCTCCCTGCTGAGGCTTTGGGTCAGTTCTAGGTTCCAAGCAGCCAGTCGAGGGTCGAGGCTTGAGAGAAGTAGGTGTTGGCTGCGCCCTGGTTTTTGAACTTTCGTTGAGGCCATTTTTGGCTTCAACAGTTCTGGTGCGGTGAGCGTGAAAGGCAGCCGATACAAGAAAGCCTTGAGTGTTGTCCCATGACTGGAGGTGAGGGTGAAGGGTTTGGCTCAGGAGCTTCCCCCACCCGGGGAGAGGAAGCAGCGAGGAAGATGCTGGAGGATTTCAGGCGAGAGGACCTGCAAACCATCAGCTTGGCCTTCTCGGCGAGGAGTGAGTGGGCGACACCTCAGGTTCCGGTGGAGGTGGTCCCGCTTTTGGGCGAGAACGCCCCTGGGCAGCGTCCCGGGAAGGAGGTCAAGGCAGAGGTTGGCGAGAGAGACGTTGCGGCGCGGGAGCTCTTCCGAGGCCAGGGCCCCGGGAAGGAGGTTCAAGCAGAGATGGGCGAGAGGGAAGCGGCAGTGCGAGAGCTCTTCCCTGGGCACGGTCCCACGGATCGGGCGAGCCAGCCTAGGCCGCGAGACGCGCCCTCTCGGCAGGCAGGAGGCGAGAGCCCTTTCAGCGAGCTCATCATCTCGGCTTCGGTGTCGGAGGGGTTCCGGGAGCCAGACATGTCCTACTACTCAGGAAAAGACGACCCGATACAGCACGTGCAGTGGTTTGAAGACGTGGATTTTATTAAGGCAGATGACTGATGTCTTCAAGTGTCGGCTGTCTGCCATCACGTTGAAGGAAAAGGCTCGGGACTAGTTTCATCAGTTGTCGGCGAGCTCGATCTACAGCTTTGAGGACCTACGTCGAGGGTTCCTGTTGAGGTTTTCGACGTCGAAGAAGCGGAAGAAGGAGGCGGAGTGCCTGTTTGCAGTAAGACAAAAGCAGGATGAGACGCTGGGTCATTACGTTGACCGGTTTCAGGAAGAGATCCTCTTGGTCCAGGAGGTCCCAGGGTACGCATTGATGCTTTCCTTTACCCTGGGGCTGAGACCAGGCTTCTTTAACATGGAGTTGAAGAGAGTGCCTCCCCTCTCTTTTGAGGAGCTCATGGAGAGGGCGGCAAAGGAGATAGATTTCGAAAGAGCCAATCCGACCTTCGCTAAGAAGCTGGCCCGGTTGGCGGAGGATGATGTGAAGGAACCGGCAGCAGGAAGGCAGAGAGAGCAGAGGGAGGCAAGGGAGCCGAGAGAAGAGAGGAGAAGGGAAGAACCCCGAGGGCAGGGGCATCACCAGGGATGGGGGGCCCGGGAGCCGAACAACCGGTTGGGTTGGAGGCCTCAAGAGGGTCGCCCCCAGAGTCAAGGAGGAGGCTTCCAGGGAAGAGACAATCTCCGGGAGCCGAGGAGGTTCGATCAGCCGGCGTGGAGGCAGGGACCGAGGGGTCACTTCCCGCCACCGCAAGAAGCAATGGAGGTTGGTAGAGGAAGAGGAGGAAGAAGAGTCCGAGGAGCTGGAAGAAGGGGAGTTGGAGAAGGAAGAGGGGGCAGGGTGGCGTTGCCCTTCTGTGACTTCCACCAGGAGGAAGGTCACGCGACGGCCACCTGCCCAGAGTTCTTAGAGATGAGAGGAGCTAGAGGAGTGGGGAGGCAGGATCCGCCGGTAAGGATCGTAGAAGTGCGGCAGGGAGAGGGAAAAGATAGGTGTGAAGACAGAGCAGACGTGGGTACTCGAGGAGGGATCGGGGTGATCCACGGGGGAGTGGGGATTGAGGCAACTCGCAAGGGTAACCTCCAGACCATGTTCCGAAGAGGGGTCGCCTCGACTTCCCTGGCTCACCCCCCAGATGAAAAAATCACCTTTTCATCAGTTGACATGTCGAACTTTAAGGATCCGTTCTGCGATGCCCTAGTGATTCAGACAGCAGTGGAGAACTTCACGGTCTCCAGGATACTGGTTGATAACGGGAGCTCGGTGAATGTGATCTTTAAGAAGGCTTTTGACGAGATGAAGGTTGAGGGAAAGAGGGTCCTAGCTTCAGATGGACCGCTGTTTGGGTTCTCAGGAGAGAGGAAGGAAGTAGAAGGGGGAGTAGGGCTGCACGTGAAGTTGGGTGGCGTGTCACGGAACTGTAGGTTCGTGATCGTGGATGCCCCGAGCAGCTACAACGCCATCTTTGGGCACCCCCTCATCAGCGCCTTTCGCTGTGTCCCCTCCTCGTTCCATCAATGTCTCAAGTTCAACAACGGAGGGGTGCAGGTCAGGATCAGGGGGGACCCGAGGGTGGCGAGGCAGTGCTACGTGACGGCAGTCAACACCGTGTCTTGGATGGCTGAGGCGGAAGAGCTGGAGAGGGAGATGGCGGAGCAAGGAGAGGATGTCGAAGAAGAGGAGGTGAGCCTAGGGGGGCGAGAAAGGAGAGCGCGGAGGAGCAGAGAGAAGTTGAGCAGGAGGCCTCGAGGGGCGTGGAAGTCGAGAAGCAGCAGGAGGGCCTGGAGGGGGCGATGGAAGTGGAGGAAGAGCGAGTAGCAGTAGCCGAGCAGGAGAGGTCGGAGGAGGCAGCAGAGGTTGAAGTAGGAAGGGAGGAGGGGTTGGAGCTAGAAGAAGAAACAAGGGTCGGCTGGGAGCAGTCGCGGCTGGAGCCGGCCGAAGAAGTGGTAGAAATGGAGGTCTTCACCAGCACAGGGCAGGTGCGGAGGGTGCGGATCAGCGGAGGCTTAGGTCCCGAGGACCAGGAGCAGATGAGAGCTTGCATCCAGAGCAATGTCGACATCTTCGCCTGGAGGGCGGCGGACATATCGGGCATTGACGCAGATGTGGCTTGCCATCGCCTGAACCTGGACCCCCGGACTCGCCCCATACGCCAGAAGATGAGGGCCATCGCTACCAAGCTGGAGGAGCCTATCCGCGAGGAGGTCAGGAAGCTCCTGGAAGCCGGCTTCATCTCAGAGATGTAACATCCCGTGGTAAATTTTAAAAAAGGGGGTGGGCGCGAACGTGTATCGATTTATTTATTGTAGGGTCGATGTCGCTAACGATTGCTACCTTCTGCCTCGAATCGAGGCAGCGCGTCGACCAGGTATAATGTTACTTTTCAGCCTTTGGATAGCGTCTTTTAGTGGTGAAGTGGGTTAATCATAGTGACGTAACGCATTTAATCAGGTTACCACCAGATTCGGATGCACCCTCGCGCGCGCCGCAAAATTTGTTTATTTTTTTTCTAAGGACGTTTCCTTCATCACTGGAATGGGTGTGCCTATAAGATGATGCTTTGGGTTGAAAAACGCAGGAGCTACCTACCAACGCATTGGATCTTTGAGTCTTCCAAGGGCAAAGGGGGAGGAACTTGGAGGTCTATCAACCGATCCCACGGTTTGATTAAAAACCGCTGTAGCCTATAATGAACCCACTCCTCACGGGTAGAAAAGACCGCCACCCTACGAAGATTTAAGAAGGCCGACAATTCCCGTTTCGTTCTTTCCGCAGGTCGACGACGGCGAGCCCGACGCCCCTTCCGCTTGGCGCCTTCTGCCGCGGGGGTAGAGCCTAGCCGCCGCTCGATTTCTAAGGTCTAGAGTCCAAGCTATCCGACTTGGAATCTCCTCCCTCCTCTGCGAGGCGCCAACAAGGCAGTTCCTTTTCCTTCCTTGGCGCTTGGCAAGTTGGCCGGGTTCCAACCCTAAGCCGGAGGTTCCTCTCCAGAGTTTCGTTTTGGTTTCGGACAAGTCCGTTTTCATCTTTCTCTCTATTAACCTTTGTGGAAATCCTTCCGTTTTGAGACAACTAAAATAACCTAGGTTTTCGATTTACTTGCCCGATTTTAGGGAGGAATTGTAATTCTACCGCGGAGGTTAGTGTAGAGGCATTTCGTGAGCCTAAATTACTCTCCGTTCAGAGAAAGGGGTAATATACGAAGCAGTTTCTAATTTTACGTGAGCCCTAGTTGTTTTGGATTTTGAAGAAGGCGGAGCTCCGTTACCGGAAACCCTAAAGGGAAAATGGCATACGCTCTGAGTCTCGGCAAGGTTTGCCTTGAATTGCAGGACTTTGGTAGGTTCGAGACCACCCTCTTCGCAGTCTTCTGAAGGTCCCCAGTAGTAGGTTTTGCCTTCGGAATAGAAGATGTCGCCGTGAGTCCTATCGCAACACCGCGGTAAGGAGTTCGAATTCCTTTTAGTTCCAAGATCTATCAAGCACAGGCATTGTGGCGGATTTTATACACATAAATAGATTTATTAAGGTCGGGGAAGTACCATGTCCATGCATAGAAAGGTGTGGTGATAGGCAAACGGTTACGGGGAAGCATTCCCTTGGCGGGGGACGTGTAGGATGACACGATTTCCCTAAGACCCAGGGGGTCGTAGAGCAGGCGGTGGCCTATCATCATGAACAACCGCAGAGTACGAAAGGCGTTAGCCGTGTTCGTAGGTTTGCAAAGGAGCTTGAGATCAAGGGCGTAGGTCCCTTCAAGTCGACCGTCAGGAAGTCATCTGAGGGTCGCTTAGTCGGGAGTACACCAGAAAAGATATCCCTTGCAGAGTAGCGATCATCAGGTGTTGGAACACCAAAAATTTGGGTCAGCCAGCACACAGAGTTTCTTAGGAAACGTGCTAGGTAGAGGCGCCTAGTTCTCAGTTGTAAGGCACACTAGAGTAGTCTAGGGCTTAGACTTGGTTTGAAGTGCCCCCAGGACCTTCCAAGATCAAGGTTGAGAGCTAGTCTAGCAATTTTCGTCGAGCTCAGGTCGACGAATCGTGAACTCGGTTCGCGCTCTCTGAGCTCACTGATAAATCATCGAACTCCGGTCGACGATCTTCGAGTAAGATGACGTCTCTCGTCAGTCATTTTCAGGTCGTTGCTCGCGTTCGAGATCTTCGAGCTCAGTTCGACGTTTTCTGCCTGCTTTATTCATTTTATCTCTGAGCTTAGTTCGACGATCGTAGAACTCAGATAGATTCTTCTGAGAGACGACGCTAGTTAGTATTCAAATGTTGTTATTCTTGAGTTTTTGAATATTATCAGCATTTATGATAAAAGATCTCAGCCGTTTGCTTTATTCTGGAGCAAGTTTCAAGTATTATTCAGAGAATGTTTGTGACTTTCCTCTAGAAGACAAGACTCTTTATGGAAGCATTTATACTGCCAACGGCATTTTGGAAAAGAATTTTTCAGAGAATGCAAAAAAATTTTTCAATTAAAGGAGATACACAGAATACAGAACACTTGTAGAAGGAGAAAACAGAAAAAAAAGGTTCACAACTTATGTCAAGAACTAGGAGGGGACACCTATTTTCAGTCTTCTCTGAAATAATCTTTTGCTGGAGATCAGTTTGAAGACCTTCACCCTAGAGCAAAGCTTCCCTTCCTGAACCAGTCTAGTCTAGGAGAGCTTTGACAACAAAGTCCACAGTTTCTCTATTATTTGAGAACAGAGAAGACAATCTTATTCTTTTCTTTTTATTTTCCAGCTGTAAAAGGGTTTTCAAAACTCCCTTCAAAAGCTTTAGAGTCTGGTTCTGAGAACTTGTCAAAACTCAGTGGTGGCAAGACATTTTTATCAAAAAATTCAGTTTTGGTTTTTAGCACTTAACAAAAGCTCATTGGTTCAGACACCTGATAACTCAGTTCTTTTTCCTGAGTGGCTCTACCAAGGGTGTAGAAGGTGGATGTACCCAGGTTTTGGGGAACCCTTATTTACTTGTTTTTAAAATTGTTGTTTATTGTTGCTGTGTGCTGTGCTCTTAGTTTCTTGCTTCTTAATTATTTTTAGCACTCTACACTATATAGAAATTAAATTTTATATGTGCTATATTTTCAAAACTGTGAAACTTATTTGAATAAACTTTATTCACCCCCCCTCTGATTTGAAATAGATGTTACCCTCACTTTCAATTGGTATCAGAGAGGTTGGTTGCCTAGGCTAACACAGAACCAAGGATTCTTGGTAAAATCTATCTTTTAAGAGGGTACTCTTGTCATATAAATATTACTTAAGACATGGCACAGAACAAGGATTATGCAAGCACCAGACCTCCAGTGTGCAATCTATCTAAGTTTGCACTTTGGAAGGCCAGATTAAATTTAGATGAACTCTAATGATAAATAATATTTTCAATTCTATCAGGACAGTTGTCCAGTCCACCAGAATCTCAGCACAAATTGTTCCAGCTCCCTCAGGAACAGTTCCAGCATAAAGAAATGGAAAACTCCAGAGCAAAGGCATGACATCTTAGCTCAGACAATGTCTGATGGAGATATTTCAGAAAGAGCTGACTGCAACTCAGCCAAAGGAATTTGGGACAGCTCTCTGAAATTGTCCAGGGTCTGCTGATGAAAGGAAAGACAGGAGATCTCACCCATGACCCAATTATGAGAATTTTAAGAAAGCCTTCGAACTAGTCAGTGGGGATAGACAACAGATTGAGTCTGATTGTCAATAGCTAAGGACCTGCTAAAGAAACTCATTGGAGTGAGCTTAATGAAAGTTCCTGGCATGTGCTTTCCCAGTCTTGGGATTCAAGAATCGGGCCAATCAAAGATGCCAGAAGTCTAAATGAAATCACTACTGATCAACTCTCCTTTATTTTAGGAAGTCAATGTGTTAATTTTAATATGGTATGAGCTCGCTTATTTTTTTGGCCAAGACCGTACCCCAGAGAGGAAGAACAGAAGGCTGTTTCACTTGGGGCGAGTTCTCTCAAGGAAAGAGAAGTCAATAGCTTTCAAAGCTAGTTGAAGTTCATGCCTGAAGAAAAACTCACAGGCACGATGAGGAATTGGTCAGCCTACTGGCCAGGAGAAGTATCTTACAAGGCTTTTAGCCAGGGGGAAGGACAATTCACTGAAAAAGGTCATACGAACGAGGGTCATGACAAACCAAGGTCTGATAAGCTCGATATGCGGGCGTGATGCAGGGAGATAACAAAGAGGTGCAGTCATATGCTTCGTGGATGGTTTGCAGTGAAACTCGTTGAGGTCACATTGTGCCGCTGATGACTATGGTCCAGAGAACGCTGAACAAGGAGCTTAGAAAGGATACGACTCGCAGACTGGAGGCTGACCAGCAGAAGGTTCAGAAGCGAAGTAGTTTCCGTGCAAAAAGAACGATCTCAGGATTCACATCAGCCTCCTCTAGCAGAGAACAGAAATGATCAAGGAAGGGTTTTGTTGCTGAGAGACTGGAGTGAGACAGAAGAAGATTCTGAAACTACATCTAGCTCCAGTGATGCTAAGAAGAATGGTCAATGCTGGATGACCGAAAGAATTCTGCATGATGGACTATCAATGCCTCACGTGCCCCAAAACTCTGATGAAGAATCAGCGTCGTCATTCAGGAGATTCAGAAAATCAACCTGAAGATCAGATAATTAGCTCGCTTCTGATTTTAAGCTGAGGACTTCAAATCAGGTAATTTCAAGATCCTTTTGTGCTTGGATTTACATTTAGGATGTGAAAATTACGATAGATTTTTAATCTCTCTCAGAAATAAATTATTCCTGAATACAATGTCCTAAACTCAAATAACCTCAAACTCTCTGAGGAGTTGGAATGGCTCTAGCAGAGGTAGATAAGGGCTTCACTGAAAAGCGAACTGTCAAGAGCTAAAAAGTTACTGAAGAATCCCTAAATGGGAGACCACAGCAGGGTCAGACTGATGGACATTAGTGCAAGCCACAGAGAACTCTAGATTCAACAGTACACTGGGCTTGGGTGCCTCATCCAGCCAACCTATAATATTAACAACTCCAATCAAATTTGTCTCTGAGGCGAAGGATCAGGGAGTAATAGATGTTGTGAGCTAGGTAAGAATGCAGATCTGTCAGAGAAAAATTCAGCTTCAACAAGATTGCGTTTTAAATCGAGCAGAGCTCGACGTATCGTCGAACAGAGCTCGACGATCTAACCACAGATTTTTCGATCCTCAGCTCGACGATATCCAAACTCTGAACTTCATGTATAGGCATCGATCTTCGAACAGAGATTCGTACGATTCTGACCCTCTAAGATCGTCTGTTTGATACGGGTGCCTCAGCTCGACGATCGTTTATCGAACGGAAATCTCTAGTGACTGTAAACATTCCTTCAATGGCACATCTAGATTCAATCCTAGAAGTCCCACATCCCAGAGTCTTTAACCGCTGGAAATCATGATGCCTGAATGGATAGTACCTTCCTAGGCAGATACCATCCTGAAGATATAAGTGCAGGGTCAACCTGGGATGTCTTTTACAGTTCTGAATTCAAAGTGATATCAACCTAGAGCCCAAGGTTATCTGGGTCAAAAACAATTAAGCTGTTCATGTGCAGCTGAAGACCTATAGCAGGTATTCTAACCAACAATGGTATCTGGATAGTGGCTTTCTGCAGTCAAACGCACAGGATTGACTGTAGGGCGAAGCAGGGAGATACCTAGTTCGATGGCCCTTCATAACCAAACTTGGACCCAAAGTGATCTTTCGCTGGTGATTCAGGGATTTTGGCCAAACCAAAGGGAGTATGGTGAAGATGATCATATAGGCTGCAGTCCAAGCTTTTAAGAAAGGTGGCATATGTAGTAAGGGTTGTGAAGCACAATCTGATAAGTATCGTAGTCAACTATGTGATGAGCGCGGAGCCTACAAGGCTGACATTCAATAAATCCCTGTGCAAGATCAAATCAGAGGACAACACAACAGTGTTAACAGGTAAAAAGACAGGTAACATCTACTTAGTAGATTTTCTTTCCTCTAAAGTAGATATCTGTTTATTCAATTCCATATCTAGAGCTCCCCTAATATTTTGTGCCCCTCCAGATAAGAGATTGAGTTCCCGACATCTAAACCTTAGGACCATTGCTAGGCTATCCAGGGGCTACAACCTTGTTAGCCAGGACTACCTTCTGGCCCTATACAAGAAGGATGGACTTTGCAAGGCTTGTCAATTAGGCAAGCAAACTAAAAGCAGCTTTAAGTCACTTAATGAAGAGTGATTCACCTAGGATTTTGTATTTGTTGCACATGGAGCTGCTTGATTTGGACCCATATCAGTACAAAGCCTAGGAGGGAAGTCCAATACTTCGCCTAGTGGTTGTAGATGACTTCTCAACATTCACTTGGGTATGCTTTTCGTGAAGGAAGAAGTCTGATAACTTCAAGTAGTCTGACAGATTTTCTCAAATGCATTCAGATACCGTGAATTGAACACTCACATTGTCCTGATCAGAAGTGATCATGGGACAGAGTTTGATTCTCTTCTCATGCAAGAGTTCTGTCAAAGTGAAGGGATCAGGCATACCTTCTCAGCTCCTAGAACTCCTCAACAAAATGGGGTAGCTGAAAGGAAAAATAGAACCCTAATTGAATCTGCTACTACATTGTTGACAGATGTTCACTTACCTCTATCCTTTTGGGCTGAGGCAGTGAACACCTCCAACTATGTATTAAATAGAAGCCTGATACATAAACTAAAGGGCAAGACTCCCTATGAATTGCTCAAAGGGAAGAAACCTAAAGTAAATTATTTTAAAATTTTTGGCTGTATTTGTTATATTCATAATAATGACAAGAAACATCTAGCAAAATTCCAAGCTAAAGCTGATGAATGAGTGTTTCTGGGATACTCCATGATCAGCAAGGCCTATAGGGTATATAATAAATCATCTTGTAAAATTGAAGAATCTGTTCATATTACCTTTGATGAGACTAACATGTGTTATAAGGAGAAGTCTACTTCTACCAAAGAACCCTTGCAGGTACAATCTATATCAGAAAGTATGGACAGATTACAGGTTAAAGAAGAGGACACAACCTCTCAACCTATTCAGCAAAAGAATGAAAGCAGTGATGATGAAGAAGTGCAACATCTTGAAGAAAATCATCCTGAAGAGCCAGTTGTTGTTCTACTAGAGGAGACAACAACACAGGCTGGTGAACAATCAACACCCCCTGTTGATTTAGTAACAACAAGAGATCATCCAATCACCCAAGTAATTGGAGAAATCTCAGCTGGTGTGCAAACTAGAAATCAGGTCAACCAGAACCTGATTCACACTTGCTTCCAATCTCAAGTTGAGCCTCAATCCATTCAAGATGCAGAGCAAGATCCACACTAGATCATTGCAATGCAAGAGGAGTTGCATCAATTTGAAAGGAACAAGGTTTGGGAACTAGTGCCTAAGCCAAAGGATCATTCCATTGTTGAAACAAAGTGGGTGTTCAGAAACAAGCTTGATGATCAAGGGATTATTGTCAGAAACAAGGCAAGGCTAGTTGCTCAAGGCTACTCTCAACAAGAAGGAATAGACTATGACCAGACCTTTGCACCAGTTGCAAGGTTAGAGGCCATCAGAATATTTCTAGCTTATGCTGCTCACAAAGGCTTCAAGGTCTATCAGATGGATGTGAAGAGTGCATTTCTCAATGGGGACATCAAAGAGGAAGTCTATGTTAGACAACCTCCAGGTTTTATCTCTCTAACTCACCCTGATTATGTTTTCAAATTGCATAAAGCATTATATGGTCTCAAGCAAGCTCCTAGAGCATGGTATGAGACCCTAGCATGCTTTCTTCTGGAAAATGATTTTGTTAGGGGGAGAGTAGACCAAACTCTTTTTATTAGAACCCATAAGTCCCATACCCTACTAGTACAAATTTATGTAGATGATATCATATTTGGATCTACTGATTCAAACTTGTGCAGAAAGTTTTCCAACCTAATGCATTCCAAATTTGAAATGAGTAGCATGGGTGAGCTCTCCTTCTTCTTAGGATTGCAAGTAAAACAACATGCTGAGGGCATATTTATTTCCCAAACCAAGTATGCTAAAGAATTGGTCAAGAGATTTGGTATGTCTGAGGCATCTTGTATGAAAACACCCATGCCTACCAATGTTGTATTGGATGCTGATGAACATGGGAAACCAGTTGATCAGACAACATATAGAGCAATGATTGGCTCTCTATTGTACCTTACAGCCAGTAGGCTAGATATAATGTTTGCTACATGTATATGTGCTAGGTTCCAAGTTAGCCCTAGAGAGTCACACCTAACTCTAGTTAAAAGGATTCTTAGGTATGTAAAAAGTTGTCCAAATCTAGGACTCTGGTATCCAAAAGATTCAGGATTTGAATTAACTGGATTTTCAGATGCTGATTATGCTGGATGCAGAATAGACAGGAAAAGCACCAGTGGAACATGTCAGTTTCTTGGTGACAGACTTGTCTCCTGGTTTTGTAAGAAGCAAACATCTGTGTCAACTTCAACTGCTGAAGCTGAGTATATGGCTGCAGGCAGTTGTTGCTCACAAATATTGTGGATACAAAATCAGCTTCTAGACTATGGTTACAACTTAGAGAAGTCAAAAATTTTCTGTGATAATACTATTGTTATCTCTATAGCACAAAATCCAGTCCTCCATAGTAGGACAAAACACATAGAAATTAGGCATCACTTTCTGAGAGATAATGTAGAGAAAAATAAAATTGAACTTCAATATATACCCACTGATTTGCAAAGGGGAGATATTTTCACCAAACCTTTGGATGAAAAGAAACACAGCTTCTTCCTAAATCAGTTAGGCATGTTAGATGGAGGAAGCCTAAATTAAAATACAAGTTTTTGAAAAGCTAAAACAGACCAAGACTAGGCTAAAAATCAATTCTTTTTGTGTCTGTAGAACAAGTTTTGTCTCTGAACTGCGCTTGACGTTTTCACAGAAATCGTCGAACGAAGATCGACGATTTTCCAAAAAATCGTCGACCATAGATCGACGTTCCCGAAGTCGTCGATCTGAGTTCAGAGTCTTCGCTAGATCTAGGCTTTTTCTCCTTCTGTTCAGAGGCCGTCGAGCGGAGCTCGACGCTTTTCAACATCGTCGAACGGAGATCGACGATATTGACGTCTCTTCAGATTCCTTCTGCAGCCCAAATCGTCGAGCTGAGTTCGACGCTTCTTCGAACTGAGCTCCACGATTTTCCGTTTCGCCGTCGAACCCTAATATAAAATCATTTCTTCAGCCGTCGTTCTCCTTTTGCGCTTTCATACTCTGCAACCTTCTTCGTTTTCCCTCCAAATCCTCTACACTTGGTCGTGTTTGGTTTTCTGTTGCAGGTGCAAATGGCGGAATCCAGTGCTGCTATCTCTAAGATGAAATTTGATACAGGATTCGATATAGACATGAACTCGTTTGATGGAAGCGACCAGCGCTTCAAGGACATTCTGAATCTGTTCATAGAACAACAGTTGACTCAAATAATGACTACACGGATGAAAATTGCTTCAGAAGAGATCAAAGAATGGTGATTTACAGCGACAGACGAGACTGAGAACTCTGTCGTCGGCATCATTAAAGGAACTCAGGTACATCTATCACCGGCTCTCTTAACAGATGTCTTTCAACTTAGTACTGGAGAAGATTCTATTGAATTATCTGGAGAAGATTATGATTCAATGCTTAATCGAATGGGTCACAATGCTGTCAACCCTAACAAACTTTTAAAGAAAAATCTGTCTCTGGAATATCAATTCCTGGCTGATGTAGTTGGGAAAGTGCTGTTGGCCAAGCACTCAGCTCATGACACCATCTCTAGATATCAACTTTGCTTGATGGGAGCTTTAGTCGATAAGAAACACCTTGATTGGGGATCCATCTTCTTCAACTTAATTAAGAAAAAGATCAATAAGACTGCCGTGAGTTTTGGGAGAATCTTAGGGGTCTATCTGCACTACAGATGCCCTGAACTGTTAACCTCCTCTGGGATGTTCATCAATGCATCCAAGAGGCTCTCTTGTGCCCTATTCAACAAATGGGACAGGCAAATCATCAACCCTACAAGAGCTACTGCACCACTTCCTTCAGGCACAAAGACTGCTTCAGTCACTCCACCAGCAGAAGTGTTGTCTGCCTCTCTTCCTCCTCCAGCTGTATCTACCCCAGCTATTTCCTCCTCACCACCAGTCACAACCATAACCACAGCATCCCCAATTACCATTTCCTCACCAGTTTCATCCCCTCCTGTATCCACCTCAGAGGAATTCCATCCTCTCTTCTCCTATTCAACCTTCACCCTACCATCTTTTTCCCTTGCAGATGATTCCTTCATGGATGATTCACCCTCCACTCCTCCTGAGCCACCCTCTACCTCATCTTTTCAACAAATGCTTCATGACATTCTCTCCCAACCATCCTTCACACCCTCTCTCTCTTCACCTATCTCCACCTCAACCTTTTCTATCTCCACAATTCCATCCTCAGAGCCATCCATTCCTACCTCCACACCTTCAGCTCCAACCAACATCCCTCCATCTACCTTTACTCCTACCTCTGCTCAAGCCCCACTTGCGCATATAGATCTTCCAAGATTGGCAGACAGACTTTATGAGTTGTTAGCTCCCAGGCTGACATCTCTGTTGGAGACCTCCCTGGCTCGACTCCTGCAACAAGTTCAGGAGCTGTCTACCAAGCTTTCTTCCTTTTCCTCCTCCCAGGCAATCCCTTCTACTGGGTGCCTTGGTTCAGCTCTCCTTGAACCAAGGCAGGGGGAGATGCTTTATGAAGAAGTGGGTGTGCCAGTGGATGCTCCTGTTTTTGCTCCAGCTCCAGCTCCTGCCAGTGGATGTGCTTTTGCACTAAATCTTCAGAGCCTGCTATCTCAATTTGATACAGTTCATTTCAGATTTCTGCCAGTACCTCTCACTGAAGATCTGTCTAAGGCCATTGTGCCTGTATCTGTTTGTGATCCCAGCCTCATTGAATCCTATATCAATTCCTGGAAGGCTGTGAATATTCCTGATGCTGCTACTAAGGCCATTGTGCCTCCTGTTGTTGAAACTGCTGCTATTGCTGAAGATATAGAGATGATTCCAGCAACTGCTGATGAAGAACTTGCTTCCTACCTAGAAGATCCCACACCTGCTGCTATGCCTGCTCCTGCCCAAGTGTCTGCTGCTGCTGTTGCTCCTGTTCTGACCTCTGATCAGTTAAAGCTACAAGAAAAGTACTTGAAAAGCATTGATGATCTGTATGACAGACCACAAAGCTCAGATAGTGACCAATTCCAGACTGAATCAGATGACTCTGCCCATACCATTGTCAAGAAGAGGAAAGCTAGAAGCAAAGCCATGATGTCAGTTCCTCCAGCTACAACAAAAGACTCCAATGATATTCCCTACTACATTCTGCATGATTGCCCCATTTCTGAGCCATGGATGCAATACTCCAAGAATCAACAGAAAGCTATGAAGAAGAGAAGGAAGCTTGATAAATATGAAAAAGGATCTTCACAATATCAGCCTCCTCCTCCTCCTCCTCCTCCAGATTCTGGATCAGGCTCAACCCCTCAAGCTCCAGCTTCAAGGCAAAGCTCCTCCCAATCTTTTCCAAGATACTATCAAAGGGAACAACATCAAAGAGGATATCAATCCAGAAGGGGTCATTATAGAGGAAATCAGAGAGGACAAAGATCTTATCAAAGGGAAGGACAAGGCCACTCTGACTCTTCTTCAGGTCCTTTCCCTTACAGGGTGAAAGACACAATTGTTTCCAGGACTCCTCCTGCTTCTGAATCTCTCAACAGGTATGAACCTCCTGTTCCTTTTGAGGATCCTGAGAACAATCCTTTATCTTGGACAGCAAGAATGAAAGAACTAGCTGCTCTTGATCAATTAAAGAAAGCCAGAGAGCAAGGCATGAACATCTCCAATATAACAACCTTATCAGATCAAAGGAAGAAAGAATTGGAAAGATATGCTTCTAGAAAGTTTTTCAACCCAGAAGACTACATGAAGCTGCACCCAGAGGCTGTAGTTCCAAGGCCAAGATCTCAAACTTCTCTAGGTGCAGAGGATGACAGAAGATCAAAGAAAAAAAGTCAGAATCCTAACAGAGAAATTTTGTTTAAAAAGGGAACTGAGAAGAAGTAAATTATGTAAGCTGAACTTTCATCCTCATCTGGATAATTGCTGCTATTTTCTCTGTGATCTGCTTGCTGCTATATCTTTGCTTAGTTACCTCTTGTTTCTGTATGAATGCTTATTCATCTCCTAATGTTATTTGTAAATAGTAATCCTAACCCAAATAGGGGGAGATTGTTGGAACACCCTATTACTAATTTGGGTAAGGATCACTATGGTTGTCTTAGGAAACCAGGTTGACCTAGTTGTATAGTTGTGAAGGTCAACACTAGAGTGAGTCTAGGGCTTAGAACTTAGGTTTGAAGCTGCCCCCAGGACCATTCCAAGATCAAGGTTGAAGAGCTAAGTCTAAGGCAATTTTCGTCGAGCTCAGGTCGACGAATCGTCGAACTCGGTTCGACGCTCTCTGAGCTCAACTTGATAAATCGTCGAACTCCGGTCGACGATCTTCGAGCTCAGATCGACGATCTCTCTTCAGTCATTCTTCAGGTCGCTGAGCTCGGTTCGACGATCTTCGAGCTCAGTTCGACGTTTTCTGTCTGCTTTATCTCATTTTATCTCTGAGCTCAGTTCGACGATCGTAGAGCTCAGATCGACGATTCTTCTGAGAGATCGACGCTTTTAAGTATTCAAATGCTGTTATTCTTTGGAATGTTTTTGAATATTATCAGCATTTATGATAAGAAAATCTGCTAGCCGTTTGTCTTTATTCTGGAGCAAGTTTCAAGGTATTATTCAGAGAATGTTTGCTGGACTTTCCTCTAGAAGACAAGACTCTTTATGGAAGACATTTATGACTGCCAACGGCTATTTTGGACAAAGAATTTTTCAGAGAATAAAAAAAAACTTCCTTTTTCAATTACAAGGAGATATACAGAATACAGAACACTTGTAGAAGGAGAATAACAAAAAAAAAAGTGTTCATAACTTCATCTCAAGAACTCCAGACACCTCATTTCTCAGTCTTCTTGCTGAAATAATCTTTTGCTGGAGATCAAAGTTCTGAAGACCTATCACCCTAGAGCAAAGCTTCCCTTCCTGAACCAGTCTAGATCTCAGGGGGAGCTTTGACAACAAAGATCCACTAGTCTTCTCTCATTTGATTTGAGAACAGAGAAGACAACTTCATTTCCTTTTCCTTTTTATTTTCCTTCTGTAAAAGGGTTTTCTAAACTCCTTTCAAAAGCTTTGAGTCTGGTTCTGAGAGCCTTGTCAAAACTCAGTGGTGGCAAGACACCTTATCAAAAAATCCAGTTTTGGTTTTTGAGCACCTTAACAAAAGCTCATTGGTGTCAGGACATCTGATCAACTCATCCTGAGTGGATTCCTACCAAGGGTGGTAGAAGAGTGGATGTACCTAGGTTTTGGGAAACCACTATATTTCTTTGTGTCTTCTGGATTGTTTGTTTGATTGTTGTTGTGTGCTGTGCTCTTAGTTTCTTGCTTCTTTAATTATTTTCTAGCACTCTACACTATAGTAGAAATTAAATTTTATATGTGTTGATATTTTCAAAACTGTGAAACTTATTTGAATAAACTCTATTCACCCCCCCTCTAGAGTTGAGATAGATCTTACCCTCACTTTCAGGAGGGTTTCGATCGTTCTCGATCCAGCATGTCCCCAGGGAGGAGAGCGCAGCCGCTGATCGATTGGCAAAGTTTGGACCTCGGGGGGGAGGGACCCTCACTGAACTATTTCGGCCAGCGATCGAGGAAGGGGAATTGATGGAGGTGGATCAGCGACCCTCGTGGATGGACCCCTTGGTGACCTTCCTGACCACAAGTGAGCTTCCGAAGGGTACTAAGGACTCCAAAGGATTCAGGCATAAGGCGGCCCATTACTTAATGTTGGAAGGGGGGTTGCATCGAAAGATGTTGTCAGGGCTCCTGGCAAGATGTGTAACTGAAGAAGAGATCCCGAGGATCCTTGTGGAGGTACACTCCGGCGAGTGCGGCAGTCACTCGGGAGGAAGGATGTTGGAGGCAAGAGTGGTAAGGCAAGGGTACTTCTGGCAGACCCTAAGGAAGGATGCAGCAGAATTCGCAAGGATATGCCCAAAATTTCAGCTATATGCCCCCCTCCATCTCTTGTCTGCTCAAAGGCTCAGGAGCATTACGTCACCATGGCCTTTCGTCATCTGGGGGATGGACTTGGTCGGGCCTTTCCCTCCAGCTAGTGGGCAGAGGAGGTTCCTCCTAGTCATGATCGATTACTTTTCAAAGTGGCTGGAGGTTAAAGCCTTGGCCAAGGTCACCTCGTAAGTTATAAGGAACTTCGTTTGGGGGGAGATCATATGCAGGAACGGACTACCCCAAGCGATAGTGACGGACAACGGTCCCCAGTTCGCCAGCGAAGAGTTCATCAGTTTCTGCGCCCAACTGGGGATAGACCTCCGGTTTGCCTCTGTCCACCACCCTCGGAGCAACGGCCAGGTGGAAGCGGCAAATAAGATCATTATGAACTTAAGAAAAAAGTGGAGAACTTGAGGGGGAATTGGGTGGAGCAGCTCCCCTCAGTCCTGTGGGCCTTGCGAACGACCCCAAACACGGCCACCGGCGAGACCCCCTTCAAGCTTTCTCATGGATGTGAGGCGGTCCTGCCGGTAGAGTTCGAGGTCCGGTCCCCGCGGGTCGAGGCCGCGGGCGAAGAAGATGAGACTTGGAGGTTGGAGAATGAGGAGGGGTTACGCCTCTCGCTGGACATGGTGGAAGAACTACGGGATGTTGCAACCATCAGACAAGAGGAGATCAAACGGCGGAGGGCCAGGTATTTCGATAAACATATCAGGATCAAGCAGTTCGCCGAAGGAGATTTGGTGCTGACGAAGGCTGACGCGGCGGGAAGGTCAGCTTCCGTGGGCAAGCTCAACCCAAATTGGGAAGGGCCTTACATTGTAAAGGAGGTCCTTGGAACTGGAGGTTATTACCTCCAGGATGTGGAGGGAAGAACCTTGAGCCACACCTGGAGCGATGATGATCTAAAACGCTTCTACCCGTAAGGGGGAGAAGGTGATTGTATTAATGTTTTCAAATGTCATCAAAATATATTCCGTATTCCGTACTTTGATCCATGGTCAACTCTTTTCATCTTAAAAAGTTAGAATAAGGATTGAGAACTTCATCGACACCCCGAGTTCGGCTCGGCCCCAGGTAGACCCGCTGCGCAGGCTCTCATCTAGCTGGCAGGTCCGAAGGCTCGCCTGTGGGGGAGAGGTTTTGTTTTGAGACCTTCATCAACACCCCGAGCTCGGCTCGGCCCCAGGTAGACCCGCTGCGCAGACTCTCATCTAGCTGGCAGGTCCGAAGGCTCTCCTGTGGGGGAGAGGTTTTGTTTTGAGAACTTCATCGACACCCCGAGCTCGGTTCGGCCCCCGGTAGACACGCTGCGCAGGCTCTCATCTAGCTGGCAGGTCCGAAGGCTCGCCTGTGGGGGATAAGTCTTGTTTTGAGAACTTCATCGACACCCCGAGCTCGGCTCGGCCCCAGGTAGACCTACTGCGCAGGCTCTCATCTAACAGGCAGGTCCGAAGGCTCTCCTGTGGGTTGAGAGGTTTTGTTTTGAGAACTTTAGCAACACCCCGAGCTCGGCTCGGCCCCAGGTAGACCCGCTGCGTAGGCTCTCATCTAGCTGGCAGGTCCGAAGGCTCGCCTGTGGGGGAGAGGTCTTGTTTTGAGAACTTCATCGACACCCCGAGCTCGGCTCGGCCCCAGGTAGGCCCGCTGCGCGAGCTCTCATCTAACTGGCAGGTCCGAAGGCTCGCCTGTGGGGGAGAGGTCTTGTTTTGAGAACTTCATTGACACCCCGAGCTCGGCTCGGCCCCAGGTAGACCCGCTGCGCAGGCTCTCATCTAGCTAGCAGGTCCGAAGGCTCGCCTGTGGGGGATAGGTCTTGTTTTGAGAACTTCATCGACACCCCGAGCTCGGCTCGGCCCCAGGTAGACAAGCTGCGCAGGCTCTCATCTAACTGGCAGGTCCGAAAGCTCGCCTGTGGGGGAGAGGTTTTGTTTTAAGAACTTCAGCAACACCCCGAGCTCGGCTCGGCCCCAGGTAGACCCACTGCGCAGGCCCTCAGCTAGCTGGCAGGTCCGAAGGCTCGCTAGTGGGGGAGAGGTCTTGTTTTGAGAACTTCAGCAACACCCAGAGCTCGGCCCAGGTAGACCCGCTGCGCAGGATATCTTGTTTTGAGAACTTCATCGACACCCCGAGCTCGGCTCGGCCCCAGGTAGACCCATTGCGTAGGCTCTCATCTAGCTAGCAGGTCCGTAGGCTCGCCTGTGGGGGAGAGGTCTTGTTTTGAGAACTTCATCGACACCCCGAGCTCGGCTCGGCCCCAGGTAGACCCACTGCGCAGGCTCTCATCTAGCTGGTAGGTTCGAAGGCTCGCCTGTGGGGGATAGGTCCTGTTTTGAGAACTTCATCGACACCCCGAGCTCGGCTCGGCCCCAGGTAGACCCGCTGCGCAGGCTCTCATCTAGCTGGCAGGTCCGAAGACTCGCCTGTAGGGGAGAGGTTTTGTTTTGAGAACTTCATCGACACCCCGAGCTCGGCTCGGCCCCAGGTAGACCCGCTGCGCAGACTCTCATCTAGCTGACAGGTCCGAAGGCTCTCCTGTGGGAGAGAGGTCATGTTTTGAGAACTTCATCGACACCCTGAGCTCGGCTCAGCCCCAGGTAGACCCGCTGCGCAGGCTCTCATCTAGCTGGCAGGTCTGAAGGCTCGCCTGTGGGGGAGAGGTCTTGTTTTGAGAACTTCATCGACACTCCGAGCTCGGCTCGGCCCCAGGTAGACCGGCTGCGCAGGCACTCATCTAGCTGGCAGGTCCGAAGGCTCGCCTGTGGGGGAGAGGTCTTGTTTTGAGAACTTCATCGACACCCCGAGCTCGGCTCGGCCCCAGGTAGACCCGCTGCGCAGGCTCTCATCTAGCTGACAGGTCCGAAGTCTCTCCTGTGGGGGAGAGGTTTTGTTTTGAGAACTTCATCGACACCCCGAGCTCGGCTCGGCCCCAGGTAGACCCGCTGCGCAGGCTCTCATCTAGATGGCCGGTCCGAAGGCTCGCCTGTGGGGGATAGGTCTTGTTTTGAGAACTTCATCGACACCCCGAGCTCGGCTCGGCCCCAAGTAGACCCGTTGCGCGGGCTCTCATCTAACGGGCAGGTCCGAAGGCTCGCCTGTGTGGGAGAGGTTTTGTTTTGAGAACTTCATCGACACCCCGAGCTCGGCTCGGCCCCAGGTAGACCCGCTGCGCAGACTCTCATCTAGCTGACAGGTCCGAAGGCTCTCCTGTGGGGGTGGAGGTTTGGTCCTTGGAAATACTTCCACTTGAATGATCTGAGCTGGATAAGAGGCACACCCAGAAGGCAGAACAAAGTGGTTGAAGATCTCCTCGACCGAAAAGGGTCTCGGTCAGGAAAGGTCTCGCCGAAAGAAACTTCTGGCGGGAAGGCCTTTTGGCGAGGGACAGTGGGAAGGTCCGGGCAAGAAGCTCCGTCCGTTCGCGTAAGGTAAAGAGGGGCGGTCCTCCCTTAAAAAGGCCTACGAACGACACTCTCGGCAAATGGTTCTCGGCAGAGCGCGAAAACGACACGTCTAAGCCTTGAGCTCTCGGCAGGTTCTCACCTATTGATCGCTGAGGGGGATTACCCTAGGGGGGCCAAGGGCCTCGGACGAAGCGTGCTTGAGAAGCATTCGACTTCAACAGTTAAAAACGAAAAAAGGAAAGGGAGAAGAAAAGGAGGGAACCCATCAGGGAGAAGCGTTGTATCCGCTCGAGCTCCCGCTTGAGCTTCCGTGGGAGCTCTCGCCTGAGCCCTCCCCGGATGTCTCGCCAGCAGCCGTGGGAGATTTCGGGACATCCGGGGGCGGGGAATCGGGTGCGCCTGGGGGATTCGGGATAAGCTCGAAGAGCCAGGGAACAAGCTGGGGAGCGGTGACGATCTTGCCACTCTCGTTCAAGCATCCCGCATCTCGCAACGTCTCAAGGGTCAGCCTGACCGTTGCTTGAGCGTTGGCTTGTAGGAGTTTGTCGATGTCGTACTCCGAGAAATGCCGGCTCCTCAGCCTTTCGTCCAGCGAAGGAGGAGGCGCAACCGTGGCCGCCGCCACCTCCATGTGCCGGAGCTGGTCCCTCAGCAGGACGTTCTCGCACCTTACCCCGGCCAGCTCTGCGTGAAGTACCGTGCTCTGGGCAGAATCCTGCGTACGAGAGAAATCGATCAAATACAGGAGACGGCGAGCCGAGGAATACAGAGGCGAGAGCGAGTGCTCGAAAGATCTTGCTTACCTCCTCTGCTGGGCGCAAGGAAAGCAGTCCCATAGCATCCGCCAGCTGTGACTTCAGAGCCGCCACCTGGGCCGCCGCCTGGTCCGCGCCTTGAGCATCTCGCCAAAGTTGACCCACGTATCAGAGCCCGGATGGAGTCAAAGGCCAGGAGCCGTGTGGGCAGCTGATCATAAAGGCCGGAGTTCTCCCGGTTGTAAAGGCCGTAGCCCAGCGCGAAGGCCTCGCCGGTGACATGGTCGCACTCCGCCCAGCTGGGGAGGGTCGAGACGGATACTTGGTTGGTCTCAGGGTCCCACCGCAGCAAGGGTCTCCCTTCCGCGTCAAGGCACTTCACGCCGAGACCAAAATTCTTGTGCCCCCTTGCCACCTCCTTGGGCGAGGGTCGAATGGAGGTCTCGGCGGCTGCCCCCTCGCCACCAGCCCCGCTTGCGGCTGGAAGGTTCTCGGCAGGAGCCCCGACGCTATTCCTGGCGGAGGCGGTCATCTCACTGGCCACCTTCAGAACCACTTCGAAGGACCGGCCTGGTGCGAGAGGTCGGACGGGCGCAGTCGCCACGGATTTCCCTTTGTCGGCAGCGGTTGGCTTTGGTCTTTTCAGCGGCCGGGACGAAAAGGCGTCGGGCTTTCGCTTCCCGGCACTGGTCGAAGGAGGTGGGGCCGGCTCGTCCCGACAAGCCTGAGCCGCGGATTTCGCGAGAGCCAGCGGATCTCTCGCAGCCTGACCCTCGGTACCCTGAGTCTCGGCAAAGGGTGGGTGCAGAGGAATTTCTCGCTCTCCTGCAAAGGCGACAATGCTCAGCGTTAGAGTTTAGAACAGGAATGCCGAGTTAAAGGCGAGACCATACCTTCGCCAGGAGGGACGGCGGGGAGAGAATCGACGTCCCGCCTAAGAAATTGGACGTCAAACTCCTTCGTCCCTAAGAACTCCAAAAGGGCGCTCTCGCGCGACCCCAGGGCGGGCGGCTTGTAAGCGGCGTCCTCATATTGAACGGGCGCGAGAGGAACGTTGCCGAATTCGCCGGAGACAAAGACAAACTTCTCGCCCCAGTGGTGGTGTTTGTTGGCGAGACCGGTGGTCTTGAGCAGTTGCCCAGAGAAGAAGACCACTCCCCCCTTAGCGCGGAAGATGAACAACTTCCGGAAGATAGGAAGGCTAAACTCAATCCTCTCGGATCGCATGTAGCAGATGAAAGCTACCAGGATGGTGACCGAGTTTGGATTGAGTTGGGCAGGAACGACGTCGTAGTAGTGGAGGGCCTGGCGCACCTCGGGCAAGAGGGGAAGGCGGAAGCCCACCTCGAAATGCTCGAGAGGGATGGCGAGCTTTCCCGCTCTCGCGCTATTGACCTGATCATCGTTGCCCGGGTTTCTCGCAGTGAAGCCGGCGGGAACTTAACGGGAAACGATTAACTGGTACTCCTCCAGGGTCAGGCGGCAAGAGGGGAACTGATGCTTTCGAAAAGCTTCCGCGCATTTGGAGCGTCCCTCGTTTTCTCCTGGCATCGTGTTTAGGGGATTGAGTGCGAGGTCTCAAGGAAGGAGGCGAGAGCGGAAATTATGCGAGAACGAGGTGAGAAGGCGGAAGCAGGGGGAAACTCTCAGCAAAGCGCGAGAACCACAAAGGAGGGAGGCGAGGGTTCCGGGTCGGAGAAATAAATGTGTTTGGTGGACTCCTCTATTTATAGGAAACTGTGGTAATGATGGCTTTTCCAAAAAAGAAAAATGAAAATAGTGGCGGCAGCACAGGCGCCACGCCCCAAGTCAACGACGCCTCGGGTTCCGTCCTGGGATGACAGCGACCGGTCGGCAGTTCGGATTCGCGCAAGTGTTTCGAGACGACCACGTAAAGTAGAAAGGAAAACAAAAGCAGGGATCGCTCTCGCCGGGCGAGAGCTAAATAACAAATAATAAATTGAGAGGTTACAAATAAGCAGTCCAAAATAAAAAGAAACAGGGTACATCGCGAAAAGGGAAGGCCGAGGGGAGAGAGGTGGCGAGACGTCTTCAATCAATACGGCTCCCAGCGCCATCGACCTCGCTCCCGCCGTCTAGTCCTCGGGGGCGCTAGCGGGTTGTAGTAGGAAGACAGGGTGGTGCATCCTAGGTTGATCTGACGGGCCTGGTCTCGAATCTGCGTGATACACCTCCCGGGGGAGAACTCGGCGGTAGGCCCACCCGGCCGCTCCGTCTCGCAAAAGAAATAGTCGCGCTCAAAGGCCTCCAGCCTCTGCTCCACCATCTCGCGGAATTCTTTCGCCGCAGTAGCGCGGGCCCGCTCCCGCCGCACAAGCTTCGACAGGAGGGCAGCAGTCTTCTTCCATCGCCTCTTCACGCTCCCGACGCCATTTACGATGTCCTCCATCTCGTCAGACGAAGGGAGGGGGGAGCTCTCGCCGTCCTCCCCCTCTCTGTCTTCATCATTGTCTTCATCATCTTCATCGGCCCCTGTCCGCGAATCCGGATCCTCTGAGAAAACAGTTTCACGGTTACGGCGAGAGCTGAGTAAAAGCTATGGTAATATTTTGCATACCTGCAGCATGGCGAGAGCCACTGGCCGGCGGCAGGCGAGAAGGCCCGGGCCCCCCCTCAGTCCCATAGAGGAGGTGGAGCGGCTTTCCGCGCCCCGGGCGAAAAGTCTCGGGCACAGTGATCCCGGCCTGGCCGGAAGCAGGGGGAAATCGTCCTCTCTCACGAGATGGCTGGCCTCCTTTGGAGCTATGGAGGGGTCGATAGACACCCCTCCCGCCAGTACGAAGGAATTAGCCACTTGGCCGAGCAAGTTGGAAGCCATTGTTTCATTCTCCCGGGTGGCGAGACCCGGGTTGGCGGAAGCTGATGCTGCGGGAAGTCAATTTGACAGTAGGGGAGGCTACGATTGAAACGGTTACAAAGGAGTGAGAGAAAAGTATACCTGCGGTTTTCGGGGAGACAGCCGGAGGAGTGGTCTCCGTAACCCGTGGTCGATCCTCGGGAGGGTGAGACAACGAGTCCGGAGGCACCAGCGGGGACCCGACGTCGTCTTCTCGAACCGCTTCCTGCGAGAAGTATTCCATCAGGTACCAACCCTTCCGCGTAACCAGCTCGCGATTTGGATGATCAGCAAGTCGGAGAGACATACCTTCTGCGGAGGGGAAGCGTCATCCGCACGATCGGGAGTCGGGGTAGGCAAGTCCCTGTTCTCGCGAGAAAGGTCCCGCTGGACCACCTTCGCCTTCTTCTTCTTCTTCTTCTTCTCTTTCTTCTTCTTTAGCGGGGAAGGATTAGCGGCTGTCGACTTTCTCGCCAGCCAGGGAGCAACCACAGCACTGTTCGCCAGGGCTCGCGCTTGAGCCGCATTGATGCGGTCTTAGAGGTCTTGCGGGAGCGGCTTGTCAACATGTTTGGAACGCATTGCGAAATCACGCGAAAGCTCAGAGAGGAAGCAGCAACTCAGGGGCAGGCTTAGACTGTCTATTAGCACATGTATATATAGAGCTATGAGATAACCCACCAAAAAGATTCCCTTTTTTGAGGTGACATGTACCCAGCGAATATTTATGGGTTGGACGTGTCTTTTCGAGCGCAGAGCTAACTCAAAAAGAGCGGGGATTGTGTACAACCTCATAGTCGTTGAGTAGAAAATAGAGGCATCAACGGTCGGGATTGGAGTAGCTTTAGGCTAGCTTCGGGCTTCAGACCGGAAGAGCTCCCTCCTTGGAGGAGCTCGCGCCTATAAGCGGGCGAGATCGTTCGCGCCAAGCCTCGGCCGAGACCTACCAGCGACCAAAGGCGGGCGAGAAGGCATCGAGTCCACTCGACGCCGCGTTGAGAGAGCTCCTCTCACTCAACGCCGTGTTTGGCAGCAAAGGAGTCAAGCTCACTCAAAGGCGTTAAACTCACTCAACGTCGTGTTCGGCAGCAAAGGAGTCAAGCTCACTCAAAGGCGTTAAGCTCACTCAACGCTGTGTTCGGCAGCAAAGGCGTTAAGCTCACTCAACGCCGTGTTCGACAGCAAAGGCGTTAAGCTCACTCAACGCCGTGTTCGGCAGCAAAGGCGTTAAGCTCACTCAACGCCGTGTTCGGCAGCAAAGGCGTTAAGCTCACTCAACGCCGTGTTTGGCAGCAAAGGCGTCAAGCTCACTCAAAGGAGTTAAGCTCACTCAACGCCGTGTTCGGCAGCAAAGGAGTCAAGCTCACTCAAAGGCGTTAAGCTCACTCAACGCCGTGTTCGGCAGCAAAGGCGTTAAGCTCACTCAACGCCGTGTTCGGCAGCAAAGGAGTTAAGCTCACTCAACGCCGTGTTCGGCAGCAAAGACGTCAAGCTCACTCAGAGGCGTTAAACTCACTCAACGCCGTGTTTGGCAGCGAAGGCGTTGAGCCCACTCAACGCCGTGTTGTGTGGAGGCGGGAAGATCCTCGACTCAGGGTTCTCGTCGCGGCTCAGGGTTCTCGCCGCGGCTCAGGGTTCTCACCGCGGCTCAGGGTTCTCGCAGCGGCTCAGAGTTCTCGCCGAATGGGGCCCAGGGCCCAGCGCCTGAGGAAAAATTACTTAACTACCCTCGGGTAGAATTACCTGCATACCCCCAGGGGTTGTATTTAGTATCTTATAAACAACGGGGTTTGGCTATTGGCAGGTCAAACAGGGGTATTTTAGTAGTTTCAGGTCAGCAAAATGCTATAAATAGACTCATAAGGGCTCCTTAGAAGGCAAGCTTTCATTATTCTCAAAATCCCCAAGTGCTTTCTGAGGAGCTCCAAGCCCAGCTTTGGCTTTGGAGGGGAAGCTCTCAGAGATCTTCCGGGTGTGAGGTGGGACCTCCCTGCTGAGGCTTTGGGTCAGTTCTAGGTTCCAAGCAGCCAGTCGAGGGTCGAGGCTTGAGAGAAGTAGGTGTAGGCTGCGCCCTGGTTTTTGAACTTTTGTTGAGGCCATTTTTGGCTTCAACAGTATAAAGTTTTGTTTTATATCTCCGATGATGAAAAAGGCACTGGACAATGTTTCAAATTATTTTTTTTGACGAAATTGTTTTTTCAACTTTCGTTTGTTTTCTTTTATCGTTTTGGGTGCCAATGAAAATTTCAAGTTATATTTTGTGGGCATGCTGCCTTTGGAAGTGGTCTTAAGGTTGTGGCTGAACAATTAAATTATGGGCTTGTTGTTTAATTAATGGGCTGTTTAATTTCATATGGGCTGGATATGGTTGCTGGATGTTTTGATAAAAGCTGTTTGCTTGTTTTTGTGCTGGAGGTTGAGGTGTTGGCTGGGTATGTATTTGGGTTCGGTTAAAAGGCACCTGGAGCGGTGCTTTGGCACGACCTTGCCGCTTAGCCGCTTAATCCGCTGTTATAAATCGGGCCCAGGTCGTTTCTTCTCCCGCACTCTCATCACGTCACCTTTCTGCTTCTGCGAATCCCGCTTCTTCTTCTTCTTCCTCTGGCTGCTCTACTTCGACAGAGAATTCTTCTTCTCCTACTACTTCACTCTCTCTGTGCCTCTGAGCTTTCGGTGCCATCGATCTTGCTGTGCCGTCGTCGTTGGGCTACTGTGCCGACGACATTGCTGTGCCGATCGATTTCGCCGTGCAATCGACATTGTCGGGCCGACGCTGCTTTACTTCTTAACTCCCGTGCCGACAGCTTCAGAGCTCCTGTTAGGGTTGCTGCTCCATCTTGCGACCACCTTCTCCCTTCTGCCCCGAGTTTTGTTTCCTCTCTCGAGCAGCTCCTGTGAAGCTGCTGCTGGCCGACTGTGCTGTTGCCCCGATTCTGCTACCTCCCGAACTTGATGTTTCTCTCGAGCTTCAGTATAGCTTTTGTGCCTTTCTCCTCTTCCTTCTGACTGTAAGGCTGTTCTTCTCCCTCTCTATTTTCTAAATTGCAGATTTTAGGGTGTTTTATTGGCTTTTCTTGATGTTTTTCCACTATTTTAGGGTAGAACTTTTGAGTTACATTTTGGGGGGTTTACCGAATTTTGTTTTGGCTTTGCTGGACAGTATTATGTTTGAGGGGACGAATGTCCATTTGGGGGCTGGTTTAGTCCATTTTGAGACTTATTTATAGCTGTCCGACAAAGTATTTTAACAAGTTTCGATTTCGGATTTCCGATGTTTTTAGCAACTATAAATCCTTTATGTACAATAAATCCTTTATGTACACGATTAGAATGAGACGCAACCTAGTAAAATGAGTGATATTACAGTGGTTTCCGCAACCAAGACCGAATTAGAAGAAACTGAGGATGACGTCACAAGACAATCGTGATAACAATGCAAATAAAGGTGTGGATAAAGGCAAAGCTGTGGAGAGTTTCTTATTTCTTGAATTAGTTTTATTCAAGTAATTTTATTACTGTTTTACATTCTAAAATAAACATTGTCTGTGCATATGAGTAACGCAATGATATAAATATCGCCAAGAAAAAAATATGGGCGAGAGAATAATTATCTGGGGGGATAAATTTTTTATTTAAAAACACTTTTTCTTTTATATCTACAAGTACGTCAAGAACAGAATAATAAAAATTCGGCAAGAGAAAATGCAAAGGTTTGAATCCTATGATGTAGAGGAATCTATGGATGGATTCACCAGTAGGGGTGCGCCAACGGAAAGCCCTTAAGTGGGAAGCCCTTAAGTGGGTGGTGGCCAAAAGATGCATAACCAGAGCATTTCCTACTTTATGTAATTAAAATAAAAGGGCTTAAGGGTTAGCATTAGGATATACTATAAAAAATTTTCTTTATTGTACTGTATGCATATTGTTATCATCCTCATTGTTTGCATGTACAACAATTCATGAAATACTTATCTCACATAGTCATAATTTTTATGACGAACCCATTGTGGACCTTTTTTTAGGCAACAGGAACCGTCTCTCAGTGCTCCTAAGAGGATTCCTCCAGAAGAACTAACGAATGTATGGCTAAAGATCTTCGTAGGCATTGAAGAAATTCATCAAAAGCATAAGGACTCGTGTAGAGATCTATATTGTGACTTCTGTATTGAATATAAGTAGTAATCATGTTAGTTTTCTTTTTATCGAATGATGTAATATTGAGAAATAAATGAATAAAAAATACTGGTGTTTATGTTCTTTGTACTTTGCATTTCTGATGTACTGCGACCTTTTTTATTCAAAATTGTTGTCTGATCCTTAAATTTGAAGAGTCCAGGAGTTGAGTCTCTACAATTTGGTATCATAGGGACATGTTTTCAATAAATTGTGTCACAGATAGTACAAAGACATTACACGAATAACCGCTAAACGAAAACCTTTCCTTATATAGGAACCCGTTCACGTATATTCCAATCGACGCCGACAGACGAATCGCGACGAACACGAAGTGCAAGGAGGAACACGATCTGAAGAAAGTGATAATGGACATCAGCAGCGTCCGTTAAATATGGTGCAAGCACTCGCGGAATCCCTGAGAATGGTTTTCCCTACACTAGCTGCGTTAGGTCCCATGATTCCCCAAGCGGACCCTAATCCGCAACAACCTAAACAAACCCTAAGAAACCCTTCTCCTCCCCCTCCCGTAGTTGTAGCACCTACTCCTCACTACCGTCAAATGGACTACGACCTTAAGCAATTTATGGAATTGAAACCGCCGACCTTTATAGGAGGTTTGTCTCCCTTAGAAACAGAAGATTGAATACTCCGAATTGAGACCATATTCCAAGTCATGCGCTGTCCAGATGATCAGAAGGTTGAGTTCGCATCATTCTTACTAGAAGGCAAAGCGAAACGTTGATAGAACAATATAATTACGACAAGGTTTGTCAGACGCAGAATTGTAACATGGGCAAACTTCCTCCAATAATTCACCAACAAGTTCGTACCCCAATCCGAGAAACGAGTCCTGCACGACAAATTCTTACGACTCGTTCAGGGATCAAAGACAGTTCTTCAATACGAGACAGAATTTTCCAACTTGGCGTATTATGCCGATTCCCTCATGACGACTGAAGAAGATCGATGCCGTCAGTTCCAACAAGGTTTACAGGACGACATCCGTAATTTACTCGTACCCCTAGACATCATGGAGTACGGTAAATTAGTCGAACAAGCGCGACTCGTGGAAATAGATCAAGGAAAATTGCAAAAATATAAGGATAGCGGAAAAAGAAAAATGACAGAGATATCAACCCAAAGAGAAGTTCAAGGCAAAGACGCAAAATCAATTAATACTGGCTCGTCAACCAGAAATGCTTCACAACCAACTGCGCCAAAATGTGCTATGTGTGGTCGTCCTCATCGAGGAGAATGCTTAAATGGCGCTTGTTTTTATTCTCGTCAGCATGGCCACATTAAGAAAAATTGCACAAAGCTGACAAACAGACCTCTCCTTCCACCGCTGCAACAATTATATCAGATGTATGCAGAGTCGTTTGCATCTGCACCAGCACCCGCACCAGTACTTGCACTAGTACCTACACCTGCACCTATTCCTATACCTGCTCCAGCTCCACCTCAAGAAGGCCCAGCTGATCGATTAACTTTTCCCCGGGCTTACACCTATGAGAAATAAGTTGTATTTACTGCTCTTCTTGTTTTTAACACTGATAGATAAATAAACAGTGGAATGTTTATTTTCGTTTTCGAGGACGAAAACTTCTAAAGGAGGGGAGGATTTGTAACGACCCAAAATGAAAATACGTATAAAATTTTGTTTTATATCCCCGATGATGAAAAAGGCACTGGACAATGTTTCAAATTATTTTTTTCGATGAAATTATTTTTAACTTTCGTTCGTTTTCTTTTATCGTTTTGGGTGCCAATGGAAATTTCAAATTATATTTTGTGGGCTTGCTGCCTTTGGAAGTGGGCTTAAGGTTGTGGCTGAACAATTAAATTATGGGCTTGCTGTTTAATTAATGGGCTGTTTAATTTCATATGGGCTGGATATGATTGCTGACTGTTTTGATAAAAGTTGTTTGCTTGTTTTAGTGCTGGAGGTTGAGGTGTTGGCTGGGTATGTATTTGGGTTCAGTTAAAAGGCACCTGTAGCGGTGCTTTGGCACGACCTTGCCGCTTAGCCGCTTAGTCCGCTGTTATAAATCGGGCCCAAGTCGTTTCTTCTCCCGAACTCTCATCCCGTCGCCTTTCTGCTTCTGCGAATCCCGCTTCTTCTTCTTCTTCCTCTGGCTGCTCTACTTCGACAGAGAACTCTTCTTCTTCTCCTTCTACTTCACTCTCTCTGTACCTCTGAGCTTTCGGTGCCATCGATCTTGCTGTGTCGTCGTTGGGCTACTGTGCCGACGACATTGTTGTGCCGATCGATTTCGCAGTGCAATCGACATTGCCGGGCCGACGCTGCTTTACTTCTTAACTCCTGTGCCGACAGCTTCAAAGCTCCTGTTAGGGTTGCTGCTCCATCTTGCGACCACCTTCTCCCTTCTGCCCCGAGTTCTGTTTCCTCTCTCGAGCAGCTCCTGTGAAGCTGTTGTTGGCCGACTGTGCTGCTGCCCCGATTCTAATACCTCCTGAACTTGTTATTGCTCTCGAGCTTCAGTATAGCTTCTGTACCTTTCTCCTCTTCCTTCTGACTGTAAGGTTGTTCTTCTCCCTCTCTATTTTCTAAATTGCAGATTCTAGGTTGTTTTTATTGGCTTTTCTTGATGTTTTTCCACTATTTTATGGCAGAACTTTTGAGTTACATTTTGGGGTGGTTTACCCAATTTTGTTTTGGCTTTGCTGGACAATATTATGTTTGAGGGGACGAATGTCCATTTGGGGGCTGGTTTAGTCCATTTCGAGACTTATTTATAGTTGTCTGGAAAAGTGTATTAACGAGTTTCGATTTCGGATTTCCGATGTTTTTAGCAACTATAAATCCTTTATGTACAATAAATCTTTTATGTACACGATTAGAATGAGACATAACCCAGTAAAATGAGTGCTATTATAGTGGTTTCCGCAACCAAGACCAAATTGGAAGAAACTGAGGATGGCGTCACAAGACAATCGTGATAACAATGCAAATAAAGGTGTGGATAAAGGCAAAGCTGTGGTGAGTTTCTTATTTCCTGAATTAGTTTTATTCAAGTAATTTTATTACTGTTTTACTTTCTGAAATAAACATTGTCTGTGCATACGAGTAACGCAATGATATAAATATCGCCAAGAAAAAAATATGGGCGAGGGAATAATTATCTGAGGGGATAATATTTTTTATTTAAAAACACTTTTTCTTTTATATATACAAGTACGTCAAGAATATAATAATAAAAATTTGGCATGAGAAATGCAAAGGTTTTGAATCCTATGATGTAAAAGAATCTACGGATGGATTCATCAGTATGGGTGAGCCTACGGAAAGCCCTTAAGTGGGAAGCCCTTAAGTGAGTGGTGGCCAAAAGATGTATAACCAGAGCATTTCCTACTTTATGTAATTAAAATAAAAGGACTTAAGGGTTAGCATTAGGATATACTATCAAAATTTTGCTATATTGTACTGTATGCATATTGTTATCATCCCCATTTTTTGCATGTACAACGCTTCATGAAATACTTATCTCACATAGTCATAATTTTTATGACTAACCCATTGTGGACATTTTTTGTAGGCAACAGGAGCGTCTCCCAGTGCTCCTAAGAGGATTCCACCAGAAGAACTAGCGAATGTATGACTAAAGATCTTCGTAGGCATTGGAGAAGTTCATCAAAAGCATAAGGACTCGTGTAGAAATCCATATTGTGACTTTTGTATTGAATATAAATATTAATCATGATAGTTTTCTTTTTATCGAATGATGTAATATTTAGAAATAAATGAATAAAAATACTGGTGTTTATGTTCTTTGTACTTTGCATTTCTGATGTACTGCGACCCTTTTTATTCAAAACTGTTGTCCGATTCTTAAATTTGAAGAGCCCAGGAGTTGGGTCACTACAGTGTGTGGGCCGTCTCTCGCGATTCCGTCCCTCCTCCTAACGCCTCTCCGTCTCTCGTGACCCCGCTTCCCCCGATCGCTGGTTTGAGCGTCTTCCTGGGCGCATCCCGCTGATGCGGTGTCTTGGCAGAACCGCAGCCACCGCTCTCTGGCGGAATTGAAGCCGCTCCTATTAACGTCGTCGCTAGCGATACCGCTCTCCACCGCCGCTCCCTGCCGCTGCTCTACATTGTCGTTTCCCTGCTTCTGTTGATTCCACTCTCTGCCGCTGTTTCTCCACTGAGTCGCGGTTCTTCTGCTGCTCTGCCGCTGTCCTCCTATTCTCTTGATATCGCAACTCTTTCGATGTTGTTGTCCTCCTATTCTCTTTGCTGTTGATGAATTGGTGCTTCTGCCGCTAATCGATTCTCCTGCTTGACCTCTTGTTCCTCTTACTCATCAATATGGGTGATCCCGATTCTTCAGTATCCTCTCTGACTGTGATCCAGCCTCAGATGAGTGACCCTTAGCGGCCTCATGGCCACTCCAGTTCGTTGAAGATTATCACAGTTCCTTTGGATGACACGAATTATCTTGAATAGTCTCGTACTGCCCAACAAGTCATTCGCAGCCAACAAATGTTTGGGTATATCGATGGTACGATTAAAGAGCCCCCCATATCTGATCCCTCCTGGAAGCGTTGGGATTCTGACAACTCTCTAGTTGTTTCCTGGCTTCTGCATACGATGTCTCCTAAGGTCTATCAGAGCTATATGTTGATGTACTCGGCTTTCGAGATTTGGACTTGTGCTCGTGAAACATACTCTCAGATTGGCAGTTTTACTCAGGTTTATGAGCTCAATCGCCGCATTTTAGAGCTGCGACAAGGATCGATGATTGTTTCAACATTCTTCTCAGAGTTTGAGCGCCTTTATCAAGAGCTGGACTACTTTGCGCATTTCACTCCTGCGTGTACTGCTGATGTCGTCCAATTACAGCAAAAGGAGGACCGCTTCCGTCTTCATGTCTTCTTGATGGACTTGAATATGGAATTTGATATGGTTCGGACACATGTTCTCCACCGCTCCCCTCTTCCCTCTCTTCGGGAGGCATTCAGTATGGCTTTGGGTGATGAAGACCACTACAAGTCCCTCAGTGTTATGGCTCCTCCAGATCGCTCCGCCCTAACTAGTGTTGGTCGTGGTCTTATTCCCACTCCTGGGTATTCTGTGCCCACTAGTGATTACTGTGGTCGAAGGGGACACTCTCGAGAGCCATATTTCAAACTTCATCCGCATCTGGCACCTTCTGGTCGTGGGCGTGGTCGTGGCCCAGGTCGCGGGGGCTATAGACACAGTGGCTACCGTTCTCATTATGCTGCTTACACTATTGATGTCTATAATGAGTTCCAGTCTTCCGCTTCTTCCTCTCTTACAACAAATGAATTAGATGTCTTTCGTCGCATGCTTCACTCTCAGCCCGATCTTGTTAGCGGTGGCTCTACTTCTCTTGCCATCATTGCTATGTCGAGTGCTCATGTTGTGACCACCCCACCCTCTGAATGGGTGCTCGACTCTGGTGCTACTCACCACATGACTGGGTCTTCATCAGGTTTTCTCTCTTATACTCATTTGTCAGGTAAGGACAAAGTTATTTCTGCTGACGAATCATTGTCCTCTATTACGGGCAAAAGCCGCATCTCTTGTTCTCCATCCATTTCTCTTCCCTCTGTTCTTCATGTCCCCTCCTTTTCTCGCAATTTACTCTCCATCAGCAATATTACAAAATCTCTTAACTGCTTGGTAACTTTCTTTCCCGATTCTTATGTCTTTCAGGAACTGGGTACGAAGCGGAATATTGGCAGTGGTAGAAACCGTGGCGGCTTGTACTACCTGGACACCCATTCTCTCTCTCAGGCTTTTTCCAGTTCCACCGTTACTGCAGAGGATGTTCACCGCTGGCATCTCGTCTAGGACATCCGTCCTCCGTTTATCTGCAAAAATTATTTCCTGTTTTTTTTAACCTTTTCTTCAGAACTTTGTTTGTGACGTATGTGATAAGTCTAAATATGCGCGCCATACTTCGTCACATCTTTCTTCTCCTAGTAACATTCCTTTTGATGTTATACATTCTGATGTTTAGGGGTCGTCCCCCACTTTATCTTTAACTAGTTTTCGATGATGTCACTTTTATTGATTGTTTCTTACACACTACATGAGTCTATCTGTTGAAACAGAAAAATGAAGTTTTTCCTTTGCTTTCAAACTTTTTATAAAATGATGCAAACACAATTTAATGTCTCTATCCGTGTTCTTCGAATTGACAATGGGGGGGGGGGGGTATGATGATCGTGGTGTCTTTGGCTCGCGTAATTATTCAGTCTGGACTCCGGACTCCGGGTGATCTCCTAGGAGATCAAACATACCTATTTTTCTTATCTCCTAGGATATCAAATATGAGAGATCAAAAATGATCTCCTAGGAGATCAAATATGATCTCTCCTAGGAGATCAAAATATACCTTTAATCCCCACCTTTCATTCTTCCACGCGGCAAAGTAATATGCAACCCGGACAGAGATTTGGAAACGGGCTCCGGTTCCAAAAAATTTTCCTTTGGCTCTTACCTCACCTCTTACGGTATCATCCACCAGAAAACGTGTGTACACACCTCTACTCAGAATGGAGTGGCCGAATGGAAAAATCAGCACCTCCTCGAGGTTGCTCGCTGTCTCCTAGCCCCTATGCACCTTCCTAAATCCTATTGGGTGATGCAGTACTTACAGCTGCTCACCTTATCAACCGTCTTCCTTCTCGTGTCTTTTCCTTTACTACTCTAGCTCGTCTCTCCATCTCCAGCGTGGTTCATACATCCCATTTAGCACCCCGTGTATTTGGGTGTGTTTATTTCGTGCATGTGCACCAACCCCATCGTGACAAACTTGACCCTCAAGCTCAACGTTGTGTCTTTCTTGGTTATTCTTCTACGACCATAGGATATCGCTGTTACCACCACCCCTCCAGGCGTATGTTCTGTACCATGGATGCCACCTTCCGGGAGGGGGAATCCTATTTTCAGCCTTCGACTCACCTTTTTCATCCGGGGGAGAGTAGTGGTGATACAGATGTTACTCCTACTCCTCTTCCTCTTCTCCCTTCCATTCCTCCCACTTACTCCACTCCGGTACCCGCTCCTATCCCGGTACCGAACTCCTCTACTACGATTTCTAATTTTCCCCACGTTTACCACTGTCGTTCAGGTACACGGGCTATCACAGCTCCACCTCTACCAGTGCCGACTTCAGACTCAGATTCTGATGATGTCGATCTGCACATCCCTCTTGCATTGCTAAAGAAAGGTAAAGCTACTTGTACACAACATCCTACTTCTAATCATGCAGATTACCATCATCTTACTCAGATGTGGACCGTCAATCTTCTATCGATCCAGCCCAGTCAACATCTGTGTATACCTCAATAGTCAGCTCTTCATTTGATGAAAACAGGATGTCTCTCCCATATGAGGACTTGAGATATCTAAGGATACGATGAGCAACATCAACATGACTGGTCTTTGGGGAATGCATATATTGACTGAGCACTCCAACAACGTAGGAGACATTTGGGAGAGTATGCGGTAAGTAGATCAATTTTCCAACTAGCCATTGAAAGCTGGGAATGTCTTCAATCGTGTCACCATCATCTCTTCCAAGTCTGTGGTTGACTTCAATTGGACTGTCAGCCAGTCTACACCCACTCATTCCTGAGGCTTCAAGGAGGTCAAGAGTATATTTTCTCTGTTATATGAATATCCCATGTTTAGACCTTGCAACCTTAATACCCAAGAAGTACTTGAGATTCCCCAAGTATTTCACTTCAAATTCTTTTGCTAGTCTCACTTTCAATGTTTGTATCTCATCATGATCGTCTCCTATTATAATGATGTCAACCACATAAACTATCAGAACAGCTAACTTTCCTTTATGGTGTTTGATGAAGAGGGTATGATCCCCATTACTCTGGGAGTACCTGAAGCATGTCATTGCCTTGTGAAATCTTCCAAACTAGGCTCTAGGAGATTGTTTCAGGCCATACAAAGCCTTCTTCAGCTTGCACATCTTGCCTTCAGACCCTCTAAAAGGGAGGCCAGGAGGTAGAGCCATGTATACCTCTTCTTCCAGATCACCGTGAAGGAACGCATTTTTCACGTCCAACTGACTGAGGCTCCACCCCTTACAGGCAGCGCATGACAGGAGAATCCTAATAGAGTTCATCATCGCAACCCTCTTACAACCAACCTAGCCTTGTATCTTTCAACAACTCCCTGGGTGTTCTGTTTGACAGAAAACACTCATTTGCATCCCACAACAGTCTTCCCTTTAGGCAGATGCACCGGACTCCACGTGTAATTTTTTCAAGGACACGCATTTCTTCAAGCATAGCCGCCTTCCACCTGTCATCAGAGAGGGCATCCTGCCACAAAGTAGGGATGGAGGTATCAGACAAAGAAGAGACAAAAGTTCTATGGGAAGCCATTAGGGATGAATCGGAGATGAAATGAGATAACAGGTGTTGTGTAGAAGTACCTTCCCTTGAAGTAATGAATACTGATGACGGATCAAATGTCTGCTCTGGGACTCTGATAGGGGCCGGTGTGTTTGTTCCCGTGGGACGACGAGAGTACACTTGTAGGGGTTTGACCACAGGAGCAATAGGAGTTGGCACAAGAGAAATAGGAGATAGAGTCGAGGGACAGTGATATAACGGAGGAATGAGTAACGGAGTTAAAGAACTCACTTCCAACATAGGAGAGATCCCCCTGAAGTGAGAGCCCGTAATAGCTCGCATATTCAAGGAAAGTAACGTCTATGGTAACAAAGACCTTCCTATGAACCGGGTCGAAACATTTATAACCCTTTGAGTAGGAGTAGAGCAGGGCTGAGTAGAGCGTCCCAGAGAGTGACCGTAACCACGACCTCCACGTGGTGCAGGACCAACACGGGGTGCGGGAAAGTCATGGAGATGAAAACAGGTGTCCCGGGTATGACGGGACTTCCCGCAGTAATCATAGAGTAAATGGTCTTTGTCGGTGGACTTGGGCCTAGAATTATGAGGAGCTCTACTGCCATAATGAACAGCCAGGGCAGACCCTTCTAGAGCAATGTCAAGGGTCCAAGTTTGTCGCCTATCAAATTCTTGCTAAACAAGACTAAAAACCTCTGGAAGAGACAACAGAGGAGAACGCCCAAGAATCTGAACATTGATTTGATCGAAGTCGCGATGTAGACCATGAAGAAACTAAAAAAATCAGTTCGTTTCTTCCCGAGCTCGAACAAGGATCATCCTCAGGAGACACGAGAGCGAGGGAGTCAAAGTGATCATACTCTTGATAAAGTTGAGTGAACTCCGAGTAGTAGACAGATGAAGGGCAATCACCCTGATGAAGGTGAAAGATCTTTCGGCGCAGCTGGAAAATCTGGGCAGTATTGCTCCTATAGGAGTAAGTAACCTCGGCCCTTTTTCCAAATATCTGATGCGGTCTCCAAAAATAGGTAATTTCGGGCAATCGAGTCAACCATAGAATTTGTCAACCAAGACATCACAAGGGAGTTCTCAGACTCCCTCTGTAGCCACTCCGGAGAATCTTTTACAGGTGTCTGAATAGTCACCAGAACATAATCGAACAAATGTCTGCTTTTCAAGGCAAGGGTAATAGCCCGAGACCACGGGAGAAAATTCGAACCATTCAGTCGTAGAGTAGTGATTTGAGGGGTATTGTGGTAATGACCAAACTGAGCCGAACCGCCGGGCGGCAAGGTAGCAGAGGAAATTCCGACACCGGAAGAGATAGAGGGAGATCCGTCAGTCCCAACATGATATGCAAGAACCAAAAACAAGAACCACCAAGAGGAAACACCGTAAATACGTAGATAGAAACTAGGGTTGTCTCATAGAGGGACGAACGATACCAAGATCATGAAGGAACCTCCAATAAGGACCGACACCGAAAAAACGATCAATTTAGAGCAACATTTCCGGTGTCAAGGAACGAAAAAATGACCGCACGCCGCTGGAAAAAGAGAAGAGGAACGGAAAAGAGGAGTCGGCTGGCTACGGAGAATGCTAGCCACTGCGAGAGCGGGCTGGAGACCGCCGAAGAAGAGTGGGAAGGCCACTGTCGGAGGACGAAGAGGCTGCTGGAGAGGTTGGAGACCGGCGACCGCTGAAAAGGGCCCGGAGGAGAAAGAGACTCTAATGGAGCGGGCGAGCGCGGGCGAGCGGGAGCGCGAGCGAGCCGGAGCGGGCGGGGCCGGAGCGGGCGAGCCGGAGCGGGCGGGCTGTAGTTTGCGGAAGCGGGCAAGTAGACGTTCACGGAAGGAGGCAGACGCAAAATTGGAAGCCCAAAGGCTCTAACACCATGTTGCTCTGAGAGATGAAATTTCTAATTACTTTATTCATTCATATAGGGGGTATATAAAGGGATACAAAAAACTCATAAAGGAAGAAAAAAATGTGGGACTAAATCTCCACATATGGAAACATAATAATAAAAATAAACTAATCTCAACAAAAACAGATAAAAAACTTTTAGAGGAAAAAAAGTGCCTTGTAACAGATCCATGGTGAGTCAAAGTCAAGAATCTGAAGAGGTGTGCGATTAACGAGATAGGAAGCACACAAAATAGCATCCCCCAAAAGGATTTTGGGAGAGACATCTGTAAAAAGAGTTCTCAAGAGGCTTATAGAAGATGTATGTTCTATCTTTCCGTTACACCATTTTGGGCATGTGCTTAGTTGGTCACATGGAGGATACCATGATAATCCACGTAACTGAGAAACTCCCAATTTAGGTACTCACCCACATTTCGCTTCGACAGATCTTAATGTGAGTATTAATTGTTTCAAAATCAGTCATTGGAAACTTTGAAAATGGGAAAACACCTTACTTTTTGTCTTCAAAACATAGACCCAAGTAGTCCTGCTATAGTGATCAATGAGAGTCAGAAACCAAATGACGCCCCCCAAAGGGACAAAGTATCATCTGATCCCCGAGCATCATTATGAATAACTTGAAATGAAAAATCACTTCTATCATTAATAGCAGTATAGGTTGGGCGAGTATTTTTAACTTACAACAGTTATAAAAAAAATTCTAACTACAATCCTGACATAAATTTGGATAAAGTTTTTGCAAAAATAGCAAATGGATAATGCCCAAGAAGAAGATGTCATTTGAAGAAATTTTCACGATTTGGCTCAGTGATCACTATATTCACACAACCATTAGTCTTGAAGGTAGGCTAAATTTGGATAAAGTTTCTGCAAAATAGCAAATGGAACATGTCCAAGATGACGAAGTCATCTGAAGATCTTTTCCCGATTTGGTTCAGTGATCACTTTGTTCTCATAGCCAACAGTCTTGAAGGCAGGCTCCAAGTAGTAGACCATCCATCACGCTTTAAAACCTCCAATCATCCTGTACACCCGAACATTTCTTAAAATTAATGAAATTTCCGATGATGATAAAACCAAAAAAAAAAAAACAATGTTGTGAATTTTTCGAAGTTTTTCGACGCTCATTTTTGCGTATTTTTTTTTGACTGATTTGTTTGTCGATGTTGTGGCGATCTGCTTGTTTGTAAACCTATAGAACCCCTTCCCTTTAATAGATGAGAAGGAATCATCAGCTATACGGACACATTCAGAGGTGACACATGTGAGATAATTGGAGAAGCAAGCAGAAATACCTGTCATATGAGAAGAAGCTTCATAATCAATAATCAAAGAAATGGGATTTGTAGATAGGGAGATAACTGACTGGGAAACATGAAAGGAAGTACGTAAACAGCAGCATGAAGATACATGAGCGTTATTCACACGAGTCATGAGTTGCTCGACAGAAGCAGGAAGAGATTGATAGTAAGATCTCCAGCAGGGTTGGAGACATAAGCTTGCTGACGAGGATGATCGGAGTCACAACATTAACCAGGGCCACCCCATCCTCGGCCAAGATGTCCATGTAGCTTCAAACAAGTTTCTCAAACATGTTAGTGTTTTCTACATTACTCACATACCCAAGTATCTCGAAACTTCTGAAATTCTTGTTTGCTTCACAGAAGCCATAGCGCTGGTAATACAGTAGGGCCTGGGTCATCAACGCAAAGCATTCTACTGAGGGAGCAGAGGCAAGTAACATAATACAATGGCAAATTTCTTCCTAATCAATAATGTGAAAGGTCTCCTGAATAGTAGGAAACGACAAATGACCCAAATGAGATGAATGAAGTAGGCATACACAGTCTTCAAGCATGCTAGAAAATCTATAACCCTATCCTAATCAAACATGATTGCAAATGTCATCCTGTGATCAGCACACTTTGGTTGATATGTCTGGTAGTGATCAAGTTCTTGCAACAATTTGCTGATGTCAGTGTAATATTTGCTCACTGAGAGATCCCCTTGAACGGTGTTATAGAACTTGATTTTGATAGCATAAATGTGTGCATGATTGCTGACCTTAGAAAATATCTCCTTAGCAGCAGTTCAGAGAGCAACTGCATTAACCAACATGAGGTACCCATCTCCAATGTGAGCTTCCATGGAGTTGATGAGCTAATACATGACTTCAAAGATAACATAGTCACACTAGTGGAAGGTAGACTCAGATTCATCAGATATGATTTCCTTCCAGGGATGTCATGTAGATGACATCCGCGAATAAAGAACAATCTGAGACCAAAGTAGGTAATCTTCCGCCCCTCGTAATTTAATTTGACTATATTGCAAAGAAGGATTTCAAGGGCATATATTCCATGCCGCGCAGATGTTCGCCACGATATTCACAACCGCACTAACTTCCTTCGCCATGAAGTTGGGCGATCAAAAATGGCGGCACAACATTTCCGACAGTGAAGAACCAAATGACAGAGGATGCTAGATCGACGGAGGACGCTAGATTGACAGAGACACTGGATCGCATCCAACAAACCGCGGAAGAAGCTCGGCAAATAGGAGAAATGAGAGCACAATTGCAACGGTTTGGGTTGGCGAGAACGGCCGGTCAACAGGAGCAGATGTCCCTTCGATCACATGAGAACGGGGGGGGCAAAGTGAATGAATCAATGTCAACGGAGTATCAGATGCGTCAGGTGTTTGGGAACAGTTGTCAAATCGATCCTATCAACTGGAAGCGACACAAGTACCAGAATTGAGCCTGTTGAGAGAGAGGTCATTCGTCGAGCTTCTGGGAGCGAGGGAGAAGGGATTGATCCCATCAAGGTGTCATTGATCCTGTGAACAAGACGATTTGAGTGTTGAAGGAAGCGAGTGGCTCGCGCTTCTCGTATGTCTAGGGCCTTTTTTCATTGAAACCGTGTAGAAAAGTGAATGCCACTTTCAATTCATTAACAAGTAGTTTGTATACAGGTTAAAATAAAGCAATGAATCAAGGTGTACACAATTTACACTACACAATACAAAAAGAAGCATTTCTCATTACAATATGTGAACCTAAATATCTTTGAATTATTCATTAGTGGAGTGTAGCCGCTATTATGTCTTCTATTGGTTATAGTATATCAAAATGCAGAGGATTAGAGTATCATTAAATTCCAGATTAAACACACTGAATAAGCAATCAAACCCGTCTGGGAAATAAATTCCTAGGTGAGATTAATGCAAATATTCATAATGTGACTACTTAAACAATGAAGTACCTAATAATTAAATAACTAATATATATAAATTTTTTCCAAGACCAGCTTAGATATATAGTTAAGTCGTGCTGTCAAAAGAACAGATGCAAGATCTTTATGTAGTCACAAGGAAATTAGAAGAACAGCTAAAAAAGTAAACACATGAACTCCGAACATTTTAATGACATGCTGTGCAAATAGACCAAGCACACAAAGAAAAAGTGTGGGACAATTACGTTGGGATATGGATGTATTGATTAATAGATGATACCTGATACCTCTGACAACTGCAAGGTATGCATCACAAATGACCCCAACGAGCTCTATCCTGTAAGGTTTCCGTGTTTTGAGTAGCTCTCCATTCACTTCTGCGACATCATCATCTTCTACAGGCTCCCAATAATTTTCAACAAGGGAGCCATCCTCTGATACCTGATACCCGGGCCCCATCCTGTAGCGCCTGAGATGAACATCCCTTGCCATGGTGATAGTTTGCTCCACAAACGGTTCCCATGACAGAGTCCCATCCATTATCACATCCCGTCCTTCATTCAGCGCCGTCACCAACAGTGATGATGCTGCATCCATGGAAGACTGGTGAACCTGCACATGTGAGTCAACTATAGCAGCTAAATCATTCTGGTTTCCTGTTTTTAGTTTAAAGAAAAAAATGCTTTAATTGTTGGACTTTGTTTCAACAAAATAATTGCTTAGTAAATTCAGCTGACTTATAGCTTCTTATTTAAAATGAGGGCTGTGTTATGGAGGAGGACAACCAACATGATGGAAAGGCCGATGAGCACTTGGTGAGTCTACTCTAGGCGGGCGTGACCTTCAAGCAACATCACTTAACGTGGCGCCGTAATCCTTTTCATTTCTGCACATTTGATTTAGTTGCATTTTCTAATTGGTTGAACCTAAGGCTGGCCAGCTTTCTACCTTGGAATTTCCCCTCTTATACAATCCTTACTCTTCCACCGCTAGTTTCCATAGCCCCATGGGGTAATATTGCACTGACTTGTCCTTCCGAATGCATTTCTTCTAACCTCCGAAATCCTATCCTAAGTCGCCGACAGCGAAGCACTAGATCCAGCCCATTAGTTCTCCACACCGCATTCGATTCACCAACACTCGGTATGTGCACTCAAGCTGCTCACGCAGCCTGCCATCAGCCAAGATGAACAGCACAACACTCACACATGCAGAAGGACCGCGCAACCACCTCCACCAAGCAACGACCTCCCCGCCACTGCCACAAATCTGCTCCAATGATTCAGTTGTCTCCTTGGCAATATTCTGCGCCACTTGCTCGAAATAGCGATTGTGTGCCATTTCCTCTAAGTTCCATCTGGTCCATTCCCCTCACTCGAGCCATGGTTGAAGCTCGTTTGGACATGGTCTCATGTCGTCTCAAGGAACAATCAAGCATCCCCGCCTTCAAGCTAGTCGACATGCAATGCATTGAACCTTGGGTGCTCGTGTGAGTTCCACTGCACCACGCATGAACCACCCAAGGAACCGTCATCCATCCTTTCTCACCAGCCAGCCCACAGGCCAAGGACATCACAACGAGCATAGCCACTATTTATGTACCCCACACACACAAGGTACACCACTTAAATGACACAAACTGAGCAGGTTCACAAAACATGTTGCTCAAGCCATTTTCAAATGCTATGAAGCCAAGATAGCGACCTAGAAACAAACACTGTAACTGGAGACGAGTTTAAGCCTCGTGGAAACCAGGTGAGGAGCTCCGACCATGAGAAATAGTATTTGAGGCTTCCAAAGTTGCCATGGAGATGGGGCTCCTTCAGCTTGAGATGCATTAAATTTTCTCTGTTGAAAAATTTACCTTCAAATCTGATAGAACTTCAAACCAAAGCAGGCCACTTCCTCAATATGTTCAAGGGCATTGACCAACTGATCCATTTGTAAAACACTTTTTTGTTTCATCAAATAATCAGGATCTTAATCAAGTAGCCAAACTTCCAAGGCCCTCAAGTCATCTAGAGTAACAATCTACAAAAATTTAGCACTTGTTCATCGAGAGATGTCCTCATAACAATGTCATTTACATAGTCGTAGCACCACTGACTACAATTTTGGTAAGAGCTTATATATGGCGAGAATACCCACTCTTATCATTATTTTCCTAATATCCAAATAACACCAGCGACCTTGCACCTAACCACAACATAAAAAAATAAAAGGAATAACGGAGGAACAAGATTCACACAGTTGTAATTAATGTCATCAAGTCATGGTATTTATAATACCCACTTGGGGTTATTATTTTCTTTTGTCCTTACTGATTATATGTATGAGTAAAGACCTTGTTTCAATATTATTCTAACATAATTTCTCATTCTACTGGGTATCAGAGGCGAGCTGTCTTGTTCCGCCATTGTTCCTTCTTGTCGCCAAGCCACTCTCTTTGATTGACACCCTAGACTCCATTCTCCGCTGTTGTTTTGCGGCTCCTAACGGCATGTCAAGCCAGCACAGTCGATAGGGGCCCGGCCACACTGCCATTCGCTGAAGGAGTAAACGCCGCCAACTTCTGATGACGTTGACTGTCTCGACACCAACCACTGTTGCTTCCTACGCCGTCGATTTCCTCTGAGCGATGATCTGTTGAACCCTGCTGTTATGGGCTTGCTTCGTTGAAGATTGTTGGAGGCGGAGATACAAGGGGAAAGCCCTAGAATGGTGGAGGAGGAGATGAGAGAGGAAGAAACCCTAGAGGGTGGAGGAAGGAGAGGAGCTTTGAGAGAGAGGGAGAAGAATTTTAGAGAGGTAAAGAGAGCTTCATTTCTTCATTGCTTCACTTCAATTACAAGACAAGGCCCATTTATAAGACCCCAGGTGGCATACCCGTAATTATATAAGATGCATAAAATATTAAAACACTAAAACATTACGACGAGATAATAAAATAACTGACGGAGGACCATAACTCATAACAGAGGACCATAACACATAACAGAAGACCATAACACATAACACATAACACATAACACTCCACCCGTCCTTCAATTTGAGCTTGTCCTCAAGCTCAAACTCCAGTAGGATGTGCGGCTTCTCTGGCTCCTTGATCTCGCGCCAAAATAGGGCCTTGTAGCGTGTCGCGGTGGAATGGGCAGTAAGGTGTAGCGGTGGCGCCGTCGAAAAGAAAATCGGCTGAAGGATTGAGTTTGGCTAGTCTGGTGGAGTGGTGGTGAGTAGCAACAACAGGGATGGCGGAGGAGCGACGACCGGCAGCAGGAAGGGATCCGGCGGGGTCACCGGGGCCCGGACCGGCAGAAAAGGTGGAGCAACATCCGATGGTGGCGAGGACTGTGGCTGTGGAGGCGTTGGCGGCGACGGCGGCGGCGAGGACGACGGAGGCGGCACAAGCTGTGCGGGCTAGAAGAGTGGGACAGACAAGTAAGGGGTCGGTGGCGGAGGAGGCGGAACAGCCGATGGCGTAACGTTAAAGTAGCCCGCCTCTCCAATTGGTCAAGCTTGGAGTCGAAGCGAGACATGGAGTCCCAAAATGTTGTCGACCACTTTAGCAGCATCGAGTGGAAGATGACCGCATCCGCGGCACTAAGATTATTGTTCATCAAAGTAACAGGAGAAGTTGGATGGAGGGCCAATTAATATCCAAGACTAATTAGTTAAATAATTAACTAATTAGCCGCAGAGACAGAGATTGGAGAAAGGTATTTCACGGGGCTCGATAAAAAAATCGGGCCGGTATTGGATAAGGCGATGGAGACGGGTGAAGCAGGTGGAAACGTGCCCCCGCGAAACGAAGCAGACAGGAGCGTGTATTCCGGGCGGTGATGGGAAGACGAAGCGGCGACCCGTGATGTCGGTGTCGCGCGTGTTCTTGACGGCGAGGAGCAGCGACAACGGTTTGCGTCCGGCGTGCAGGCGACCGGCCGCCAGGAGCGTGCTGCTTGGGCGAGTACAACAACGGCGGAAGCGGGATGCGCTCCCGGATGCAGGCGACGGCGACGGCGACGGCGGCGGCTACAGGGCTGTCGGCTGCGGATTTGAAGCAATCGCTGGCATCGGAGAAGCAGAACCCACTGGAAGTTGCTGAAGCTGTCGGCTGCGGAGTTGAAGCAGTCGCTGGTAGAACCCACTGGAAGATCACGCCGTGGAAGATGCAGTCAACAGTGGCCCTGGAAGACCCCGGGTGGCATACCCGTAATTACATAAGATGCATAAAATATTAAAACGCTAAAACATTACGACGAGATAATAAAATAACTGACGGAGGACCATAACTCATAACACATAAGAGAAGACCATAACACATAACACAAACCACCTGCCTTCACCACCTGACCCCTCCTCTTCTTTGTTGGCTCAAACCGGCTCCGCCTGCGCCACTTAATTCTCCCGCTAGCCCCTCCTAAGTTCCTCCTTTCTTCTCATCACCGTTGGAGACCGTGGATCATCTGGAATTCAAGCACCTAAAGCCCGTGTGATTCTCCCTATTTTAGCACCTGTGAATCTCCCTGCTCCGGCACCCATGGATCTCCTTTGCTGCCTGCTATTTATTCCTTCATTGATCTCACTCAGATGCCTACGAGTTTGCGCTTCTCTCTTCACTTTGTTTGTTCGACTTTCAGTGGGTTTCTTTGCTCCATTAAGTTGTGCCAACGTGAGTGTTTCTTTCATTTCATCACCTAGTGTGTTGATGCCCCAAATGAGTGATCCTCGGAGGGCTCATAGCCACACTATCTTATTGAAGATTACTAATGTGCCTCTAAATGGAAAAAATTATATCGAATGATCCAGCGCAGCTCAACATGTGATTCGCATTCACCAGATGTTCAGATACATAAATGGGATGGTCATGGATTCACCCAAGACCGATCCTTCTTAGAAGCATTGGAATTCTGAAAATCCCCTTGTTGTCTCCAGGCTTTTGCATTCTATATCCCGCAAGGTGTACCAGAGTTATATGTTGATGGACTCTGCTAAAGAGATATGGACTCGGGCACGTTAAAACTACTCACAGATTGACAGCTCCACACAGATTTATGAGCTTACTCCGCATTTTGGAGCTGAGGTAGGGATCTATTGACTGTTTCCTCATATTTTTCTAAGGCTCCATTTGTTTGGGCGTTTCGTTGCTCCGTTTTGAGCAAACGCTGCCGGAAGGAGGAAAAACAAATGAACCTCCGGCGGCGTTTGCTCCGTTTCCACCCGCCCCCCTTGAGAAACGCCCTCAAAAAGCTCCGTTTGGAGCAGCCACCTCCCCCCTCCGGTTCGAACACTCCGTTTCCACCCGCCGGATCGACCCGCCACCGCCGAACCAAATGAAGCCTAAGTTCGAGCAACTCTATTAGGAACTGGACTACTTCGAGTACTTTACTTTTCCTTGTACTACATATGCGTTTCAGTTGCAAAGAAAGTAAGAACGCTACCGCCTTCATGTTTTATTGATGGGTTTGGACATAGAGTCAGATACGGTTTGAACTCATATTCTACATCGTTCCCCTTTCCATTCCCTTTGATAGGCATTCAGTATGGATTTTGGGGATGAAGACTGTCGGAATTCTCATAGCACTGTTTTCCCTGATGGACCGATCACTCTGCCTTGACTAGTGTGGGTTGGGGGAACGCCAACAACAAAGGCTGCACTGTCCCTATGTGTGATTATTGTGGATGCAAATGATATATTCAGAAAGTGTGCTTCAAACACCATTCCCATCTTACTCCACCAGACATGATCGTGGTCGTGCTCCAGGGTGTGGGGATTCTCGATCGGGTGTTCTGAGACCTCATGATACTGCTTATTCAACCGAAGTCTATGTTGAGTATTCATACGATCCTTCAAGAAATTTTACTGCACATGAATTGGATGCTCTCAAACGGCTTCTCCACTCCCAAAGAGACACGACCTCCAGTGTTTCTACTTCTTTTTCCACTACAGCTATGCCCAGTCTCATGTTGTCATCATCACTCCTGAATAGATCATTGATTCAGGATCCACCGATCATATGATCGGACCCTCCTCAGGTTTTGTTTCCTAGCCACCGATCATATGATCGGACCCTCCTCAGATTTTGTTTCCCACACATCGTTGTCTGGTAAGGACAAGATGAACTCAGCAAATGGCACCTTGTCCCCCATTAGGGGCAAAGATCACATTTCTTGTTCTCCGTTCATTTTCCTTTCTTCTGTCATTCATGTATCCTCTTTTTCCGGTAATTTACTTTTGATCAACAACATCACCAAATCTCTTAACTGCTCGGTAATTTTTTTATAGCAATTATGTTTTTTAGGATCTGGGTACGAAACAGAACATTTGCAGTGGAAGGAACCGTGGTGGCATGTACTATTTGGATTCCCAACTACCATCTCATGCTTTTTCTTCTACTACTACTACTAATGATGTTTGATGATGGAATCTGGATCACACAACCCAACATTTATATCTACAAACAAGGGAATATAGCTATTTTGTCCTAACACCATCAAATTCATTTGAGCCGTCCAATAAACATCATTTTTTAATTAATCTATGCCTATATATAAGGAAATATAGCTATTTGCTATTAACACCATCAAATTCATCGGAGTCAACCAATAAACTTCACTTTTAATTAATTATATTTATGATAATTAGTAATAAATAAAAAATAAAATATCTATAACTACATATAAGGAAATATAACTATTCCTATTTGGTGTTGTTGAACAAATTGTAAGGAAAAGCAAATTTTAGGAGCCCATGTAAAGCCCTTTTAGGGACCGTTCGTTTGGGAGGAATGGAGTTACTGGAATTGGAATTGAAGGTCTAATTTCAATTTTGTCGTTTGTTTGCATGTTTGACGTTGAAATTGGAATTTTAATGAATTCCGTGGAATTTATTTTAAACTAAAGACAATTATTTCCAATCTATATAAGAATTGGATAATTCCGGCGAGAAGCGTTTTTCGCCCGGAGGCGCGTTATTTCACCCGGGGGGCGCGTTTTGTGGCTCGGGCGAGTGTTTTTCGCACGTGCGCGTGTTTTTCGCCCGGACGCGTGTTTTTTATCGTGGAACGCGTTTTTCGCCCGGGCGCGTGTTTTTCGCCCAGGCGCGCATTTTTCGCCCGGGCGCGCATTTTTCGCCCGGGCACGCGTTTTTCGCCCGAGCGCGCGTTTTTCGCCCGGGCACGCGGGTTTGCTGGGGTGCGTTTTTTTGCCAGACACGCGTTTTGTCGCACGGGCACGCGTTTTCACTCAGGCACATGTTTTGTCATCGGTCGCGCGGTTTGTCGCTCGGGCGCGCGTTTTGTTGCTCGGGCGAGTGTTTTTAGCCAGGGCGCACGATATTCGCCCGGGCGCTCGTTTTTTGTCCAGGCGCGTGTGTTTTCGCCCCGGACGCGTTTTTTCGTCCGGGAGTGTGTTTTTCTGTCGGGAGCGCGTTTTTCGCCAGGGCGAGCATTTTTCTCCCGAGCACGTGTTTCTTCCCGGGCACGCATTTTGTACCTGGGCGCGCATTTTTTTTTTCAGGACGCACATTTTTTATAATATATGTGAAAAAATATTAGCTCATTCATCATATTTTTCAATTCTTAGATTGAATTTTATTTAACAAACGAACAAAAAAATTTATCAATTCTACAATATTACCAATATTGTTTATTAGGAGAAAGCTGAAATTGGAATTAGTCACTAATACTCAATTCCACAATATTCACCAATATTCAATTTGAATTCCAATTCCTCAATATTCATTAACGGTCCGTTCGGCCAATTGGGAATTGGAATTGGGAATTGGAATTGGGAATTGGAATTGGGAATTGGAATTGGGGCAACAGAATTCCAATTCCAGTGTTCGGATGTTAGGAATTCGCTCGGAATTGGAATTGGTCCAATTCTATGGAATTCAATTTTGTACTATGACCAATTCTTATGGGTAAAGACAGATATTTCATGGAATTCAGTTTTTTACTATGCCCGTCGTTGCCCGATCTCATCGTCATCCCCGATCTCGCCGCCGCCGCCCGATCTCGTCATCGCCGTCCGATCTCGCCGCCGCCGCCCGATCTCGCCGCCGCCGCCCGATCGCCGCCTCCCTATCTCGCCACTGCTCACTCCCGATACCTCCACCACCGCCTGATCTCGCCACTGACGACCGATCTCACCGCCGTCGCCCGATCTCACTGTCGTCGCGGCCCGATCTCGCCGCCGCCGCCCGATCTCACTGTCGTCACTACCCGATCTCGTCGTCGTCGCCCGATCTCGCCATCGTCGACCGATCTCGTCATCGTCACCCGATCTCGTCATTGTCACCCGATCTCGTCATCACCGCCCGATCTCGCCGTCGTTGCCCCATCATAATTAATTGTTTGTACACTACTTGAAGTTGATTTTTCTGGTGTTTGTTTTTTTTTGCCAATTTCTATATTTTCTTAGGATTGTAAAAGGAATAATTCATTCCATCACTTGGTTTTGTTGCAATAGCTTCGTCCCGAGTGACACAAGACCCCAACTTCAAATTATCATGTTGCTCGGTCCTACTGGCATGAGAAAAAAAGAAATTCTAAAACAATTCCAATTCCAATTTTAGAAATCCATCCTACAGCCGAACAACTGCATTGGAATTCAGACCAATTCCATTTCTCACAGGAATTGGAATTAGATGAATTCCAATTCTGCAATTCCAATTCCAGGGGGGCGAACGGGCCGTAATATTCAATTCCAATTTGAATTCCAATTTCGTCCAAACGAACGGGCCCTTAGGGATTAGTCTCATATCTTATGATAGAATTCAGACACTCCACTCTCCTTATATATATATATATATATATACATACGTATTATATACAAATACTTGTGATGTATTCATGGAATATATGAGAAATTAATAAATTATTATTTTTAATCTCTTCTGTCGCAAATATCTATTTGGTATCAGATCCATCCGGTCCTCAAAATTTGTGTGGCCTGAGTTTTTGACCCATCTCTACAGTCATCATTCTTTCTAACCGCGGATCTACTCTGAGGATTTCCTCCTCCTGTCGCTCCCTCAGAGGTTCTGTTTCCCGTTTTTATAAGGCCTTCCCTACTAACAGTCGGGCCCCACCTGAAAGGCACTTGCCGCGGTCTCCCTCTTATAACCGCTCAGCCCGCTCTCCTCCTTCTATGGCCTTCCCCTCCTTTGCGGTCCCCTCCTTTGCGGTCTCCTGATCACTTCGCTTCTCTAGTTGCGCTCCTCCTTCTGTTCACGCCTCTGACCACTCCGCTCCCGAGTGCTCCTGTTGCTCGCAACGTTGGAACACACCACCAGACCACTCATGTCGCCCCCTTGTCTCGTCTCTCTTGGCGCTCTGGTCGCAGCTTTCCTATCTGAGGGCTCTGTCCGCTTCTCCAAGTCGATAACTCTCCTTCGCGCTTGTTGCGTCTGCTAGCCTGTCCGCCGACTTCCTCTTAATCGTCGGACCTTCGATCTCCTCGGCAGTTTAAGTTCTTTTTGGCAGTATTAGTGACGTTGTCGCATGATCTCTTGCTCGTTAATTTCTGACCTCCCTCGCCGCACGTTCTCCTGCTCGCCAGCTTCCGACCGCCCTTGTCGCGCTTCCCTTCTAGGTATCTCATCTTGGTGATCAAGGCCTTGAATAATGCCTCGTCTCTTCCGGCCGTGTCGCGATCACTACTTCTAAAGTTTCGATATGAGCTCTGAATCAACACTATCTCTCTTAGTGGACAGAAAAATTTTGTGGAGTGGGTCCACTCAGTGCATCGTGTCCTCCAGACAAAAGGGCTTCTTCATCGCCTTAAAAAGGCACAACCAACTACCCCGACCGAGGATGACTCCACGATGATGGGCGAGTTCAGACATGGCTTCAGAACTCAATGGATAGTGAACCCTACTGTATGGTCATGTATCATGAAACGGCCAAAGTTATGTGAGATGAACTTCACTCCTTATACTTTAGCAAGGACAGTTAGCAACACCTGTTTGACATTTTCATCGACCTCTAATCACTTGATCCAAGGATGGATATGACCTAACTCCTTTATTGCACCGTCCAAGACTCTTATTGAACCATGGATTCAACATCAGCCTCCCACGACGGATCAAGCTACCCAACGGGCCCAAAAAAAAGTTGTTGGCATAGTTATGATGATGACTCATGTCCCCCACATCTCTATAGTGTCTATACAAATATCCTCTCATCCTCCACGGTGCCCTCTCTCTCTCTTATATGTGCTCCTTTCTCTTGAAGGTGACACCGCCTCCTGATACTCCTGACACTGTCTCTACAACTCTTCTTTAACAATCTCCTACTCACCTACCTCTTCCATCGGCTCATGGAGGTCGCACCGGCTCTCGGGGGAGAGGTTGATTTGGTAGGGAGCGTCCTAAGTGCTCCTAATGTGGTCGGGAAGGTCACCTTTCTTAGAATTGTATATTGCATATCAATAATGACCCATCTTGGGGTTATATATACAAGACTCGAACATATACAAGTAAATACAGATAAGCCCCTATACACACACACAATATCTAACACCCCCCTCAAACTCACGGGGGATCATACATCGAGAGTTTAGACATAAGGTAGTCATGTTGAACCCTCGTCTGGGGCTTGGTGAACAAGTCCGCAATCTGATGCTCGGTGGGAACGTACTGAGGAACCAATGTACGTCGGTTGTACTGCTCACGGAGGAAGAAGACGTCTACTCCAATGTGCTTGGAGAGGGAAAACTTCACTGGATTCAGGGTGAGCTGAATGGCGCCAGTGTTGTCACAAAAGAGAGTGGTCGGTCCTGAGGAAACAATACAAAAATCTGCAAGAAGCCAACGAAGCCAGATAATCTCCTCGGTTGTAGACGCCATGACGCGTAGCTCAGCCTCAGTACTAGAACGGGAAACACCAGACTGTTTCTTATACTTCCAGACAAGCAAGGAGGAGCCCAAAAACAGACAGAAACCAGTGACAGAGCGACGATCAGAAGGATCACTAGCCCAAGTAGCATCAGAGAAAGCAAAAAGCTGGAGGGAACTGCTGCTGGAGAAGAACAGACCACGGCCAGGAGTCGCACGAAGGTAACGCAGTACACGCAGCAAGTGAGCATAATGGACTGATGTAAGAGTGCCGACAAACTGGCTCAACACATGGACTACATGAGCAATATCTGGCCGAGTGATGGTGAGATAGACCAGGTTGCCGACCAAATGACGATAGCGAGTGGGATCAGCAAGAGGGATCCCCTCATCAGCCTGAAGCTGCAGGTGAAGCTCCATCGGTGTGGCAACAATGTGGGTGTCTGAAAGAGCAGCCCGAGCTAGAAGATCAGTAGTATACCGCTATTGAGAGAGCTGGAACCCTGCAGAGGTGGAAGAGAACTCAATGCCCAGAAAATAGCTCAAAGGTCCCAAATCTGTCATCTGAAATTGCTGCTGCAGGTGATGCTTAACAAAGTCAATGAAAGTCGGGTCATCACCAGTGATGATCATATCATCCACATAAAGCAGAAGAAGAGTCCGGCCTCGGGAAGAGGTGTGAACAAACAGGGTCGGTCGTGCGGGCTGGGCTGAAAACCAACAGCTGTAACGACAGAGCTGAAGCGCTCAAACCAGGCTCGAGGAGCCTGTTTGAGACCATAGAGAGCACGATGCAACCGACAAACCATGCCAGGAGGAGCAGCAAAACCGGGAGGAGGAACCATGTAGACCTCCTGCTGTAGGACACCGTGAAGAAACGCATTCTTCACATCCAACTGAAACATGGACCAACGATGGACAGCAGCAACAGCAACAAGTGTCCTGATCGTGGTCATGCGTGCCACAGGAGCAAAAGTCTCATCATAGGTCCGACCATGCTCCTGCTGAAAACCCTGAGCAACCAGACGAGCCTTGTACCGCTCAATAGAACCATCAGAGCGAGTCTTGATCTTATAGACCAACTTGCAAGTGATGGGAACAGCACCAGGAGGAAGAGGCACAAGATCCCAAGTAGAGGTACGCTCAAGAGCAGCCAACTCATCAAACATAGCGGCCTGCCACTCAGGAACCTGAGCAGCCTCGCGGTAGGAACTAGGCTCTGGAGCACTAGTGGAGGTAGCGGGAAGAGCAGTGAGGTTGAGTGGCTGGGTGGTAAAACCGAGGCGATCTGGTGGATGTCGATCTCGAAGAGGGTAGCGTCTGGCAGGCGGATCATCCACGGGACTCTCACTGAAGACTGAGGGCACCTGTGGGGTAGTCGGAGCACGACGAGTGTAGTGGTGGAGAATAGGAGGTAGAGGGTCGGGAGATGGCAGAACATGAGGAGGTGGAGAGGACTCAGAAGAGGGAGATGACGATGATGGCGGTAGCTCTGTTGGTGACTGGTCTGACGGTGGTGGCAAAACAGGTGGTGGCACGGTAGAAAAAATAAGGAACTGAATATCAGTCGGGGTAGTGGATGAGGGTGAAGCAGAGGTGGATGAAGAAAGGAAGAAAGGTTGGTCCTCAACGAAGATGACATCACGAGAAATGCGAAGACGGCGCGCAACAGGGTCATAACAGCGGTAACCCTTGTGCTCTGAGTTGTAGCCTAGAAAAACACATGCAGTAGATTGAGTAGAGAGCTTAGTCCGCTCACGTGGTGGTAATAGGACATAACACAGACATCCGAACACACGAAGATGAGTGTATCGAGGAGGATGAGAGAACAAACACTCACCGGGACACCGACCCTGAAGGAAAGTGGATGGCTGAAGGTTGATGAGATAGACAGCGGTGGAGACAACCTCAGCCCAAAAATGTGGGGGAACATGGGAAGCCAAAAGAAGAGTGCGAGCGGTCTCAATGATGTGGCGATGTTTCCTTTCCGCAGTGTGATTCTGGGAATGAGCACCAGGACAAGAGAGTTGCGGGAGCGTGCCATGAGAGGCGAGAAGGTCACGGAACTCATGCGATAGGTACTCCCCCCCCCCCCCCTGAGTCGGAGCGAAAAATACGAATAGAGGCGGAGAACTGAGTACGAACCATGGTGGAAAAAGTAACATAAACCTGGAAAAACTCAGCACGAGAACACAACATATATATCCAAGTGAAACGAGAAAAATCATCAATAAACAAGACATAATAGCGGTGTCCACCCTTGGATACAAAAGGAGCAGGCCCCCATACATCAGAATGGACTAACTCAAACGGAGCAGAAGACCTAGACATACTAGACTGATAGGGGAGTTGTAGCTGTTTTCCAAGCTTACAACCCGTACAAGAGTGACCAGTGTCAACAGATACACGACCCAAAACACCCTGACAAATAAGAGTTGAAAGACGGGCGCCACTGGGATGACCAAGACAATGGTGCCACTGACGAAAGGAAGCAGCGGGAAGACATAAAAGAGGAGCAGCTGGGGACGGTGTGACTGATGGCAGACGAAGGTACTCAAGGAGATATACCCCACTATGGCGACGGCCAGCTCCAATGAGGGTCCCTGTAAGACGATCCTGCACATGACAAACAAACTCATCAAAAACAACAAGGTAACAGCTAGAGGCAAGCTGGCTGGCGGAGATGAGGTTCATGGAGAGCTGAGGGATGTAGGCAACATCAAGAATGTGGAACTGAGGGGTGTGGAGATGGCCACGACTGGTAATAGGAAGGGTGGTGCCATCAGCAATAATAACACGTAGGTCGGAGGAAACAGGCAGATAGGCATGAAGATGGGTGGCATCATAGGTCATAGGAAAAGAGGCTCCATAGTCAAGTAACCACGAGGACAGAGAGATACCTGACGGGGCAGAGGCCGCTGAGGGATCAGCAGAGGTAGAGGCCTGACCAACTGTGGTTGCAGATGTACTCGGGAAAGTGCCTGATGACAGCTGCTGAGCCAGCTGTATGAGCTGCTCAGAGAAAGAGGCTGTCGGAGGAGGCACAGGCAGAACTGGAGCTACATGCTGCTGGGTGTCACGAGACTGGATGTTCTGTTGGGAGCGCTGAAGCTTGCGACACTCAGACACTCTGTGGCCCGGTGCATGACAATAATGACAGCGAACAGACCGCCGCTGAGCCTTGGAGAAGGTGGCAGCGGAGGCTGCGGAGCAAACTGAGGAGCAGCAAAGACAACATGGGGGGAGGTAGTGTGCTGCGTCCCCTCCATGGTACGAAGACGAGTCTCCTCCGCCAGAATCGTGGACAAAGTGTCACGAAGTCTGGTACCCCGATGGAGAAACTGTGAGCGAGCAGACTCAAACTCTGAGCGCAGGCGCATCAAGAAATCGTAGACACGGCAGACATCTTTGTACTGAGCGGTGGCAACGCAATGGCAACAAGACAAGCAATGAGGCGGCGCCATCTCGTCACACTGACGCCAGAGGGAAGTGATCTCAGCAAAAAACTCCTGAACTGAGCGGTCGCGCTGGTAGGTAGCTGCAAGAGTCTGTAACAATGAATACTGAAGTGCCTGGCTGGAAGGCTGATAGAGATCGGAAAGATGATCCCAGATCGCCTTGGCGATAGGGAACTCACAGATGGCCAGACGGATGGGTACCTCACAAGACTGGCCAAGGATAGCAATAGACCTGGAGTCATCGTCCTGCCACTTCGCCAACGCCTGAGCGGAGGAAACACCGGTGCTGGCTGTGGAAACAGAAGACTCAGTTGAAGAGGCGGCAGGGAGCAACGGTGCTGGGCAGGATCCATCTAAATGGCCCAAAAGGCGTAGGCCTCGGAGATGCATGCGCATGGTGGAAGACCAAGCCTTGTAGTTCTGCCCGTTGAGCAACACATCAGGCTTGGGAAGATAGCCACTGTGAGTCGAGGCGGGATCCATTGAAGGTCGTCAGCACGAAAAAACTGGAAAGAGGACGACGACGTCGACACCGAGATCTGGAGCAGGATCGATCGGCGCTGAAACAGGGACAGGATCGAGCGGTCAACTGAAGGAAGCAGCCGAGATCGACACAGTCGATCGGAGAAAACAGACGGGATCGACACAGTCGGGATCGACACAGTCGGGATCGACACAGTCGGGATCGACGCAGTCGATCGGAGGAAGCACTGGTGCCGACGATTGGAGAAAAGGCGTCGATCGGAGGGAGCAGTCGGGATCGACATAGCAGTCGAACAACGCTCGACGCAGCATTCGATCGACGCAGCATTCGATCGACGCAGCAGTCGATCGACGCAGCAGTCGAAGATCGATCGGCGCAGACGAGCGGGAGAGGGATCGGGAGAGTTAAACCCTAGCCTCAGATACCATCTTAGAATTGTATATTGCATATCAATAATGACCCATCTTGGGGTTATATATACAAGACCCGAACATATACAGGTAAATACAGATAAGCCCCTATACATACACACAATATCTAACAACCTTGAGGCTACTTGCAATCGTAAGCATGGTGTCCCTCCTACAGATCTTGCATCTATGGAGAATATTACTCCCACAACTACTTACCCTGTCATTACCGCGTTACGTACTCAGCACTAGAATCTTCAGGATCTGCTTAGTCGGTTTTCAGGCTCTGTTGTGACCATCTCCGATGAAGGTATCTCCTGCTTATCCAATAGTTCAACTTGGATCATGGACACTGCTTGTTCCAAGTTCATCACTATGGCAAATGGTGACACTACGCCCGTTTATGGTTCTGGCAACATGGACCTAACTTTTTCTCTCTCTGTTTGCTCGGTTCTTCATGTTCTGGGCTCTTATTTTAATCTTCTCTCTGTCAGTCGCCTTACTCAGGACCTCGACAGCTCTGTAACATTTTATTCCTCCTTATTTGTTGTGTAGGATCGACAGACGTGGAATATCATTGGTAGAGGGCAGCTGTCTAATGGGTTGTACACCATGGATATTTCCTCCACTGCTCTCAATTCTGTGACCTACGTTGATTGGCATCGACGTCTTGGGCATACTCCTCTCCACATTCTTAAGAAAGCTCTTCCAGATGTCTCCCTTACTAACTTCACCTGTGAATCCTACATCTTCGGCAAGCAGTATCGCTCTTCTTTTTCTTCTCATTGTACTCGGAGCAATACTCCTTTTGTTTTAGTTCATTTGGGCATTTGGGGTCCCTATAAAATAGCTACTATTTCTAAGTATCATTATTTTCTTACTTTTATTGATGATTACTCTCGCATGACCTGATTGTACTTATTTCGAGATCGCTCTGAATTAGTTCGTATCTTTCAAGCCTTTAATGTTGAGATACGTACTCAGTTCTCTGCTACTATTAAGACTCTTCGGACCAATAATGCGCAAGAGTATACGAGTCATGCATTTCAAAACCTTTGTATTAAGTTCGGTATCCTCCACCAAACCTCATGTGCTTGCACATCACAACAAAATAATATTGTTGAGCGCAAGAACCGTCATCTCCTTGACATTGCTCGTTCACTCACGTTTCAAATGCAGATACTCAGGGTCTATTGGCATTTTATGGTGTCCATCTCCTACTATCTCATCAATCATATTCCCTCCTCTGTTCTAAATTTTTCCACTCCATTCAGTCTTCTTTTCCCCTCCACCCATCCTTTCCCATAACACCTCATGTCTTTGGTTGCACCTGCTATGTTCACTCCCTTGGCTCTGCAACTGACAAACTTGATCCTCGCGCCATTAAATTTATATTTGTTGGTTACTCCCACACTCAAAAAGGTTGTATGTTATTCTCCTTCCACTCGCAAATTAGTAATGAGTGTGGATGTAAACTTTCTCGAAGATCAGCCTTTTCAATCATCACCTTTGCCCTCTCCTGCACCTCCTCTCCTACCACGTCATATCATTCATGTCATCTCTCCTGAACCACCTCTTCTTCTCGCGCCCTCCACCAGACCCATCAACCCACCTCCTCTTCTCTGTGTGTACACTCATCGTCCTCCTCGCTCTGATTCCCTGAGGTTGTTACCTCCTACTGATGATAATTTGCGCTCTGCTGATCAAGACACGCCTTATACAGCTCACCCCATCAATAATTTTGTTTCTTTGAATCGATTATCTACGATGCTTCACACCTTTGCGACATCATTGTCGTCGGTTTCCACCCATATTTCTTTGCAGGAGGCTCTTCAACATTCGGGGTGGCGAGCGGTTATGCAACCACAAGCTAGCTGACATACCCATGGATGTCAACCACAAGCTCAGTGTCTGTTTCTCCTACTATCGTAATCTTGTGGGAAAATTAATCTTTTTGACAGTTACAAGACCCGATATATTGTTTGTTGCTATGGTTGTTAGTAGGTTTATGCATGCTCCACAGACCACTCATATCCAGGAAGTTGAGCGTATTTTCCAATACTTGAAGTCTGCTCCTGGACAAGGGCTCGCATATAAGCCCTCCTCGTCTCTATCTCTCACTACTTACTCTGATATTGATTAAGCTGGATCCCTGGATGATCGCTGTTCCACAAGTGATTTTTTCACATACTTTGGTGGACATATTGTTACCTGGAAAAGCAAGAAGCAATTTGTCATCACACACTCATCTCCAGAAGCTAAGTATCGATCAATGGCCTTTGTCGTCTCTAAAGTCACATGGCTAGAAAACCTTCAGGGAGACATGGGTGTCAATCTCTCCTCTCCTGCCACCTTCTTCTACGATAGCCAAGCTGCTATTCATATTGTAAAATCATGTGTTCCATGAACGTACCAAACATATAGAGGTCGATTGTTAATTTATTCAGGAAAAGGTTCAACTAAAGAAATTGGACTTGAGACAGGTTCCTACTACAGAACAAATCGTTGATATTCTTACCAAAGCTCTACTACGGCCTCGATATTTTTAGTTCTTTCCCAAGCTTGGTTCCTACAACTTGTATGTTTCATCTTGCGGGGGAGTGTTGAAGAAATTGTAAAGAAAAACCCTTTTTGGAGGATCATGTAAAGCTCTCTTAGGGATTAGTCTCACACCTTAGGAAAGAATTTAGACTCTCCTCTCTTTTCCTATATATATGTACAAATATTTGTGTTCTATTAATGGAATATATGAGAAATTAATAAACTATTGATTTTCTCTCTCTCTTCTGACACAATTCTCTATGGGTGTTAATGCCATCAAATCCATTCAAGTAATCCAATAATCTTCATTTTTTAATTAATAATTTGTATGAAGCAAGTAATAAAATAATATATATATATAGGAATATAGCTATTTCTCACACATTATGCAGCCCGAGTGAGGGGCAAAATCAGTACTTTTTGTTATACCCTTTCCTCTCACATTATTTAAGGTGGGGAGAGTGGGTTTGATGGCTATGAAAAAATTAAACCCTAATCCTCTCTGTCTTGAATCTCACTTGAATCTCTTCCCTTCTCCTTTCATCTTCTTGGCTAGGTCTAGGGTTGAATAAGGCTCTCCGCTTCCCTCCTATCTCGGTCGAGCCCGGCTCCCGTTGTATCTCTCTCCATTGGGAAGGTTAGGTTAAGGAAGGGTCATGACGAACCCCTCCGAGATTTCTCCATCTCAAGACCTTTGAATCCCTCCTTGCCAACAACCGGCCTAAAAGGGAAGGACCTTTCCCTCTGGGGGTAGGGCTCGTAACAGAGTGCACCAACAATTAATAGAAAATATTTTTTCTTATGAACAGAGGGAGGGGGGCTTGCGCCTATAGGAAATATCGATCTAAAATCTAAGATAATCCATAACCACCAACTAAGAGAAATATGATTTGACACTTCAATCAAGCCTTCTTGATAGTGTTTCCCCTCCAACATTCATCCAAAACAAATAAATGCAGAGAGAGGACATCCTTTTCCAAATTGACCACCATGATTACCTCAAGATTCAAGTTGACCTATCTTAGGGCATTGTCTGAGCAAGAATTAGTCTTTTCAGGGCGAAAATTATGAGGTCTTCAAACAGACGGGGAACAAATATGTAAGTAGAAAGCATAATTTCATAAGAAAATTATGAAAAACAAGCAAATGAAAATGACATGAAGCAAGAGAGTGTACGGATATATTAGTTTTACAAGTTCAGCTGTTTGAATGATGTCATTATGATGACCACGTGAGCTGATGGCTCGGTAGATAACATCCGTCTCTTTGAATGCATCTGCTTCTACTACTACTGCCTTTTCTGCTGCTTTTGACCAAAATGCTCTGTATCATTAAAAAATACATTTTGCAAAAGAAATATTTAAGCAACAGAAATGTTTGATTTAATTGTTCTTTGAGAGTAGTTTTATGTCCACATTTATATCTTCTTCAAATTGATGTTTTCACAACGGTGCTAAGAATTTCCTGAATCTCAAATATTTTATTAAAAACTTCATACTCATTTAGTAATTTATTTTGGAGCACCGTGCTTTTCCCGGCACCCATCCCACCACCCATCAGAAGGAGAACTGGGCTCCTATGGGCGTGGGAAGCTGGGACCATCACTTCCTTGTGGTCGTCCCTTTCATGAGGTCCAAGTCCTATGGCCTTCATCTCCTCCACTAATGTGGAAAACATTCTCGTCACCTTCAAGATCCTTGTTACCTTCTCAAATCTCTGTTTCCTGCATCCGAAAGAGTTAAAAGAAACTTCTTAAGATATTAAAGCCTCTCTATGGCCTAAGAAGTTTAACTTCGACATAAATAATGATAAAATTCAAATATATATATATATGATAATTACTGAAAGAGATAGGGAAGATTTTCAGTTATATGTAGAATGTGTTAATCACAAGAAGAAAATATTTATTTCTCAATTGTTCCCTCAGTAAATTTAATTTCTATAGGATTTAGGGTTTTTGTCTCCACCCTACATGGCATCAAAGCAGTGTGTGGTCCCATGATCCACCCACTCTCCTCGTCACGCAGTGCCTGCCTCCTCACAGGCGATCTTCAGTTTGTGTTTGCAGCAATTGGTTTGACACACCACTCACCGCTCCTTCACTACCAGGAAATAGCCATCACGCCACACCTGTCCTCCCTAAATATGTCAACCATTGTGCCATCAATGCACACAAACTCGGATGGGCTTTCCTTGCCGACATTCCCTCTATGGCATATGAGACTCACCACCAGCTCCTCCCATTTCATTTGATGTCACCCTAACTTCTTATACTAGTCCCCAAGGCCTAGCTACTTCTCACAGAAACTAGCAACAACCCAATTCCGCAGACTACTCTAGATCTACCCTCCATCTCCATCAATAAAAAAATATTACAGCCCAATCTACCTCATTCAACATACCTTAATAGTTGCATTCCCCTTCCTTCAACTGCATCCCACAGGATCAAATCCCCCACCTCCTGCAAAACTATTATTGTCTACCCCCTCCCCGACTCTGGTTAATCTTTCAAACTCCATTATGATAGACACCACGAGCTTATTTCCTTCCATTATCCCAAGCTTTGCCTCACAGCGCCCTCCAAGTCATTGACTACAACATTCCATGCTCAGCTTGCTCCAGAATCCGCACAACCACCCTCTTCCATACCTACAACTCCCTTAAGTCTCCTCGCAGCATCCCAATAGCAGGCATCGACCCACATTACTCTCTTCCCTTCTTCTCTGACGCCTCTACATCCCCAAACAACAACACAAGATAGGCTTCCAATGACAACCACGGCAGAGTGTGGACTACCACATCCTTCCCCAACTCCTTCCACATCACGGCTCGTCATGCGGTGACATTTTCCATGCACCACCACGTCTTCCAATGTCAACAACCACAGCCGTCACTATCCGAGATCACACCATCGCCTCCAAGTTCCATCGCCCCTCAAAATATCGTCATGTAACACCCAACGCAAATCCACCCTTTGACATGGGTCTAATAGATCCCCACTACATAGTACATCGCCAGAAAGGACATTGGAAAATGGTAACAAAGAAACTGACAATACATATACTATAAACATTAAAGTAATAGCGGTGGGAAAAAACATGCATACATTCCTTACAATGATCACAGAGTAAGCCACAACTACAATGTCCAAGTATTAAGCACAGTTCTTGTACAATCTTTTGCATGAAAAATAAAATACATCATCATTCCCTTAGTATCGTACATGACTTACAATGGTGCATAATACAATTACACTTCATTAATTTCTTTTGGCAAGTAGTAACCCACTTGATCCTTTGGGCCAGAGCTGTAAATTTGTATCCACAAATCATTTTAAATGGTGATACATCACAACTATCTATGCAACGCTCTCACTCCTTCACTTTACCACGGGGTTGTCTCAAAAGAGCATTGATGGACATGATATGACAATTGCCAGCAGGAATTATATATACATCCCATGTGGATATTTTTATATTCGCAACCTGGTCTAATATTTTGCTTATATATTTGTATTTTAATCGGGCAGATCTCGCAGCATTTGGATAGATCTTATTGTATTATTCTTTTAGGCACTTCTATAGAGATCCTTTTTGTAGACCATGAAGTATGTTTATCTCTCAATTTCTCTTGGAGAGTACTCTGTGATGTAGGGGTAGGCTACAGGTGCACAAAACCTACAACGCTAGGTGTGAGTGCAAGGGTGTCACACTAATCCAAATCTACGTGCAATGCAATGAACGATATTTTGACGAACAAATTTAAGCAATGAAAAATTCAGCACCACACAGATATTAAAATAGAAAAATAAATATTTATTTTGGTAATATTATAATGGCTTTCCTCCGCTCGGAGGGCCAAGGCGAAGCGCGCGGCGAATGTCTCCTCCTGCAAGTTATTAGGGCACTAAAACAAAATTCTACGAACAGGAATCGCAGCAAGATATAATAAATCACCAAATGAAAATGTTGAATCAAATAGTACAATACTACAAAAGCTCACAAAGTAGAAGGCTAAACCGAAGCACTGAAGAATTTGAGGTCCGGAGGTGTAGATCGGCGATCGGAGATGGAACCAGTGGCGAGACAACGGTGGCGGTGGCTGTCCTCGGCGGTAAGTGGTGAAAACGAACAATAAAACGGTGGATCCAGCCACGTATAAGTAGATCCGGGCCGGGGAGGGTAGATTCGATGTGTAGGAGCGGATCCAAACAAAAATGGCAATAAGGGTGGAGGCAAACGTTGGAACAAGGGCTGCAATTCTAAGATCTAGCAGGATCTAGAGAATAGGGGCAATTTGGTAGTGGATCCACGGAGGGGAGATGAGGGGAGTGGTCGTCTAGGGCAAAGGAAGGTTTGGATGGGGGTGCGGCAAGAGAGGAGGGGGCGGCTGGTGGTTGGAGGGCTGTGGGGGTTCGGCACTCCTGTAGCAAGGAGGAGGAGCGGCATTTAGGGGGGGGGGGGAAGGCGGGCGGCAAGCGACCTGCAGGAAAACAGCCGGCCTGCAGGAAAACAACAGGTTTTGGGGGGGCTGCAGCGGGAGGATAGGGGTTTGAAGGGTGGAAAACGAAGGTGGGGGTAGGGATTACCTTGGGGAGGAGTTTGGCGGCCTAGGAGTCGTCACCTAAGGTTCCACGGCGTCGGCACCGGGGAGGGATCGCTGGAATCCGGGATTAGAGTTCTTCAAATTCTGCAATGGTTCATTTCAGCCCTCTAGACTCTTATTTATAAGAAAAGAAAAGCTAGGGTTTCCCCATCAACGGCTATGATTGGTTGGTGGGTTCGGCCCTTAAAATACATCAATAATAAACAGAAAATATAAACTAATATAGTGTTTTGACTCGCGGAGACGTCCCAGACGCAACTGCGGAGTCCGATCGGCGATCTGATCAAGTCTTCCTGCGCGAATAAATGAACGTGGGTCCCGCTTTGCGGCGAACCCCTTCAGGTGCATGATTCGATGGATTCCCATCAACTCCCACCGACTGAAAATCCTTCATCTCCGATGAATGGAGATGATCGTACTGAGGTCGAAGTCCAGGGGCGAGTCGATCAAGCTCTGCCGGTAGTATCCAAGTGTCGTCCGCGTCGCGGCGACCCTGCCAGTGTACCAAGTAGCGGCATAGTGGTCCATCCGTGGTGGGAACAAACTGATGGGATCTGATCTCTGTGATGCACTCATCTCTCATCTCTCGAAAGGTGGATCCCAGTGCGATCGGTGCTGTCTACAGTGAAACCAAAGAAGACGAGTTCCCAGGTGGGTGGATGTCAACAGTGGGTGGACTGGGGTGGCAATTAGACGGTGGGGACACATGAGGGTGGTATGGAAACGACAGTGGGGGTGGCTGGGTATCTCCACTGCTCAGGTCCACATACTCATGAGGCTCGTAGTATGGAGTCAGATCCTCAACATTAAACATCGAATGAATTCTCATACTACCCGGTATATCGAGTCGGTAGACATTTGTCCCAATACGACTAATAACAGAGTACGGACACATTCGCCTGACGCTTAACTTCTTGGCAGGCCCCGAAGGGAGCCTCTCTGGGCGGATTCGTACCGTTACCTTTTCGCCTTCATTGAATATTTGTTCTCGTCTTCGCTTATCTGCATGGGCTTTATAATGTTCATTGTTTGTTATTATTCGCCGGCGAACCAACTAATGCAACTCATGCAAATACTGTACAAATGACTCAGCAGTCTCACTAGGGCGCGACTCAAAAGGACTCGGAACGAGGTCTATAGGTTTCCTAGGGTCAAATCCTCATACTACATGGAATGGACTCAACCCGGTGGACTTATTGACTGAGCTATTGTATGCGAACTCTGCAATATGGAGATCAAAATCCCAACTACCTACATGCTCTCCTACCAGACAACGCAAAAGATTCCCTAAACTCCGATTCACTACCTCGGTCTGTCCGTTCTTCTGTGGGTGATATGCCGAGGAGAACCTAAGAATAGTGTTTTTCTTATGCCACAGGGTCTTCCAGAAGTAACTCATGAATCTAACATCGCGGTCTGACACGATCGACTTGGGCAGGTCATGCAGTCGAAAGACATCACTCATGAATATAGATTCGATGTGAGTCGCATCTGCCGTTTTGCGGTAGGCAAAGAAGTGCGCCATCTTCGAAAACCGATCGACCACCATAAAGATGGAGTCGTGTTTCCGTAAGGTGCGGGGAAGTCCGAGAATAAAATCCATGCTAATGTCCTCCCAAGGGCGGTGTGGAATAGGTAACGGCATGTATAGACCCGTGTTTTGCTTAGTGCCCTTTGCCGTCTGGCAGATACGGCAGTGACGAACAACGCGAGCTACGTCCTTCTTAAGGTCGGGCCAGTAGACGCGGTCCTCGACAATGGCTATGGATTTATCTCGCCCAAAGTGACCCGCGGCCTCGCCCGCGTGCAGCTCCCAAATCAGGTAATCACGGTAAGATGTCTGGGGAATGCACAGATGGGAGCCTCGGTACAGATATCCCTCATAGATCTGATATCCCTCAACAGGGTCGGGTGGGTCTCGGGACAGGGCGGTGTAAATCTCGCCAAAATTAGGGCATGTCGGATAGTCTGGTATCAATCTCTCCAGTCCCTCTACGCTTGCAGTCATCCCCTGCAACAGAGATACGAGGTGACTCAACGCATCAGCCGGCTTGTTCTCAACACCAGCTTGGTGCTTGAGAACATAATGAAGTCCTACAGATATTCGACCCACTTCGCATGTCGGTGTCCCAGCTTGTATTGCGAGTCGAGGTAGCGTAGCTCCTGGTGGTCGGAATATAACACAAACTCCCGGGGAAGGAGATAGTGTCTCCAGTAATGCAGATACTGGACTATGGCATAAAATTCTTGATCATAATTCGAGTATTTCTGCTTAGCTTCATTCAACTTCTCACTAAAGTAAAAATCTGGGTGTCCCTCTTGACTTAATACGCCACCTATACCAACTCCTAACGCATCGCATGCGACCTCAAAGGCACGACAATCGTAGGACAGGAGCCGTCGTCAATCTCTCCTTAATTTCTTCGAAGGCTCTAATGGCTGCGGGGGTCCATTGAAACTCTCCCTTCTTGAGACAGCTCGTGAAGGGGGTCATGATCGTACTGAACCCCTGGACAAACCTCCTATAGAAGGTGGCAAGTCCGTGAAAGCTTCGAGCCTCGTGAATATTCGCAGGCACAGGTCAATCCCGAATGGATTTGACCTTCTCGGGATCTACAGATACTCCAGTAGACGATATAATAAACCCAAGAAAGTGAACAGACTCGGAAAGGAACGAGCACTTCTTCAGATTCACATACAGTTTCTCTTGGCGGAGGGTGTCAAAGAGGTCTCAGATGATCGAGGTGAGCAACTTGAGTCTGGCTATAGACCAGTATGTCATTGAAGTATACTACCAGAAACTTGCCCATATAGGGCCGCAACACCTGCGTCATAACTCGCATAAACGTGCTAGGGGCGTTAGATAGCCCAAATGGCATGACTAGCCACTCGTACAGACCATCCTTGGTCTTGAATGTTGTCTTCCACTCCTCTCCCTCACGAACTCGTATCTGATGGTACCTACTACGAAGGTCGACCTTGGAGAAGATTTGGGCACCGGACATAGTATCCAGAAGGTCATCGAGTCGTGGAATCGGGAAACGATATTTGACCGTGATTTTATTAATGGCACGGCTATCGATGCACATACGCCAACTACCGTCCCTCTTAGGGGTAAGAAGGGCGGGGACCGCACATGGACTCATACTCCCGCGAATGAACTGCTTCCGGAGAAGCTCATCGACCTGCCGCTTGAGCTCAGCGTGCTCATCTGGGTGCATACGGTAATGAGGCAGGTTCGGAAGGGAAGCCCCCGGGACTAAATCAATAGCATGTTGAATGTCCCATGGAGGGGGCATCTCGTCGGGGAGCTCGTCCGGCAACAACGTAAATCAGTACCGGCGACAACGTAAATAATATCTGACTCAATACTGTCTCGCAAAAACTCACCTCGCCTCAGAATATGCAGTGGCCTCGAGGTGCTCGTACTCACAGATGGCTCTACCACACCCTTGGATTTATCTCGGGGTTGGGTGGGCGTCAACGTAATCTTCCGCCCCTTGTCATAAAAGACACGTGTTCGAGCGACCGAAGCACGTGACATCACGATCAAATAGCCAGGGGCAGCCAAGCAATACATGAGCGACGTCCATGGAAATAACATCGCACCAGACCTTATCCTGAAAGAATACAATAGTAATCGGGACTAGACAACGCTGAGTGACCTGAATCGCCGTATTGTCTACCCAGACGACACGATATGGGTGGGGGTGAGGCTCTGCCTTCACCTACATACGTTCAAGCCCCTTCTGGGCCACAATGTTCACACAACTCCCACTGTCGATAGCCAACTTGCAGGGACCGCCTGCACTAGGGAAGTATGTTTAAAAGATGGTGGTGTGTCAACAATCCTCATCTACACGAGGGGTGTGTAGGAGGCGTCTAATCACTCCCACCTCTAAAGATCTTTCAGCATCACTCTCTCAGCCTTCCTCGACAGTGGCCTTGACTTCTTCCATACCCTCCCCTTCTTACTCAAAATCCCGTTCCTCACCCTCAACTAGCAGGCTCCGCGTGGGGCACTGCGCCGCCACGTGTCCCCTGCCAGAACACCGATAACACACAATACCCCCAGATCGCTGACCTTCCGTGGCTATGGCTTTGCCCTTCGCATCCATGGGGATACATAAGTGTGCATCCGTGGCGGCCTGGGGCGGAGCGGGTTTCCTAAAAGTCGAGGACTCGGTCCGAGAAGTGAACTGCCTCGTGTTAGAAGATCGGAGGTACTGCTCGTACTCAAGAGTGAGCTGGAATATCTGATCGACCGTCTCTAAACGATGTGGAATCAACTCTCTCTGAATCTCAGAACGAAGGCCTGCCTTGAATCGGGAGGCGGTGGCGATAGGCTCCTCCGAGACGTCACTCCTAACTACTAGCTCGTCGAAGCGAGCCATATACTCAGCGACAGTAAGTGACCCCTGTCGTAAGCTCTGCAACTGCTCAAATAACTGGTCTCGGTAGGAGGCGGGGAGGTATTTCTCGCTCAACCTTTGCGTCATCTCATCCCATCTGGCGATGGGGTAGTACCCATCTCGCTCCAACGCTCTCTCGACGCTAATCCAGAATACCTTAGCTTGTCCAATCAGCTTCATTTTTGCGAAGAGAACACAACGCTCGTCACTCATATCATACCACTCGAAGTAGTGGTCCATGTCTAAGAGCCAATCGCTGAAGGCTTTCGGATCTAGGCGACCATCGAACGAAGGGGCGTCGAGTCGGATGCGCCGAGTGATGCCATGGTGGTGGCCTCCTCTCCGTGGGTCGGGATAATCCTCGGGATAATCATCATGGGCGTAGTCGTATCGAGCGGGTGGGGGACCACGCTCTCTCCGACCCGGAGGATAATATTCATCGTGGTGAAGGTCACGACGATCGTGTGGGGGCACACTGATGTAGGACAAGTTAAATCAAGACGATAGAAAAAGTTGACGTCGACACGCATGATGTCAATGAATCTTCAAATTAAATTTATATTTCTATTATGTATTTTATTTTGAGCATACTTATGAGCTCACTCGCATTTTAAGCCTTATGTATTTTGGGCTATTACTAATGTAATATAACCTTTTCATATTGTAGGATAAATTATAGATCTTGATTAAGCCAAGCCCAATACCATCCAAAACCAACATAACTTAGCCCACATGTTAAACCACCCTCTTTTCACATATAAACCACCTTTTTCCTTTATATCATGATGACCACCATAAACCACCTTCTTTTCACACATAAACCACTTAAATTTCAACAAGTCATGAAGGGCCACCAAAAACCACCCCCTTTTCACACATAAATCACTTTATTTCCTACATGTCATTATTAGCCACCATAAACCACCCCCTTTTCACACATAAATCACTTTATTTTCTTCATGTCATTAATAGCCACCACAAAGTTCTTTCCTTTCACACATAAGCTACCTTATTTTCATCATCATTCAAACATGTGACTAAAGACCACCATAATGATGGCCTAACCTTCAACCAAATATATGGACTCCAAAGTCATTCCCTCCTCACCTTTCATGGCTCTTAAGATCTAAATAGGCATGAATGCTCTTGTTGTAATCATCCTTTGAATGAATGAAAATTGTAATTGTTAGCTATTACTACTCTTAGAAAAAGGTATTTGCATATCAATAATGACCCATCTTGGGGTTATATATATAAGACTCGAACATATACAGGTAAATACAGATAAGCCCTTATACATACACACAATATCTAACACCCCCCCTCAAACTCACGGGGGATCATACATCGAGAATTTGTACATAAGGTAGTCATGCTGAACCCTCGTCTGGGGCTTGGTGAACAAATCCGCAATCTGATGCTCGGTGGGAACATGCTGAGGAACCAATGTACGTCGTTTGTACTGCTCACGGAGGAAGAAGACGTCTACTCCAATGTGCTTGGAGAGGGAAAACTTCACTGGATTCAGTGTGAGCTGAATGGCACCAGTGTTGTCACAAAAGAGAGTGGTCGGTCTTGAGGAGACAATGCAAAAATCTGCAAGAAGCCAACGAAGCCAGATAATCTCCTCGGCCGTAGACGTCATGGCGCGTAGCTCAGCCTCAGTACTAGAGCGGGAAAGTGGATGGCTGAAGGTTGATGAGATAGACAGCGGTAGAGACAGCCTCAACCCAAAAATGTGGGGGAATATGAGAAGCTAAAAGAAGAGTGTGAGCGGTCTCAATGATGTGACGATGTTTCTTTTCCGCAGTGCCATTCTGCGAATGAGCACCAAGGCAGGAGAGTTGCGGGAGCGTGCCATGAGAGGCGAGAAGGTCACGGAACTTATGCGATAGGTACTCCCCCCCTGAGTCGGAGCGAAAAATATGAATAGAGGCGGAGAACTGAGTGTGAACCATGGTGGAGAAAGTAACATAAACTGAAAAAATTCAGCACGAGAACGCAACATATATATCCAAGTGAAACGAGAAAAATCATCAATAAACAAGACATAATAGTGGTGTCCACCCTTGGATACAAAAGGAGCACGCCCCCATACATCAGAATGGACTAACTCAAACGGAGCAAAAAACCTAGACATACTAGACTGATAGGGGAGTTGTAGCAGTTTTCCAAGCTTACGACTCGTACAAGAGTGACTAGTGTCAACAGATACACGACCCAAAACACCCTGACGAACAAGAGTTGAGAGACGGGCGCCACTGGGATGACCAAGACGATGGTGCCACTGACGAAAGGAAACAGCGGGAAGACATAAAAGAGGAGCAACTGGGGACGGTGTGACTGATGGCAGACGAAGGTACTCAAGAAGATATACCCCATTATGGCGACGTCCAACTCCAATGAGGGTCCCTGTAAGACGATCCTGCACATGACAAACAAACTCATCAAAAACAACAAGGTAACCACTAGAGGCAAGCTGGCTGGAGGAGATGAGATTCATGGAGAGCTGAGGGATGTAGGCAACATCAGGAATGTGGAACTGAGGGGTGTCGAGAAGGCCACGACTTGTAATAGGAAGGTTGGTGCCATCAACAATAATAACACGTAGGTCGGAGAAAACAGGCTGGCTGGCATGAAGATGGGTGGCATCATAGGTCATATGAAAAGAGGCTCCAGAGTCAAGTAACCACGAGGAAGGAGAGATACCTGACGGGGCAGAGGCCGCTGAGGGATCAGTAAAGGTAGAGGCCTGACCAACTGTGGCTGCAGAGGTACTCAGGAAGGTGCCGGAAAATAGTTGCTGAGCCAGCTGTATGAGCTGCTCAAGAGAAGGAGGCTGTCGGAGGAGGCACAGGAAGAATTGGAGTTGCACGCTGCTGGGTGTCACGAGACTGGATGTTCAGCTGGGAGCGCTGAAGCTTGCGACACTCAGACACTTTGTGGTCCGATGCATGACAATAATGACAGTGAACAGACCGCCGCTGCGCAACATTGGGACCCTGGGAAGGGGGTCCCTGGGTAGGAAACGGAGCAGACGGTCGCACAGGAGTACTGAGCCCTGGAGAAGGTGGCAGCGGAGGCTGCGGAGCAAACTGAGGAGCAGCAAAGACAACATGGGGGGAGGTAGTGTGCTGTGTCCCCTCCTTGGTACGAAGACGAGTCTCCTCCGCCAGAATCGTGGACAGAGTGTCACGAAGTGTGGGTGGAGTACCACGGTGAAGAAACTGTGAACGGGAAGACTCAAACTCCGGGCGCAGGCGCATCAAGAAATCGTAGACACGACATCCATCTCTGTACTGAGCGGTGGCAACGCAATGGCAGCAGGACAAGCAATGAGGCGATGCCATCTCGTCACACTGACGTCAGAGGGAAGTGATCTCAGCAAAAAACTCCTGAACTGAGCGGTCGCGCTGGTAGGTAGCTGCAAGAGTCTGTAACAATGAATACTGAAGTGCCTGACTGGAAGGCTGATAGAGATCGGAAAGATGATCCCAGATCGCCTTGGCAGTAGGGAACTCACAGATGGCCAGGCGGATGGGTACCTCACAAGACTGGCCAAGGATAGCAATAGCCCTGGAGTCATCGTCTTGCCACTTGGCCAACGCCTGAGCGGAGGAAACACCGGTGCTGGCTGTGGAAACAGAACACTCAGTTGAAGAGGTGGCAGAGAGCAACGGTGCTAGGTAGGATCCATCTAAATGGCTCCAAAGGTGTAGGCCTCGGAGATGCATGCGCATGTGGAAGACCAAGCCTTGTAGTTCTGCCCGTTGAGTAGCACATCAGGCTTAGGAAGATAGCCACTAGGAGTCGAGGCGGGATGCATTGAAGGCCGACACCGAGATCTGGAGATCTGGAGCAGGATCGATCGGTGCTGAAAGCGGAGGAAGAAGCCGGAGGAAGCAGCCAACCAGAGGAAAGATCGAGCAGAGGGAGCGATCGGACGCAGTCGACGAGCAGGAGATCTGCGTAGGATCGAGCAGCAGACAGAGGAGGAAGACGATCGCGCCGGAAGACGATCGGATCGAGCAGCAGACGAAGCAGGAGGAGGAAGACAATCGGATCGAGCAGGATCGCGTCGGAAGAAGGATCGACGCAGTTGATCGCCGCAGCAGACGAGCAGGAGGAATCGACGCCGGAAGAGGGATCGAACAGCAGACGGAGCAGCAGACGATCGGATCGACGCAGTAGATCGATCGGATCGACGAGCGGGTCGACGAGCGCGGGAGAGGGACCGGGATCGATCGGCGGCGCAAACGAGCGGGAGAGGGATCGGGAGAGTTAAACCCTAGCCTCTGATACCATCTTAGAAAAAGGTATTTGCATATCAATAATGACCCATCTTGGGGTTATATATACAAGACCCGAACATATACAGGTAAATACAGATAAGCCCCTATACATACACACAATATCTAACAGCTACATTGTTCTTCTTTGTACTTTTTCTCTCTGAGTGAAAGACTACTGAGAGTGAGAGTGTACGGCCCTTGAAGGACTTTCAAGGAAGGAGTAGGCAACGACCCCGCGAAGGACTGCCTGATCGGTACTAGCTCGAGTTATCCCTCAACTAAAAAATACAAAAGTAGTTTGGCTACGGTATTTCTCTTTCAAAGCCTTAGTATTATTCTTCTACATGATTGTAATATTAGACATTATCGGTTAGCAACTCATCACACGACACCAGTTGTGGACGATCGCATTTTCGTCTTGCTATTTGTTTTAAGGTCAACTTTCGTATAACTTAAGATTTTAACGTAAAAGAATTTCGAATCTCCGAAGTAACTCAAATTTCATATTAAATAACCTCATAAAACCCCTTAGCCTACATCACACACGATATCTGGGGTCAGGCTGAGGCTGATGTGGCATACGGTACTCATCACGCTGATGGGGAAGCCTATCCCGCGCCGGAACTTGCATATGATCTATCGCAAAATCAGGATTTTGCCTTACCGGCTGGATTGGGGCTTGCTGAGGAATATCACGACAGTGGCGGTCTGCTAGAGGTGGACCATCCCTCGTACATTGGTCCTGATGCAGAGGAGCATCAAGGTCGTCCTCAAGTGATTCGTCACGCTGTGTCGGAGTGTCCCTGATATTCTCTAAGTTATCTAAGCGAAGGTTCACCTCGGCAAGATCATGACACACATCGTTGAACTGGGCACCTAATGCGTCAAAATGGTCTACGATAAGGCGTTGAAATTCAGCAAAAGCGACGCCCGAATTCGAGCACGTCATGCGGTCATCGGTGACTTGCGGCTCTACCATAATTTTTCTAAAGGTCCTACCACTACGGAGCATGCAAATGGCCTAAACCTTGACCTATGATACCAAAATAATGTAGGGGTAGGCTAAAGGCTGCACAAAACCTACAACGCTAGGTGTGAGTGCAAGGGTGACACACTAATCTAAACCTACGTGCAATGCAATGAACGATATTTTGACGAACAAATTTAAGCAATGAAAAATTCAGCACCATACAGATATTAAAATAGAAAAACAAATATTTATTTTGGCAATATTATAATGGCTTTCCTCTGCTCGGAGGGCCAAGGCAAAGCGCGCGGCGAATGTCTCCTCCTGCAAGTTATTAGGGCACCAAAACAAAGTTCTACAAACAGGAATCGCAGCAAGATATAATAAATCACCAAATGAAAATGTTGAATCAAATAGTACAATACTACAAAAGCTCACAAAATAGAGGGCTAAACCGAAGCACTGAAGAATTTGGGGTCCGGAGGTGTAGATCGGCGATCGGAGATGGAACCGGTGGCGGTGGTTGTCCTCGGCGGTAAGTGGTGAAAATGGACAATAAAACGGTGGATCCGGCCACGTAAAAGTAGATCCGGGCCGAGGGTAGATCTGATGTGTAGGAGAGGATCCGGACAAAAATGGCAATAAGGGTGGAGGCAAACTTTGGAACAAGGGCTGAAATTCTCAGATCTAGCGGGATCTAAAGAATAGGGGCAATTTGGTAGTGGATCCACGAAGGGGAGATGAGGGGAGTGGTCAGCTAGGGCAAAGGAAGGTTTGGATGGGGGTGCGAAAAGAGAGGAGGGGCGGCTGGTGGTTGGAGGGTTGTGGGGGTTCGACACTCCTGTAGCAAGGAGGAGGAGCGGCAGTTAGGGGGGGGGAGGCGGGCGGCAGGCGGCCTGCATGAAAATAGCCGGCCTGCAGAAAAACAGCCTGCCTGCAGGAAAACAACAGGTTTTGGGGGGCCTGCAGCGGTGAGGATAGGGGTTTGAAGGGTGGAAAACGAAGGTGGGGGTAGTGATTACCTTGGGGAGGAGTTTGGCGGTCTAGGAGTCGTCACCTAGGGTTCCACTGCGTCGGCACCGGGGAGGGATCGCTGGAATCCGGGATTAGAGTTCTCCAAATTCTGCAATGGTTCATTTCAGCCCTCTAGACTCCTATTTATAAGAAAAGAAAAGCTAGGGTTTCCCCATCAACGGCTATGATTGGTCGGTGGGTTCGAACCTTAAAATACATGAATAATAAACAGAAATATATAAACTAATATAGTGTTTTGACTCGCGCCGGCGTCCCGGATGCAACCGCGGAGTCCGATCAGCAATCCGATCAAGTCTTCCTCCGCGAATAAATGAACGTGGGTCCCGCCTTGCGGAGAACCCCTCCAGGTGCATGATTCGATGGATTCCCATCACTCTGTCTTCTCTTTCCTCCACAGTACACCCCTTCGTACCTTCCTCACCCCTCATTTCTCTAGCAAGTGCTGGAATATTTTCCATATATTCCTATATTAATATATATTTTTGGATTTTGAAAAACTCTTATAATAGAATTACAGATCTAGAAAACAAGATGATAATAAAACTTGCATGAACAGAGAGGTGATAACTTAAGGAAATCAGAATAATATATAGTTTTAGAATCGAGCCTGAGTAAGGCGTGTGGTCACTGCTCTAAAGAAATTGCACCACCCTCCGGACAGGGCTTTCAATCGATGCTCACTTCTCCAAGGTACAACACTCGGCTAGATCCCGAAACTCTGATGTGCGCAGATACCGAAGAAGCGCAGAGCACCCGAACTCTCACTTGATGTACCAAACATAAAGAAAGCAGAATCACGAAGAAATACGCTGTAAGAACGAGAGAGAGAAAACAGGTTTTTCAGAGAGCGTATCAAAATGAATCAGAAAATCTCCTATATAGGAGTCTCGCAAAACGGTAACAAATTAACCATGTAGTAATTACAACGGTTATAATTAATAGGTTTTAATCGTGTAAAGAAACGTTGGATTTCCAACGTATATGAGTAATGGTGAGAAAAACGCGTAAAAGAAGCAGTTAGAAATTTACACGTGACGGGTGTGAAAAAAGAGAAGTCGACGCGGGTTGCATCGAGTCCTTATCGACGCAAGTCGAGTTCTTATCGATGCAGACCAAGTCGACGGAGTTCTTATCGACGCAAGCGTCGAGTCCTTATTGACGCAAGGTGGTTGTGTCGAGTTCTTATCGACGCAACTCGAGTCGACGCAAGTCGGATGCGTCGAGTTCTGTTCGATGCAAGTTGGCGCAACTTAAAAATACAGGATTTACAAAAGCGTCAAAACTATTTTGTATAAAAAATACAATTCAATTCAATTATTCCCCAAATACAGATTCGGTCCGGTGCGGTGCGCGCGCGCGCGCGTGTGGTTCATGGTTTCTCCTTATGTTTCTTTGAACAAATAAGGAGTGAATTCCTTTATATACTCATTATCATAAGTAAAAATAAATATGGTGAGAGTATTGGTTTCATCATTTCCTTCATGAAATGTATCCCTCCAGACATTTGGATTCCCTATATTTGGTTTTGAAGTTTTTCATCAAATATGAGGAGTCCGACACCAAACACCAACTTGGCTCAGAAAAACATTATTAATTAAATGTTTTAATTACAAAAATTCTAACAGCAAGCACTCCTCTCTCCCAAAAAGCACACCTGATAGGGTAAAGAGAGCACTTCTTCACCTTGTGGGTGCTCCCACTAACCTTCGCTACCCACCACTAATTCCCATTGCATTTAATGATCAATTGCTTATTTTATTCACCTATTATTCTGATCTAGGTTATCTTCTCTGAAAAAAATCCTTTATTTTAGAAGATAATCTCATTTTTCAAATGATAATCGCATTATCTTATGTCATATATTCCATAAGTCAACATTTCCTGTTGTTTTCTGATAGCGCATACAATTCGGTGAGCCCTCCCTCATTTATGGCTCTTATCCACTTGCGGGATCGGCATATATATAAATAAAGCTCTCTACGATAGAGAATAGGTGGATTCACGGATATTAAATACAAGGACATCGAGGGAATATCTTGAGGGGGGAGCTATTTTCGAAACTCCCTGGTGTTGGGTGGCTCCTCCTGCAATCTTTATCATCCTCGTTCTCAGAAGAAGATCTTCTCTACTCATGGACAAATTAGGGTCCAACACTATGAAAGGTTTGTTGAGCATGAACTTCAAATACTGACATGAAATATCATTCGCATGGCTTCCAACAACAACCCAGCTACCTCATCTGCTCCTGAATATGCCACTAAGCATGATCCTGTTCTCATCCAATAGACCCTACAAACTCTTACTCCAACTTTCCAACAATTTGCTAAAGCAAGAAAGATATGAATCTGATACGATCTCCCGACCGAGACCGAGTGATAGGACCTTCGAGAGAGGAAGTTGCCCGTAGATCCGGCGGAGCGGACGGCCTCTCGTTGGGTTCTATGATTGCGTGCGGAAGGAACCTCCCGGAGGAGCAGCAGGGAGAGAGAGAGAGAGGAGGGAGGAGGAAGAGAAAGAGAGATACGGGCGAGAGGGAGAGGGAGCAGCCGGGCGGCGAGGGTTTCCGCCAACCCTAGCGGGCGTGAGAAAAGGGGTAGAGAGGGGAGAGAGCCGGTTAGAGAGAGAAAGGGAATAGGTTCTAATTTCATGCATGCCCACAAACAAGAGTTCAACCGGTTAATAAGCCCGGTGCCAAACACAAACCGGCCCCCCACCTGGGCTTAGACATGTGGGTACAAATAAACGTTCGCATACAAAATAAAACATAAATTCTGGAAAGACAAACGGGAATTAAATTGGTCCTCCGCCGTAGCGGGTGGCGACGCCGATACGTGTGTCCCCAACGCCCCTCGGGCTCGGTAGGTGCCGTAACATCACCGTCCTCGTCCAAAGACAGCTTGTCCACAAGCTGGGGCGGTATGTCGACAATAGGTGTGGCCGGCGTTGTCCCACAAATAACTTCAGCTGCGAGACATGAAAAACGTCGTGTATGCGGGCTTCGGGAGGAAGCGCAAGCCGGTACGCCACTTCGCCAATACGGGCGGTAATCTGAAAAGGGCCAAAAAACTTCGGCCCAAGCTTGTTGGAGGTCGGTGCGAACGGCAGAAACTTGGCGAAAAGGACGACGGCGCAGCCACACCCAGTCACCCACGGCAAGTGTGAGCTCGCGATGACCTTTGTTGTAAGCCGTTTCCATCCGTTGTTGAGCCTGTAGTAGACGGTGTCGGGCACTGAGTAGGAATTCGTCACGGTCTTGGAGCTTGGCGTCCACGGCGGCTAAGTTGGCCGAGCCCCCCGTGTAGGAGAGCAGTCGGGGAGGGTCGCGCCCATAAATGAGGCGGAAGGGAGTGGTCTGCAGGGCTGAATGGTATGCCGTATTATAACAATATTCCGTCCATGGAAGCCAACGCGGCCAATCGCGGGGCCGGTCACCTGTGATGCATCGCAAATACATGCCCAAGGTCCGGTTGACGACCTCCGTTTGCCTGTCGGACTGGGGATGGTAAGCTGAGGAGAATGCGAGCTTAGTGCCGCTAAGGGTGAACAACTCCTTCCAGAAGGCACTGGTGAACACCCTATCGCGATTCGAGACAAGTGTCTCCGGCATCCCGTGGAGCCGAAATATTTCCTGAAAAAAAACCTGAGCGACCGTCTCCGCCACGAGCGGTCGAGTCAAAGCGATGAAGTGCGCCCCCTTGGAAAAACGGTCCACCACGACCATTAAGATAGACTTCCCGCGGACGGAGGGCAGCCCCTCGACGAAATCCATGGAGAGGTCCGCCCAGATCTGAGTGGGCACGGGCAGGGGCTGAAGCAAGCCGGCCGGAAGGAGGTGATCCGCCTTGTTTTGTTGGCAGACGACGCAGTTAGCAATGAATTCATGGACATGGCGCCGCATCCCCTTCCAAAAGAATTCGGAGCGGAGGCGCTTAAGTGTGCGTTGCACGCCTTCATGGCTTCGAGCATGCACGTCGGCGAGGATAGCCGAGCGAAGCGGCGAGGTGGCATCCACATACAACCGGGTGCGATAGTAGAGCAACCCGTTAGAGGCTGTCCAATGCGGGCCCGCCACCCCTTGACCGGCCCGTCGCAAAAGTTCAGATAGCTCCACCGAAGTGGCAATTTCGGCACGGAGCGCGGGCAAGAGCTGAGCGGTGGGAAAAGAGATGGCGAGGAGGGCACCGTCCGACGGTGTATCCCGCGGGAGAGCGCATCGGCGGCCCGGTTGAGCGTACCGGCCTTATGCTCGACCTGAAAATCAAAACCAAGGAGCTTGCTAACCCACCGTTGTTGCGGCACGGTCGTGAGGCGTTGCTCCAACAAATACTTGAGGCTATAGTGATCCGTCCGTATGATGAATGGTCGCCCCACAGGTACGGCCGCCAATGCTGCACGGCCTTGGCGAGGCCAATGAGCTCCTGTTCGTATGCCGGTAGCTTGCGATGGTGGGAAGCGGTTGGGCGGCTGAAGTAAGCGATCGGATGCCCGCCTTGATGTAAAACAGCCCCATAGCCGATGCCCGAGGCATCACACTCGATCAAAAAGGGGGCCGTGAAGTCCGGAAGGCTGAGCACCGGGCGGACTGCAGGGCGGCTTGGAGTGAACGGAAGGCTTGAGTAGCGGCGTCCGACCAAACAAACGCGTCCTTGCGAAGAAGAGCCATCAAGGGGGCGGCGATAGTGCCGTAATCGCGGATGAAACGGCGATAATAGCCCGTGAGGCCCAAGAATCCCCGGAGTGCGGTGGTGGATGTGGGTAGCGGCCAATCGGCCACCCCTTGTAGTTTGGCCGGGTCGGCCGAAACGCCGATGTTGTCCACGATGTGGCCCAAATAAGCCACGGAGCGTTGCCCAAACGAGCACTTGGCCGACTTGAGGATCAAATGGTGCAAGTGCACCAAGCTAAGAACCGTCTACAAGTGAACAAGATGCTCCTCCCAAGAGCGGCTATACACGAGGATATCGTCAAAGAACACAAGTACAAATTTGCGGAGGAGGGAATGGAATACCTCATTCATGAGCGCCTGGAAGGTGGAGGGGGCGTTGGTGAGGCCGAAAGGCATGACCAAAAACTCGAAATGCCCGTGATGAGTGCGGAACGCCGTCTTTTCCACATCACCTTCGGCCATCCGTACTTGGTGGTAGCCGGAGGAGAGATCCAGTTTAGTGAAAAAGCAAGCGCCATGGAGCTCGTCCAAGAGTTCCTCGACTACCGGTATCGGGAACTTATCCTTGACGGTGATGGCGTTAAGCGCCCGGTAATCCACACACATGCGCCAAGAGTTGTCTTTTTTGTGGACCAACAACACCGGTGATGAAAAAGGTGAGACGCTCCGCCGGATAAGCCCATGTTGCAGGAGGAGGTCGCATTGACGCTCGATTTCATCCTTCTGGAGGTACGGATACCGATAAGGACGCACCACTACCGGGGCCGCACCCGGAAGGAGACAAATGCGGTGGTCCTGGTGTCGGCGCGGAGGAAAAACCAACCGTCCGTAAAGATGTCCGGAAAAGCCCGTAGAATCGCGGCTATTTCGGAGTGGCCCACCTCGGGCTGTGGTAGAAGAACTGGGGACACCAAGTAGGAGGCCGGAGAAGATGTTGGGGCCGTACCTTGCCACCGAACCGAGCGGGTGCCCGCCTGCCAAGAGATCGTCAGCCGATCGAAATCCCACGTAATGGGGCCCAAAGTCCGCAGCCAGCGGACCCCCAAGACCACGTCGAAGCCCCGCAAGTCGACGACAAATAGGTCCGTGTGGAACGGGTAATCCTCCACCATGAATTCCACCCGGCGGCAGACGCCCGGACAAACCATATGTTGACCGTTGGCCACGGCCACCTTGACGTTGTCGCGAACGACGTAGGGAAGGCGAAGCTGGCTCGCCTTATCCCGGCCGAGGAAACTGTGCGTACTTCCCGTGTCCAAAAGAGCAAGGAGGGGGTGACCCCCAATAGTAATGTATAGCTGGATGGTAGAGCCCTCTCGTGCCCCAGCCAAGGCGTGTAGAGACAGCTGGGGAGTGCCCAAATCCTCACTGTCGGCTTCCTCGTTGTCCGGAGGGTCGTCGACCTCTAACCAGAAGAGGCGCTTGCACCGATGTGACGGTGTAAACTGCTCGTCGCAGTTGAAACAGAGACCCTTGGCGCGTCGAGCGTCCATCTCCGGCCGAGTAAGTCGGCGGCGGTAAGGGGCCCGGGTTGGTTCAGCGTGGCCTGGCGGTGGCGAGGGAAGAACGCTGGATGAGCGGGGGCCCGAGAACTCCCGGCGAGGCGGCGGAGAGCGGTCGATGGAAAAGCGATAGTCAAAGGCACGAGCCAAACTCATGGCCTGTAGGAGATCGGCCGGCTTTTGGAACTCCACGTCCCAGCGGAGGCGGTCGGGCAGGCCGGCAGTAAAGAGGGGCACCTGCTGCGACGGTAGAACAGAAGTCGCGCGCGATAAGAGCAACTGGAACTGCTCCAAGTAGGTGTCCATCGAGCCCGTGTATTTGAGGGCGATCAGATCCCCAAGAGGGTTGCCCGGCATAGCTGGCCCAAAACGCAGCGTGCACGACGCCCGAAACTCCGCCCAAGTGGCATCTGGGCGTTCCCGAAGAAGCTGAGTGACCCACAATTGGGCCGCCCCGAGGAGATGGAAAGATGCCAAACCCACTTTGTCCTCGTCGGCAATGTGTTGGTTAGTGAAATAGAACTCACAACGTTGTAGCCACGGTAAGGGGTCGTCGCGGCCCTCGAAAATTGGAAAATCCATGCGCACCGATCGGTGAAAGGGAGGTGAGTCGTTGTGGAAGGAGGGTGGATCAGCCTGACTGGCGGTGGAAGAGGTGTGTGGAAGATGGAGAGGCGGGGGAGGTGGGGTACGCTGGAGAGTGTCAAGATGGGCCGTGAGGACATCCATCTTGTCGGCGAGCATTTTCTGAAATAGTTCCATGATCTGATTGAGGGAGGGAGAACTTTCACCCATCGAGACGGGCGGACTACCCGCAGGAGGCGGCGGCAGCCGGGAAGCAGGGGCGGGGGCCGGCAGTAGTCCCGCGGCAAGGCTAGGCGGCGGCGGCAACGCTGCGGAAGAACGGGGCGACCGGGCGAGGGCTGCGCGGTAGGAGCCGGAGTGAAGAGCGTCGGCGTGTGGCTCTGATACCAAGTTGATACGATCTCCCGACCGAGACCGAGTGATAGGACCTTCGAGAGAGGAAGTTGCCCGTAGATCCGGCGGAGCGGACGGCCTCTCGTTGGGTTCTATGATTGCGTGCGGAAGGAACCTCCCGGAGGAGCAGCAGGGAGAGAGAGAGAGAGGAGGGAGGAGGAAGAGAAAGAGAGATACGGGCGAGAGGGAGAGGGAGCAGCCGGGCGGCGAGGGTTTCCGTCAACCCTAGCGGGCGTGAGAAAAGGGGTAGAGAGGGGAGAGAGCCGTTAGAGAGAGAAAGGGAAATAGGTTCTAATTTCATGCATGCCCACAAACAAGAGTTCAACCGGTTAATAAGCCCGGTGCCAAACACAAACCGCCCCCCACCTGGGCTTAGACATGTGGGTACAAATAAACGTTCGCATACAAAATAAAACATAAATTCTGAAAAGACAAATGGGAATTAAAATTGGTCCTCCGCCGTAGCGGGTGGGCGACGCCGATACGTGTGTCCCCAACGCCCCTCGGGCTCGGTAGGTGCCGTAACAGAATCCCTACTCCCGTAAATCTTCCACATAATTGCCTAAGTCTCCTTTTGCATCCATTTCTGATAATAACACTTGCCACCTAGCAACAAAATTCCAGGCCAATAATAAGGAAAATACTTTCTATGGCAATCTTGTCACCACGCGGGAGTATTATATCAGAGCTATAAGTGTTAATGAAGAAGAGGATCCTAAAGGAGAGCAGAAAGCGGAGAATATTGAACATGAGTGTTGAACTCGCACCCAGTGATCAGGTCTCACTGGTGCAATGCTTGCACGACAACTCAGATGTGTTTGTTTGGTCGGTCGTGGACAAGCTTGGTGTGGATAAAAATAGCATCTTAACATCGATTCTACTAACCAACTTATCAATCGGTGGAACTGGTAGTTTGCCGCAGATCTCACAGAGTCCTTCCGAGAAGATGTAGATAACTTACTCAAAGCTAATTTTGTAAAAGAAGTGCAATATACTGATTGGATATCTAATGTAGTAACGGTGAAACTTCTTAAAGGGTAATGAAGCATGTGTGTAGATTTTTGGAATCTTGTTGTCTTCCCAAAGAGTTATTATCATCTACCCTCCATCGACTATTTAGATGATTCTACTTCTAGAGTTTCTTTTCTAATTTGTCTAGATGATTTTTTGGTTATCTTCAAATTCAAATGCAGGCCCAATCAAACAAAAACCTCTTTTATTGCAAACAACGGGTGTTTTTTTAAAGTGATGCCTTCTTGGTTAAATAATGTCAAAGTCGTGTATCAAAAGGTAATGGATCTAATGTTTAAGAACCAGAAAAGATGCAATGTTGAAATATATGTGGATGACCATTTTGGTCAAAAGCAATGCCTTGAGAGTTGAGGCACACCTCACAAATTTGAGGAAGACCAACGCCACTTTACGCAGGTATAAAAAAAGATGAATCCTCTCAAATGTACATTTAGAGCTAGTTGCGAAAAATTCTTAGGTAATCTCATTACTCTGCAAGGAATTGAACCTAATCTAAATAAAATTTACGTCAATCTGCAAACATCCTCGCTGACCAATCTAAAAGAACCCCAACATCTCACCGGAAGAATCATTGATACCGGATGCTTCTTATCTAAAGTTGGTGAGAAATGTTCTTCTTTTTTCAAAGCCCTGTGAGTTGCTACTCACTTTGAGTGGGCTGCTGAATGTGAAACAGACCCTTGATTATTTAAAACAACAGCTGTCTTCCCATATTCTACTTAAGAATCCATAGAAAAGTGAAGTCCTCTATCTTTATTTTAGTGTCAGGGGAGATACGATTAGTCATGTCCTCTTGTGCGAGGAGAAAAATAAACAATTTCCTATATTCTGTGTTAGTCAAACTATGAAGGGAACTAAATTGAAGTATCCAAATCTGGAGAAACTCGCCCATGCTCTTATTATTTTTACAAGGTTGTGCCCGCAAATTTAGGGTCACTCTATCAATGCCATCATAGATCAACCCTTGAAAAATATCATTAGTGAAGTAGAGCATTTCTAAAGGCTAGCAAAATGTGTTATCGAGTTGGGAGAATTCAACATTAATTTTATTCCTCCACTGCAATGAAGGACCAAATCTTGGAGAATTTTATTGCCGATTTCACTGTTATTGAAGAGATCGCCGCTAAAACAACTCATTGGAAATTACTTGTTGATGGAGCTTCAGATACTCAAACAAGATTAAGTACTGTTCATAAAGTACAGCTAAACTTATCATCCAGCAAGCTATTCAACTAGGCTTCACCATCACTAATAACCAAGCTGAATACAAGGCCATTCTGTCTGGCCTCCGCCTAGCAAGAAGATTGTATATATTTAATCTTCATGTTCAAATGGAATCTCAGTTGTTGTATTGAAAATTAAAGGTGATTATAAGGTGAAATACCTTATGTTAAATATTAGGAAAAGTTAAGGATGATATTGCTCTTTCGAAAAGTTCAACATTGACTTCATCTCAAGGGAATCTGAGGCAGGACAAATCTACAAGTGACCGAAGGCACAAATGCCCTAACTCTATTTAAAATGCAAACAATTACAAGCAAATGCAATGGAACCAACGACAACCCTAAAGATGCGATAGAAATACAAGCACATACACAACACACAATCCAATGAACGGGAAGCTCACAACATAAACCTAACCCTGATGCAAATTCAATGCAAAAACTCACTCATGCAATTAATTACGAGGAGAGATTAATTAAACAAAGGAGTTTAAAACTCATGTCTTCAATCACAATTAATCGTGCATGTTCAAATTAAGTAATCAAAGACCATTGTAAATTAATTAAGAGTGCATCAGAATTCAAAGCATATGACATAAGAAATACACGTCTTCGGAAAGTGAAATAATCAAATAAATTTGGGTGAAATATTACTAACAATACAAGTTACTCATATAATGAGAAATCAAGCTCACCAAGTAATCGATGTTGATGATGGTGTGTAAGATCTGGTGGGGGGCTGTCCGGAAGGGAGAATGTTGTCGTGTAGGGGTTGTGTGGGGGAGATGACCGCTAAAAGTTTCCCTTCAGGACTACTCGTAGTAGAGGGCGAGCAGGTATGTCTGCACAAGAGACTAAGTAATGATGGGTCAACTCAGTACGTATCTCGCATCGAAGTTTAGATCGAGATCGGGAAATAGTCATATTTGACTCCTCTTGAATGTCGCTCCTCACTACTGGCCCATTAAAACGATCTTTATACTTAGCAGTGGACAGGGATCCATGCTTAGACAATATGTTTCCACAAGAGATTCTAACAACTTAAATCATCCCTAGACATAATATAGGTTGTTGGATTTGATCCACTTCTCGGATTAAAACATTAAAATATGATTTCATGTCGATTGCACGGTCGTGCGCTCGTGTGCTCAATCGTGTGCAAATTTTACTACAAGCAGCTTTCTTTACACACGACTTAGAGAATGGTCATGTGCCCAGACGCACAATCTCAAATAGGACTGGAAAATCGCCTCTTTCAAAGCAGCAAAAAACACAGGGTCATGCAGATCCATGCATGGTCGTGCAAGAAGAAAAAATTCAGGTTTTCTTCATGAGGCTGATTCATTAAACTCTCCACAAATTTCATGAATTAGATAAGTATTTCAAAGTCTTAGGGGTTAAATTTGGCGCGTTACACTTAGCATTATTTGAAAACTTACTAAGAGAAAGCCCGCGTTGATATCACTTATAGGATCGAGAGGCTTTGTTAGATGGTATGTCTGTACAAGAGACACGAAGTAATGATGGGTCAATTTAGTAAGTATCTTACATCGAAGTCCAGACCGAAATCAGAAAGTGATCATAGCTTGGATGTCGCTCCTCACTACTAACTCATCAATACTATCTCTATACTCAGCAATGAACAAGGGTCCTTACCAAACGGCAAATAAGTGATCGAGCAAGCGGCACTTATACGTTGTTAGCAAATACCAATAACATGACCTTCGTTTTATCTCTATCTAGCAAGCGAAGCTGTGAAAATGATCTCGCTTGCGAGTCCTCTCAATGTTAAACTAGTATGCTATCATCTGTTTTAGAAGTTTAAGTTTCACAAATTTGATGTGACACTCACTGAATAATTCAAAATAATATTTCATGTTCACGAGCCGGTAGCTAAAGGACACAGGACTCAACAACCCATCGAATGGTGAAGCAACTGCACAAAACCTACACTCGAGATCTCTTTTAAAATGATGATCCTCGCAGTAATCATCCCTAAAATAATTGAGTCTTGCTGAAAGGTCAACGCAGCCCCTCATACACAGAAATAGGACGAGAATAATCATCGTAGTAATCATCTCTAGCACAGTGGAATCATATTGAAGGGTTGACACGATTTCTGGAAGTTTTGTGATGTGAATGAGAATAATCATCGTAATAACATGAGGATCTCTCTGTAGGGGTTTTATGGGATCAGGTATAGATAAACTCGAGATCCTCAAATAAAGAAAAAGAATGACGGTGCTAACTAGTCATGAAAGAATATATAGATTCAATGACTGCATATCAAAATAAAGCCCAAACCTAGAGCTCTGATACCAATTTGATGAGGGACGAATCTACAGGTGACAGAAGGCGTAAATGCCCTAACTATATTTGCAATGCAAACAATCACAAGCAAATGCAATAGAAACAATGATAATCTTAAAGATGCATGAAAGGGAAGAAAATTAACTGAGAATTATCTAGAGGGAGGGTGAATAGAGTATTTTAAAAACTTTAGACAATCAATTACAGTCAACCCACAAATTCATGGACTACATGAAGTAGTTAAGTAAATGTAGAAAAATAAATCCAGCTATAGAGCAAGAGCATCCATATGACACAAGAGAGTTGTCTAGATGTTTCTCTTAAATTAGATATGACCCCTTTTCTACCAAAGGTAGGAATTCACTATCCACAAATTGCTAAAGTTTTTTGAAAAGGAAACATGAAGAATCGGTCAATTGTATCTTTTGATAAAGAGATTCCTAGAACTACTAAGGCTTCATTTGGTAACCCGTTTTGGGCTTACCGTTTCATTGAAACGCTGAAAAGATGGGCACTTGGCGTTTGTTTTTCCGCCTATATTTCGAGCCGCGCCCTGTTTTTAGCGTGAACGAAAAGCAGCGGGTCGAAACCCGAGCAAAGGCCTTCGTTTTCTCGCGTTTTCCCCGCCCGCATCGCCGAATCGAGGGTTTTCCCTGCCGCGGGAGGATACGCCACCTCGTCGCCAAGCGCCTCCGCCGCATCGTCGACACGCCGAGAATCCGCCGTGATCTGCTTCCTGCGGCATCTTCCTACGTCGAACCTTGCATCCTGCATCGTCGATCCGCCGCGATCTGATTCCTCCCTGCATCGTCGATCCGGTATCTTCTCCCACGGGATCAGCGTCGATCCGGCATCTTCTCCCACGGGATCAGTCGTCGGGTATGTTTCTTCTCCTCCTCCCTTGCCGATCACGCATTTCCTCCTCCCTTGCCGATCAGTCGTCGTTTTTCCCTGCTGCATCTTCTCATATACCTGATTTCCGTCTTCTTGCAGCAAAGGTATAAAGTGTTTTGCAACAGGCTTCTCACAAAGGTGTACAAATCCACTGCTCCTACAGATCCACTGCTCCTACAAAGGTATACAATGTTTATACTTTTTTTTTGATTCATTGCTCCATGATTTGTGATTTTTTTGGTAGCCTCTTGGGGTAATTTTTTTTTTTGGGAAAAGTGTATGTATGTGTTTTTTTTTTTTGGAAAAGTGTATGTTGATTCATTGCTCCATGTTTGTTTGTGTAGGTGTGTGTGTACATGATTGTTGTGTATTTCGTACTTGTGTAGGTGTGTGTAGGTGTGTGTGAATGTGTATATTGTATGTATGAAATATTTGTGTGTGTGTGTTTTGTAAATTGTGTATGTTTTGTAATATGTGTGTGAGTGTGTGTTATGTAATGCATGTGAGTGTGTGTGTGTGGTTTGTAATAGTGTGTGTGTATGTGTGTTATGTAATATATGTGTGTGTGTGTGTTATGTAATATGTGTGAGTGTGTGTGTGTGTGTGTGTGTTATGTGCTATGTGTGTGTGTGTGTGTGCTATGTGTGTGTGTGTGTGCTATGTGTGTGTGTGTGCTATGTGAGTGTGTGTGTGCTATGTGAGTGTGTGTGTGCTATGTGAGTGTGTGTGTGAGTGTGTTATGTAATATATGTGTGTGTGTGTGTTATGTAATAATGTGTGTGTGTGTGTTATGTAATAATGTGTGTGCGCTACGTGTTTGTGAGTGTGTGTGTGTGTGTTATGTAATACATGTGTGTGTGTGTTATGTAATATATTTGTGAGTGTGTATGTTTGTGTGTGTATGATGTTATATAGTGTGTGTGTTTGTGCTATGTGTTCTGTGTGTGTATATTGTGCTGTGTATGTGTGCTGTGTGTGTGTGTTTTGAGTTTTTTATACGCACATTTGTGATTTTTTATGTTTAGTTTTATGTTCCTTTCATCCAGTTCGTGTTATGGGTAAACATAAAGAAGGTGGTGTTAGTGCAAATTGGGAGGCCAATGATGTTATGATTTTTTGTGACCTGTGTCTCAAAGAGATTGAGTTGGGTAATCGCCCAACCACGCATTTTAGCAGGGATGGGTGGACAAATCTAACAACAGGTTTTTTGGCACGCACGGGGAAATCATATGATCGAAATCAAATGAAAAATAAGTGGGATCAGCTAAAAAAGGATTGGAAATTATGAAGAGAACTAAAGGGGCGTGAGACGGGTCTTGGCTGGGATCCACTCCGCAAAACTATTGCTGCTTCGGAGGACTGGTGGAAAGAACGCTTGAAAGTAAGAACATTATTAAAACAGTAGACTCATATTTTTTAATACCTTGTTGGATGATATGTCTAATCCGTCATTTTCTTCTTATTACAGGTTCTTCCTACTGCAAGAAAGTTTCAGTTTTCTGGGATATCTTCTGAGTTAGAAGAGAAACTTCATATGATGTTTAGCCAGGTTATTGCAACTGGATATCTTGTCTGGGCTCCAAATTCCAGAAACTTTGAACATGAGTCTGTCGATGAACAGGATGGATCCATCGGAGATGATACACAAAACATCAACGAGTCTCCACAATCTACCGCAGCTAAGGAGAACAGGACATGTAAGGGCAAAAGGAAGCATACTGCAAAGAAGGCAAAGAGATCGGCAATAGATGAGTTGGTCGAAACATCACGCATTATTGGGCAATGCATGCAAGAGGCACCTCGCATCCAGATATCTTCAGCATTATTCACCATTCCTGAGGCCATTTCATAGTTAGAGAGTATGTCGGAGGTTATGGATGAGTCACAGTTCGACTTCTACGACTACTCTACCATGCTTCTGAAGGATAAGCAAAACCGAGAAACTTTTATGAGCATTTGCAAGGAGAGGCGTTTAGGGTGGCTGAAGGCTCGATATGAAAAACGAGCAGAGTAGTTTGGTTTTGTTTCCTGTGCTCAGCTGAGCTTACTATATGTTTTTGTGTGTGTTGTTTTTGCTTTGGGACTCCTGTTTATTTCTTTTATTTGCTGCGATGGTACTTTGTTTTGAACATTAGTTGCTAATTCTATTGCTTACTATATGTTTGAATTCTTATTTATTTGTGGCAGATATACAATGTCATCCTCAGATAGTTCTAATGAGGATATTCAGCAGCAAGTAGTTGACTTAACTTACCATAATAGGGCACTTGATGGCCATCACGTTGTAATAACTTCGACATTTCAAATAAATACTACTGTTAGATCAAATAGTAGAGCATGCATGACATCTGGGCAAACAGGGGCTAGATGGGTGGCTGAACTTCTAGATGGACACCCACCGAGGTTTTTCAGTGCCTTTAGAACGACGAAGGTGATTTTTGGTGATTTGCTTTCACTACTCACACTTCATTATGGTTTTCAAGGATCCAGGAGAACTCTACCACGTGAGATTCTTGCGGTTACACTGCATATTTTGGGTCACAATCTATCCATACAACAAGCAAGTGGACGCTTTCAACATTCTACAGAAACAATAAGTAGATTCTTCACAAAGAGTATTACTGCAATCAAGAGACTCTCATCTGATCTCATCAGGCCTGTAGATCATATTTTCAGTACAATTCCCCCACAAATTTTAAATGATTCTCGATACATGCCTTTCTTTAAAGACTGTATAGGAGTTATTGACGGAACACATGTGGATGCTCGAGTTCCAGCTGATCTACAAGTTTCCTACATCGGCCGACATGGTACTACAACGCAAAACGTGATGGCGGCCTGTGATTTCAACATGTGTTTCACTTTCGCATTAGCAGGTTGGGAGGGTTCTACCCATGATAGCCGAATATTTCAAAGTGCTCTTATGGACACGAGTTATAATTTTCCGTATTCACCGCCAGGTGAGCCTTTTTATATCTTCAAACCATTTCTTATTAGAATTTTGTACTATTCATTTGGTTGCGATAACAATTGATCACACCAATAAACGAGTTACGCTTTTTGCAGGCAAATATTATTTAGTGGATGCTGGGTATCCACTTCAACGGGGTTTTTTAAAACCATATTCTGGTACACGGTATCATTTACCGGATTTTAGAAGGGGCAATTGGCCTATACAAGGGAGCCAAAAAATATTCAACCAGGCTCACTCCTTACGTAGTGTCATTGAACGTTCATTCGGAGTTTGGAAGAAGAAGTGGAAGATTCTTAGAGATATGCCACCATACAGTTTGTCAAAGCAAAAAGACATTGTAATTGCAACAATGACATTGCATAATTACATTCGCAGGCATCCATCCCGCTCAGACACACATTTTCGTGCTTGTGATGAAGACGAGCAATTTATTTACCCGGCGGGCCTTCAGAGAAGAACAGGACAGATAAACGAAACCTCGAGTGGAGATCATGTTAGAGGGATTCGAGTAGGGGTGGATGAGATGGTGGCATTGCGTGACTCCATTGCAGATCAACTGCTCAGAGCTTGAACGTGTTTGCAGTAGAAAGCTGTTGTATTTTGAGTTTTCGATATTTAAAATGTTTAGCAGTATTTTGCAAGAACGAAAGTAAATTATAAAAAATATGTACTTATACATTCTCTCTCTAATCATTTCTAAATATATATATACGTATATTACAAATAAATGTTTTAAAAAAATATCCAAAACGCCACCGCAGTTTTGCCAAATGATTCTCTGTTTCGAACAGCTCTGTAAACTCAAACTATCCAAACAGATCTCCATTTCCAGCATCCAGTTTCCAACAGCTCCCTTTACAAACCTGCCTTTCCAACAGCTCCTTTCACAACCGCAACCGCTCTACCAAATGAAGCCTAAGACTTTTGATATGGAGGCTCTTAGAACCACTGAGTCTTTTGATAAGAAGACTCTTACAACCACCGGGTCTTTTGATAAGAAAACTCTTAGAACCACACAAATGAATCCTTTATAGAGAGATTCTAAAAACTCTTTATTGTTAACGATTGTTGAAGAACAATGAAAAATAGAAAAACTTTGAACCAATCTCTGATCAGTTTTTTTAGGAGAACAAGAAAGAACCCGAAGAGATTTTTTTTTCTTTATCTGAAGCTAGCAGCACTAGTCCTTCTGATAAGATGAGAGAAGAAGCAGTCATGAAGATTGAGAGAGAAAACTTTAAAGCCTGAGAGAATTGGAGAAGAGAAAATCATAGAGCCACTTTTTTCTGCAAAGGCTTCAATATGTATTTTCTGCCGTGATTTCTTCGCTAGATTTGATTATGACAAATCTATAATTTACCGATAATGAATTTTCCTTTTAATAGAATTATCTCATATCAATTTCTTTTGTCAACGGCTCAAAATGACTTCATTTTATCCTTGACCATAGCCTTCATTGTCTCACAATTCAAAACTATTGTTCTGTAGAGTAATCAATGTAAGGCTTATGCGTCAATTACTTCTCGACATATGTTGACTTCTTACACTTTGTGCTCTGAGTTCTTTCTATATACTTTGGAGAACTCGGTTCATGCTGAAAATACTTCTCAAAGTGCGTCAATTATTTCTCGACACACGAAGACTGCTTTCAGTCCTTGCATATCTATTCAATTTTGAATTTATGTTTGATGCATGTAAATAAAAATAGATACTTTCTATTTGATATAGGAGATTTTTTTCAAAAAGATTTTGTTCGGCGCACAAGTATTGACTTTTTGAAATTTGTTTTTCGACAAAAAATAATATCTGTAGAAATTGGCTTAGTACGGAATTCCAATTTTGTTGTTTGACTACAAGATGAAATTCATTCTGCAGAATTGCAATTGATCATAAATGTTGTTTGACTGCAGGATGGAATTCATTCACAGGAATTGAAATTTTAAAATTTTCGAAATAAAATGAAAATTGTTGGAATTAGGGTAAAATCGAATCAAGTGAAAACATACTAAACTCCCCCTTATATAGAGAGGGGATAATACAGGGCTAAACGCACACCAAAAAATAATAAACTTAACATAAACTCTAACACTCCCCCTCAAGTTGGACATGTTATATTTCTCATGCCCAACTTGTCAATCAAGCCATAGTGAAGATTTGCCCCAAGACTCTTTGTAAGAATGTCTGCAAGTTGGCCCTCTGAGGGAACAAAGGGAATACATATGATCTTCTTCTCAATGTGCTCCTTAATGAAATGTCTGTCCACCTCAATGTGTTTAGTGCGATCATGTTGAACAGGATTGTTGGCAATGCTAATGGCAGCCTTGTTGTCGCAGTACAGCCGAATAGGAGCAGTTTCACTCAACCCCAGATCACTCATGAGGGAGCGCAGCCAGAGTCCTTCACAAATGCCATGAGCCATGGCACGAAATTCTACCTCAGCACTGGACCTGGAGACGACTTGTTGCTTCTTGCTTCTCCAAGTGACAAGATTCCCCCCAATAAACGAACAATACCCAGACGCGGATCGTCTATCTTCAACACTTCCTGCCCAGTCAGCATCAGTATAAATCTCGATCTTCAGGTCAGAATTAGAGGTGAAAAGAATTCCTCTTCCAGGTGAAGTTTTCAAGTATCTCAAGATCCGATGAGCAGCATCGAGATGTCTGGCCCTCGGAGAGTGCATGTATTGACTCACAACTCCAACGGCGTAAGCAATGTCCGGTCTAGTATGAGACAAGTAGATCAATCTCCCTACAAGTCTTTGATAGCCTTTAACATCTTCTATAAGATCGTCATCATTTTTCCCAAGATTGTGGTTAACCTCCATGGGAGTGTCAGCAGGTCTACACCCACTCAGACCCGTTTGTTCTAAGAGATCAAGAATATACTTCCGTTGAGAGATGTGAATACCGTTCTTAGATCTGGCAACTTCAATACCCAGAAAATACTTCAGTTTGCCAAGATCTTTCACCTCAAATTCTTGTGCTAAGTGTTTCTTTAAGGCTTTTACTTCATCAATGTCATCCCCTGTAATAACAATGTCATCCACATAGACTATTAGAATTGTTATCATGTTGGCCCTCTTTTTGATAAACAGAGTATGATCAGCATGACTTTGTTTGTACCCCAGGGAGACCATAGCACTATGGAACCGTCCAAACCACGCCCTTGGGGATTGCTTCAGGCCGTAGAGAGCCTTCTTCAATTTGCAAACTTTTCCATCTGAACCCTGAGAGATAAAACCGGGTGGAAGAGACATATACACTTCTTCTTCCAAATTGCCATGAAGAAAGGCATTTTTAACATCCAATTGGATGAGATCCCAACCCTTGCATGCAGCACATGACAGCAGGACTCGAATAGAATTCATTTTTGCCACAGGAGCAAAGGTTTCTTGATAGTCGATGCCAAGAGTTTGAGTATACCCTCTCGCCACTAATCTTGCCTTGAAACGTTCCACTATGCCTTTGGAATTTTGTTTGACCGCAAAAACCCACTTGCACCCAACTGTTTTCTTCCCATGTGGAAGGGTGGTTAAATCCCAAGTATTGTTCTTCTCCAAAGCTATCATTTCTTCTACCATTGCCCTTTTCCAATCAGGATGTTCAAGTGCCTCCTGTCAGGTAGATGGAATAGAGACCGAAGCAAGGGACGACACAAACCCTTTATAAGAAGGAGTCAACGCATCATAGGAAACATATTGAGATATAGGGTGTTGAGTACTCAATCGGATACCTTCATGGAGGGAGAGATCTTCTGACGGAGGTGGCATAGGGTCTGTGAGCATGGGGTTAGCCGTTATGTTCTGACCTTTTCGTCGTCGGGTGTAAACCTGTAAGGGACGAGTAGGCGGAGGAGAAGAGATAACGGGAGGAATCGGCAGGGAGAAGGTAGGAGAACTCACTTCAACATCAGACTCCCCCTGAAGTGAGGGAGCATAATAAGGAGTAGAATAACGAAAAGTAACGTCAGCAGATACGAGTGTCCGACGAGTAGGAGGGTGATAACATTTATACCCCTTTTGAGTAGGGGAATAACCAATGAAGACACACTTGAGGGCGCGGGGGTCGAGTTTGGACCGCCCAGGAGAGGGAATGTGGACAAAGCACGTACTTCCAAATATGCGAGGAGGAAGAGAGGAGGTCAGAGAAACTCCTAAGGTGGTGAGAGGAGTTTGGTTATCAAGGACAGGAGAGGGCAACCGATTGATGAGATAAGCAGCGGTAAGGACAGCATCCTCCCAATAGAACTTGGGGAGATGCATAGTAAGCAAGAGGCACCTGGTAACATCCAACAAGTGACGGTTCTTTCGCTCAGCTACCCCATTCTGTGATGGGGAATGAGCACAGGAGGTTTGATGAATAATGCCATGAGTGGTAAGGTAGTGGTCAAAGGTAGAGTTGATATACTCTCTACCATTGTCACTGCGTAAGATTTTTATGGATGCACAGAACTGAGTATAAACCATTTTATGGAAGCGTTGAAAAATAGAAAAAACTTCATCTTTATGTTTCATGAGGTAAACCCATGTCGTTCAAGAAAAACAATCAATAAAGGAGATAAACCAGTGACATCCAGAAATAGAGCCAATAGAGCAAGGCCCCCACACATCAGTATGAACAATATGGAAAGGAATAGTACTAGGTAAAGAAACATGATTAACAGGGAGACGATGATGTTTTGCAATGTCACATACATCACACACAAAATTTTTGAAACAACTAGAGGGAAAAGTAGATAAAAGATGCTGCATAGTGGAAACAGAAGGATGGCCAAGACGTCGATGCCAGGTGAGCAGCTGGGATGACTGGGTGGCATGAAGAGCGTGCGGAGAGGGAGACCCGTTGGAGGGGTCAAACACGTACAAGCCGTCCTGCAAGCTACCAGACCCAATCGCCTTCCCCGTCTTCAGATCCTGAAAAACACAATAAGTAGGAAAAAAGGTGACTGAGCATTGAAGAGAAGTAGTCAACTGACTAACAGAAAGTAAACTGCGGGTGAAGTTTGGAACATGGAGGACAGAAGATAATGTGAGAGAGGAACACGGTATGGATCCTTTCCCAGCAATGGAGGAAAAGGATCCATCAGCAATACTCACTTTATCTCGACCAGAGAGAGGGGAATAAGACACAAAACCTGAGGCCGATCCAGTCATATGATCAGTAGCTCCGGAGTCAATAATCCAATGGGGAGAGGAACCAGTTGTAGCAGAGTGAGCACCTGAGATACCTGAATGGGCAAGGGCAGATGAAGGAGCAGTAACCGGCTCAGTAAGAAGGCCCTGCATCAGGCGGCGAAGAGTCTGCATCTCATCAGCAGAAAAAGAGGACATAGCTGCAGGAGGAGGTCCAAGAAGACCCGGAGGGATGCTCTAAGGATTCTCAGTCAGATGGGCAGAATGAGGTGAACGGCCAGAAGTGCGTTCACGACCACGTCCCCCACGGGAAGAAGAACCACCTCGAGAGGAAAATCCGGGAGGGAAGCCGTGCAAACTGTAACAGGTATCTCGGGTATGACGGGGCTTGCCACAATAATCGCACAGGAGATGATCCTTATCCGTGGCACGAGGCTTGAAGTCCCGAGAGGCCCTGCTACCAGTGGTTGTAGGATGAGCAACCAAAGCTGAACCCTCAGGAGTGGTGGTCATGTTCCAGGACTGTCTACGATCAAACTCCTGCTGAATAATGCTAAAGACCTCAAGCAAGGAAGGAATGGGAACGCGGCCCAAAACCTGCACAGTAATCTGATCGAAGTCGCGGTGAAGCCCCTGGAGAAATTCGAACACCCTGTTGCGATCCTCACGAGCCCTTAATAGGAGGGCATCCGCATCACAGACCATTGCAAGTGACTCAAAATGGTCATACTCCTGGTAGAGTTGGGTAAACTCCAAATAGTAGGCAGAAGGAGGACGATCTCCCTGACGAAGATGGAACAGCTGTCGGCGAAGATGGTAGATTTGTGCCGCATTCCCTTTGCGGGAGTAAGTAGATTCAGCCCGTTTCCAGATGTCTGCAGCAGTGTCGAGGAAGAGGTAATTCCGAGCAATGGACTCCTGCATGGAATTGATGAGCCAAGACATGACCAGCGAGTTTTCAGAGTCCCATTGAGACCAGGTGGCAGAGGTACGAGCAGGCGCAGGAGTGTCGCCACTAACATAGCCAAAGAGACGCCGACTCTTTAAGGCCAGAGTAATAGAGCGGGACCAAGAGAGGTAGTTGGTGTCATCCAGACGAATCGTAGTAAGCTGAGAGAAACTGTGATCGGAGCCAACCCGGGTAGATCCAGCGGGGAGCACAGAGGCACCGGAAGCACCCGAATCAACGTCTGACATAGCACCAACGAAGAAGAACGGTCCACAGGACGAGAGGAACCTTAGGACATCATAGATCTGAACTTCCGGGAGTAGAAGAACGACGGAAAAACAACGGAGAGGAAAAAGTAGATCAGAATCTCCGGAAAGATGAAGCGGAAAAAAAACCAAGAATCAAGGGTGATAATAAGGAGAGGAAAGCGAAACTATTCCCAGAATTTCGGCTCAATCGGACCATTGGAAGGTCAAAAAAGAAGAAAAATCCCGCCGGTTAATCCATAGCACCGGCGGGTAACAGGAGAGGAGGAGCGGAGACGGGGAACGGAGGAAGGAGAGAGAGAGAGAGAGAAGGCGAGAGAGAGAGAGAGGCGGCGAGCGGCGGGCGAACGAGCGGCGAACGGCGGAAGGCGGAAGCGGACCGAGCGCGAGCAAGCGGGCGAACGGCGGAAGGCGAGGCGTGCGGGTTTACGCCGGCTTTGATACCATGTTGGAATTAGGGTAAAATCGAATCAAGTGAAAACATACTAAACTCCCCCTTATATAAAGAGGGGATAATACAGGGCTAAACGCACACCAAAAAATAATAAACTTAACATAAACTCTAACAAAAATATTAATGGAACAAATTATGTTCATCTTGAGAATAGCTTTGCAAGGGTAAATGGTATGGGCAAAAAGCCAGTATTATATACTTCACAATTGTGTTCTACATGATTTAATAACAATGGAGAGGAACAAAAATAGGATAAGTGGAGACGAGAGTTTTCTACTTGCAATGAAAAAAAACACATGATTTGAACCCATGACTTTTTGTACCCAAAACAAACATGCTATCAAACAGTGAACATACATTCTATTTGCAATGAAAAAAATCAAAGCAAAAAGTTTAATATCCTCCTCTTATTCCCTCACAATTTAATTTTTGAAATCATAGAGCAAAGCTGAAGTCTTAACCATGGTGTCGAGTTTGAGCTCCTTGCTAAATTCTTTGTGCTTCGTGGTCAGGTAGTTGAATAAATTGAAGTAGAAGAGCTTGTCCTTGAACGACAACATCTTGCACATCAACTACATGTCGCCTCCTCCCATGGTCCCCTGCATCTTTCCCCTTTCCTCACAGCCACAAGGCCTGCAACGAAATCAGAAATCCCAGAGTAGTACAGGAAAAACCCTATGAAACAAAATCAGAAATCCCGAGTAGTACAGGAAAAATCCTACAAAGGCAATGACACCTGCATGAAGAGAACCGGGAAACAATGAAGATCCGGGCAAGATGCTGCGATGAAGGGCTTATTCATCTTCGAAGGCGATGACACCTACGGAAAGACAATCGGGCAACAATGGAGATCCCGGTAGCATAGTGACTATGCAGGCGATGACGCATGTGGGAAGAGAACCGAGAAACGATGATCGGGAGGAAATAAACTCAAAACTGAGAAAAACTGAGGGAGGAGGGCAAGTTTTCGCCCATGCCTTGTTTATGCCAAATAGAATGACGTGGGTTTTGAACTCAAAGACAATTCCGACTCAATTCCAAAGCACCGAACACCATATTTGATTTACTAATCCCCAATGTCAGTTCTGGAAAGCTAATACATGCGCACCAAACGGACCCTAAGTGATTTTTATATATAGAAGAGAGAAAAAGAAAACATATGTAACAAGTAGAAAGGGAAAACATGAGGAATTATAGAAAAATATCTATCAAAATCAAAAAATAACCCAGCCTCAGTCATTTCCCAAAATAGTTTACAACAGAATTACACATCTCTTTAACAAATTCAGAGGAAAAAAGAACATCTTCCTCTCCCCTTGCAAGAATATATCCAGCAACCTGATCTTCAATCTTCATAATTTATTTATCTCCCCTTGCACGAATGCATCCAGCACCCTGATCACTTATCCAGTTATCCTCTATGGCATTTCCTTCTCCTTGATTTGGCAGTATCCTTCTTGATATCAACAACTTCCTTAACACTAACTTTCTCAGTAACAATATCAGTAATTCTTTTTTCAGTTTCAATTCTTCCAACTTTCTTTGTAGTTTTATCAACTTCCTTGAGAGAATGTTCCAACTTCCTCGTCAGTTTTTTGTGCAACCCTGCCGACACTTGCAACTTCATCAGCAAATCTTAGAATACCTTCAGTAATCTTGATAGAAACTTCACCCTTAGCATATCATGCATCAATACTAGGGAGCTTGTCAGATTGACTCATTGACCGGCATTCCCCCCCCCCCCCCTTCGTGACTTCACCGAGCAATGAAGTTAGGAATTCCCTCGTAATTGGAGCATGAGGAAGAGACTTAACAAGGGAAGCAACGGAGGCAGATAAATCAAAGAGATCTTTTTATAAATAGTCACACTTGTTGGCCAAGTGCCGAGAGCTAATGGAGGCAGATAAATCAATGAGATCTTTTTATAAATAACCATCCATCTTTAAAAAGAGAGAGTATGAAAAGGAATCAAGAATAGGTCTCAACAAGTCAGATAGAGAAGTACTAATGTTTGAAATATGAGATGAGGAGACCGGATGAGGTAGTGGAGATGAAAACTGAGAAGGAGAAGAGGAAGGTGAAACAGCACGCATACAAGATGGAGAGGGCATTGGAGTAGAAGTAGATTCTGATGAAAAAGTAATAGGAGAAGAGGGATTTAGAATAGTTGATGGCTTGGATTTAAAGAGCTTTCGTTTCCATTTCATGAATAAAGCTGAAGATATACGTTTGCCTATAGGCATGTTCAGACCGATTGAAATACAAATAGATGAATAAGAGTGATGCAGAATAATACTCAAGATCCTTCCACTTTTGCTGAATCAGATGAAAGATCAACTTTTCTCTTCAACACCAGAAATGCCATAACTCTGAGTTCTTCTGTGATGATGTCATGGGCTTTAGTTTTGCATAAGATCACTTTGCTGACTATATCAACTAACAATCAATATTCTGCACCAACATCGTCTCTTCAAATATTCGAAGGTTCTTGCTAGAGAATCTCATAACTGATAAGACATGAAGCACATCATCTTCAGTCAACATTTCTTCTGTCTCACTTTGTTCAATCCAAAAAATAAGTGCAATTGTTTCTATATTGATGATAATGTCAACACCTAGCACAACTGTGTTAATACAAGTCTCTTCGACTATCTTGGCACTTAGATGAAATTTTAATAACTCTTCTCTATAGATTTTTCTTTATTCAGATATGAATGTACTCATATAGTTCTCCTTGAAGATATTCACATTGTACAGGAATCGTTCTTCACAATTATTGAATGAATTTATGTCCACCTCAAATCAAATGTTGACTTTGCTCGCCATTCATCTAGATTGCAAGAAAAGTTCAGAGAAATTGAGAAGCAAAAGAGCGGGAAGATGGAGTTGTTTCAAACAGAAAATTCTGAACAAAAATGTATTGCCCTCATTAAATATCATCAAGACCTAGTTGTATATGTCAAACAGAAATCAACATATGATGTTTTAGCATTCAAGGTACATTGACTGCTCAAGCGCATACTTTGGTGAAATCAGTATACGTCGAACAGTCTAGCAACGCACGCTGAATATTGTCAAATGACAGTTTCTATTCTCGTTCTAGCCGGCTCCATTCAGTGTTAAAAACATGAATAAAATGTATATATTTTCACTTTATTATGAGGCTCTTCTTCAAGTTTGGACATTTTCTAATATGCTTCCTATCACTTGAGTGATAGGATGATCCTTGAGATTAACAAATTCTCTGAGAAGATCAACCCTTTCCACTTGTGGAGTGTCTTCAACACTCCTTCTGCAACAGGAATTTCAATAAGATTATAAGGATGAAGCTCTGATGAATTGATGTCGCCAACTTCCTCAGCTTGAGTAGGAGGAGCAGCTGTAGAGTGCTGCAAAATATTAACTCTTTGAGGATCCTCTTCATTTTTAGTGTCTTCTTCATCAATTTTTTAATTGTCTGTTGACTTCTGTAATGGAGTGCTCAAGTTGGTGGTAGGTTGAGAGATCTCATCAAGCACTAACTGATCTATCCTTTCTATAATTTCTTCCACCTCCACATTAAAAGTTATATATATTTTTTCCTCCATGCATAATTTTTTTTATTAAAACATCTATAAGTTTTACTTGAAGTGGAATATCCCAGAAAAATTCCATCAACCTTCCTAAACTATTAACAGAAATTGTTCCAAATTGATTCATATGGATCAGGTATGGAATTATTAGAGAACCATTTTGAAGTTTGTTCTTGAAAGATACATTTGTTTACTTTCCTAATTGTCAAAGCTCCACAAAGTTTCTGTTACGCCCCCGGACGGATCCGAAGGCGACAACGGGGCTGAACCAACTGGTTCAGCCCCCACTGTATAGATGGCGGCCCTCGGGGGGGGGGGGGGGGGGGGGGGGGGGGGGCTGAACCCACCCGGTTCAGACCCAATTGGGGCCGGCCTTGGTCCGGGTATAAATATACCCGGATCCTCCTTGGGGGGGGGCAAGCAAGATATTTTACAAGGTATTCCTTTCTCCTCTCTAACCCTAGCCGTCTTCCTCTCTAGATCTCTCTTCTCTCTAGTGGATTCATAACATTTTGTATCAGAGGATTCTTCCTCCCAAAATTTTTTCGATCCCGACCGATTTCGCATCCAGCCAGTTGCTGCTGCTTCCGCTCGACGACTCCCAACTCCCGCGTCGATCCTTCCGCGTCGAGTCCCGCTCGCCTTCCGCGTCGATCCGTGCGTCGATCCCTTGCGCCGACCTCTCGGCCGCGTCTGCTCCCGCCGCTGCATCGATCCCGCTACCGCATCGCTCGATCCAGGCGTCGATCCCGCTGTTGCATCGCATCCAGGCGTCAATCCCGCTGCTGCGGCCTCCGCCGCATCCTGTTGCATCCCGCTTCATCGACGACTCCCGCGGTTGCTGCCTCTGCCGCATCCTGCTCGCTTTCCGTCAGCCGCTGCTTCTAGTGTTGCATCCGATTGCGCCTCCAATTGTTGCAACTTCACGCACGCTCCCACCATGGTGACTCGCACCCAAGAAGACTCCAATCGGCTCGCACATCTCGAAGAAAAATACACCGATCTGACTGACACCGTGGCAGCCCTCGCCGATAAGTTAACGGCATCGGAGAAACGTCTCGAAGAGAAATTGGATACCCGCATGGACGAGCTTAAAAATATGTTGACTCAACACCTTAAAGAAAAAGGTGTGGTGGGCGAGACCAACACAGTACAGTTTCCCCTTCCTACTCCAGCCTCCGAGCACGACGACCGAGCCTCTAGCCTCAATGGGGGGCTTGGAATTGACGGTGAAAGGGGAGGAGGCTCACGCCGACCACCGGTATGGTCCGGGGCCACCCCGTTGGGTGGAATCGCCGCGTCTTCTTTGGATTTCCCTCCTCACCGCGAAGACCGCCAGGAGGACCAACGACCCCACGGGCTGGGGTACACACCCCGTGATGGGCTCCTCCCTATTCCAGGAGCACCGGGACACGCCTCGGGCGGACGGGGAGGAGGCGGATGGGAGTTTAGACCGCCTTTCTTGGGAAACCCCTATGGAGAGGATTGGGGGTACCCACATGTGGCCGCTGATCAACGGCTACCGCGTCGACACGGGCAAGAGTACGGAGGACTTGGGCAATAACTACCACGCGCTTATATGCCGCCGAAGATTGCCCGCATGAACTACCCCAAGTTCAAGGGAGGTAATGCACTCGAATGGGTCCAAAAGGCAGAGTTATTTTACAGCTATCAGGAGATACCAGAGACACAGTGGGTAAAGTTGGCGTCCTTCCACCTTGAAGAGGACGCATACCAGTGGACCCAATGGTTCCTCCGGGGACGAGATCACGCGTCATGGCACGAGTTTGTCGACGGATTCACCGCCCGCTTTGGTCCCCTTGAGTATGAAGACTTCGAGGCTCTTCTTCAGAAGTTGCGTCAGAAAGGGACGGTGATGGAGTACCGAACCGAGTTTGAATGGTTGGCCAACAGGGTGCAGTGGAGCGAGAGGACATTAACAAGTTGTTTTATTTCTGGCCTGAAGGAGGACATCAGAGATGAGGTGCATGCTTATATGCCGCGCAGCTTGACACACGCTATCAGCTTGGCCCGGATTCAGGAAGAGCGTCTCAATCGACAAAATTTCAGGGGGGACACTTCGAGGAACACTACACACCTGCCCGACACAAAGAGGGATCCAGCAGCTGCCGATCGGGCCACAATGAAGAAATGGACGTGGACAGAGCTACAGGCTAGGAAGGAGCAAGGATTGTGCTTCAACTGTGATGAAAAGTTTACCCCAGGCCATAAATGTCAGAGGATCCAGGTTTACATGTTGCAGGAAGATCCGATGTCGGATGGAGATGGAGGGGAACATGGGCACATTATGGATACAGTCGAGTACGGGGTATCTTCCTTGACCATGGCGGGAGACTCCGCTCCACCCACTATGAGTATTGCGGGGAGGATTGGCCAACAACAGGTGACCATTCTGCTTGACAGTGGGAGTACACATAACTTTATTAGCCCGGCAGTGGCACAGAAGCTGGGGCTAGAGGTCATCACGGATGTCGCGTTGCCGGTTGTGGTGGTCGGTGGACATGAGTTGCATTGTGAAGGCGTGCTTCCGAACGTGGAACTCAGTGTGCAAGGGTACACCGACAACATGGATGTCTACTTATTGCCCATCCAAGGGCCAGATATGATTCTGGGGGCCCAATGGTTGCGACAGCTGGGCAGGGTGAATCTGGATTGGGAAAGGCTGACTATGGAGTTTGCTAGAGCTGGGAGAGAATACTGTCTGCAGGGAATCCAAATCTCACCAGTGCCAGGGGGCTCTTTTTGCTGTTTGGAGCGGCTACCAGATTCCCACCTTGAGGACAAGCTGGGTCTTGATGGGGTGGGGAATGTTACGCCCCCGGACGGATCCGAAGTCGACAACGGGGCTGAACCAACTGGTTCAGCCCCCACTCTATAGATGGCGGCCCTCGGGGGGGCTGAACCCACACGGTTCAGCCCCAATTGGGGTCGGTCGGCCCCCTTGACCGACCGGCCTTGATCCGGGTATAAATATACCCGGATCCTCCTTGGGGGGGGCAAGCAAGATATTTTACAAGGTATTCCTTTCTCCTCTCTAACCCTAGCCGTCTTCCTCTCTAGATCTCTCTTCTCTCTAGTGGATTCATAACAGTTTCTTTTTTACATACTCTGAACAAGGTAAACCTCTAACTAGACTGTGTTTTGACAGTTTTGCAATAGTAATTAAATTCAAATGAGCAAGTCTTTTATGTCATAATTCAAAACTAAAAATGGAAGAATTGAATAGTACCTCAGATTTGTTAGAGAGAAAATCTAGTAAATAAGCATTACCATCTCTTTTACAACAATGACTCTAGAGTCATTGTTGGTAATTGTTGAGTGAGCTCAAAACTTGTATGTATTGCTTATGTCAAAATACAAGGAGAGAATACAAATATATAGGAGAGAAAAGGAGAGAAGAAATCCTATACAATAGTATGGGACTAATAGGAGAAGAAGGAAATAAAATAGAACAAGGGCCCAACAATGGGCCATTTACATGGGCTTTTCTAACACTCCCCCGCAAGCTGGAGCGTACAAATCGTATGCGCCAAGCTTGGACAAGCACTGATAGAAGAGTGTGCTGGGAAGAGCCTTAGTGAGCACATCCGCAACTTGTTCTGTCCCGGGAACATGCTTCAGGTCGATCTTCTTCATTTGAACCTTTTCTCTGATGAAGTGACAATCAACTTCAATATGTTTAGTTCTTTCATGGAATACCGGGTTCTTGGCAATATGTATAGCCGCTTGGCTATCACAAAGGAGAAGGGCTGAGGAAGGAAATCTTATACCCAGATCGGTAAGAAGACTTTCCAGCCACGTTAGTTCAGAAACTACAGACGTCATTGCCCGGTATTAGGCCTCAGCAGATGATCGAGCCACAACAGCTTGTTTCTTGCTCCGTCACGTAATCAAATGTCCTCCAAAATATGTGCAAAACTCATTGGTTGACCTTCGATCGTCAAGAGAACCAGCGTAATCAGCATCTGAGTAAGTTATCACTGTAGGAGCTGAAGATGAAGTCTTGTAGACCAATCCTTGACAAGGGGCCGTTTTGAGGTATCTGAGAATGCGTTCAACGGCGTGAAGATGAGATCTTCGCGGGGAATGCATATACCAGCTGACAATACCAACTGCGAAAGAGATATCTGGTCTAGTTACCGTGAGATAGATCAATTTTCCAACTAGACGGCGATAGTATTCAGGATTCTCGAGTAATAGATATGAGTCGGAAGCCTGAACACATAACTTGTGATTCACATCCATTGGGGTATTGATTGGCTTACAACCAGAGTAACCCGCGTCATGAAGAAAGTCGAGACAATACTTCCGCTGAGAAAGGACGAGACCATCTAGCCGTCTAGCAACCTCAAGGCCCAAAAAATACCGGAGGGGTCCCAGATCCTTTGTTTGAAAAACTGTACCGAGATGTTGTTTGACCTCCTTTATTCCCCTTGAGTCATCTCCCGTAATGATAATGTCGTCAACATACACTAACAGAAGAACCGTCCCTGTTGTTCGGTGACGAGTGAACATCGAGAAGTCTGTCATGCTGCGAGAAAAACCAACCTTTCGAAGAGCCTTACTGAACCTGTCGAACCATGCTCGTGGTGATTGTTTGAGGTCATACAGAGCTTTCTTAAGGCGACAAACCTGAGACTCCCCCGTGGTCTCAAACCCAGGAGGTTGCTGCATATAGACAGTTTCCTGCAAGTCGCCATTCAAAAAGACATTCTTAATATCCAGTTGCAGTAAGGGCCACCGGCGATGGACAGCCACCGAGATAAGAACCCGAACGGTGTTGAGTTTGGCCACCGGAGAGAAAGTTTCTTCATAGTACATCCCTTGTTGTTGGGTGAAGCTCCGGGCGACCAACCGAGCTTTCAAACGGTCAATCGTCCCATCAGCGGCATGTTTGACGACGAAGACCCACTTACACCCAACCGGTTTCTGACCCGGGGGAAGTGGTGCGAGAGTCCAGGTCTGGTTGGCCCAGAGAGCAGTCATTTCCTCCTCCATGGCAGCCTTCCAGCCAGGATGTTGTAGCGCCTCCTGCACAGTGTTAGGAACCGAAATGGAGGAAATAGAAGTGGAAAATGTGTGTAGTTGGGGAGAGAGGCGATGCAGGGAGACATAATTTGCCAGAGGATGAGCGGTGAAGGGAGATACTTGATCAGCAGGGCGCGGGGTAGCTGAGGATGAGGCCGACTGCAGAGGGGTAGCGGAACGAGGAGGAAGGCGGCGAGTGTAAACTTGGATAACTGGTGGCTTGGAGGGAGCAGGAGCAGGGTTAGAAGGACGTAGGGGAACAGGCGCAATAGTAGGGATGATGGGTCGGGGTATAGGCATTGGTGGAGATGTCGTCGGGGAGGAAGGAGCTAGAGGTGGGGAAAAGAAAGGTTGATCTTCCCAAAAAGTAACATCTGCGGAGACGATGACCTTTCGAGTTACCGAAGAGTAACATATGTAGCCCTTCTAAGTGCGAGAATAGCCGACGAAAATAGTTTTAGCTGCACGGGGATCCAACTTATCCGAGGAGGGACCCAGGAGGTGAACGAAGCAAGTGCAGCCAAAGACCCTTGGTGTGATAGGGAAGGCCGGAGTAGAGGGGAATAGGAGGCTGAATGGAGTGGCAGAGTTGAGAACCGAGGAAGGGAGTCGGTTGATGAGGAAACACGCAGTGGAGACCGCAAAGTTCCAGTAAATTTTTGGAACATGCATTTGGAGCATGAGGGAGCGGGCAATGTCGAGGAGGTGGCGGTTCTTTCGTTCGGCATTGCCATTTTGTTGGGGGGTGTAGGCACAGGAGGTTTGATGAATAATACCAAATTCTGCACATATATTGGCAAATTCATGGCCGGTATATTCACGAGCGTTATCGGTGCGCACTATTTTGATTGTTGTGGAGAATTGCGTTCGAGTTTCTTGCATAAAATCGCGAAATATGGGAGGGAGCTCGGAGCGATCACGAAGTAGGTAAAGCCATGTTGTGCGAGAATAATCATCAATGAAAGTCATAAAATAACGATAGCCAGAGATACTTGTAACTTTGAAAGGACCCCAAACATCGGAGTGCAGTAAATCAAACGGAGCAGAGCTCCTAGTACAATGAGCAGGAAAAGAAGTGTGTGGTTGTTTGTCGTAAATACAAGAATCACATTTGAAAGCAGGAAAAGATACATCAGGCAGCGCCTTTTAGAGAACGGGTAGAGGGGCATGCCCAAGACGGCGATGCCAATCAACAGCGGAGACGGAGGAGAGGATAGGAGGAGAGGCATCAAGAAGGTAGAGCCCGTTCTGCAGTCGACCCTACCAATGGTAGTCCGTGTCCGCCGATCCTGTATCAAAAAAAATAGATGGAGTAAATGTGACAGAGCAATCCATATCATGAGTGAGGCGACCAACAGAAAGCAAATTAAATGGAGAGCCCGGAACATAAAGAGCCGAGCGAAGAGAGATGGAGGGGGAAAGAGAGATGTCGGCGCAACCGGAGTCCGGAACAGTCGCCCCATTAGCGACGGTGATAGATTTCGGATGAGCAACATCCGAGTACTGGAGTGGTCGCATCGAGGTGATGTGATGAGTAGCACCTGAGTCCAAGATCCAACGCGGACTGGAAGAAAGACAAGTAATACCTGCGGTAGAGATGGAGGCAACAGAAGCAGGAGGGCTAAGAAGCCCCTGGAGTTGCTGTAGTTGGAGTCGAACGGCCTCAAGGTCGGTACCAGTGGAGGAGGAGCCATCAGTGACAGCAGCCGCAGTTGGGCGAGGAGGATAGTCATGTTTCTTGTAGCCATCAGTGACAACAAGCCTGGCTCCCATGATCACATCTCAGGGGACATGTTTAAGATCCTGATAGCCATAGTGTGCAAAAAGAAATTGAACTGGGGGGCCATGTTATTTGAGAAAATAAAAGATACCCTACGTACTCCTAACTTCGGGAGAATCATCAGTCTCTACCTGAATCAGATGGATGGAGATAGATTTGATATGACTAAGGGAGTTCCCCTTCACTACCTAAAGAAGATGGACTCCAGCGTCTTTGATAGGTGGGAAAGAAGAATTGTCCAAGGGGGTGCGTCTGGAACACGTGTTGATGAAGAAGACAGAGCACCAGAGTTCACAAATCCTTCGGATGAGCCCAGTGAAGTTCCTGATCTGCTGAATGCAGGAACTGAGGGAGAGTCATTACCCAGTCCTTCAGCTGCCATCAGGATGGAAGCCTCAGTCTCAGAACAAGTAGACGCTGTTACTGATATTACCCTCATCGCTAAGGATGCAGTGGAAACCCTCGCTACTGATCAGACTGACGAGGAGGAAGTAGAGGATGATGTGGAGAATGTTGCTGCTAGTGAGAATGATGTGGATTCCCCTGAGCAGCATGTCGCTGAGGATCTTGTTGATGAGCAAGCTGGAAATGATACGGTCATGAGGGAGATTGATGTTGACCTCCCTTCTGAGGAACAGATTCAAGTAAAGGTTCCTGATGTATCTGGCGCAACAGTTGAGGGGGAGACCTCCCGGCCTCAGGAACAACTTGATACTATGCTGAAGGGGGTGATGAGTATATATGGAAACTTGGCAGATGCTGTCTCTATCCCTCCACAGGACACTGTAAATTTATCGAGCTCCACAAGTGAATCTGAAGAGGAGAATCCTGACTCACAGAGTCCTATCCCCCCATAGCACGACCAGGCTATACATCAGGATCATTCGTTAGGACCTAGCCTGACAAATCACACTGTAAATATCATTCAAGGTATAGTAGATGAACTGAAAATCTCCTTTAAACGATCTCACAACCAAGTACTTAAACGAATTAAGCAATCAGAGGATCTGATGCTAAAGAAAATTGTGGAGATAAATCACAAGCTGGATAAGATGGAACAAAGATTTGAAGCTAAGTATGCTGAGGCCGGCACTGCCGTCAATCTTCGGATGCAAGGGCTAAAGAAAAATACAGCTGACCTGGCAGTGGTAAATCAAAATGCTCATGTTGTGCCCAACAACATCAAATTGTTTGATGTCAACATGGTCACCCTCAACACGAATCAGAAAACCCTGCTAGCCGATTTTACTCAGAATGTAAAGCACATAGATGAGTCACTGCATTCTTATGCAAACTCAATTGCCCTAGAAGCCAAAATATGGGAGAAGGAATATGCAGCTAAGATGACAGGGTTAGAGCAAATCATGGTCGACAACTTCAAGCAATCAAACGAATATGTATTTGAAAGTTGTCATTGGCTAGTTCAGCAAGCTTCAGGTATACATGTTCCTGTTAATCCTACTGATGACGTTACTACTGCTGCTGATGAGGTTGCTATTGCTGAGGAATTTCCTTTAAGTGAAGCTAATGCCAGAAAGGCTGCTAAAGCCGCTGCCAAAGCTGCTCACAGTGCAATGTTTGATCAAGAAGCGATTGCGAAAGGGAAAAGAAAAAATACAAACAAAGCTTTTGGAGATTCTGATGTCCTTCGTTCGTTGAAGCTTTCTTGAAAGTTACGAAGAGTCCACAACCGGATTTCTCTCTTGGAGAGGATCTTGTCAAGATCGGCGGCGGCAAGTGATTGCGGCGGAGATACTTTGTAGATCCAAACTTCTTGACGAAGCAAGCAAGGTCTACCAACGATCTCAGTCGGATCAATCGTCTCCACCGATTCGGAATAGAGAACTAGTCTCGTTCAACGAATCGAGAGACAAGAGATCTCAAGAGAGATGCGTGAGACGCTCGGCTCGCCTCGGTACTGTCGTCGGAAGATCCAAGAAGATCGGAGATTAGCGGCGACGACGAACTGCGAGCGGCGACAAGCGATCGGCGGTTTCCGCGATCGGCTAGGGCATGGCGTCGGCTACTTTTGATTTCGCGTGAATGACTGTTTGTAGAAGTTCAAAATACGCGTATATATATACCCTGATCCAACCCTAAAGACCGTTGTGGGGCCCACAAGGAGAAACCCTAGCCCCGGCCGAAACAGCGCACGACAAGTTGGTCTGGTCCAGCGGACGAGGAAATTTGCCTAAGGCAAAATCGGCGGGAATCGTTGGTGATTCCCGTCGATGTCGGCGGGAATCACTCACGATTCCCGTCGATTCTGCCTTGACTGAATTCCTGTTGGAAAACTGTCAGCCGGAATCAGTCGGCGGGAAGGGCTGACTGATTCTCGTCGAATCGGCGGGAATCACTAATGATTCCCGTCGAAGTCGGCGGAAATCACAAGTGACTCCCGTCGAAGTCGGCGGTAATGACTTAGTGATTCCCGTCGATTTTGACTTAGAAGATTTTTCTCTTCCTTCCTTTGAAGACTTAGTCTTTGACCCATCTTTGCTCCTTCTTCTGCTCTTGATCTACCTTAACCCTGTACTTGAAAATAAGTACACTCCAATAGAGAGAGCACACGTGAGTCAACACACTGATCTACTCAACGAGGGATTACGTTGCGCAGACCCGTGTATATTGACTCACTGCACCCTGACATTGGTGTGTACTTAGCATGGAATAGCTGCAAGCACAGCTTGATAGAAGATCGTCAAATACATTGTGAATCCATCTTAGTTTGACTGGAGTTTTCTTCAAATCCAGGTAATTGCAGATACAATACCCAACAGAAATTATGAAAAGAATTGAATGAAAGAAAACTACAATGGAAAGAAAAGGCTATAAAAGAAGTTACAAGGAAAAATAGAAGGAAGACAAATAATAAAAAGATGAGCATACGATAAATAAACTAAAGAACTGAGGAAAAATATGAAGTATTAAGTAGTATAAAAATATGAATGTAATTCTAAAGTAAATCCATTATAAATGTGAACGTATTTTCCTCTTTGTTAATACTTATACATTGTTGACTTTGTTGATTATATGAAAACTTCATATTTATTAATGATAATCTTTGCTTCACGTGAGAAGGACTTCAAGAGATAGGCAAGATAAGTATTAAAGAAATAAGAATTTGCTTAGTCAATTATGACTAATGTTTTATATTTTAATATTTTATGATAAAGAAAAGAACAAGAAATACGGATCTAAAGATTTATTATTAAAAGGAAGAGTTTGAAATCCACATTAGAACTTTTATAAATGTTATATTATGATGTATAGTTTATATCTTTTTACGTTCTGAAAGGTGTAGTCCTTTGTAGAAGAGATGATAAAATACATCTAAGTACTGAAATGATTTTGTAAATTCATAGTAGGAAGTAAAAGTAAATTAAATTATATGAAGGTTGAGACGGGTTGTTACAACAACCAAAGCATGTAGTAATACAAGCATTCATATCAATCATCACCTCTAAGGTTATCTCCAATCAAGGGCTCTAAAGTATTAATTTCAAGACCACCAACCAAATTAGGATTTTATATCACATCCTAGTATTATCATCTCATCAATCACCTGTTAAGGATTCAACCTACTCGACAAGTGGTTCCTCATCAACCATGTCACAACACAGGATCTCAAGACATCTTACTCCATATAAAAAGTCTTCATTAGCATATCAGAGTGATCATACTCGAGACTTCCTATTCTCAACAAGGAGTCCTCTATAAGATAACCAAGCAACATAATCATCTCAAGAGCATTACAACATGTCAAGTTCTCACACCAACTCAATAGCCACTCACGGGTAACACTGAAGCATCAAGCATAAATACATCCGTGCACAATCACAGCACAAGCATTTGAAAATTGCAATTCATGCACACCAACATAGACGAGCACACAATCACTGTTCAACTTTAAATTCCCTTGCCCATGACTTTGCATGATCACAGCCTAGCACAAGAATGAATCCTTCACTGTCACCATGGCATATGAGAGTCAATGCAATGGACTTATTCCCTTGGCCCACTAATGGGACGGATTCTATCATGACCACATCCAAGGCTGAATACATTCATTGAAAGACCTATACTATACAAAGGCTGCTGACACAATCAAAAACAGACATCACATTCTATAATTGATTTTCCCTTTGGTACCGTCACGAACTGTAAGCTCAATACATGTCATAATCCTTGCCAATGCACTTTATAAATCTAGATCAAAGGACTCTCAAGTTGATACAGAGTTATCCAAATGCGACCACAAATAAAGAATTTGTAAAATATCACCACCCAATTTATAAGTCAACTATTTTGACCAGCAACTCCCAAAAAGGGTAATAGTAATTATGTCTAGCAAAACATTTCATAATCACTGAGGAACCACAATCCCACCATCACTTCATACATATTATTTTATGTCAAGGGTCAATCCTTTGTGTTAATCACAAATTAGGTTTTTCATATTACAGTCGTGCATACGTAATAATCATCCCCAAAGATCTGCAAGTGAAACCCACACACATGGCATTAAAATGCATGCATCAACTGAATAGTCTCATTGATGATTTCATGAACATATAATGATATCAATCAAACACAAAAGATTTAGCCCCATTGGCCTACTCAGCATCATCACATTATGCCTATTTCATGACTTCATCGTTGAGCACTACAAGCTAGCAATATGCACACGAGGTCACAAGCGTTAGTTGGAAATTAAAAAAAACTACACTTAATCTCGTCTATGGTTAGATACAACCACATCATCAAAAACTAGAATGTTAAAACAACATCACGCTCCTAATACCCAGAAAATCAAGGGTCGTTGTCTTAGTTGTGGAGACGATCCAATACGCGAAGTAATGTAGTCTTTTGGACCTCCAAGCACGATCCGGTCAATGACGAACACTCAAGAAATTGGGACCTATGCATTCGGTGCTCTCCGGAATTTTCCATGACATGACAACTCTCCAAGGCCAAAAACCTTGATTCTTCAACCCCCAATGACTCCGTGTATGGAAACTCACAGAAAAATCCTCCTCGGGATTTTGGGTCTTATATCCGAGAACTTCACTTCTTCCTCCAAGATCTGATGCTGGGGAATCATGGAAGGAGCTATGGCTCTCCACCTCTAGTTCCTCTCATCCTTAGGAAATGATCCAAAATGAATCCCTAATCACCTTAATAAGACACCCAAGAAACCACCATGAGGAATCTCAGTCATTGGATGATGATATGACAGCCCACAGTGTTGTCGGCTCATATCGACATGCAGATCGGTCGCATGCCAATATGGAAGGGAACCTTATTGTCGTGTCGATAAGTTGGGTATCAGATTTCCATTACACTCAGTATGACACAACGAAGGAGAGAAGGCTTATTATCGTGCTGATACAATTTGTATCGCCATGGCGATAGTCTCGGGTGAACACATCAAACCTCCAGCAAGTATATCATCTAAGCGGGACAAGACTATTGCCACTCTAACACCCTCGTAGAAGCACAAAATTGAATAGCTAGAGCCTATCACCATGTCAATTGGCTCTATCAGCAAGGCAATAGCCACAATACATTCAAAATTCTGGGTGCTACATGAACCGATGTCCCTTCATCGAACCCAACAGAACCTAATCCACTGCCCCCCCCCCCCCACCCCCACAACCTCATCCCATGATACCAAGATTGTCTCCCAAATTTTCACCCAACTGAACCCATAGCCTTTACCATGCACCCAAATTATTAATCTTTCGCTCCAAAAGCTACCAACACCATGAATACCCTATTGTCCATCGCGCCTCACCGTCCTATGGATACTATAAATTTCCCCCTATTTGAAGATATTATTCTTACTTTCAAAATCATTAAAGATCCAAACAAATGAAATAGGTCATTGTCAAGAGTTAAAGGTCTCTCGTCACACAAGTTCCACAGCTTCCATTCCATTGAACCATATTATGACGCTGTACACACTTTTTGAAGCTCGGCCATAAGGGGGAATGTCGATTTCAGGATTTGTGTATTGATACATATACGCACCATCACTCCCTCACGACAAGAGAAGACTCGGAGTGGCTCCTTTAGCTTATCTTTTATTAATATTGTATTAGTATTTTAGCTTGAAGACCTTCAAATTGTTTTTGTAATATTAGAACTATCCCCTCTCTATATTAAGAGGGCTTAAGTGAGTTAGAGATTATTTTGTCTCTTTGTATCTCTCAATTGGAGAGAAACTCCTAGAAGAAACATCCCCCACAAGCGGTGGCGCGAGAATGCCTTAGGAGTTTGTATTCATTTTCTAATACTAATGCAATCTGCAGTTCGAGTTTGTATCAATAACAATACTTATGTAGGAGGCCAAGCATTCCCAATTGAGTTGCTGATTGAACTCAGTCCTCAAGAAAGCATGAACATTTGACTGTGAATGCCAAAAGATTGGTTTTGGTTTGACAGGAAGCAAACCAACTCCCTCCACCAAGAATGTGCTACACATTCCACTACCTCACTGGTGGAAGCAGAAATAAGAGGAGGGTTATGTTCTTCCGCATAGTAACTACTGTAAGAGGAGTTTCTTCTTCCGCAATAGAAGGGGGAATTTATGAGATTCGGAAGGAGACAGCAAAAAAGGACGCATTTAGTTGAATAAAGCAATTAAATGTGCACCCCAAAAGCAAAGAGATTGCTGATGAACTCCACATTGGCTCTCAATGCAGCAGGAGTTGCATTATGCAGTCACCCGTAGCAAAAGGTACCTCTCCATTCATACAGGCCCTCGTGTGAGGATAGTATCAAGCTCAACTATTCTATGCAAGTCTATTCTTGTCTGGTCATTGAAACCCAGGCGAATCAATTCAAGTTTATCAAGCCTTGGTTAGGCTACTTTGGACATTTATGAGCTTTATTTCACCTTTTAGGGTCCGTTCGTTTCAACGACATTGATATTGAAGTATTGGCTTTTAATCCAATATCAATACACATGGAAAATGACATTGAGTTAAAATCCAATTCTTATGTTCGGCGGCATGATGACTTTCTATCATAGGAATTGACATTAATCACTTTTTATTGTTCGTTTGCAGAAAGATTTTCAATCATAGGAATTGACATTGGTCAATGCTCTCAATTAAAAATATCAAACGCATATTTTTTTCGCCCGACTTCATTTTTATCGCCTGGACATGATTTTTTCGTCATGACGCGATGTTTTTGCTCTGGCTTAAATTTTTCGGCCCGAACGCGATTTTTTCACCGAGACATAATTTTTTCGCACGGACGCGATTTTTCTGCCCGAACTCAAATTTTTCGCTCCCACACTACTTTTTCATCCTGACGCGACTTTTAATCCCAGACGCGATTTTTTCGCCCAAACGCGACTTTTTCGCCCGGACGCGAATTATTTCGCCTAGACGGGATTTTTTCGCCGATGTAATTTTTTTGCCCTGACGAGATTTTCGAACGGGGTTTTCTTCTTCCCCTTTTTCGATTAAAGATTCATATCAAGCAATTTCAATGTATCTGACATGATTTTTCGCCTGAATGCGAAAAAAAGCGCCCGAACGCGATTTTTTTGCCCGGAAGAGATTTTTTCGCTCGGGCGCGACTTTTTCGCCCAGACGCGATTTTTTTTGCCCGGACTCGATTTTTTCGCCTTGACACGACATTTTCGCTTCGAGGCGAAAAAATCGCGTCCGGGCGAAAAAATCGCGTCCCGGCGGAAAAGTCACGTCCAGGCAAAAAAGTTGCATCAGGGCGAAAAAGTCACGTCCGGCAAAAAAGTCGAATCCGGCAAAAAAATCACGTTCGGGCGAAAAAATCAAGTCCGAGCGAAAAATTTTGTCCGGGCGAAAAATAGCGTCCGAGCGAAAAATCACGTCCGGGCGAAAAATAGCATCCGGGCGAAAAATTCGAGTCCGGGCGGGAAAATCGCGCCAGGGCCGGAAAATCGCTCCCTCGCGAAAAAATCACTTCCGGGCGAAAAAAACGTCCACGGGAGAAAAAATCGCGCCCGGGCGAAAATATAGCGCTCGGGCGAAAAAATTGCTTCCGGGCGAAAAACACATCTCGGGGAGAAAAAAATCGAGTCTGTGCAAAAAAATCACGCCCAGGCGAAAAAATCACGTCTGGGCGAAAAAATCGCGTCTGGTCAAAAAAAGTGCACCCGGGCGAAAAAATCGCGTTCGGGCAAAAAAAACCCGTCCGGGCGAAAAAAAACCCGTTCGGGCGAAAAAAGCGCGTCCGGGTGAAAAAATAGTGTCCTTACGAAAAAGTAACGTCCTGACCAGAAAATCTCGTCCGTGCAAAAAAGTCGCGTTCGGGCGAAAAAATCATGCATGATCCAAAAAAATCGCATTCATGCAGAAAAAACTACTCTTCTTTTGAAAAGCCGAGGTTGACAATCTCAATATCCGAACCTGGAGATAGACATTGAACCAATGAGTTTTTAGTTTTATGTGAATATCTATTGTTACGGAGTGTAAGAATGTGTTCAATTTAGTAAAAGAGGGGTCCTCCTCTATATATAGAGGATTACATAACACGCTACGCAAAGAAAAAAACATATCGTAACAGAAAATAACATATCGTAACACTCCCCCTCAAGTTGGACGTGAGATATTAATCATGCCCAACTTGATTACAATCCTATCAAAGTTACTTCCATGCAAACCCTTTGTGAGAATATCCGCAAGTTGCCTTTCTGAGGGAACAAAAGGAATACACACGACTCCTTTTTTGATGTTTTCTTTGATGAAATGACGGTCCACCTCAATGTGCTTGGTCCGGTCATGCTGGACTGGATTGTGGGCAATGCTGATAGCGGCTTTATTGTCACAATATAGCCGGATTGGTGTCTCTTCCACAAGGCCTAAGTCACTCATCAAGGAACGTAACCAAAGGCCTTCACATACGCCGTGTGTCATAGCTCGGAATTCTGCTTCGGCACTTGAACGAGCCACTACCTGCTGTTTTTTACTTCTCCAAGTGACTAGATTCCCACCAATTAGGGAACAATACCCGGAAGTTGATCTCCGATCATCAATGGACCCAGCCCAATCTGCATCAGTGTAAACCTCAATATCCAGGCAAGAGTTAGGAGAGAAAAGGATCCCACTCCCCGGAGAAGATTTGAGATAACGAAGGATCCGATGGGCAGCATCAACATGGTTGGTCTTTGGAGCATGCATGAACTGGCTGATAACACCAACTGCGTAGGAAATGTCAGGGCGAGTATGTGAGAGGTAAATCAGTCTTCCAACTAGCCTCTGAAATGCTGGAACATCATCAATGGACATTCCATCTTTCCCCAATTTGTGATTAGCTTCAATCGGGGTGTTGACAGGTTTACAACCACTCATCCCTGTTTTTTCAAGGAGGTCCAAGGTATACTTTCTCTGCGAAATAAAGATCCCGTGATTAGACCTGGCCACCTCAATTCCCAAGAAGTATCTAAGTTTTCCCAGGTCCTTGACCTCAAACTCACTTGCCAATTTTTGTTTCAGGATCTTGATTTCTTCCACATCATTGCCAGTGATCACGATGTCATCAACATAGACAATGAGAATCGTGAGTTGGGTGGCCCTCTTCTTGATGAACAAGGTATGATCCGCATTACTCTGGTGATATCCAAATGAGACCATAGCTTTGTGGAATCTTCCAAACCAAGCACGGGGAGACTGTTTCAGGCCATATAGGTCCTTCTTTAATTTGCACACCTTTCCTTCAGAGCCGCTAGATATAAGACCTGGGGGAAGGGTCATATACACTTCCTCATCAAGGTTCCCATGGAGAAATGCATTTTTAACATCAAGTTGACAAAGGTCCCACCCTTTGCAGGCAGCGCAGGATAATAGAACCCTGATAGTGTTCATCTTTGCTACTGGGGCAAAGGTTTCCTGGTAATCCACCCCGAAGGTCTGAGTATAGCCACGTGCCACCAACCGTGCTTTACATCTTTCGATCACTCCCTGAGGATTCTGTTTAACCGTGAACACCCATTTGCACCCAACGGTCTTCTTCCCAAAAGGAAGTTGCACCAAATCCCAGGTGTGGTTCTTCTCAAGGGCCATCATTTCCTCAAGCATTGCCCCTTTCCACTCAGGGATCCCAATAGCTTCCTGCCAGGACGAGGGTATAGTGATGGAAGCCAGGGAAGATATAAAGGTCTTGTGGGCAGTGGAGAATGAGTCATAAGACACATAATTTGAGAGAGGATGTTTAGTGCAAGATCTGATACCTTTTCGGAGAGCAATGGGAGCATCAGATGAACCCGATTCCGGATCCAATGATTGATCTGGTCGAATGGCGTGGTCTTGTGTGCTTGGCCCTTTGGACCGCCGAGAGTACACCTGCAAGGAAGGCACACCCGGGCAGATGGGTGGAGGAGGCACATAAGAGCTCACTTCCCGAGGTAAAGACTCCCCCTGAAGTGAGGGATAATAAGGTGGAGGAACCGGTAAGGGAGTAGTAGGGGAAGGAGCAGAGGTGGTGTCAGCTGTAGGGGCATAATATGACTCATACTCATGGAAAGTAACATCCATGGAAACAAATACCTTCCGGGTAGGAGGATGAAAGCATTTGTAGCCCTTTTGCGTCGCAGAATAACCAATGAAGACACAACGGAGGGCCCGCTGGTCAAGTTTAGAAGGGCGAGGATGATGAATATGAACAAAGCAGACACACCCAAACACCTTAGGAGAAAGTGTCGAGGGTGTGAGGTGTAGAGCACCCAGAGGGGTATCATTCCCAAGGACGGGCGTGGGCATGCGATTAATAAGGTAGGCCGCGGTAAGGACAGCATCACCCCAGTAGTATTTAGGAAGATGCATGGTGGATAAAAGACAACGGGCAACCTCCAACAGATGTCGGTTTTTTCGCTCGGCAACACCGTTCTGAGCGGGAGAATAGGGACAAGTAGTTTGGTGGAGAATACCGTGATCGGCAAGGTAGTGAGAAAAGTGGGAATCGATATATTCCCGACCGTTGTCACTACGGAGAATTTGGATGTTTGTGTGAAATTGAGTGGAGACCATTTTGTGAAATCGTTGAAAAGTAGAAAAAACATCATTTTTGTTCTTGAGCAGATACAACCAGGTGGTACGAGAAAAACAATCAATAAATGAAACAAACCAAGCACAGCCAGAAATAGATTGAACAGGAGAAGGTCCCCAAACATCAGTATGAATAACAGAAAAAGGAACAGAACTAGGTAAAGAAACATGACTGAAAGCATGACGCTTATGTTTACTAGTAGCACACACATCGCACAAAAAGGAATTAAGAACAGTAGTAGAAACATGCGGAAACAACAATCGCATCACAGAAATAGAGGGGTGGCCCAGCCGACAATACTGAGAATAGAGCGGATGAGAAGAAGCAGATAGGAGAGCCCGAGGTGGTGTCGTCGTTCCAGAGTCAAGCACATAAAGACCATTGACCAAGCTACCAGAGCCAATCACCTTCCCCGTCGTCAGATCCTGAAAAACACAAGAGGAAGGAAGAAATGTGACCGAGCAATTCATAGAGTTTGTTAAATGACTAATGGACAGTAAGTTGCGGGTAAAACTGGGCACATAAAGGACCGAAGACAAGAGGAGGGAGGAACATGAGATGGAACCCTTGCCGGCAATGGAGGAGAGGGAACCATCAGCAATACTCACCTTATCCCGGCCAGACAGGGGAGTATAAGAAACAAAACCTGAAGCGGAGCCGGTCATGTGATCAGTTGCCCCGGAATCAATAATCCACTGCGGAGAGGTCATGGACTCAGCAGAGTGCGCACCGGGAGTCCCAATGTGAGCATAAGAAGAGGAGGATAAGGCAGTCGGCTCGGTCGAGAGACCCTGCATCATACGACGGAGAGCAAGCATCTCTTCCGCCGAGAAGGAGCCAGTAACAGCATAGGGATCAGGTCCAGAGGAGACGTCCACAGAAGCATCAGTGAGATGAGCCGAGCGAGGAAAGGTACGGCGACTGGAAGTCCTGCCAGAAACTCGGCCGCCACGAGGGGCACCACCCCTTGGTGGCGGGAAACCATGGAGCCGAAAACAAGTATCTCTGGTATGACGATTCTTCCCACAGTAATCACAGACCAGGTGATCTTTGTCAGGACCTCTCATCTTAGCATCACGGGGCGGACGAACACCAAGTATGGAATAACCAGCAACAAGAGCAGAACTCTCCGGAAGGGAGTCAGGAACCAAAGACTGTCGACGATCAAACTCCTGCTGCACAAGACTGTAGACCTCAGGAAGGGATGGAAGCAAAGTACGACCCAAAATCTGAACACTGATCTGGTCAAAGTCCCGATAAAGCCCATGAAGAAACTCAAAAATCTGATTGCGCTCCTCCCGGGCACGAACCATGGCTTCATCAACCGGACTGGTGAAAACGAGCGGATCAAAGTGATCGTACTCCTGGTATAACTGAGTAAACTCCAAGTAGTATACAGACGGAGGGCGGTCACTTTGGCGAAGTAGGGAGATCCGGCGGCGCAGCTGAAAGATCTGAGCAGCATTGCCCCGTCGAGAGTAAGTAGCCTCAGCACGTCTCCAAATATCAGCAGCGGTGTCAAGAAACAAGTAGTTGCGAGCAAGAGTCTCCTGCATAGAGTTGGTAAGCCATGACATAACAAGAGAGTTTTCCGAATCCCAAGTAATCCGTTCAGGAGACGACGTCGCTGGAGCCGGAATCTGACCAGTGACATAACCGAAGAGACGGCGGCTCTTGAGTGCCAAAGTAATGGACCGAGACCAGGACAGATAATTGGAGTCATCCAAACGAATAGAGGTGATTTGAGGCGTATTTTGATCATGTCCACCACGGAGAGGGGCCGGCAGAACGGGTACCGCGGCGACGGGAGGAGTGGCCGAATCTGAGATGTCAGACATCGTGGCTCGAGAATAGAAATCTGGAGACCACTAGGGGATCCGCAAACAGCTGTCTAGGAGGGGCATACCCGCATCAAACCGAGGAGGGGAATAGAAATCCACCCCATAAATCTCTGGAGGAAGAAACGGCACCGGAGAAGGGCAAAAAAAAGGCAATCAATGCATTGAAGACCGGTGCCGGAAGAAATCACTGGAAGCAGCGCAGAGGAGGCGCCGGAACGCGCGACCTGGAACGCCGGAGCCGCTGGAGCGCGCGATGCGCGACGCGCAGAGAGGACGAGCGCGAGCGGCGTGCGCGAGCGGAGAGGAGGAGCAGCGGTCGTGCGCGAGCGGAGGAGCAACGGTCAGGCGGAGTGCACGAGCGGAGGGGCAGCGGTCGGGAGCAGCGGGCGGCGTGCGGAGAGGACGAGCTCGGAATCGAGCGGCTAGGGCATCGCGCTTGGCTCTGATACCATGTTACGGAGTGTAAAAATGTGTTCAATTTAGTAAAAGAGGGGTCCTCCTCTATATATAGAGGAGGATTACATAACACGCTACGCAAAGAAAAAAACATATCGTAACATCTATGACTTTCCACCAGAAAGCCAATTCCACTCTACAATTGTTGCTACGAACAGGAGAAATGACTTTCATTTTCTTAAAGTCAATACTTTAATATCAATGTCGTTGAAACGAACGGACCCTTAGAGATTTTCTAGATGCTGATCAAAATTGATAAAATTTATGATGATATAATAATGAAATAATTTAGTGAGAGTGTAAACGCATAACTTGAATCATGGCGAGACACTTTAGAAAAGAAGGGTTTTAGATTGAGCAGGGCAAAAACGGAGTATATGGAGCTTAAATTTAGCAGTGCAAGAAGGATGAATGACTTAGTTATTAAGTCGGGTGATCAAGATATTTCTCGTAGTGAATGTTTTAAATATCTTGGATCGATAGTTCAAAAGGACGGAGGTATTGATAAAGATGTGACACATAAAATCCAAGAGGGTAGGTTGAAGTGGAGAAGCACGTCAGGGATCTTGTGTGATCGTAAAGTACCATTAAAACTAAAGGGCAAGTTCTACCGTACTGTGATTAGACCAACGATGCTCTATGGTTCTCAATATTGGGCAGTGAATTGTGTACATGAGCAAAAAATGGGAGTTGCGGAGATGAGAATGCTTAGGTGGATGTGTGAACACACGAGACTGGATAGAATTAGGAATGGATGTATCAGGGATAAGACAGGAGTAGCACCAATTGCAGAGAAGATGTGAGAAGCTCGACTAAGATGATTTGGGCACGCACAAGGGAGACCATTAGAGGCACTTGTTAGGCGTTGCGAGAGTCTAGTCACTAGGCATGTTAAACGAGGGAGGGGTAGACGAATAAAGACTTGGAATGAAACTATAAGAAAAGACATGATGTACTTAGGCATCGGTGAGATTATGACACAAGATAGGGCACAGTGGCGACAAAGGATCCATATGGCCGACCCCACTATAGTGGGATAAAGGCTTGAGTGTTGTTGTATAATAATGAAACAATTAATGCTGCATGCAAATGTATCTATTTTTAAAGCATGCTGCTCTCATCCACGAGATGCTACTTCAGCCCATCCCCTTGTAGGTGGAGTGAAGCTGGTAGGGCTCAGTGGACTTAAGTTACCCTATGATCGCACATTAGCTATATACGAGCAAGTATGAGTTACCCTCACACAGGTAAGAATAAAATTTAATCATATTTATCTCATTAAGCGAGCATGAATATATAAGCACACACCTGGTAGCCTCCATGACTATTTTTTTAAGTTTTCCGATAGGCCTCGTGTCAGCGTCCAGTATCTACACAAAAGGAAGGGCATAGATAGAGAAATTAATCAAGAAAACAAGCAAACTGCACTGTGTAGAATAAAGTTAAATATTTTCAGTTCTTACCTGGCTAATCAGAAATGTTGCATGTCTCCAGTGGAAGGCAAAATATCCAAGAATGCATCTGTCCAGTTCGTCCATGAGCTTCTCAGATAAGGCCTCAGAATCTGTCTCATTGGAGAAGAATGAAAATATTTGTTCCTCATATCCCTTCGTCTTCCTCACATAATCATAGGCTAATTTCCCTAATTGAGGACACTCACTGATGTCTTTAAAACCAATTTGCCTGGCTGAAACAACAACACAAAAATCAACACCATAGCATGGAGTCATGGACTACATTTATGGCAGTTGTAACACTAAGATAATACATGCAACGGTAGCATTATATTTCATTTGTGTTTGGGTGAAAGCTAAAACTAAAAGCTTGAATTAGTTGAATGCAAATTTTTGATATTTAAAAAAGTTTCCTTTTTTACTTGGACTGTTTACTAATGTAGCATGGGGTTTTCCAGAGGATTGTCAGATTTGGTTGTCCAGAATCAATCATTATAGTATTATAGGATCAACACACCTTCACCCTGAAAAAGAAGACTGTTGGTTGTAAGTATGTGTTTACTATGAAGCAGAACTCTAAAGGCTTGGTTGAATGGTTTAAAGCGAGGTTTGTGGCAAGGGGGTTCACTTAAACCCTTAGGATTGATTATCAAGACACTTTTGCCCCTGTTGCAAAAATGAACTTTATATCAGTTTTGTTGTCATATGTTGTGTGCAAGGGTTAGGGGCCTGCCCAATTAGACGTGAAGAATGCATTCCTTTATGGGAATGTATATATTGGCTAACGACCTCTATAGCAAAAGTTATGGCAGGGCGAGAATGGGATAGATAACAACCAGACAAGTCGTTGGTAACCAGTAACACCTTCAATAGGAAGAATATGAGATGGATCATTTTCCAGCAATGGACGAAAAGGAGAGATCAACAATGCTCACTTTATCTCTTCCAAAAAGAGGGGAATATGACACAAAACCTGAAGTTAATCCTGTCATGTGGTCAGTAGCTCCGGAATCAATAATCAAATAAGTAAAAGAACGAGTAGTACCAGAGTGGGCACCCGGTGTACCTGCGTGGGCAAGGGCAGAGGATAAAGCAGAGGTAGTAACAGAATCAATAGTAAGGTCATACATCAACCGACGAAGGGTCTGCATCTCTTCAGATGAAAAGGAGGACGACTGAGGAGTAGGAGTAGAGAAAAAAAAGTCCAAGTTAACTGCTCTCGGGAATCTCAATTAGATGAGTAGAGTGATAAATTCTCCCTAGAGTTCTACCACCACTGCGACCGCCGCGTGATGTTGATCCGCATATGGGAGGAAATCCATGTAGGCTGAAGCACGATCCCAAGTATGATAAGGCTTGCCATAATAATTCCAAGTAAGGTGATCCTTATCTGTAAGTTTAGGCTTGAAATCACGAGAAACCCGACCTCCAAAATTGGGTTGATGAGCCACTAATGTTGATCCCTCTGTAATAGTGGTGGTGTTCTAAGACTGCTTGCGGTCAATCTCCTGCCGTACAATTTTCTAGACTTCAGTAAGCGAGGTAATAGGGACACATCCCAAAATTTGGACAGTAATATAATCAAAATCTCTGCGTGGCGCATGCAAGAATTCGAATGCCGGATTATGATCCTTGTGGGCCCTCAGCGAGAGCTCATTTACATTACAACAACAACACTCGAGCCTTTATCCCACTATAGTGGGGTCGGCTATATGGATCCTTTGTCTTCATTGTGCCCTATCTTGTGTCATAATCTCACTAATGCCTGAGTACATCATGTTTTTCCTTATAATTTCATTCCAAGTCTTTATTGGTCTACCCCTCCCTCGTTTAACATGTCTAGTGACTAGACTCTCACAACGCCTAACAAGTGCATCTAATGGTCTCCTTTGTACGTGTCCAAACCATCTTAGTCGAGCTTCTTGCATCTTCTCTGCAATTGGTGCTACTCCTGTCTTATCTCTGATACATTCATTCCTAATTCTATCCAGTCTCGTGTGTCCACACATCCACCTAAGCATTCTCATCTCCGCAACTCCCATTTTTGGCTCATGTACACAATTCACTGCCCAACACTCAGAACCATAGAGCATCATTGGTCTAATCGCAGTACGGTAAAATTTGCCCTTGAGTTTTAAGGGTACTTTACGATCACACAAGATCCCTGACGCGCCTCTCCACTTCAACCAACACGCTTGAATTCTATGAGTCACAGCTTTATCAATACATCCATCTTTTTGAACTATCGATCTAAGATATTTAAAACATTCACTACGGGAAATATCTTGATCACTCAACTTAATAATGAAGTCATCTGTCCTCCTTGCACTGCTAAATTTAAGCTCCATATACACCGTCTTTACCCTGCTCAACCTAAAACCCTTCTTTGTAAAGAGTCTCGCTAAGATTCAAGTTTTTCGTTTACACTCTCGCGCGTCTCATCGACCAAAACGATACCATCTGCAAATAATAAACACCAAGGTATGCTTGTTGGATATGTCCGGTGAGCTCATCTAAGATAAGGGTAAAGAGATACGGGCTTAAAGCTGAACCTTGATGTAAGCCAACGTTGATAGGGAATTCCTATGTTAATCCTCCAGATATCCTCACCCTTGTCACTGAATTTGTATACATATCTTTGATTATGTCAATGTATGATACATTTACACCTTTCTTTTTTAAGACTCTCCAAAAGATCTCTCTTGGAACTCTATTATAAGCCTTCTCAAGGTCAATAAACAGCATATGCAAATCTTGTTTTCTTTCTCGGTAGTTGTCAATGAGTCTCCTAAGGAGATGTATAGCTTTCAGGGTCAACCGCCCTGGCATGAATCCAAATTGATTCTCCGAGATGTTAGTCTTTCGTCTTACTCTTCTTTCTATTACTCATTCCCATAATTTCATAGTATGATTCGTCAATTTAATTCCTCAGTAATTAACACAATTTTGTATATCTCATTTGTTCTTATACAAAGATACCAAGATATTTCTCTCTATTGATCTGGCATCCTCTTTGACTTCAGTATCTTACTGAAAAAATATGTAAGGCACAAAATTTCTTCATTCCCTAGACATTTTCATACTTCGATGGGTATATCGTCTGACCTAACCGTCTTTTCATTTTTTATCTTCTTTAAAGCATCATTTACCTCTGATACTTGGATTTTACGATAAAAGATAAAATGGTATGTTCCTATACTTTTCTGATTTACTTAAATTTTTCAAGTTCAATTCATTATCTTTTATTTCATTATAGAATTGATAAAAATATCTTTTTCATCACTTTTAATATTCGCATCATCAGTTAAAACTGTATCTGTTTCATCATTTATCCATTTTACTTGACTTAAATCTCTTGTCTTCATTTCTCAAGAGATTTAAAGTAGTCATACTCCTTATACAGTTGAGTAAACTCAAGACAGTAAGTAGAAGGATGGTGATCACCCTGTTGGAGAAGAAAGATCTTAGGCGTAGTTGGTAAATCTGGGTCATATTCCCCTTGCAAGAATAGGTAGTCACGACACGTTTGCATATGTTAGCAGTAGTGTCCTGAAAAAGGAAATTCCAAACAATGGATTCCTGCATGGAATTTGTGAGTCATGACATGACAAGGTAGTTTTTTGAGTCTCATTGAGGCCAAGTTGGAGAGTTATTGGCTGGTATGCTGGCGTTGCCACTAATATAGCCAAAGAGACACTGACTCTTTAAGGCAAGAGTAATAGAGCGGGAACATGATAAATAATTAGTGTCATCCAGTCAGGTCGTTGTGATCTGAGAGAATTTATGATCCTGACAAGCCAGAGAAGATCCAGTGGGGGTAATGGAGCTACCAAAATTAATTGTGTCCGACATAAAAAATATCTTCAACAAAATTCTTACAAAATAAAGGTGGAAAGGAACGTAGAACACGTCTTCAAAGAGAGGAAATGAGATAAGACATTATTATGGAAGCATCCAACCATTGGGATCTTGTAAAAATGTAATGTGACAATAAGAAGGTCAAAACAAAACTTTCCCAGAAGTTTGGAATCAATTAGATCACCGAAAGTTTGTCGGAGAAAGAATCGCGTCAGCCAATGCTAATCAACTAGTTTGAACAGTCACACGAGTCGATTGGAGCTGTCGATAGGGAAATGTGAGAAAGAAGCCTTGGTTAGGTTGGCGCCGGGAGGAAGGAGGCAGGAGAGGAAATTCATCGGTCATTCGGCAGGCTGTGAGAGAAGGTCGAATGGGAACAGGAGCGCTTAGGTCACACTGGTTCTGATACCATCTTAGGCAAACTAAAAAATTTGATGACTTCTTTAACATAAAAGGGGTAATACATATATAATTAATTCTAACAATATGATTTGACACACAGATCAAGCACTCGACGTAATATAATAATCATACCAACCACTAGGAAATTAGTTCAGGGGGGCATGAGAGGTTCTTATCTCATGATTGATGTATGCACATAATTATATTCATAGGACCAGTAGTCTGTATGAGCAGAAAAAGAAATTAATGCAAAAGGAAATATTTTATTAACTTCAAAATCAATAACATTCAACTTGAATAATTCATGAGATAGAAAAAGTTTTCCAATAAACATATTATTTAGAGTAAATATAATTTCGACTCTAATATAATTTTGTATCATTGCTTCACTAATAAGGGGCACTAACCATTTTTTTCTTAACTTTGTCTACAATTAAGATATCATGCAAGGCTAATATCTTCTCGATGTCATCCTAAAATTCACTCGGCAAAAATGCATCTCCAAATCATGCTTCTTCATGATCTCCTGAAAGATGGTAAAACAAGTATGAATATTTGCACCAGAATCAAGTCGTCAATCGAAAGAAATGGTAAGAGGAAGACTATGAGTGTAATTTAACTTGAAGATAGTTTGTTTCGGCGCTTGAATCATGATGGTATGGGGTTTGATCACATTAGGTTTGTTGGTCACAGTTTTTGGTTGACAGATGGTTTCTTCAACCACATACAAAGCACAATCTCCCTTTTTCCTAGGAATGACTTATGACCAGGTTTAGCCGTTTAGGGATGTTGGATTTTTGGTGACAGGAACCTAACATAAACGAAAACGGTTTTTTTATGATTGTTCTCGTTGGGTCTGAAGTGGTAAGACGTGTAATCACTGACCTAAAGAAATTGCACCACCCTCCAGCAGGATTTTTCAATGATGTTCACTTCACCAAAGTACAACACTTAACTATATCATAACTCTAATATGCGCAGACATCGGAGAAGTATGAATATCCCGAATTTTCACTAGATGAAGCAAACTCAAACGTGAAAACAAAATTGGGATGAGAAGAAATCAGGATTTAAAGAGAGAGCGAAGAAGTAGAGAACTTCAGTGTTATAAAGAACATTTATAAAAGTTTATGAAACTTCTCGTATAAATAGACTTTTGGAAAACAACAAATATTAGCTAAGCAATAAAGCCCAAACTACTATAAACTAAATAAAATTATCTCAAAATAAATAAATGATAATTCCAACGTAATAATATTAATAATAAGAGGCTATAGTAATAAATCCGTTATATAAATAAAGATAAACAACAAAAATGAATGCATAGCAACATGTAATTTATGGTCATTGATAAGAGCTCGACGATCAAAGATTACTTGTTTGATGATCGTTGCAGTAGACGATTAGAAAGAAGGTGATCAACGGCCGTTGATCAAAGAATAAGTGGTCGACATAAGTGGTAGATCAAATATATGAGCAGTAGACGATCAACAATCAAGAAATCAAGGTATGATGAAACTATAAAGCCAGAATTGACAAAATTTCTGAATAAAATAAACAATTCAATCAAATTATTCCCCAAATCAAGGCCAACCCGGTCCGGTGCATGTGAGTGAGCACACATATATGTGGTTCATAGCTTTATCTTATATTTCTCTCAGCATAACAAAGAAGAGAAACAAGTCATATACAGTCATAAAAAGTAATAATTTAGGCAAAGCGGCAGCCAAATATTTTAATTCCATTCAAATTGCCTGAATTTTCTCATCAATTAAGTAGAGCCCAAACACCATAAAGACACAATGAAATAATTAGAATTAATAAATTTCAAACATAATTAAACTACGCCTAACTACTTGGCAGATATTATCTTCTTAAAACAGTATTTTTTTGTATTATGGCATCAGCCTCTTAAACTTCAGCCAATAAATCTCAAACCAGTCAAAAAAAATCCAGACAGATCCTAACCACAGAAGAACTGCCTTAGTGCCTTGAGATGGGAGAGTCTCCGCTCATGATAGTCTATATGTCCTAACAAGTTTGGAATAGAGTTTATATACTATCTTCAGCGTAGAATCTAGCCCTAGAGTGACATGAACTCAATAACACGCCCGGAGTAGGTTTAGAAACGTGTGAACATATTTATAAATATCTAACACTGTATACTCACTAGAGATGAACAAAAAGCTCGATCAAGACATCTAAATTCGAAACAATCGTCGCTAAACTCGAATAGGGCATCCTTAGGAGATCTATGCGAGAAATTGCGACCATATATAACCCCTTCCCGTAGAGCGCACATTCAATTTTACATGGCACGAAAAGGCTCAAGATGAAACAGAACACAAAACCTACTCGAGACACAGGAATCAGGATATTTGAAAGGGGAATCCATCCAATGAACCCTTTTAAAATACAGGAGAGAATTCCATCATGGGGAAAAATAGCACCTCGTCGAGAACAGAATTAACCTGGGAAGGGATAAATATAGCTTGGTGAAGAATTACCAACGTATTGGGAGAAGTGCTCTAAGTCCTGCACACGGCCGGAATCAGCCATCCTTAGCCTTGGACGAACGTCGCCGGTCATCTCAAGGTAGCCTTGCGTGTGGTAGAACAGCGTGGTTGCAGCAGTGATGGTGAAATTGGCAGAGAAGGCGGCGTCAGCTGCGGCGGAGATGAACTGTGGAGAACTTCCAACGACGTCGGAGTAGAGCATTTAATTATTAAACATGCGGAAGCACGAGCACCACTCGTAAAAAATTGTGGATATAAAAATATAAAATATAATAGAAATGGAGAGAATTATAACAAATTTATGAAATAATAAAAATTACAAATTAAATATGTTTTTTCGAGATAGGTAAAAGATGTAATAAAAAAATAATTAAAAAAATAAATGTTTAACTGGACGTTTTTTATTTATTTATATGATCTGCACCATTCATTATTTAGAGAGAGTCGTTTGGAGAATTTATTTTATCAAACGGTCACAACTAGGCCTGCAAGTAAAAATCAATCGAACCGTCAAATCAAATCGGACTGAATCAAACCAAAACGCATGATTTGGTTCGGTTTCAGTAGGCCGCGGTTCAGTCACGGTTTTGATTTTAGAAAAATCATACAATTCAGTTACGTTCATAGTTTTGCATGACAAACCGAACCAAGTCGAACCAAAACGAACCGTATTATATAATAATATTTCATTATATTTAATTTTTTGTAATAAATTTAATTATATGTAAATTCTTTTTTGAAATACATTTAATTACATGTAATACATTTGCAAATCAAATCGTATTCTTTTTTTTTTTAACTTTTAGATTTAATTTCCATCGAGTATATAAAATGATATGAACCAATCGACCGAACTCGCTTCATTGTTCTCTGATTCTCCTATTCTCACATGCATGTGACCTATGGTATCTGTGTCTACGAGTCTCACACAGTTGTGTGATGTGCAACTACTTATGCATTGTTATTTTACATATTTACTTAATCATAATTGATTGTCACACTAGTATGAATTCATGTAAATACAGCTCTGTTTTATTTGACATTAATATTCATATTCCATTATAAAACATTATTTAAACCACAAAAGCCGAACTGAACCATTCGGTTTGGTTTGGTTCGGTTTCAATGTTTGAGTGGTTCAGTTCGGTTTCAAATTTATGGAATCACATAGGGATGGTTCGATTTACGATATTGCTTAAAAATCGAACCAAACCGAATCGTTACAGCGCTAATTACAACGAGAGAAAAATGCGAGAAAATAGGGCTAAGGCATCTCTATGAGGGAGTGTCAGTTTGGTGGAGGCATATTAAGATAATTTATTATTTCACATGCAATTTTTGCATTGCTCACATGTGCAAAATAATTAACGGGCTGGGGGAGCCCTCCTCATGCACCAAGAGCAGTCGGTGGCGGGGTACACTTGCTTCCAACTGCTAATGTTTGTGAATGCGCGCACGCTTGTGTGTGTGTTTACAAGAATCTTTATACAGGCTTTGCTTGTACTCGATGTTTTCGGGCGAGCTTCGTCCGCATTTTGGCAGGCTCCGCCCGCGTCACGACTAGTCTAAAAGCAAAATCAAAGTGCGCTTCGGGCGAGTCGTGATGTCATAAACTGGGGAAAAAAGAAAACATCATGCATGTTAGGCAATAAAAAATAGGGCATTGTTATATATAGACCATGTTTGGCTATACATAGACCTAAAATTTAGTTTTTTTAACTCTTTTTTCTACTATATACAAACCAAATTAATACTTCCCTCCCCTCAAAAAAATCACATTCCTCATTTTTATTTTCGATTGTTGTCCTAGCCGTTCTCGTCTCCCCGCTCCCGTGTGGTAAGCCCTACTCCCACGATCCCATCTCCAGTGGCCGGCGGCGGCCACCGGTGGCTAATGTCCCCTGATAAATCACCAACGAGCACTCAAGTGACATTCTTCAAGGCCGACAAAACCTTCCACGTTCGGCGATGGATCCGGAAATAGGAATCTTGATGATTTAGACCTGAATCGGTCCTCTCAAAATGAGGTATTCAAAACTCTAACCCTACTATTTTCCTATAACAACCCATTTTTTTATTAAAGAATTTGGAGGTTTTGGAAGCTAGCGCGACGATAAGTAACTACCGCCCAGCGGTAGGCCTTTTTCGTCGAGTGCGTCGGGACGAAAGCGTCGAGATGAAAGCGTCGAGATGAAAGTGTTGAGACGAAAGTGTTGAGTAGCTACCGTGCGGCGTTAGCGCTACCGCAGGCGGTAGAGTGGCGGTCTGCGGAGACTGGCGGATCTGTGAGCTACCACGGCGCGGTAGGTAACTACCACCCGGCGGTAGCGGGTGTAAAATCCCCCCTCCCAGTAATTGAGCATGGTCGAGGAGAGATTTATGCTCAGGACCGTCGGCTTGCAATGACACCAACTTACGAGTTGGTCGCCACCACAAGATGGCAACCCTGTCGGCCGGTACGATCATGTGTTGCCAACGACAGTAGAAATAATATAATCAAGTCCACAAGCACAATAATATATAAAACGAAACGGTTCACAATGAGATACAAAATGAGTAAGAGTAACAATGGCTTAAGCTCGGTACATGTCCAATAGTAAAAGTTCAATCTCTCTCTCTCTCTCTAATACACTATCATGCGGAAGCTAAACAAAACTTTCATCAACCTGACACCTAGTAGTAGTAATAGTAGTAGTGCGCTGCAATGACTCCTCAAGTCCTGCCTCCTCGTGTTGTTGGTCCTCCGGGACGTGATGTTGCTGCGTCACCATGCGCTCCTAAAATTACGTGGTCGACCGATCATTAGTCAAAATACTAAGTCATTATCATCCTCGTCTCACCCTCGCAACTCCTAAGCACCGCACTACAGGAAGGAAGAGGATGACTACAAAGCAGAATGGAAAAAGCATGTGACATTACACTATCTAACAGTTTATATAATAAGTAGTAAACAACATAAGTAATAACAATGGAAGCAGTATTTAAGTAAATAATAAGCAGTAAGTAAAGTAAGTAAAAACAAACACACTACCATTACAGAAGCGTATATTAACTTATATGAATGCTCATACAAACTTATAAGTTAAGGATTTTCATTTAATCTAACTCATCATATAAAAAAGCTCAAACTAATTTATATGATGAGGGTCTACAAGGAATGAATGCTAGATATGTATATAATGTTTATTATTCATGCAAGTGCAACTCACCCACACATATCGACTCTGTGCATACAGACCTTTTGTTCTCACTCTTTGGAGGTAGCTAACTTCTCCGGCACCCCCATCGTGGTCAAACGGTGGTTGGGGATTGGGCACCTCCTCACTCCTAGATGGGTATCCACACTACCAGGCCTAAGCCATATGTATGTCTTTGTACCCATCTTTGGTGTACTCTAGAGTCTTTGCGTACCCTTTGCTGAAGTAACTAGTCTTAACGGCCAAGTGATAAGTCTTTAGGAAGAGTGTCATACTCCAGACTAAGATGGCCCTCTAGAACTTATCAACTTGTCAAGTCCATGCACTACAGTTGGTGTGACGACAAGGGTATTACTGAGGACCTACCACATCAAATGCACCAACAAAGTATCACTCACACCCTTCCGAACCTCCAGCTCACATGACTAACCAGTCCTTATATCACAACCATCCCGAGCCTTTAACTCGCAGGACTAACGAGTCCTGGCCCACTCCATCCCATAATAAGGGATGAGGTTCATTGTATCTTTATTATTCTACTTAGACTACTCTTATTTATTGTTAAATATACTTAGGACTTAAGGTGAATCTTGGACTTCCCGGTGTCTACTCGGTGAAGGGCTCGCAGCGATACTAGAAAATATGATGTGCTGAATCTCAAATCTCCCTTTCCAAGATATTTACTGTTATTGGTGTTTATCATTTTATGCTACCCTTCTTCAAAGTTACTCTTGATCTATCCTAGGGTGGGTTATAACTCTTATAGGAAAACGACAATCTTTCGTCGATCTCCGAGCTTAACTGCCCCCATTATGGTCCATGTACACTAGCTCACATCACCTCTTGGTAAATATCTTAAGAATCCAACCAACATCATATTATGACCCTAACCCTACCTGAAACTGTCTAGATCAAATTTAGTATCGCTCTTAACGATCACCCCTTTGATGTTACTACACGCAGACCAAATGAGCGATTTGAGCCCAAGGGTTTTATTCACCAATTATTTTGATTCAAATGTCCTAAAATTAATTGCAGGGGTCTACATACTTAATTATGATGAAATTCCATAGTTTCCCCAATTTCCCAAATTAATTAGACCATAATTGAATATTCCTAAAATATAAGTTACTAATAGATTTGTACATGAAGTATCACTTTCAGGGGTCCAAACAGTACTAATTAATTTTCATGAGAGCAAAATGATAAATAAGAGATCTGGGCAAATTTTAAAATATTCCAAAAATATTTAGTATTTAATTTATAATTATCAAAAATTGATCCACTAGTTCAATTTACACATGAGGTACTATAACTTCTCATCTAATAATTCTAAAAAAATTACTAGAGATTAAAAATATTAATTAATTAACTATTCCAGAAGTTCAAAATTTTCTAACTTTATTTGACCATAATTACTTCAATAATAAAGCAAGGAACAAAATTATAATTATACCTGCCCTAAGATTATGACTATTAAAAATTCTAAATAATTTATCAAGAATGTAAAATGCTAAAATAATACTAATGACAAATTTTCATGATTTTTCCTATTATTTATGTCACATTAATTTTATTTATACATAATCGTAACAATATGGAAAATAATTCAATTTCGAAACAAATTCAACTCCAAATATTCTAAAACTCTCCGAGGAGGTGTATTTTCACTAAATAAGTGCATGCACAAGATTTCACTAGATTTAACCATGTCACTCTTGCTAAATTCACAAGATACACCTTTTTAACTAAATGCACACCACACACCTTAAGCCATAGCCTCATGCATTAGAATACACCCACCTGTAGAGCTCCAAATGGCCTCAAAATTTTATCATGGTCTTATAAAGACCTAATTAACCTCCTACCCAAAACTTGGCTCTATATGAGTTTTCTAACCACTTTTATTCCAATAATTCAATAAATCATATATTGGACAAAACTATAAAAAAATTTGCCCCCAAAATTCTGATTTTTGGTCACATGGTATATCTAGGATACATACAAGTATGGTCAAATTCAGCTTCATCTATGCAGCTATGTGAAATTTATTCACAATCAAAGTTTTGTCCTTCCCAAGGACTAGTCCCACTAATACTGACTTATAGAGAGCTGTAGGACACAAAACGAGTTGATTTTAATTCCTACAACAAGTAGACCTCAAGGGCAACAAAAGTTGTCTCATGCAACTTTTCCTAATTTAGCCTCTAAGGGCACTTAATTTTTGTTTGAAAAACTATGTAAAAGTGTGACAAAATAAAACAAACTATAATATATATATTTATATATCAGCACGGATCTTAAAGCAAATCTGATAGCTCCTGGTCATGAGACAAAAGAAAACAAACTATAGTATATAAATTTATATATCATCACGGATCTTAAAGCAAATCTGATAGCTCCAGGGGTTCGAAGATAACACTTCCCCTCACATCTAAGCAGCGGAAGCTATGGTATGCACATATGAGAAAATCACATCTTGGGGTGTTGACTTGGGGTTTAGGGTAGAACGCAAGAGTTTCTTCTTGTGGCTAGAACATCAATGGGGGAAATTGGAAGTACCTGTGTGAATGATTTGATGTGATGATCTGTGATGATGTTGTTGGGTATATTGGGAATTGTGTACCTGATTTGGAGAAGCCCTTTCAACTCAATGATATACACAAATTTGTATTTGATGTATGTTGAGTTTACTTGTGCAATTTCTATGTTGAAAAGTAAAATAAACTAAGTACAAAAGTGTCAAGACACTAGACAAGTGTCAACACCTTTGTAAAAGCAGTGCTGAGACAAGGAATCAAGTTGTGTTCACACTCAGGACTAGTGTCGACACCCTTATTCAATTAGTGTCGAGACTGGACGCAATTTGTGTCGACACCCAAGACTTGGGTCGATATCGTTAGTCAATAAACCAGCTGTGTCGACACTCAGGACTAGTGTTGACACATTTTACAAATTATGTCGAGACTGGAAGCAAGCTGTGTCGACACCCAAGACTTGGGTCGACATTGTTAGTCAATAAACCAGCTATGTAGACACTCAGGACTAGTGTCGACACATTTTACAAATTATGTAGAGACTGGAAGCAAGCTGTGTCGACACCTAAGACTTGGGTCGACACTGTTAGTCAAGAAACCAGCTGTGTCGACACTCAAGACTAGTGTCGAAACATTTTACACAAGTTGTGTTGAGATAAAAAGCTAGCAGTGTCGACACACTCGATTGTTGTCGACATCCCTATAAGAGAAGTGTCGACACCCAGGACTGGTGTCGACAGAATCTAAGTATAGAAGTGTCAACACTCAGAACTGTGTCAACACCTTCATGCAGAAGCTCTCAAGACAGGAATTCTTCTAAGTCCAGAATTTGAAGCCTGAAGTTCTAACAACCGTTTGAACTGTCAGATGTCAGTGGATTAACTGGAGTAGACTATCACTCTTGCCAAAGCCTATATAAGGAGACCAACATAACAGAAACAAAAGAGCAATTATTCTTATTCTTCTCATCTAAGTTTGTCAGAACAATTCAATAAAATTCTAAAGGTGGACAGGAGGCAGATCGTGGATCAACTTCAATCTTCTCCAGCCAAGTTTAACCCTATCTTCTCCTTCAAGATGCTTTGAAAAAGCTAAGAAGGGTTGAACCTTTTTTCTTCACAACCAAGATTAAGGGAGAAGATTTCACATCAAGATCTGATTAAGAAGAAGTCACCAGTCTCTTTCTTCCTGGGTGGCACTTCAAAACTCAAAATTCTTTCTGTTATAATAATTTTGTAAGATCTATTAGTAGATCTGAGGTGTAGGAGATTGATTTTTCTGAGTTATAAGCCTAAATTATAAAGGCTTAGATAGGGCTATGAGCCTGAGGTAGGAGAAAGGGTTGTTTCTCTGAGTTGTAGGAACAGGAAAGTTTTGAGGTTGTGGGGCAAGGGTTTGCCTGAGGAGTAGAAGTGGAGGTGCACTCTGAGGTATGGTTCTTGAAGAGGAACCTGAGTTGTAGGATCTTGAGGATCTGAGGTAGTACATTATTTTGTCTGAGTTGTAAAAGCCAGCTTGGCTCTGAGGTGTAAGATCTGAGGAATTGAGGAAAAGTAAGGATGAGTTTGGTCGAATCTGGTTCATTGCTAGATAGGCAATGGGGGAAAGTGGATGTACCCATAAATTTGGAAACCACTATAAAACTAATGTGTGTTGTGTTGTGATTTGTCCTGTGATTGTTAAATTAGATATGTGATGTATTTAGTAGATCAACTGTGACCTTGAATACTGTGCCTGTGTTAATAAACACACTAAGAAATTTCTGTGACTTAAAGTAGCCAAGATTTAAATTGGACCTATTCACCCCCCCACTCTAGGTCACTCTCTATCATAAACAAATACTTTACAATTGGTATAAGAGGGAGGTTCACTGTGACGGCATAACAGCCTAGTGAGAGTCCTAAGGATTAACTGAGAACAAATCATGGCTCAAAGAGAAAACCATCTCATCAAACTCCCAGTCTGCTCTAAAGAAAACTTTGGGATTTGGAAGGAAATGGTTAGACTCTTCATGGAGGCTGCAGATCCAAGAATATACATCACCGTATTGGAAGGACCTTTCATACCTATGAAAGTATTAATTCTCGATGCCAACATAAGGACACCTAAAACCTACATGGAGATGGATAAGGATGAGATAATTCTGGACTCTATGGACAAGAGGGCTCAGAATATAATTGTCAGTACTATAAATGACTCCACATTCCAAGACTTGATTCATTGTTAAACATCCAAAGAAATATGAGAATCATTGATTGTATATATGGAAGGTATTGATGAGGTTATAGATGACATAAAATCTCTATTAAACCAGCAGTATGATGCCTTCAGATAAGACAAGAAAGACACAGTGACTGAGAGCTTTGAGAAATTTTTCAGAATAGTGAACAACTTGAGAACAAATGGCAGGAGCTTCACCAATTATGAACTCAATGATAAGTTCTTGAGGTCCCTGAATAAGGAATGAGACATCAAGATTTGTGATGTTAGAGAAATGGGCAACTTAGCCAACCCCCAGACTCTATTTGGCAAGCTGCTGTCTCATGAGCTACAATTGAATCTCAGGATGTCTGAAGAAGACTCAGCAACAGCACTCAACAGAGAAAAGTCTATGGACCTAAAGGCTGAGACATCCAGGAAAGTCAAGGAGAAATCTGCTCCCTCAGAAAGACAAGATGCAGTCTCAGAATGCACAAAATCTTTCTCATCAGGAGGGGACATGACTGAAGAAGAACTGTCACTCTTCTCAAGAAAATTCAAGAAGATGTTGAAGATAAGATGGTAGGGCAGTTGGAAGGGTCCAGCTGGAGAATATTCTCACAAGAAGACAAATCACTCAGAGAAACCCAGGAAAAAGAAATTTGGGGACAGGTATGGTTCTTCTCAGAATAAACACATTAAGACTAATCTTGTTTGCTATTACTGTAACAGGCAAGGACATGTCATTGTTGACTGCCCATTAAAAAGGAAGGAGAAAAAGTCTAAAAATTGGAAGACTGGACAACACAAGAAGTTTGACAAAAGCCTCTTTACCAAGAAGCAGTCCACTCTTTCAGACAGTGAGACAGATTCATCTGAATCAGAAGAGGAGACTATTTTGGGTTTAATGGCCATTAAGGAGGCCATCAATAGAAGAAGAACCACACTATCATCTAGTGATAGTGGAGACTGTACAGATCAAGGGTTGATGACCCTAGCAGAAGAAGAAGATCTGGATTGTTCAAATTCTGACAAGGTAAAACCTCTTACTACTAGTTTTGCCTCAGGCTCTAGATCAACATTAGAGAATGAATCATATTCACACTCTTCCAATAATAGTGAACATGGTTCAGATTCAAAAGCAGATTTCAACACACTCATCGACAGATATGGGCAGTTGTTGAAGGCTTTGATTACAAGCAAAGAGCTAGTTAAAAATAAGTCAAATAACTAGAGTCTTTGAGAGCAGTACCTTTTCAATTGGATAGGGCCAACATTAAGTTGGACCTTCAAAAAATGAAGCTCATAGACTTAACCAATAAAATAGATATTTAGGACTGGGACTATTGCAGAACAAACCAAGACTGTCAAGGACCTGGAAGCAAAGCTTCTTCAGGAAAGACAGCTCTTGAAACAGTTCTCAAGACCTAAGTCTGTGCTACCTATTATTGATATATTTTCTGCACCATTTAGAAGTGGTTTAGGATATATTGAGGATAATAAGATCAATAAGAAACCTGAGCCTAAGGATAAAGCCCCAATGGGTCCAGCTAAGCAACCAGCCAAGCATCTGACTTCTAACATATGCAAGGGATCATGTATTCTTGACACATGAGTTTTAAGTGCACCACCAGCAAGGTCAATAAAGAGCCTTGCTGGAAAGGACAAAAATCTAAAGGCTATAAGGCCCACAGACCACCACAAGGAGTGATCAATCCAAGGAGCCAAGAAATTATTGGATCTGGTCCCAGTGCACAACACTTAAACTTAAAAGGTAAGGGTTTCAATGCTGCACCTCTACCATGGAATCTGAATATCAACTCTAAGTTGCCCAGAAGTACAACTTCAAAGGTGCAGCCTAAGAGAAGATATAATAGATTTGAATGTTAGTGTTGTGAGAAGGATTGGACATTTTGCCCTAGATTGTTGGAACAATCCAACAACACCCTCATTTAAGTCACAGGCTCATCTATTCAAAAAGCTTGATGTGCTTCACACAGCTAAGTCTAACAGGAACTAAGACCCCAAAACTATTTGAGTGCCCAAGGTTAATTAATTCTGTGATTGCAGGTGGATCCAAGTACTACAGAAATGCCAATATGGTACTTGGACAGTGGCTATTCCAGGCACATGACTGGAACAAGAAGTCTGCTAAGGGACTATACTTCAGTAAAAGATGAAATAAAAGTAATCTTTGGAGGTTCAGAAAAAGGACTCACCAAGGAATATGGTAACATTTCTAATGGTCTAGTGATTATCACAAAAGTGCCTTACGTGGAAGGATTAAAGCACAATCTGATAAGCATAAGTCAGCTTTGTGATATAGGTTTTGAAATCATATTCCACAATGATAAGTGTCTGATAAGGAATGCAAGTGATAAAGAGATCATCTTGCCAAGCACTAGGAGTGGCAACATTTATTGTCTAAATTTTTTAAGTATAAATGAAGATTCTCCTGTATGCCTAGTAGGAAGTGAGAAAGACTCTTTGTGTGTGCAATGACACAAGATGCTAGCTCACTTAAATTATAGAGCTATGCGTAAGTTGTTTTTTCTGGACTTAGTTAGAAATGGACCCCAGCTAAAATGCTCCAAAGAAGACATGTGTTTAGCATGTCAAAGATGCAAACAGACAAAAGTCTCCTTTAAGGGCATTCCGTCCAAAGAAACTTAGAGGTGTATGTACTTACTTCATATGGACCTATTTGGTCTTATGCAAATTCTTAGTTTAGGTAGGAAGTTTTACACCTATGTGATTGTAGATGATCACTCTAGATTTGCTTGGGTATTCTTCCTAAGGAGAAAGTCTGAAACTCTAGACATTCTTGCTAATTTTATCAAACAAATTCAAAATGAAAAGGGATGTTCTGTGGTCAAGTTCAGAAGTGACCATGACACATAATTTCAATCTGAAAGAATGATAAATTTCTGTAAAGAACTAGGGATTCTTCAGGAATTCTCCTCTCCTAGAACTCCCCAGCAAAATGGGATTACTGAGAGGAAAAATAGAACTCTCATTGAGGATGTTAAAACTATGCTAAGTGACACATCTCTCCTAGAATATTTCTGGGCTGAGGCTATAAACACTGCTTGTTATGTTCAGAATAGGGCCTTGATCAACAAAACTCACAACAAGACTCCCTATGAACTAATGAAAGGCAGAAATCAAGTTTGTCCTATTTTAAGATTTTTGGAAGTAAGTGTTATGTCTTAGATAATGGGAAGACTTATCTAACTAAGTTTTCAAAAAAGTCCTATGAAAGTATTTTTGTAGGCTATAGTAATCATAGCAAGTCATATATGATCTACAACTTGAAACATCAAGTGGTAGAAGAATCAATTAATGTTATTTTTGATGAAACTTCAGTTTTGCATAATATACTATCTCACAATTCTAGTCTAAGAGATGTTGACTCTAAGATGGAAAAATTAAATATAGGAGATTCATCTTATATAGAATTAGAGGCTAGAAACAATGTTGTAGTTCCTATAGAAGACACAGTCACTGCCCGGGGGGGGGGAGGAAGAGATTCATCCTTTCTCTACCTGAAGAACTAGGTGATGGTAGGAACTGCTTGTAGCTGTTAGACACCTTAGAGATCATCCTATTGATCAAATGATAGGTGATGTCAGGCTAGGAGTGACCACTAGGAGTAGACATCATAATCAGGTTCTGTTCTCTAGCTTTCTCTCTCAGATGGAACCTAAGAAGTATGAAGAAGCCAATTCAGACCCCAACTAGATTATGGCAATGCATGAAGAGCTTAATCAATTTAAGAGATGAAGGTCTGAAGTCTAGTTCCTAGACCTAGAAATCACAATATCATAGGAACTAAGTGGATATATAGGAATAAATTAGATGAGAATGCAGTCATAGTTAAAAATAAGGCAAGACTTGTTGCTAATGGGTATAGATAAGAGGAAGGAATAGACTTTGACCAAACCTTTGAACCTGTAGCTAGGCTAAAAGCCATTAGATTGTTGTTAGCACATGCAACTTACAAAGGATATAAAGTCTACTAGATGGATGTTAAATCTGCATTCCTAAATGGTACTTTGAAGGAAGATGTCTATGTAGAACAACCACCAGGTTTTGTAAATCCTAAACTTAGCTCTCATGTCTTCAGATTACATAAAACATTGTATGGGTTAAAACATGCACCTAGAGCCTGGTATGAGACTCTGTCTATATTTCTCAAAGTGAACAAGTTCTCTAGGGGAAAATGGGTAAGACATTATTCCTAAGGGACATCAAAGGTTCAAGCATCCTAGTCCAGATTTATTTAGATGACATCATTTTTGGTTCTATTAATGAGATGCTTTGCAAAAAAATTTCCAAGCTTATACATGACAAGTTTGAAATGAGCAGCATGAGTGAGCTGAAGTTCTTCTTGGGATTCCAAGTTAGACAATCTAAAGATGGTATATCCATCTCTCAGTCTAAGTTCACAAAGGAGTTGATTAAGAAGTATGGTATGGAAAATTCTTCTACCATGAGAACCCCAATGGGTTCCTTAGTATCACTACACAAGGATGAATCTGAGAAACCAGTGGATGAATCCTTGTATAGAGGCATCATTGGATCACTCCTTTACTTGACAGCTAGTAGATCAGATATTATATTTTCAATATGTGTGTGTGCTAGGTATCAAGCATGCCCTAAAGAGTCTCATTATACAACTGCTAAAAGAATACTGAGATATCTAAAGGGCACACCCAAATCTTGGGCTTTGGTATCCTAGGAATGGTGATTTTGATCTAACTGGATACACAGATGCAGATTTAGCAGGATGTAAAGAGTATAGAAAGAGTACATCAGGAACTTGTCAATTTCTGGGGAGAAGACTCAACAGTTGGAGCAGCAAGAAGCAAATAAGTGTAGCTATTTCAACAGCTGAGTCTGAGTATATATCAACTGGGATTTGCTGTGCACAGTTATTATAGATTCAACATCAACTCCTGGACTACAGTGTATAACTAAGTAAATCTGTTATGTATTGTGATTCTACTAGTGTAATCTCAATTGCTAATAATCCTGTTTCTCATAGTAGAATCAAACACATAGAAATCAGATATCACTTTCTTATAGAACATGTTGAAAAAGGCAATATCTGTTTATATTATACTCAAACTGAAAATCAAATTGCTGACATATTCAAAAAACCCTTAGTTGAAAACAAGTTCAATTTCTTCAAGTTTGAACTAAGAATGTTAAATATAGAGTAAATCCTGTTGTTAGGGTACACAATAATTCAGGTTCATAATAACCATTTTCATTGGTACCTACCTAAATAAACAAATAAGACATTAAAAAGGTCAAATATCATTAGTTAGACAATTAAAAAATAAATTTGGCTAAGTCCATAAGGAAGTATCGAGACACCAGAGAATGTGTCAAGACATTTAAGAATGTGTCGAGACCCTAAGGTATGTGTCAAGAGACATTATACTTGTGTCGACACATCTCGACAGACTAGTTTTCCTGTGTCAACACTAGGTCATTTCCTAAAACTTGGAACAGACTAAATAGAGCGCGCCTTTTCGACTTCAGCGACATCTACTATAAATAGGGGGTAAAAGTAGAAGTCGACTACGCTTTCCTAAATTCTTGAGAGATTGATTCCTGAGTGTCGAGACCTAGAACTCCTTTAGTCGACACATCTCTTTCTAAATTTCTCCACTCTAATGGCTCCCAAGGCTGACGTTAAAATTTTCGTAGGATACAAACTTGTTCGTAATGGATTCCTCTCAGCGTCTGAAGAAATTAAAAAGGTAATATCCCAAATCACGGAAGCTGGATTGGAATTCCTGCTTTCAGAGACATCAAATATTTGGAAACGAGAAGTTCAATAATTCTTCTCCAATGCCCATCTGGATTCTAATGCTGAGAAGATTAAGTCTAAGGTAAATGTAACAAAGGTCAAGATCACCACCTGAAGGCTAGTTAAAGTATTTCACTTGTCAAAAATTGATCAAGAAGATTACCTGGAATATGGCAAGATTGCAGAGGCATTGGTGTGGTATGGATTGGCCCCAACCACAAAGATAGGAAGCATACTGGCAAGGAAAGGGATGAATACACAAGGTAAATTTCTGTCTGAAGTAATAGGGAAAGTGCTGCTCTGTAAAATAGGAGCACATGACAGAATTTCTACTTCAATGTTTAAAATGATGACAAGAGTTATATTCAAAGTCAAGACAAACTGGAGCAAGATTTTTTTTGACAAAATAGCAGAGTATTAAGAAGCCCAATATGGGAAGAATTATAAGTCTCTACCCAGTCCAAGTCATTCCTGACAGTCTTAATTTTAAGCTTGGATCAAAGATTAACCACATGAGAAGGATGGACTTGGAGATTTTAATAAGATTGGGCAGAGTTTTGACAAGGGAGACACCAGAACTTGAGAAGAAGACGGAAAAGAAGAAGAAAGTAGTAGTTGAGGAAGAAGATTCTTCAAGTAATTCTGAAGCACAAGATAGTTCCAGCTCAGATAAAAATGATGATGGAGAACAAGAGAATTCTCCAAGACCCTCTCCTGGATATTAGGGATCAGATGCAGGAGGAGACAGTACTTGAAAAGGAACACATTGAGGAGGAGAATTTCACTGTTCTTCTTGACCTAGAAAGTGAAATTGTTAATAACACTATGATGGAAGTTCTACAAGGACTGAATACAGTTGTGGGAGAAGCTAAGGATCTTGCACAAGATGTGCAGATTTCTGAGAAAGAGAATGAGAATACAGTTTCTAAGGAGACTGAGGAAGAAATCCCTATGAATAAGGAATCTGATATCCAGGGGAGTTGCAAGATATACTCCTAGAGAATCTTGTTTTTACTGTCTTAGCACAATAAGAGGATGAAACAAGGATGGGACTCAATCTTGATGAAGATAATGCAAGGTTGAGGGGGAGAAAGCAGATCTGACACCACACACTGAAGGTAGATCAAGAGCCCACATTTGAGGTTGTCAGTTCTTCAGAATCTGATGAGCAGGAAGCTACTCTGCTCAAGAGAAGAAAATTGGAAGAAATTAGGAAAAGGAGTAGGAGCTATAAGAAGACAGTTCAATCTAGAACAATCACCTGCTCCTCATGTAGATTTTAGCTCTTTATTAATTCAAATGAAAATCATGCTAGATGAGCAAAGGAAAGCCCTATAACTATATGTTGATGAAAGCAAAAAGGACTTGTAGTTCTAGCTTGGCTAAGAATATCAAATCTATTAGATTTGAAGTAAATCTACTGAAGACAGATGTGACAGATTTCTTTCAGATAGGTGCACATGCAGTAGTGTACCTTGATAAACAACAAGAGAAAACAAAGAAAACTGAAGACGATATAGCTGTAAAATAAGGCTATGTCATAGAAAATCAAACTAGAATGAATGAGAATATGATAGTGATGCATGATACTACATTGTTAAAGCTAGCAGAGCAAATTACATCTCTGGAAGCAAAGCTAAATTCTACCATCTACTGCTGTTGAAAATAAGATCTCAACTCATTCTGCCTCTATGGACCAAACTGTCAAGACTTCCTGCAAAGAAATAAATGATAATTTACTTAAGATGAAGAACCATCTAACTTCTGGGCTTCATCATGTTGTTGATCAAGTTAGGTTTCAAGAGAATGACTTGAGAGATCATGTAGAAAGAGAAGTCATAAAGGAGGAGAGAGTAATGATAAAAGCTACCTCTGAGCATGTTGTGTGGACCTCCAATAGCATCAAGGCTACTCTAGGACTTCCTCCTATTAATGATAATGATCAAACAGCTGAGTCTGCCTGCCAACCGGCTCAGTTGGAGCCTATTCAACATGCAGCAGGACAGACCATATACCCTCCTCCACCACAGTTTGAGGACATTAATAATGTAGTATAGGAAACGTACAATCCTCCACCACAAGTTCAAAATGTTGTATTTGAAGAGATGGAGATGACTAATACTGCCTTGCTCAAAGAGAGGGAAGCTATATTATCCAAGAAAATATTTAGGGAGCAGGCTGAGGGTTAGCCAGATTTTGAGCAGTGGAGTCCAAAGTCTAGAAATATTATACTCACTGCATGGCAAGCTGTTAATACTAATAGATTTGACAGGGGCAAATTGAAAGTATCTAGTTGTCTACCTAAATCACATAGAGGGAGGTGAATATGTGAGTTCTGCGTCTTTTGTAGAATAAAGAAATTGAGAGTGTAACATAAAGTAATCAAGCATACACCAGATGACATAGGGAGTTATAGTAGTTCCCCAACCTTGGGTACGCCCACTCTCTACCTCACCAATCTAGCACCATGCTAGCCTTGACTACTTCACTATATCTCAGATTGAAAACAATCCTACAACTCGGAAACTCGGAGATCAAACACTCCTACAAACTCGATCCCCCAAAACGGGATCTACACTCGAAAGAGAACTCTTCCTACAAACTCGGAGACAAAGCTCTTATAAAAGTTGAAATGATTTTTTACAACAACAATGAAAATTTCACTTCAGATCTGAAATCTCCAAAATTCTTCCCTCTAGAAAATTGAAATTCACGGTGAATGTGATGAGGAAGAAAACTTGACAAAAGCATGATTTGAAATCATTTGGATCTGACACAATCAAGTGAATGAATGGAGAATCTTGAATCTTGTGATCTGTCAAATATTTATTCTATTTGAATCGCTGAATAAGAGGAAGAAGCGTCAGAGAAGGACGACAATGGCGGCGTGTGGCTTTTCCCGATCTAGAACTTGCGGCGATTCAGATTACTATAATTACTAGGTTTAGAGAATCCATCGACAAAAATTTATATAGAACTTCTTCTAACGGTCTGAAATCATTAACGAATGATCCACGTGGACCAATCATGAAGAACATAGGTTAATTTGAAATCCCATTAGACGAAATTGAGTTTTAAGTTTTCTACAACCGCGTTCTTCGAAAGGAACAAAATTCTTCGAAAAGAACTAATTTTCTCGAAAATGGCACAGCCTTTTCGAAAAAACTTTACGTAGAATCCTTTGAACTCTGGAACTTATTTCCCGAAATGGATTTGATTTCTCGAAAAGAAGTATTTGACTTTTCGAAAACTAACTTCAACCTTTCGAAAACTGCAATGCTTTTTCGAGAACAACACTTGCCTTTTCGAAAACTTTTCATGACTTTTTCGAGAAAAAGAATTATAACTTATTTCACAGAATTTGTCGAGAAGTGTTTATATTTTTCGAGAAGAACATTACTTTCTCGAAAACTATACTTGGAATTTTCAAAAACTTCACTTCATTTTTCGAAGGAAGACTTAGAAAAATTTCTTGAGAGTTTTCTGAGAAGTCTTGATGTTTCTCGAGAATAGTTTTGCTTTCTCGAAAAACTTACTTAGACTTTTCGAAAAATCTTCTTCTTTTCAAAAAATGTACTTAGGAAATTTTTATGAATTTTTTTCTCTTCTTTGTTCAAAGATCAGCAACTCGTCCTTTCTTCCATTTCTTTAGTACTTGAAAATGAAGTGTATCCCAATAGAGAGGTTACACGTGAGCCAACACCATGGATCACATAATGAGGGATTACATTACATGGTCCTATGTTTAGTGACTCACTGTAAACTGACATTGGTCTACACTTATCAATAATGACCTGCAAACACTCAACTAGAAAATATCATCAAATACATAGTTAATTCATCTTAGTTCAAGGGTGACTTCATACAAATCTAGGTAATTGTGGATATAATACCCAACAATCTCCCCCTATTTGTATAAGTCAGAACCCTCTACACTAAGGTGAATTATATCAAGATAATTAAAAGAATTTACTAACAAACACAATAGTAATTGCAATGACAAAAGAGAAATTATATTTCATCAAAATTCAAAATTATATATATAAAGAGTATGTCCATAGAAGAGTCCAGGTCCACAACATTTCATAGCACTAAAAATCATGAATCACTTATGTTATTGCTGATGCTGTCTTTCCTTCTTTTCTTGTTGTCTTTTTAGGTAGCTGTAGGGCTTGGGGTAGTACTTAGGAGGTTGAGGAGCATCTGGATTGCTACAACCATGTACACTATCAAGAATTCTTCTTTTGGTCATAGAAGTTTCATATTCTTTCTATTCCTTAGTAGCTGTAGTAATCATCCCTATTTCCATTGAGTTACACAACCAACCTTAGAGTGTCTAAAATGAAAGAATTGGAGGTTGGGCTCCACACTTCAACAAATTCTTATTCTTTTCTTTTCACAGCTTCTTGACTTGGAATGGATCAGCTAGCAGAGACACCATCACCATATTTTCATTTCTTAAGCACTGGTATCTCTAGAGGAGTGTTTTGAGGCATCTATGGTTCAGACCAAACATGGGAGTACTGTGCAGGAGGAGCCTCATAAATTTCTAGTCTTGGATAGAATGTAGGTTGCTGTACAGTTGGATTTAGATGAGGAGGTGGAGCCGCATTTGGATCGACTTGAAAGTCGGGGAAGATCTGATTATGCATCCATACAGCAGTATCATAAGTGTGAAACTTTACAGCATGAATTTGTGTCTCTACATCTGTACTTATCTCTTTAAGTTTAGCATCCCATTGAGCCTTCATCTCTGCGCCAGATTTTGTTAGATATTCTTTTACTTTTTCCTCCCCCTTTCTGACTTCTATAGATAAAGTGCTTATGACATCTTCCTTGAATTTTCCAACTTCTTCACAAGTCTTGAAGTTGGGTTCTTGATCTTTCTTCTCCAGTTGGATTTGATTGTTTGCAAGAGTGACTGATTGATCCATGACTTCACCAATACTAGTGATAGTATTGTCTAAAGTATTGCCACCAATCTGGAACATGCATTTTAGTTCATCTGTGTTACATTGAATTTCTGCAAAGTATCTGCACATCTCTCTCTCTAGAGCAGATACTTTATCAGTAACCTCTTTGAGAGACTTATCAAAGTACTCTCTTTGCGTTGTAAGCATAGATTCTATTTTACCGTAGAGGGTATCATCAAGGATTACTGTAACTAGATGAGCTGTAGGAGGTAGAGCTGGAGCTGTCTAGATAGGAATTTCTTCAATTATAACTTGAAATTCTTCTTCTTTGGAAAGAAGTCATGACATCTCCTTCCTCTCCAAGAATAGTAGGCATATAAAAATCCAAATTTTCGAGAGGAGGTTCTGCTATTTTTGGGGTAATCTCCTCCTTATCAGAGAGCAATTCAACATTCTCCCCCTCAATATATTCCTAGGGCTGAGAATTTGCTGGAGTTTCTTTAGGTATTTCTTCAGGAGTCTTAGCAGGAGACTTTTTAGTAGACTGGAACATAGGTTCATCTGAATTTAGTTCTTCTATCATTTTGGCAATGTCAGCTTCAATAGAGGAGATTCTGGCATTCACTTGAGCATCCGTGAGATCTTCCTGATCAGAAGAAGAATCAATATTCATACCTGAGCCACCTCCATGCATAGAGGTGTTTTGCTCATCATCAAAGTGAGCTTGACCTTCTATTTCCCCCACCACAACATCATCAATAACTTGTTTTAGAACTTTGGCTGCAAGAGGATTTGACTGGGCTTCTGTCTCTGGAACCTCATCATGTAATTCTTCTTCTTGAGCTAAAGGAGCAGGCTCCCCCTCAGCAGCTGCACCAGATGTGCCAGCTGTATCAGTCGGAGGAGGAGATGGGATCATGTCCTCATCAACAATTATAATTTTGTGGGCTGGAGGAGCTTGGCCTGGCTTTGGGATTCTGATTTCCCATCTGCTTATGGAGGCGAGGGTGACTTTCTTCAGGTGGTGAACAGATACACCTTTAGACAAGTCGAAGATTACTGGGTGGAGTTGATGGAGATACAGAGTGATGATTCTTGCATAACTGGGAGTTGTTATGCTTTCCTTAATTTTATCAAAAATTATTTGTCCCTAGTGAAACTTCTTGCGACATATTACAGTAGTCATCATGTCGAAGAACTCTGAGGATATATATTGAAGAGAGTGAGTTTTGCAAAGTAGAACCTTGCCTAGAATGTCTGCAAGTAGCTTGCTTTCAACATTCATGCTCGGTCGTCGAATGGAGGTTATGGACTGGGAGAGACCACAGAAGGACATAACCCTAGAGTAGTCGAGTTCTTCCATGTAATCTTCCTCGTTAATTGCAGGCAGTTTCAAAAGCTCTGTTATAGAGAATGACTTGATCTTGATCTTTACATCTATGACTGAAGTCTTCAGTAACTTCCAACTTCGCTTGATCTTGGCATTACGGAAGAATTCTTCAATATCTGGAATGGAATACTTTGCAAGGTTTCTCTAGAATGAAGGTGAGGCCGGCGGCTTCAAGGAGGTGAATAATGTTGCGGAAATCGTCGGAAAGTTCGACGATGCCAGTGCGAACGAATTCACCGTCGAACCCTAACTTCATGGTAGGAACAATAGATCACAGAGAGTGAGAGATTCCTGACTTGTAGAAGAAGAACGAAGGATTTTTCGGGAAGAACGGCGGAACATAATCGAAATAGAATCATCGGCGGAAATGAAGCGTCGTTCTCCGGAAGCTCTTTTTCGAAATGTCGGGTGTTGGACTTTCTATGGACTTTCCTATATATATTAAATTAAGAATTTTGAAAATAAGGACAGGCGTACCTGGAAAGGCGGTTCGACTTCTTCAAAAATTTTGTTAAGGACATTTCAACATTTTTCGAAATTAGACATCATTTCTTGAAAAGAAAAAATGGGATTTTTCGAAAAGAATGAAGATTTTCTCGAGAAGTCCTAGAGTGTTTTGAAAAGACCAAGTGATTTTTCGAGAAGTCCGAGACATTTTTTGAGAAAGCCAGTAGTTTTTCAAAAAATACAAGTCCTTTTCGAGAAATCCAGAAGGCCTTTCGAGAAAACCATAGGGCTTTTCAATAAATCCAAGTTCTTTTCGAGAACACCAAGTTCTTTTCGAGAGACCTGATTTCCTTTTCGAGAAACATAAGTCCTTTTTCGAGAAATCCATTTCTTCTTTTCAAGAAGTCCATATGTGAACTTGAACTTTTTTGGATATTTGCTGAGTGAGAATTCCTTAGGCATTTTTTGAGTGGCTGATGCTGAATCTTCTCTTGACTTTGATTGAACTTTTCAGGACTCCATGTTGAGCATGCCAAGTTCTGTATTGAAGAAAGAAATCTTGCCCTCGTCTAGTGGATTCGTGAAAATATCTTCAATCTGCCTATCTATTGGAACGTACTGAAGGTTGATGTTCCCTTTCTCCACATGCTCTCGAATGAAGTGGTATCTCAATTCAATATGCTTCATCCGACTGTGAGAGACTGGAATGTTGGCGATTGCTATAGTGCTGGAAGAGTCACAAAATATAGGACTCTCCTGAAATTTCAAATTGTAATCTTCAAACTGATTCTTTATCTAGAGAAGTTGTGCGCAACAATTGCCTGCAGAAATGTATTTTGACTCAGCGATTGACATTGCAACACGATTCTGCTTCTTGCTACTCCAAGATATGAGCCTTCTTCTAAGGAATTGGAAAGTCCTGGAAGTGCTCTTTCTGTCATCTTTGCTACCTGCAAAATCTATATCTGAAAATCCAATTAGTTCTCTATCATTATTCCATGGGTACCATAAACCAAGATTTGGTGTTCCTTTAAGGTATCTCAAAATCCGCTTTGCAGCTGAGTAGTGAGATTCCTTAGAGTTCACCTGATATCTAGCACACACACATATTGAAAACATTATGTCAGTCTTGCTAGCAGTAAGATAGAACAAAGATCTAATTATACTTATGTACTTGGTTTCATCGAAAAGTTTCCCTTTCTCGTCCTTGTCCAGAGACATAGCTGAACCCATTGGAGTCCTCATAGAGGTTGCATTCTCCATTCTGAATTTCTTAAACAACTCCTTAATGAAATTCATCTGAGAGATGAAAATTCCATCTTCAGATTATTTCACCTAAAGTCCTAAGAAATACTTCAGCTCACCCATACTGCTCATTTCAAACTTCCCTTATATAAGTTTGGAAAATTTTTGGCAAAGGTTGTCGTCAGTAGAGCCAAAGATAATGTCGTCGATATAGATTTGCACTAGCAAAATCTTGCCTTTTACTTCCCTAAGAAATAATGTCTTATCTATCTTTCCCCTTGTGAACTTATTCTCAAGAAGAAAGCTATATAGTATTTCATACCAAGCTCGTGGAGCTTGTTTTAAAGCATATAGAGCTTTAAATAACAAATAAACATAGTCAGGGTTGTTTGGATCAACAAAACCTTAGGGTTGGTCCACATATACTTCTTCCTTTATATTACCATTGAGGAAAGCTGACTTCACATCCATTTGATAGACAATGAAGCCCATTAATGCAGCATATGCGAGGAACAACCTGATGGCTTCGAGTCTTGCTACTGGAGCATAGGTTCTGATCAAAGTCAATCCCTTCTTCCTGTTTATATCCTTTAGCTACGAGTCTGGCCTTGTTTTTGATGATGGTTCCATCTTCATCCATCTTGTTCATGTAGACTCACTTTGTTCCAATAACATTCTTGCCTTTGAGTCTTGGTACAAGCTTCCAGACTTGACAGCATTTGAACTGATTTAGTTCTTCTTCCATTGCAACAATCCAAGATGCATCTTGGTTTTCTTCTTCAAATTTCTTTGGTTCAACCTGTTAGAGGAAACTCAAATGCAAATTTTCATTAGTAGTACCTCTTCGAGTTCTTACACCATCATGAGAATCTCCTATGATTTGATCAACCGAGTGATCCCTCAAGTGTCTGAGCTCTAGAGTCCTTGCATCGAGAGCTTCCACTATTTCTGGAGTTACTTCTTCCACTTGGATAACTTCTTCATCTTGGTGATCATCTTCTCCAATGAGGTTGGAGGAGTGATCTTGATGAATTTTTGAGCACTTTCTTCTACTGTCTCATCCAAGCTTAACTCTTTCAGCCTTGAACCTGCATCTTCAACAAAAACACTGGAAGAGCTGCTATGTAACAGGCTCATCTCATTAAATACAACATTAATTGACTCTTCTACCACCAGAGTTTTCTTAATAAAAAATTCTATAAGACTTACTATTACAACTATAACCTATAAAAATACCTTCACAACATTTTTCTCCAAACTTTGTACGATGATATTTCCCAATATTAAGTACATAACATTTGAAGCCAAAGATCCTGAAGTAGGACACAGTAGGTCTTCTGCCTTTCAGTAGCTCATAGAGAGTCTTACGATGATTCTTGTTGATCAGCGCTCTTTTTTGCACGTGATAAGCTGTATTGACGACCTTAGCCCAGAAGTACTCTGGTAGAGAGGAGTCAGTTAGCATTATAGTATATGCTTCAATGAGTGTTCTGTTCCTTCTCTCTGAAAATCCATTTTGTTGTGGAGTACGCGGGGAGGAAAACTCATGAAAGATACCTAGACTTCCACAGAATTCTGTCATGACACCAAGATTCGAATTCTGTTTCGTGGTCACTTCTGATTCTGACCACTAAGCAGTTTAATTCGTTTTGGATTTGCCTGACAAAATATGTGAACACATCAAATGTATCTGATCTTCGTTTCAGAAAGAACACCCATGTAAAACGTGAGTGATTATCAATAATTACCAGCGTATATGACTTACCTCCTAAGCTACGAACTTTCATTAGACCGAATAAGTCCATGTGTAGTAAATACAAACACCTTGTGGAATCTTTATCAGCAATGCCCTTAAAGGTAGCCCTTGTCTGCTTGCCCATCTGGTATGCATGACATGGACTCTCTTTAATGCACTTAATAGTCAGTGCGTCACGTACTAGGTCTTGAGAAAATAGAATATTAATGGTTTTGAAATTTATATGTGCTAGTCTCTTGTGCCATTGATCACAAAAAGATGCACTATCTTTTGCAACAAAATATACTGGGGTAGAAGTATCTAAATATAAAATATTAAGACAAAATATATTTCTACTCTAGTGCCTGTTAGTATCGTCTCCATAGTAGAGGCCGATTTTATCAGGTACTGATCCTTAAAAAAGGTAATAACAAAGTCTTTATCACATAATTGACTTATGCTGATCAGATTATGTTCTAATCCTTTCACATAAGCCACATCGGTGAATGAGACTATACTGTTAGAAATTGTACCGTAGCCTTTTTTAATTCCCCGGTCAGAGCCACCAAAGATAACCTTTGGACCATCATTAACTGGAGTATAATTTTGAAGTAGGCTTCTTGTCTAGGTCATATGCCGAGAGCAATCACTGTCCAAATACCAGATAGGCATTTTGTTAGCCTTTAGACATACCTACGATAGTAGATCATTTTGCCTTAGGAACCCAATAAGATTTGGGTCCTAGGTTCCTTGTTAGCATACTCCCCCTTGGTGTGTTAATACTACGAGTGGTCTGCCTCGTATGGTTAACTTTAGGAGTTTCAAAATTTCTAGGATTAAAGTAGCAATCCACATCAAAGTGACCAACTTTGCCGCAGCGCCATCAGTCAAACCTGTTGTATCTTTTCCAAGTCTCCTGCTTTGACTTTTTGAATGTGTGGTCTAGCAGGAGTGGCTGACTTAGAGGTAGAACCCTTATGATAATGGTGCTCACAAGGTTTATGCACCTCCTTTTCCTTATGTATAACGGGCTTGGCTTTAGGTGCCTTCTTGTTGTTGTGACCATGAACATATGGGTCATAACTCTTCATTTGAATTTCTTCGTAAGGTGCCTTAAACACACTTTCACCATAGTTCCAGGGACAGGTCCATCCTTGGTACCGTGACTTAGGCTCTACATAAGTAGGCCTGGTAAAATGACCATAAGATAACTGAAATTTTACTCGTTTGTTGGGAAGATTACCTTCTTAAACGTAGTTTGATCTAGAGGGGCTTTCCCTTTCTCTTTGGCTAAAGCTTTCTTAGCAGCCTTATTTTTCCTTTGAGCCTTGTTCCTCCTAGAGGATTTACAAAGAGTAGCCCCATGACCTAAGCCATCTCCTTTAGCCTGAGCAGAGAATTCAGCGACAAGTGGAAGGATTGTCTTGGGCTTGGAGAAACTTTCAACAAGTTTCTTTTTAGCGACAAGTTGTTCTTCCAACTTCTCGATGATTTTCTCTTTCAGGTTGAGGTGCTTGAGTGCATTATTGTATTCTTCGACTGCGGTGTCGAATTCCTTTCTGAGTGAGTCCATTCTTGCGACTTCCTCCCTCAGAGTGATCTCCTTAGCCTTAAGGGATTTGATTTCCTTGGCCTGAGTTTTTACAACTTTTCTGCACCAGTCATAGACCTTGATCAGCTCTTTATACTGACCCATGGGTTATGTTTCATCATCAGAGGAATAGTCCTCATGATCATCGTTAGGAGCATCAGACTCTGACAGAATAGTGTGAGAATTTACCTCCCCATGAAATTGGGGGACAGCTTCTTCTCCGTCGGAGTGAGCCATGAGCCCGAAGTAGGCTTCTTCATCATCACTTGACTCGGATGAGTCAGTGTCACTAAAGGTCTTCTGCTTCTTTGCCATGAAGCTCTTCTCCTTCTTTTTGCTATGGGAGTACTTGTGCTCTTCTCTTCTTTCACCCTCCTTTTTCTTGTGAGGGCAGTCGACAATCACGTGAACTGACTTATTACAATAGTATCACACAATGTCAGTGGAATAATGTTTTATTCTATTTCGATTTATACCTGTCGGTTGTATGCCTTTTCTTTTGATGATCACCAGCGTGACGTGATCTTCTGTAAGAGGAGTCATTGCCTCTCATCTGTTTCTTCTTACTGAGAAACTTCTTGAACAGCCTGGAGAGAAGGGAGAACTCTCCATCAGTTAATTCTGAGTCCGAGGAGCTTGGCTCTGAGTCTTATTCCTCACTTTCTTCATGAGTGGGAGCAGGAGATGCAGCTTTAGCCTTTCTTGAGCTATCTGCCTTTAGTGCAATAGACTTCTCTTTTGATGAAGATCTGCTGCCCTCTTCTTCAGCTTTTCTTATGTTGATTTGAAGCTCGTAGGACATAAGCTTTCCAAAGAGGTTCTGGGTGTCAGTTTTAGCCAGTCTCCCGAACTCCTTGATCACATAAATTTTATTGTCCCATTCCTTAGTCAAGGATCTAAGGAGCTTGTCGTTTTGTTCACCATTTGTGAATTTCCGGCCATAGTTTTTTAGGCCGTTGATGATCTTGAAGAAATTCTCATAAGTGTCAGCTATTATTTCCTTGGGGTCTTGCTTGAAGGCCTCATACTTCTAGTTCAGAAGGGATCTTCTATCATCCCTTATTTCTTCTGTCCCTTCCATCAGGATGATCAGTGACTGCCATATTTCCTTTGCAGATTGGCAGCGAATAATGTTCTACAACATTGAATCATTGACTGCACTTGCGATGATATTTTTAGCTTTCTTGTCCAGAGAGACAAGGGCAATCTCATCTTTGTCAACGATCTATCAGTTTCTTTGGTACCTTTTTGGTTGGATAAATAGTGGAGGCTATCATCGGAACATGAGGGCCTTCTTCCACTATCATGAATATTCGGGGATCAACAGCTTCCATGAAGAATTTGACTGTTTCTTTCTACATGGGAAAGTTAGCCTTTGTGCACATCGGAAGCTTTGTGGAGTCCTTAGATCTATCAATGCTTTGTAATCTCCACGAGAACTAGAAGTAGATCTGTTCAAGGTGTGAACCATTTTATGAACAACTTCCCTCTGATATCAATTGAAAGTATCTAGTTGTCTACCTAAAGCACCTAGAGGGGGGTGAATTTGTGAGTTCCATGTCTTTTGCGGAATAAAAAAATAAGATAGTAACACAGAGCAATCAAGCATATACAAGGCGATACAAGGAGTTATAGTGGTTCCCCAACCTTGGGTACGTCCACTCTCTACCTCACCAATCTAGCACTACGCTAGCCTTGGCTACTTCACTATATCTCAGATTGAAAACAATCCTACAAATCCGAGCAACGCTCCTACAACTCGGAGATCAAACACGCCTACAAACTCGATCCCCCCAAAACGGGATCTACACTCGGAAGAGAACTCTTCCTACAAACTCGGAGACAAAGCTTCCTACAAAAGTTGAAATGATTTTTTACAATAATAATGAAAATTTCACTTCAGATCTGAAATATCCAAAATTCTTCCCTCTAGAAAATTGAAATTCACGATGAATGTGATGAGGAAGAAAACTTGAGAGAAGCACGACCTGAAATCCTTTGGATTCGAAACGATCAAGTGAATGAATGGAGAATCTTGAATCTTGTGATCTGTCGAATCTTTCTTCTGTTTGAATCGCTGGATCGAGGAAGAAGCGTCAGAGAAGAACGACGATGGCCGCGTGCGGCTTTTCCGATCTAGAACTTGCGGTGATTCAGATTACTGTAATTACTAGGTTTAGAGGATCCATCGACAAGACTTTATATAGAACTTCTTCTAACGGCCTGTAATCATTAAGGAATGATCCATGAGGACCAATTGAAGAACTTAGGTAAATTTGAAATCCTGTTAGACGAAATTGAGTTTTAAGTTTTCTGCAACTGCGTTTTTCGAAAGGAACAAAATTCTTCGAAAAGAACTTTTTTTCTCGAAAAATGGCACAACCTTTTCGAAAAAAACTTTACGCAAAATCCTTTGAACTCTGGAACTTATTTCTCGAAATAGATTTGATTTCTCGAAAAGAAGTATTTGACTTTTCAAAAACTAACTTCAACCTTTCGAAAACTACAATGCTTTTTCGAGAACAACACTTGCCTTTTCGAAAACTTTTCATGGCTTTTTCAAGAAAAAGAATTATAACTTATTTCACAGAATTTTTCGAGAAGTGTTTATGTTTTTCGAGAAGAACAATACTTTCTCGAAAACTATACTTGGACTTTTTGAAAACTTCACTTCATTTTTTGAAAGGAAGACTTAGAAAAATTTCTTGAGATTTTTCCGAGAAGTCTTGATGTTTCTCGAGAGCAGTTTTGCTTTCTCAAAAAACTTACTTAGACTTTTCGAAAAAATCTTCTTCTTTTTGAAAAATGTACTTAAGAAATTTTTAAGAAAAATTTCTTTTCTTCTTTGTTCAAAGATCAACAACTCTTCCTTTCTTCCATTTTTTTAGTACTTGAAAATGAAGTGTATCCCAATAGAGAGGTTACATGTGAGCCAACACCATGAATCACACAATGAGGAGATTACATTGCATGGTACCGTGTTTAGTGACTCACTGTAAACTGATATTGGTCTACACTTAGCAATAATGACCTGCAAGCACTCAACTAGAAAATAGCATCAAATACATAGTTAATTCATCTTAGTTCATGGGTGACTTCACACAAATCTAGGTTATTGTGGATACAATATCCAACACAAATAATTTTCAGAACAAGAATGGGAGAAGCATACTAAACAGCAGGAAGTCATCTATAAGTTTAAAAGAGAACTGAAGGCATGGAAGATCCTAGCAAATTCTATAGAGCCCAACAAATACTTCCCCAAGCCATATCACTATTTTGAAAGGCAGAGGCTTAAGGAGGAAAAGATCTCTAAAGCCAAGAATGACAAAGGCAAAAAGATAGCTGATGATGAAGTGCCTGAAGTTAATGCCAAGATACAATCAGGAAAAGACATTGTCATTAAAGAGTAAGATCTTTCCTAGAATATTTTTGAACATTTGTAATTTTGTTTTTTAAGAACTTTGTAACAAACTGAAAAGTGAAAACTGATAACAAATTGGAATGAAAAGTCTGTTTGAACTTGGTTATATTTGTGTGTTCATTCCTATGTTCTTTATATTCTTGTTCAGTAATTTAATATATATCTTTATCATCATATTTTGGTACCAATGGTGTATATCATTGAATTGGGGTTATTACTTCTCAAAATAGGGGGAGATTGTTGAGTACATTGGGAATTATGTACCTGATTTGGAGAAGCTCTTTCAACTCAATGATATACACAAATTTGTATTTGATGTATGTTGAGTTTACTTATGCAGTTTCTATGTTGAAGAAAAAAATAAACTAAGTACAAAAGTGTTGAGACACTAGATAAGTGTCGACACCTTTGTAAAAGCAGCGCTGAGATAAGGAATCAAGTTGTGTCGATACTCAGGACTAGTATCAACAGCCTTATTCAAGCAGTGTCGAGATTGGAAGCAAGCTATGTCGACACCTAGGACTTGGGTCAATATCGTTAGTCAAGAAACCATCTGTGCCGGCACTCAGGGCTAGTGTCGACACAATTTACAAATTATGTCGAGGACTGGAAGCAAGCTGTGTCGATACCTAGGACTTGGGTAGACATCGTAAGTCAAGAAACCAGCTGTGTTGACACTCAGGACTAGTGTCGACACATTTTACAAATTATGTCGAGACTAGAAGCAAGCTGTGTCGACACCCAGGACTTAGGTCGACATCGTTAGTCAAGAAACTAGCTATGTCGACACTCAGGACTAGTGTCGACACATTTTACATAAGTTGTGTTGACAAATAAGAAGCTTGAGCAGTGTCGACACACTCGATTGTTGTCGACATCCTTATAAGAGAAGTGTCGACACCTAGGACTGGTGTCGACATAATCTAAGTACAGAAGTGTCAACATTCAGAACTATGTCAACACCTTCATGTTAGAAGCTCTCAAGACAAGAATTCTTCTAAGTCCAGAATTCAAAGCCTGAAGTTCTGACAATCGTCAGAACTGTCAGATGTCAGTGGATTAACTATAGCAACTGGTCACTCTTTCCAAAGCCTATATAAGGAGACCAACACAACAAAAACAGAAGAGTGATTATTCTTATTCTTCTCATCTAAGTATCCGTCAGAATATTTCAATAGAATTCTGAAAGTTGAGAGGAGGCAGATCGTGGATCAACTTCAATCTTCTCTAGCCAAGTTCAACCCTACCTTCTCATTCAAGAAGCTTTGAAAAAGCTAGGAAGGGTTGAACCTTTTTTCTTCACAGCCAAGATTAAGGGAGAAGATTTCACATCAAGATTTGACCAAGAAGAAGTCACCAATCTCTTTCTTCCTGGGTGACACTTCAAAACTCAAAATTCTTTCTATTATAGTAATTTTGTAAGATCTATTAGTAGATCTGAGGTGTAAGAAATTGATTTCTCTGAGTTGTAAGCCTAAATTATAAAAGTTGAGGTAGGGATGTAAGCCTGAGGTAGGAGAAGGGGCTATTTCTCTGAGTTATAGGAACTGGAAAATTCTGAGGTTGTAGGGAAAGGGTTCTCCTGAGGAGTAAAAGTGGAGGTGCACTCTGAGGTAGGGTTCTTGAAGAGAAACCTGAGTTGTAGGATCTTGAGGATCTGAGGTAGGACATTGTTTTGTCTGAGTTGTAGGAGCCAGCTGGGCTCTGAGGTATAAGATCTTAGGATCTGAGGAAAACTAGGGAGGAGTTTGGCCGAATCTTGTTCATTGTTAGATAGGCAAAGAGGGAAAGTGGATGTACCCATATAAATTAGGGAACCACTATAAAAATACTCTGTGCTGTGTTGTGATATGTGTTGTGATTATTAAATTAGATATGTGATGTATTTAGTAGATCAACTGTGTTCTTGAATACTGTGGCTGTGTTAATAAACACACTAAGAAATTTTTGTGACTTAAAGTAGCCAAGATTTAAATTGGGCCTATTCACCGCCCTCTAGGTCACTCACTATCCTAAACAAACACTTTACAGATGTTCTAAAATCATACACGTTATAGGGTGCTTTGGGTAAAACCCAAGTTTGCAAACATGCTACATTATAAACCCCTTTATTTAAAATGCTCAACATAAAAACGTGTTTGATGTATAAGAAACCTGTTGCTTTCTATATTTAATCATGTGTATTTACATATGCATACGAATTGCTGACCTATAGAGTGATGGAGTGCCCTGGGATACGCTGGGGACGACCATGAAAAGATGTGTTGGTTACACAGTTGATGTCAGCTTTTGCTAACCCACATTACAACAAATTCTTACAGGGCAAGGATAGCAAGCTGGAGTGAACTCACTGGCAAAAAAGGCCTAAAGCCTCATGAAGTGTACCCCCTTCTTTTAGTTCCTTTATGTTTGAATATTATGTTTCATTCTTTATAATCCGGCTTGCACACTGAGGTAGCCTATGAGTGTTATGGCAAATTGATTTGTTTAGTGTTAATGTGGTTTTGGACGTTTGGATGTGTAAGTCCTTAAGGCCCTTTCAGACTCCTATTTTAGCTGTTGATAACTTCTAGTTTGGTTGATGTGTTTTCAATGTCATGCTTTCGTGAGTTTTGAGATGGGTAGTACTTTTATATCACTTTATAATGCTAAAGTTGTGGCGATTATATGTTGTGGGGCCCCAGCCAGACCCATATTATATGGTCATTACAGAGGAGGTGTTACAATTTGGTATCGGAGCTATGTTAGTCTCCAAGGTGAGGTTTAGTGGTCGATTTAATGTAATCGGATCGCGTAAAGAAGTTTTCCACATAGGAGTATTGCGGGACCGTGAGTGTCCTAGTGTTCGAGTTTTGCATGTAGAGTTTGATTCTTTGTTTACCTTGCTTTGCTAAGGGTGCAAGCAATGATGCGGGGACGTCGAGGCCGCGAGAGGGGCCTTCGACAAGCAGTACTACTGATCTTTAGGTCCTATGGGCATGGGTGTATTCCTGGCCGATTTCTATCGCATGCTATCAGAGGCAATATTAATAGCCTAAGATGCAGTAGCAGTACAGGTTGTGACCCATGTTGCTTAGGTAACGACTCCCGTTACCCGGGATACGATACCGGTCATACCGAGCAGTGGAGACAGGCAGGCAGAGCCGTTGATTGAGAGAGTTGTCATTGGGCAAGGAGACTGGCAGATGAAGTATTTTTTGAGTTTCCATCATCCAACGTTCAAGGGAGTCGACACACAGACTGATGCCGAGGACTGGTTTGGCAAGGATTCAGGAACTCTTGAGAGCGGACAGAGATGCTAGAGGATAAACAGTCCCAATTCGCGACCTTCATGTTAGAAGGTGACACAAAGCTGTGGTGGGTGAACCATAGCGGTTGCCAGCTTCTGGGATGCACACCGTCTATGGTTGAGTTTGCTAGTGCCTTCTTAAAGAAGTATATTCCATTTGTAGACAAGGTTATCCCTTAAGAGGCAGTTTCTGCACTTGGTTCTGCGAGACAAAATTATGGATGAGTATGTGCAGGAGTTTACTCATCTGGGTCATTATGCGGGATTGACCATGACTGATGATGAGGAGAGGGATAAACTCTTCTATCATGGGTTGAGAGATAATTTATGACAACCACTCATAGCTCTAAAGAATGCGGGCTTCAGTGAGTTTGTTGAAGGCGCTAGGACGTTGGAAAGCCGATATGGAGCAAACCCAATGTCGTAATTGTCATGCAGTGAAGCAGGGAGAAGGAAATCCTTCTCAGTCCCAGTGGAAGTCAGAAGGGAATAGGTGGAGAAAGAAGCCACATCCTTTCAATTCATGAAGAGTGGTACTAAGTTGGGAGAGTCTCGTTTCAAAGGACAACCAACGTGCTACAAGTGTGTTAAGTCAGGCCACATAGCTTTAGTATTATACCAAAGATGGTGACCCTGAGGAGTGAGAAAAAGGAAGAAGTCAAGTTTGAGGGACTTAGTGGAGTGGCCTGCTCCCTGATTTCGATCATGCAATTAGTGTGGGCAATAAACTAGGGAGGGGTAGTATTCGTAACTTTGCTGGAGGTTCAATTTTTGAAGTTGTCAATTAGAGAAGTGCCGGTGGTGGCAGAGTTCGAGGATGTGTTTCATGAGGAGCTTCTAGGGGCACTTACTTAACGGGAGTTCGATTTCACGATTGATTTGGTGTAGGAGCAATGTCGGTGTCGCGTCCCCCTTTTAGGATGACACTAAAGGGGCTAGTCGAGCTTAAAGTACAACTGTAGGAGATGTTGGAGCAGGGATATGTTAGGCCCAGCTCTTCATCATGGAGCGCGCCGGTGTTGTTTGTAAAGAAGAAATATATCAGTATGCGGTTATTCATAGACTACCATGAGCTGAATAAGCTGACCATCAAGAATAAGTATTCGATTTCACGGATAGATGACTTGTTCGACCAGTTGGTATGATCAGTGGTGTACTCCAAGTTGGACTTGAAGTCGGGATATTACTAGTTGCGGATTTGTGATGATGCCTTACCCAAGACAGCGTTTGGCATGAGGTATGGCCACTTCGAGTTCTCGGTGATGTCATTCGGTTTGATGAACGCACCATCGGTGTTGTTGGGTATTGTTTCCACAATATCCCTGATTTGAAGAAGTCCCCTTGAACTAAGATGAATTGAGTTTGTATTTGACTATGCTTTTTAGTTATGTACTTGCAGGATTTAATTGCCAAGTACACACCAATGTCAGATTACAATGGGCCATCAAACATAGGACTATGCAATGTAATCTCTCATTGTATAGTACATGGTGTTGACTAATGTGTATTCTCTCTGTTGGGGTGTATTTTATTTTCAAGTTGCATAGGAGTCAAGGAAAAGAATGGTTGCTGAGTTCAGGAAAATTCAGAAAATTTCCTAAGTCAAATTCATCGAGTATAAAGTGAATTCATGTGTCATTAGTCGAGACATCACGTGAACAGTTGTGGAATTTGTCGAGTTTACTCAGGAAATTTCTGATGGTTTCTTAAAACTACTTCAAGAATAAGCTAAGTAAAATTCGCCGAGTATTCACGTGAAGTCTCGTATCATTCGTCAAAATATCACGTGAACACTCATGGAATTCATCGACTATTCTCGAGAAGTCTAGTGACTGTTAACAGAAGATTTTTCTCTGATCTTGTTGGGTACATTGGAAAATGTGTACCTGATTTGGAGAAGCCTCACTTAGCTCAATGATATACATCAAAGGTGTATTTGATGTTATTTTGAGTTTATATGTGCAGGTTAAGTATTGGCTAAAATGCAGGAAAAAATGTCTAAGTCCATGTGTCGACACCAGAGGAAGCTGTGTTGACACTTCAGCAAGTTTGTTTCGACACTTGGAAAAGGCTGTGTCGACATACAGAAGTATAGTCGACATCAACTATGTCGACACCGAGAGGCAATGTCGACACACAAAAGTATTAGTCGACATCAACTGTGTCGACACCAGGAGGCTGTGTCGACACACAAAATTCTTAGTCTACATCAATTGTGTCAACACACAGGACTTGTGTCGACACACAACAGAGTTTCAACATAGTTGATTGCTGTGGAGTAAAGAAGTGTTTGTGTCGACACAAATACTCTATGTCGACACATTCTCAAGATGCAGTGTCAAGAAGCAGTGTCGACATCAAGGCAGCTATGTCGACTCCACCAAAGTCTGTGTCGACACTTAAGTCACATGTGTCGACACATATTGACAGTTTGTCTCGACACATAATGACAGTCAATCTCGACGCTTTGCTGACAGAGTCAAAGGTTCAAGAACTGACTGGGGACTTGACACCTGTGCATTACAACAACTTTAATGAAGCTGTCAGACTTGTCAGAAGTTAGTTAGAAACCAGATCAGCCGGTTACCATGGATGAAGTCTATATATATAGATGGATTCAGAAGAAGAAAAAGAGTAATAACAGAATAACATACACAACTAACACAACTATTGAGAGATTGATCGTTGATCAAGAAAGTGCAAGGCACACAGAAGAAGATCTTCATGAGAAGATCTAAGAAGACATACTGAAGTGTTTATCCACTCAGATTGTTTCTAAGGTGAATTCATTCAGAATTCAGAAGGAACTTCAGAAGATTTGGGGAGAGAGAGCTCCAGCTGTTTTGAGGTCAAGAAGGAGACAATCACAAGTCTCTTAAGAAGTAGATCCTGAACTAATCTACTAAGTAGATTCAGATCCATATCTGGAATCCAAGAAGGAAGCTGCCAGTCAGTCAACTTCAAAGGAGATCAACCCTACTAAGTTCAGATTCAAGAAGCTTTGAAGAAAGCTAAGAACAGGTTATTTCAGTCATCAGTCTCATCAAGAAGCTGATCAAGAATTCTCTTATCTTTTCTCTCTCAACAAGGGTAAGAGTCCATGAAATTACTTATCAAATTCTAAAGGATCTTTTCAAAGATCTGAGTTGTAAGCCTGTGTTATAAAGGCTGAGTGTAGGATATTTAGATCTCTGAGTGGTAAGGCTGTTTGAGCCTGAGTGTAGGAGAATTGGTTCTCTGAGTTGTAGGCCTTGTGGCAAGGCTGAGGTAGGGCTTGTTAGCCTGAGTTGTAGGAACCTTATAGGGTTCTGAGTTGTAGGAACCTTTCAGGGTTCTGAGCTGTAAGATCTGTGGATCTGAGAAGAAGGAAGAAGTTAGGCCGAATCTAGCACACTGCTAGATAGGTGAAGGGGGAAAGTGGATGTACCCAGACCTTGGGGAATTACTATAAACCTATGTGCAATCTGTGATGCTTGTGTTATTTTAGATTCTGTGATTGTATATGATGTGGTAGCTGTAGAGATTTGAGATTTATATTAAAGAACTGAAGCTATATTCTGCCTTAGTTTAAAACAAGGAAAAGAACCTATTCACCCCCCTCTAGGTGTTTAGGTTATCTTGAAGTTAAATCTATCAAGTGGTATCAGAGGGAGGTTACTCAAAGAAGGACTTAACAGTCTGAGTTAGATCCCTAAGGCAGAATCAAGAATCAAGAAAATGGGTTCTGGAGAAAATCACAAGGAACTAGGTTTCTATGAAACTACCCATCTGCGGTAAGGAGATATTTGGTATATGGAAAGAAAGAGTCATGTTGTTTATGGAGGCTTCTGACCCAAGGATCTATATTACAGTAAAAGAAGGTCCTTATATTCCAATGAATGTGTCTGTTCTAGATGCAAATCAAAGAACTCCTAAAGATTTTTCTGAGATGACTAAGGATGAGATCATCCTGGCAACTATGGATAAAAGAGCCCAGAATATCATAGTAAGTGCCATAGATGATTCAACCTTTCAGAATTTGATTCACTGCAAGACCTCCAAGGAAATGTGGGACACCTTGATAGTCTACATGGAGGGTTCTGAAGAAGTTCGACAAGATAGAAAGTCTATGCTAAATCAGGAGTATGAAAGCTTCAGACAAGGGAAGTCAGATAGCATATCTGAGTGCTATAAGAAGTTCTATAGAATTGTAAATGAACTGATGTCTTATGGAAGGGTCTTCAGTACATATGAACTGAATGATAAATTCCTAAGATCCTTGACAAAGGATTGGGACACCAAGATTTGTGCCATTAGGGAAGTGGCCAAACTTACAGATATTTCTCCTCCAACTTTATTTGGAAAGTTGCTGTCTTATGAAATGCAACTAATGACTAGAAAAGAGGAGGAAAGAAATGCTAAAGGGGAGCATAAAGAAAAGTCTGTGGCCTTCAAGGTTGAAGCCACTAGAAAGAATAGGAGGATGTCTCCATCACCTCCTAGGGAAGTTGCTGAAATTACCTCAGATAATTCAGACAACCAAAATTCAGATAGCAGTGATTCAGATGCAGATTTTGCTGCCTTTACAAGGCAGTTTCAGAGATTCTTGAAGAAGAAGCAGTGGAAATCTAGGCCCTCAACATCACAGCCAGTTGATGACTATTATCAAAAGAGAAAGTCATCAAGGAAGGACATGAGCATGTCTAAGCCTAGCAAATCTACAACATCAAAGATTGTTTGCTACTGCTATAATAAGCTTGGACATGTTGTGGCTGAATGTCCAAATAAAATAAAGGAGTCTGCTGATAAAAGGAAGACTCAACAAAAGAGCAAGAAGGAGAAATCCTTTGTTGCTAAGAAGGAGAAAAGCTTGACAGACCAATCAATTTCAGAGTCTGAATCTGAAGCTGAGGCATATATTGGTCTTTATGCAGCTGATGAAGAAGATAAGTTTATGCAATTGCTGAACTCCATCTATGAACAAGAAGACCATCAGTGTATGGGTTTGATGGTTGTATAAGAAGAAGACAAATGCCATGATCAGCCTTATCCTAATAAGGTATAATGTTTGTCTAGAAATTCAGATTGTAGTACTGGCACAGAGTCAGCTACATCTGCATCAAGTGATGTGGATGGATCTGAGTCTGAAGGTGATATTCATCAGCTGATAGATGAATATAGGGACTTGTTGCAAGCACTAAAGAAAAGCAAGAACCTAGCCAAAACTCAGGCTAAGGAAATTGCAGATCTTAAGGTGGATGCATCTGGTTTAGAGAAAGAGTTGGATCAAAAATTTAATGAGATTGCCAAGCTGAAAACTATAACTGTTATTCAGATGGGCACAATCACATACAAAAGTGATCTAATTAAAAGTCTGGAAATCAGACTTCAAAAGGAGAAAGATTTGGTGGCTAGTTATTCCAAGCCAAAATCAGTTTTACCCTTAATAGATGAGTTTGTGGCTAAAAAGGGTAAGGCTGGAATAGGCTTTAAGGGTAACACCAGGGCTGTCCAATTCAAGAGAAAGGGCAAAGCCTCAGTCCAGCCACTGAATTTTAAAGTCCCTATAGTTTTTAGAAAGGTACAAGTGCCTTCTAATAAGTATGACCTTGAGAATACTCATGGTCATAGTAAGACTGAAGTTCTGAATGGCAAGGGTGCTTATGTCAATAAGGCAGCCCATGTTCATAAACCTCATGTTTGTGAGAAGCCAGTGGGTGTAGCTGCAGCAGTACCAGCACAATACAAGAGATTTGCTATCAATCAGACAATCAAGAATGTATCTAAAAATAGATACAACAAGTATGAATGCTGGTGTTGTGGCAAGACAGGTCATTATACCATAGATTGCTGGCACAACACTAGTGTCAGGAAGAACAACAGTCTACCTATTAGAAGAGCAGCAGGTAGATTTGGTAAATATGAAGCTGACTTGAACCAAGGACCCAAGACTTACTTGGGTTCTAAGGGAAGGTAATTCTTTATTGCAGGTGAGTCCAAGTCACCATACCCCTATATGGTAATTGTACAGTGGATGTTCCAGGCACATGACTGGAACAAAGGGAATTTTGAAGGAATACTTGCCTATCATAAATGGTTCTAAAGTAATCTTTGGTGGCTCTGAAAAAGGAATCATAAAAGGGTTTGGTAACATTTCTAGTAATCAGATTACTATCACTCAAGTGGCCTATGTGAAGGGTTTGAAACACAACCTTATAAGCATAAGTCAGCTGAGTGATTTAGGATATGACATTTCATTTGTTAAGAATGGATGTCATATCAAAAGGTCAAGTGATCAAAAGGTCATTTTGACAGGATATAGAAAAAGGAATGTGTACTGTCTTAATTTTGAGTGTGAGAACAAAGGTTCTCCTATTTGTCTTGTAGCTGATGAGAGAGCCTCTCATTGTGTCAAATGGCACAATAGGCTGGCCCATCTTAACTACAAAATAATTGGTCAACTCTTTAGCAAAGAGTTAGTGAGGAATGATCCTCAAGTTAAGTGTATAAAGGAAGAAATATGTTCAGCTTGTCAAAAGGGCAAGCAGACAAAATCCTCCTTTCATAGCCTTGAAACAAGGATTCAGTGAGGTGTCTATACCTCTTATATATGGATCTTTTTGGTCCTATGCCAGTTCATAGTCTAGGTAGGAAGGTCTACACTTTTGTGGTGGTAGATGACTATTCTAGATATTCCTGGGTGTTCTTTTCTGAGACAAAAATCAGAAACCCTAAGTGTTTTACATAGTTTTGTCAAACAAATTTCAGAATGAACTGGATAGTACAGTGATCAAAATGAGAAGTGACCATGGCACTGAATTTCAATCTAAAAGTATGACAAGACTGTGTGAGAAATTTGGGATTTTTCAAGAGTTATCCTCACCTAGAACACCACAGCAAAATAGTATTGCTGAAAGGAAGAATAGAACATTGATTGAGGCTGGTAGAACTCTATTGAGTGACACTTCTCTCCCAGAATATTTCTTGGCTGAGGCAGTAAACACTGCATGTCATATGATAAACAGGGCTTCTATCACCACATGCCACAAAAAGACTCCCTATGAGATTATGAAAGGTAGAAAACCAAATTTATCCTATTTTCGGATCTTTGGTTGCAAGTGCTATATCCTTAACAATGGCAAGTCTTATCTAACTAAGTTTGCTGCCAAATCCCAAGATGGGATATTTGTTGGATACAACAACAATAGTAAGGCTTATAGATTCTACAACTTGATTACTAAGGTTGTAGAAGAATCTGTACATATTGTTTTTGATGAAACTAGATTGATCAACAGTGAGGTTCCTTGTAGTTCATGCAGTCCAACAGGTATAAATAAGAGAATGGACAAGCTTTCCATTACAGAAGATTCAACTGCAGATCAAGAAATGGAAAATGATGGCTACTGTCAAGGGGGAGTATAGGACTATCTAGAAGTTGAAGAAAATCAAGAGGTACAACACATTGAAGAAACTGGAGGTATTCAGCCTGAATAAAGACTACCTCCAGCTGTTAGACACTTAAAAGATCATCCAGTAAATCAGATAATTGGTGATCCAAGATATGGAGTGTAAACTAGAAGCAGGAACTTGAACACAGTGCTGTACTCAAGCTTTCTATCTCAATTAGAGCCAAAGAAATTTGAAGAAGCTATCCTAGACCCACACTGGATTAATGCCATGCAAGAAGAGCTAAATCAGTTCAGAAGGTGCAAGGTTTGGGAGTTAGTTCCTAAACCAAAAGACCATAATATCATTGGAACAAAGTGGATCTTTAGGAACAAATTGGATGCGAGTGGAATTATTGTGAAGAATAAAGCAAGACTTATTGCAAAAGGGTACAGTCAGGAAGAGGGAATAGACTTTGATCAAACCTTTGCCCCAGTAGCAAGACTGGAAGCCATTAGAATGTTCCTTGCCTATGCAGTATATCAAGGATTCAAGGTATTCCAAATGGATGTAAAATCAACATTCCTGAATGAAAATCTAAAAGAAGAAGTCTATGTAGAGCAGCCTTCAAGTTTTGTAGATTCTCTCAAACCTGATTATGTTTATAGACTTAGGAAAGCTTTGTATGGGTTAAAGCAAGCCCCAAGGGCTTGGTATGAAACTCTGTCTACTTTCCTTATTGAGAACAAATTCTCAAGAGGGAAAATATACAAAACTCTATTCCTAAGGGAGTCCAAAGGAAAGATAATCTTAGTCCAGATTTATGTAGATGACATAATATTTGGGTCTACAGAAAGCAACCTTTGCAAAAAGTTTGCTAAACTTATGCAAGGGAAGTTTGAAATGAGCAGTATGGGGGAACTTAAGTTTTTCTTGGGACTCCAAGTAAGACAGACTGATGATGGCTTGTCCATATCCCAGTCTAAGTTCACCAAAGAGTTAATTAAGAAGTATGGTATGGAATCATCCTCCACCATGAGAACTCCTATGGGAACAAGTATGCCTATATGCAAAGATGATGCAAGTAAACCTGTAGATGAGTCTTTGTATAGAGATATAATTGGCTCACTACTATATCTCACTGCTAGTAGACAAGAGATTATGTATGCAATATGTGTCTGTGCTAGGTACCAAGCATGCCCTAAAGAATTTCATTACACTGCAGTAAAGAGAATTTTGAGATATCTAAAGGGCACACCTAATCTAGGCCTTTGGTACCCTAGGAATGGAGATTTTCTACTAACAGGCTATTCAGATGCAGACTTTGCAGGTTGTAAAGAAGATAAGAAAAGTACTACATGCACTTGTCAATTTCTAGGAGGAAGATTGGTATCTTAGAGCAGTAAGAAGCAGACTAGTGTGGCAATTTCCACAGCTGAGTCTTAATATATGGCAGCAGGAATTTGCTGTGCATAGCTGTTGTGGATTCAACACCAGCTAGAAGACTATGGTATTCATGCAAGTAGAACATCTTTGTTTTGTGATTCTAAAAGTGCTATATCTATTGCTAATAATCCTATTTCACATAGTAGGACTAAGCATATAGAAATAAGATACCATTTTCTTAGAGACCTTGTAGAGAAAGAGGACATCTCACTAGAATTTATTAAGAGAGATTTTCAAATTGCAGATGTATTTACTAAGCCTCTAGATGAAACTAAATTCAATAGATTAAAATTGAATTAGGAATGTTGACCATATGATAGATTATCAGATTTGGCTAAGTAAATCTGTGTCGACACATTCAGAGAAGTGATGTCGACACTTCAGTAAATCTGTGTCGACACATCCAGAGAAGTGGTGTCGACACTTTAGTTAGTGGTGTCGACACATCCAGATTAATGGTGTCGACACTTCCAGAAATTGTGTCAACACTTGCAATAAGAGTCGACATAGAATTTCTGATGAACTACTAAGTATGTCCAGTGTCGACATATCATCAATTGGTGTCGACACATAGTAGTCATCGCCGTGGTCGAGACAATAGAAGTATGTGTCGACACTTTTCAACAGTGTCGACACATTTAGACAGTTTTTGCCCGCCTTTTGACCTTCATTGTTTTAAAGGGTATAAATAGGTCGAGAAAATATACTGTCGACACGCTCTCCAGATTCTCGAGACTAAACCCTTGTGTCGACAATCTCTCTTCTCTCAATTCAAGATTTATATCCATTCCAATGGCGCCAAAGATTGAAGATAACATTAACGAAGGCTACTAACTGGTGCGCAATGCTTTTGATGATGCGGCGACGGAGATTAAAGAGGTCATCACCCTTGTTACTGATAATGGATTGGAGTTTCTTGTTTCTGAACCTACCAAGATATGGAAGAAGGAAGTATTTGAGTTCTATGCTGCTGCAACAGTGGATTCCACTGGACTGAAGATTAAATCGACAGTTCATGGTCATAGAGTCAAACTTACTCTAAAAAGTTTAAGAAAGATTCTTCATCTTCCAAGAATTCAGGATGAAGAAGAGGTCCCAGCCTCAAAGACAAGGGAGGTTCTCCAGTAGTGTGGATTGGATCCAACCATGAAGATTGGAGCAGCCATAAACCGAAAAGGAATGAATCAACAAGGAAAATTTCTATCTGAAGTGGTAGGGATGGTGATTTTGTGTAAACCAGGAGGCCATGATAGGATCTCTGCCTTTATATTCAATCTGATGACAAGGATAATCTATATGATTAACACAGATTGGTCTGCAGTTTTGTTTGAGAAGATAAAAGAAGGAATCAAAAAGCCTAATTTGGGTAGATTAATGAGTTTATACCTGGCTGGAGCAATTCTAGAGGTAATGCATCAGCTTACAGGATCTAAAATAAATCATATGAGAAGGATGGACATCAGGATAATATCCAGATGGGATAGGGTTCTCTCCAAGGACACACCTAATTTGGATAACCAAGAGACTGCAACAAATTCACCAGTCCATGACATTACTGATCATGATCATGTGCAGGAGGACACAATGAATGCACAAGTGCAGGGGGAGCAAGTTAGGGAACAGGTCCAGGACCTGACTGAAACTGCCCAAGTCCATGAGGAGACAGTTACTACACAGTTGCAGGGGGAGCAACATTCTTCACAAGGACAAGGGGAAGAAAGCATTCACTTGGCAAGTGAAATGAGTTCACAATCTATTCTTGAAACACCTCATGTCAACAGTCCAGCACTAGATGTGATCATGGAGGATACATCTATGGTTGCTGATGCTCTAGAAAAAACAGTTCACACTCAACAAGAGTTCACCCTGGAAGAATTATTTCTTGACATAGAGGGAGCAGTTGAGGGGGAGCAAGTTAACCTTGACAAGATGGAGCATAGGACTGAAAAGGAGATGCCTCCTAGTCCCAAAGAAAGAGTAAATATTGACAGTTCCTCTGATTCAGAGGATGAGGAGATAGCAAGTTTATAGAAAAGAAAACTGATGGTTTTTAAGAGGAGAAGCCAGAACTATAAGAAGGCTTTGCAAGCTACTACTTCACAACCAGCTCCTGAGACTGATTACAACAAATTTTTTGTTGATTTACAAGTAAAATTTGATGAGAAGAGATTGTCTCTTGAAAAATATGTAGATGAAAGCCATAAGGCCCTCCAATTTGATCTAGCACAAGATATAAAATCCATCAGATTTGAGGTAAATCAGAATAAGAAAGAGATGACAGATTGCTTCCATAAGGGGGCAATGTTGTAGTATTCCTGGCTAACCAACAGGTAGAGATAAAGAAACAAGTGGATGATATTGCTGTCAAACAAGGCTATGTCCTTGAAAATCAAATCAGAATGAATGACAATCTAACTAAATCTCACAATGAGATAGTCACTGAAGTAAGGAAAACAGTTACTGCAATGATTGAGGCAAGAGATAAGGAGAAAGAGGAATTTGATACAAAGCTACAGGCTGCCCTAGATTCAGTTAAAACTGTCATCACTTCATCTGAGAAAACAATTACTGACAAGCTTCAAAAGTTAAAGCCATTCTTTAAAGATGGAATCAATTACCTGGATGGGCAAATCAGATTTCAAAAATATGATTTGAGAGATCATGTGGCCAGAGAAGTCATAAAGGGGGAGAGGGTGTTAGTATATGCAGGCTCTGATTATGCCAAATGGATAACCAACAGTATTAAAGCCACTCTTGGATATCCACCCTTATGTGATGATGATAATGTGGCTGAGTGAGGTGTGCAACCAGCTCTACTTGAAGGTGATCAACCTGAGGTTGCCCAAGTTATTTACCCCCTACAAATCTTGTAATGATACATCAACAAGTTCAGTCTATGTACAACCCTCCACAACAAGTTACTAATGTTATTATTGAAAAGGTAGATATGCCAGAAGCTGGTGTGAAAGCTCAACAAGATGCTCAATTATCAAAGAAGACATTCAGAGAGCAGACAGAGTTAAAACCTGATTTTGAGCAATGGAGCCCCACTTCTAGAAATATAATATTAACTGTCTAGAAAGCTGTAAAATACCAGGTTCATGAAAGGGGTAAATGGTATAATGAGCAGGAGTGACAAAAGTATGAGGCAAGGCAGGAAGCCATAATTCAATACAGAAGAAAGGCTAAGAGTGGGAAGCTATCTCCTGATGCTCAGGAGCCTAGGAAGTATTTCCCTAAGCCTTTTCATTATTTTGAAAGACAAAGGATTAAGGATGAAGTTCAAAAGAAGGCTGAGTTGAAAGGCAAGAAGCCCATTGAAGATACAGAACCTACTGTGCAGGCTCAGATTAAATCAGGGAAAGGAATAGTCATCAAGGAGCCTATCCAACCTTAGTTTAGTTTTACTAGATTTTTCAAGAATTATGTAATTCTTGGTTTTTAAAGAAATCTATGTAATCAGTGTTAAGAAACTTTTTGAGATAATAAATAAAACAATGTTCTATGTTCATTTAATTTTCATCCTTATTTTATGATGTCAGTTTATTTTTTATTTTATTTATAAGTTGCCCTGTCATATAATGTTTATATACATCATAGTATTTGTTTATTATAAGTGGTGTATATCATTGACTAAAGCGTTATGACTTCTCCAAATAGGGGGAGATTATTGGGTACATTGGAAAATGTGTATTTGATTTGGAGAAGCCTCACTTAGCTTAATGGATATACATCAAGGTGTATTTGATGTTATTTTGAGTTTAGTCCTCTCCTTTGTGCTCCTTGACCCAAGAAATATCTATGGTCAATGGTTAGGAGTCTAGCTGTAGAGTCCTCGCTTTTCCAAATTGAGAATTTGGTTAAGTAGTTTTTCGTTCGACCATAGTCGAACGCCGTTCGACTATCGTCTATCGACTGATCGACGATCGTCTATCAGTTGGTCGACGCCTTGGTCTGCGCTGATAGTTCGACTATCTGTTGATAGGTCGACTATCTGTTCTGCGCTGATAGTTCGACTATCTGTTGATAGGTCGACTATCTGTTCTGCGCTGATAGGTCGACTATCTGTTGATAGGTCGACTATCTGCTCTGCGCTGGTAGTTCGACTATCTGTTGATAGGTCGACTATCTGTTCTGCGTTGATAGGTCGACTATCTGTTGATAGGTCGACTATCTGTTTTCTGAGGTAGGTCGACTATCTGCTTGATAGGTCGACTATCTCTGTGCGCTTGATAGTTCGACTATCTGTCCTGATAGATCGACTATCTGGTAGTTCGACTATCTGCTCTGATAGATCGACTATCTCCCGGGGTAGTTCGACTATCTTCTTCGATAGGTCGACTATCTGGATCGTTCGACTATCTGCCCGATAGATCGACGATCTCCGTGCGTCGGTCGACGATCTCCGAAGGTCGTTCGACGCTTTCTGCCTGCCTTTGTATTTTGTATTTATTTATTATATTTAATTAATTTAATACATTTTCTGGCACATTATTTCAAGCTGTATGATAAAGTTTCCAGGCATTATTTACTTCATTCTATTTGCCTGAGTTCAAATCTTTTAAGATAAAGTTGTTTGTCTTATTAGCTGTCATTTAAATTACTTTATCTGCTGTCAACCCCTTTATAGCCGTTGGACTGAAAAGTCTTCTTCTTTGCTATAAAGAGTTTATTTCTGATGTGACTTTATTTAGTCCTCTGTTATTTGATTTAAACCTGCAGTTTCTTAGAAAGAGATTTATTCCTTTTTATGGAATGAATTGCTGCAGAGATATTTCTGTCTTCTTGATATTTACAGCCCAGGTCTCAAGGCTCACAAGAAGACAAAGAATTCAAATGGAAGAGAGCCGTTGCTTGCTGCTAATATTTAAAGAACCCTTTGCAGAAGGATTGAAGCTAGTTAACAGAAGTGTTACACACATATTCGAAAAGCACTCAAACCTTCTTCAAGCTCAAGCTTCCTGCTCTCAGCAAACTCCATCTATCTGAGAAGTGTTAAGATCTTCATCTCTTCTTCACCTGAGTTCTCCTGCTTTCAGGAAGTTCAACTCAGAGTTTCTTTGAAGAAGAAGAAGAAGAAGATTGCTGCTTGAAGACTGTTTCCTTTTTATTGTTTATTTTCTTCTTGTAGCTCTTTCCTTCAGTATTTTCTGAAGAGTTTTCTGCACTGAAGCAAGACTTCACCTGGACATCTTTGAGCCAGGGGGAGCCTTGATTCTTTAGAGCATTCTAGCTCAGTGCAAGCTTTTTGTGCTTCTCTAATCTATTGAAAAATAGAGAAGACATCTTAACCTTCTTCCCCCTCCTGTACAGGGATATTACTCCCTTCAAAAGTATCCCTTGGTGGCAGGGCACCTGATCAAAAACCTGTGCTTGGTTTTTAGACACCTGATCAAAAGTCTAAAGGGTTTCTGAATCTACCTGAAGCAGATTCTGTTGGTGGCAGGGCACCTGATCAAAAACCTGAGTGGATTCCTACCGTGTGGGTAGAAGAGTGGACGTACCCAAGTTGTTTGGGGAACCACTATAAATCTCCTTGTGTCGTCTGGATTCAACTGTTTAATTCATGTACTGTGGCTGTGAATAGATATAACTAGGTTGCTAGTTGCTGTTTAGGTTTTCCAAGCTTTAACTGTAATTACAGTTAGCTTGTGTTTGCACATCACTTGTGTTAGGCTTTAAGGTTAAATCAAAATCTATAATCTCTTCATTCCGCACTTCACTCCAAGGGAGTTGGGTAGACAGTTAAGTTTTGTATTGTGCAAAATTTGATTACTCTATTCACCCCCCCTCTAGAGTAGTATCTATCCCTTCACTTTCAATTGGTATCAGAGGGAGGTTGACTGACTGTATAGGCTAACACCTAAGTCACAAGATCCTGATAGATACCAAGAGTTTATAGATATTCACTATCATGGCCCAGTCTAAGGATTATTCAAGCACCAGACCTCCAGCATGCAACTTAGCAAAGTTTGGCATCTGGAAGGCAAGGATCAAACTTTATATGAACTCTATTGATGAGAGTATTTTTGCTTCTATTTTGTCAGGTCCCCCAAGAGCACCTGCTGCTGCCACTGCCTCATCATCTGATATGAGTGCAGTGCCTCCTCCAGACTATAATGATGAGTACAAGAAGGCCAAAATTGCTGATGCCAAAGCAATGAACATACTAGCTCAGACTATGTCTGATGAGGTGTTCCAGAAGGTGGCTGACTGCTCCTCAGCTAAAGCCATGTGGGACACACTGAACCAGATTGTAGCTGGTTCAGCTGATGAAAGGAAGGACAGAAGGTCCAACCTTATCTCACAGTATGAGAACTTCAAGAAGACTGATGCTGAATCAGTTGAAGCGATGTACACCAGGCTCAGCTCAATCATCAATGAGCTGAGGACCCTGGACAAGGACATATCATTGACAGAGGTCAATGATAAGATTCTTATGTGCTTCCCTAGCACATGGGATCTAAGAATCTGGCCCATCAAAGAAGCCAGAAGTACCAATGAAATATCAACTGAAGCCCTTCTCGGCAAGCTCAAATCTTTTGAGCAAGTGCTGAAGACAAGGGAAGCTGAAGCAGAAGCCAAGACCCCCACTCCAACAAGAAAAGAGCAATCTCTAGCTCTTAAAGCTGCTGAAGCCTCAGAAGGCAGCCAATCAAATGAGGAGCTCATGGCATTGTTTGCCAAGAGATTTCTCAAAATGGGGAGAAAAGAGTTCAGAAGAAAATCTTCAAAGTATGAAGAAAAGCCAAGGTATGATCGTACTCCAACTAAAGAAATTATTTGTTATGGGTGCAGGAAGCCTGGACACATCTTGCCAGAGTGTCCAGAGGAGAAAAACAAAGACAAGAGGAAAGAAAAGGAGCAGCACAGGAAGCACTCCAAACCATCCTCCTATAAGAACAAGAAAAAGGAGAGAGGTTTCATTGCTGAAACCTGGAGTGATTCTGATGAAGAATCCTCATCCTCAAGCTCTAGTGAGGATGAAGAAGAAAAGAAGGCAAAAGAAGTTTGCCTCATGGCAATAGATGCCTGCAGCAACCACTCTGCTGCAGAGAGTTCTGACTCAGATGAAGAAATGCCTACTGAAGATGAGGTACTTTCATCTTATGATTTTACTTCAGAAGAGTTTAAGTTAGATTTTAAATCTCTATGTTTAGATTTAATTAGTTCAGAAAAGGAGATAAAAGAACTTAGAAATAGGCTAGCTGACTCTGAATCAATAGCCTCTGAAAACATTAGGTTAAAGGAAGAACTCACTACTTGTAGTGAAGAAATCAAATTTCTTAAAGTAGAATTAGCTAAGTCTAAGAGATTAGAAGAGTCCCTTAATGGTAGAAGCCTTAAGCTGTTAGAAATTACCAGCATGGCTAACACTAGGACAGGAAATGATAAATTAGGCTTAGGAGCTTCTCCCAGTGAACCCCCAGTCTTGCTTAAAAATAACCTTTCAACTCCAGTGAACTTCATTTCAGCTAGTGGAAAGAAGAACACTGAGCAAGTAAACCTTGTAAATAAAACATTAAATAAGGCTAAGAGAGAAAAGAGAAAGAAATTTTTTAAAGAAATGCAAAGAGCGTCGAACGAAGCTCGACGATCGGAAGCTCAATGGTCGAACGAAGGTCGACGATCTGAGCGCCCATCGTCGAACGTCGATCGACGTTTTCAATATGATTTTCAAAATCATAATCAGTATCATAGAAACCTAAATGAAAATAGAAACCCTAGGTTTGTTGACCCATCATCTGCATGGAGAATCCCACCTAGGAGATCTCACCCACTAGGCTATCACCCTCAGCCTGCATTTTCTTATATTTCCAGTTTTTCTTATGTGAAAAACAAGGGACCCAAGGTTACCTGGGTCCACTCTGTCTAAATAATTGATATGCAGGTGAAGGCCTATCCAATCACTCAAAACAAGTGGTATTTGGATAGTGGATGCTCTAAGCATATGACAGGAAACAAAGAGCTTCTGTCAAAGTACAAAGCTAAGCTCGGCCCAAAGGTTATCTTTGGAGACTCCAGCTGTGGTCAGACAGAAGGATATGGCAAGATCACGATTGGAGCTGTTACATTCAAGAGAGTTGCTTATGTCAATGGACTGAAGCATAATCTGATCTCAGTTAGCCAGCTATGTGATGCTGGCTACCAGGTTTCTTTTTCTAACTCCTCTTGCAGTATTACTTTAAATAATGATGTGGTTTTAATAGGTAATAGAATAGGCAATATATATTTAGTAGATTTTAATTCATCTCTTTCTGAAATCTGCTTGTTTAATGAATTAACCCTTAATAATAATTCTTTATGGCATAAAAGGCTTAGTCATGTAAACCTGAAAAATATATCTAGGTTATCTAAGCACAACCTTGTTAGAGGCTTACCTTCTTGCCCCTACAAGAAGGAGAGTCTATGCAAGGCTTGTCAGCTAGGCAAGCAAACCAAGAACTCATTTAAATCTGTAAATAAAAGTGATTCTCCTAGAATCCTGTATTTATTACATTTGGACCTTTTTGGCCCAATAAATGTACAGAGTTTAGGAGGGAAGTATTACACCTTAGTAATTGTAGATGACTTCTCTAGGTTCAGTTGGGTTTTCTTTTTGAGAACTAAGTCTGATAACTTCAAAGCCCTTACAGACTTTCTACTTTGTGTGCAGACTGAGTACTCTACTCATGTGGCCTTGATCAGAAGTGATCATGGTACTGAGTTTGACTCTCTTCTCATGCAAGAATTCTGTGAGAGAGAAGGTATCAAACATAGCTTCTCAGCTCCTAGAACTCCCCAACAAAATGGGGTAGTTGAAAGGAAGAATAGAACACTAATTGAAGCTGCTAGCACATTGTTGGCAGATGCTAACATGCCTCTATCCTATTGGGCAGAAGCTGTTAGTACAGCCAACTATGTCTTGAATAGAAGTTTGATACACAAACTTAAGTGTAAAACTCCTTATGAGTTGCTTAAAGGAAAGAAACCAAAAATTAATTACTTTAGAATTTTTGGCTGTACTGTTTATATTCATAATAATAATAAAGAATATATTAGAAAGTTTGAAGCAAAAGCTTCAATGGGAATCATGCTTGGATATTCCCAAGTAAGCAAAGCTTATAGGGTTTATAACAAATCAACCTGTAAGATAGAAGAATCTGTGCATGTATCATTTGATGAGCATCAGATGTTTTACAAGGAGAAAGAAAATTCTCCTTCCTCCAGTTCTTTGCAGGTACATGATGCCCCTCAAGAAATCCTTCAACTTTCAACTCTTCAGATCACTGAATCAGACAGTGATGAAGACATTGCTGAAGCTGTTGAAGCTGTTGCTGTTCCACCAACAGTAGATCAAATTCCTCCTGAGGAATTAATCCCAACTGTTGCTGAAGATCACATCCCACCTGCTGATATTGTCACACTTAGAGATCACCCCACATCTCAAGTGATTGGAGACTTATCAGCTGGTGTGCAAACAAGACATCAATTAAGACAGGATGTGATGCATGCTTGTTTCCTCTCACAGGTTGAACCCCTCACCTTTAAAGATGCAGAGCTAGATCCCCACTGGATCATTGCAATGCAAGAGGAGCTCAATCAGTTTGAGAGATGTAAAGTTTGGACTTTGGTTCCAAGACCTAAAGGCCAACTGATCATAGGCACCAAGTGGGTGTATAGAAACAAGTTAGATGCAAATGGAATAATTGTAAGGAATAAAGCTAGGCTTGTAGCTCAGGGCTACAGACAGGAGGAAGGTATAGACTATGACCAAACCTTTGCTCCTGTTGCAAGGCTAGAAGCAATAAGGATCTTCTTGGCCTATGCAGCCTACATGAAGTTTAAGGTGTTCCAAATGGATGTCAAAAGTGCATTCCTGAATGGTGAGCTTAAGGAAGAGGTGTTTGTTGAACAACCACCAGGGTTTGTTTCTTCAACTCAGCCTTCTCATGTTTTTAAGTTGCAAAAAGCTCTTTATGGACTAAAGCAAGCTCCTAGGGCCTGGTATGAGACCTTAGCTAGTTTCCTGTTAGAGCACAACTTCACTAGGGGAGTAGTTGATAGAACCCTGTTCGTTAAGCATCACAAGGACACAATCCTGTTAGTTCAGGTGTATGTAGATGATATTATCTTTGGCTCCACTGATCCCAAACTTTGCAAAAAGTTTTCCAACTTGATGCACTCTAAGTTTGAGATGAGTAGCATGGGTGTGCTGTCTTACTTTCTTGGTCTCCAAGTTAAGCAAGATGCTGATGGTATCTTCATCTCCCAATCCAAATATGTCAAGGAATTGGTAAAGAAATTTGGGATGGCTGATGCTTCAGCAATGCCTACACCCATGGCTACTAATGTAGTTATTGATTCTGATGATCACGGCAAGCCAGTTGATCAAAAGAATTATAGGGCCATTGTTGGTTCCCTATTATATCTAACTGCAAGTAGGCCAGATATAATGTTTGCTACATGCCTTTGTGCTAGATTCCAGGTCAACCCCAAGGAATCTCATCTGATCCTTCTAAAGAGAATCCTGAGATACCTGAAAGGATGTCCAAATCTAGGACTTTGGTACCCAGCTGAGTCAGAGTTTGAATTAATTGGATATTCTGATTCTGATTATGCTGGTTGCAGAGTTGACAGGAAGAGCACCTCAGGAACTTGTCAGTTCCTGGGAGAGAGATTGGTCTCTTGGTTCTGTAAGAAGCAGGCTTCTGTCTCAACTTCAACTGCAGAGGCTGAATATATAGCTGCTGCTAGTTGTTGTTCACAGATCCTGTGGATTCAAAACCAGCTTGTGGATTATGGTTACTCACACAAGAACACCAAGATCATGTGTGATAGTACCAGTGCTATCTCTATTGCACAAAATCCAGTGCACCACTCTAGAACGAAGCACATTGAGATTAGGCACCATTTCCTGAGAGATTGTGTGGAAAAGAACAAGATCTGTCTTGAGTTCATATCCACTGAGTTTCAGAGAGGTGATATATTCACCAAGCCTTTAGATGAACAGAAGCATCTGTTCTTTTTAGTCCAACTAGGCATGATCAATGGACGAGACTAAGTGTGACGATATCTGCCTATGTTGAGGTCTGTTTGAAGATAGTCGAACGACGTTCGAAGATAGTCGAACGGTTTAAGCCTATCGTCGACCTCTGGTTAATGATAGCTTATCTGTTTGAAGATCGTCGATCGACGTTCGACCATCGTCGAACGGCTTGGGCTCATCGTCGATCTCTGGACGACGACAACCTGTTGTTTGAGAAGCCAGAAATAGTCGAACGATTGTCCGACTACTCTGCTTCTGAGCCGATCGTCGAACGACCGTTCGACCATCGGGTCAAGATCTTTTTAATAGACCGACTATATCCGGTTCAATATAAAGCCGATAGTCGACCTAGGTTAAAAGATCTGTTGCTTTATCGTCGACGGAGCGTGCCCTTTCGCATTCTGCTTTCCCGCTTGCGATTTTCTGCTGCTCCGTCTCCTTCGTCTTCCTCCTCCTTCTCGCGTTTCTCCAGCAGATCAATGGCGATTTCTCCAGCTGTTCTAGCCGTAGTAAAGTTTGATGCCGGATTCAGTGTAGATTTCGAAGCTTTCAGCAGTTGCGATGCCGGCATAGTGGAAGTTCTCCAGCTTTGCAGAGATCAAGGTCTAGAGAAGCTGATGTCTGAGAGGATCAAGATCAACATTCCTGAAATAAAAGAATGGGCTTTCACGTCGTCTTCCACAGACGAAGCGATGATCGGTACCATCGGCGGAGTAGAAGCTACCCTGACTCCGGCCGTTCTTTCTGATGTTTTCGGTTTAGTTATTGGTGATGAAGATTATGAGCAAGATGCTCAGGAGTTCGGAAGGATGCTGGTCGAGCTGGGACATGCCGAGGGCATTCCCACCAAGCTGCTCAAGGTAAACTTCCCCTTCAAGATCAAGTTCCTCGCTGAGATAGTTGGAAAGGTGATTCTGGGCAAGCACTCCGCCCATGACAACATAACAAGGCAACAATTTGCACTTATGTGTGCAATTGTCAATCGAAAGAGGATCGATTGGGCAGCCGTTCTGTTTGATCTTATCAGGAAGAAGACAGGAAAGAAGGAAGTTACCCTGGGAAGGGTTATTGGAATTTTCCTTAAGGAGAAATTCCCCCAGCTGCTGAGTTCTGCCGCAACTACTATCAACGCCAGCAAGAAGATGGATCCCCACTTATTCTCTAAGTGGAAAAGGACTTTTGTGAAATCTGCTCCAGCCACATCAGAGGACACAAGGACTGCCTCAGTCGCTCCTCAACCTAGTGAAGCTGGCTCAGCTATCCCTTCCTCATCCTCTGTTTTGCCGTCTGCCTCAGTTGAAGTACCAACAACTTCAGCTGAGGTACGACCCTCTTCTTCTGCTGCACCTGAAACAGCTATGGTTGTTTCTCCTTCCTCTCCAGTCTCTCCCATTCCTTCTAATCAAACTGGGTTATCTATTCCTAGTTTTGATTTGTTAGGTTCTGAGAGATTTCCCTCTCCTCCTCCGTCCCCCAGTCATGTTAATTCCCCAATTAACTCACCTCCTCAGAGATCTCCTGCTCGATCCCCTGCTCTCACCACTCCTCATCCCAGCACATCTACCATATTTGCTGCAGCTCCATCCACCTCAAATTCATCATCTTTTGAAATTACCCCTGAATTCCTCTCCCGCATTGTGGAGCTGATTACCCCATCAATCAAAATCATGATTGACGAGGCAATCGCTCCCCTTGCTGCCTCCATTGACCGTCTAACTGCCTCCATCCAATCCATTTCCAAATCAGCTGAGCCATCTTCCTCTTTGGGCCTGGTTTCAGTACCCACTGAAATCAGGCAGGGGGAGATGTCCAATGAAGATGTCTCAGGCCTCCCTGCCTCTCCTCAAGTTGTAAAAGATTCAATTTTGTCTACTCTTCCAGAATCTGCTCAAGTTGAGCCAGAAGAAGTTTCAGATGTGGTTATGTCTGCTGAGGAAGAGAATGCCCCTGCTGAGCAAGAGGTTGCTCCAGTTTTGACTGAGAAGGATATAGCAGATGCAATCTTGCAATCAGAATTTGCTGTAAAGGTATGCCTAGAAGATATTTCAACTCCTGAGATTGCAAAATTTATAGACGAAATTATAACGAAGTTTCTATCTGAGATTGAAGTCCAAATATGCCTAGATGATCTCACCACCCCTGTGATTGCAAGATATCTAGAAGGAATCGTAACCTCATATCTGGACAAGTCATGGGAAATGGTTAAATATGAAGGTAACGCTTTCATTCGCTTTGTTGATGAGTCTATTAATTTGATAGTCTGTGAATACCTTGAAGGTATGATTCAAGTTTATTTAGCAGATCTGTATTCGTAATTTTACAGATATTATTAAAGAAGATGTAACTGCCCAGAAAATAGCAGTTGTTTCTGTGGCTGCTCCAAGTGATTCTGATACTCAATTAGATCCAGAATTGGATGTGTTTTTAGATGATAAAGAGGATGAAAATCAAGAGGAAATCAAAGTTGATTCTCCTGTTTTAAGTTTGGAAGAAATTCAAGCAAGGGCTGCTTGGGACTTAAGAGTAAAATCTTTACAAGAAAAAGAGAAAGATTTGCAGTATGGAAAGTCATCCATCTGGGATGATTCTCCAGGATTAGATTTAGACTCTCTTATGGCTATGGATGTCATTGAAGAAGAAAAAGAGAAGTCGGCATTAAAGCTTAAAGAAAAGGCTGTCTCAGAAGCCTATGATCCCTATGAGAATCCTCCATCATCCAATTCTGATGATGATGTTGATTCAGATGTGTCTGAAAATTCAAAGAAAAAGAAATCTGCTGTTAAGAAGAGAAAAGCTCCTCCTCCACCTCCAAATAAGGACAATGACACTCCCTACTACATCCTGAAGGGCATTGACCCCAAATCTAAAGATTTTAAGCATTGGATGCTGTTCTCGAAAAATCAGCAAAAAGAAAGGAAGAGAACTAAGAGGTATGACAGTCCAGTCTCCAGATGGACTCCCAAAGGTCCTCCTCCACCTCCAGGTGCAGGAGCCTCTGGGAATCTACCTGCTAGTCGATCTGCTGCCTATGGAAAATCTGCATCTGCTCAGCCCCAACCAAGGCAAGGTCATCAAAGTTCTCAAAGCAAATCATCTTATGGATCTCAAAGACCAATGAAGGAGGTTGTGGCCCAAAGACCAACTTTTTCCCCACCTCCTTCTCCAGTTCAATCTGAGAAGAGTGTTTCGAAAGGTAAATAGTTTACAGTGTTTTAAAACCTTCTAGCAAGCTCCTTTTGCTAAGTTTTCTAATATTTTTATCTAGATATAATAGCTGCTGCTTCTCCAGAGCCCGTATATGAAAATCCCGAGCTCGATCCTAATTTTAGGATGGCTCGCTTTCAAGAGCTTGTAGGGGCAGCCCAAATAAGAAAAGCAAGAGCTGAAGGTAAAGATACAACTGGTTTTACTACAATGTCAGCATATAGAAAGAAAGAATTTGAGAAATTCCAAGTCAATCCTGAGATATTTGATCCAGCAAAGTACATGGAAAAACATCCTGAAGCTGTTGTTCCCAGAGCTACAGAGCTAAAGATTCTTGGAGCTCAGGATCTGAAGATGTCAAAGAAGGAATCAGATGACCCTCTTCGAAAAATTTCTTTTGTCTCTAGTTCTTCTGATCCATTACCTGACTCTAAAGATTCATAATAGTTTATTAACTGCTGTGTTATATTTATTTATCTGATTGATAATCTGCCAGATTTATTGTTATCTATCTGTTGAAATTATTTTTAGTATTCTATTGCTAGCTGTTTTAGTTTCTGAGAGACCTAACTCAAATAGGGGGAGATTGTTGGTACCCTAGTTTGATTTGAGTTTAGTCCTCTCCTTTGTGCTCCTTGACCCAAGAAATATCTATGGTCAATGGTTAGGAGTCTAGCTGTAGAGTCCTCGCTTTTCCAAATTGAGAATTTGGTTAAGTAGTTTTTCGTTCGACCATAGTCGAACGCCGTTCGACTATCGTCTATCGACTGATCGACGATCGTCTATCAGTTGGTCGACGCCTTGGTCTGCGCTGATAGTTCGACTATCTGTTGATAGGTCGACTATCTGTTCTGCGCTGATAGTTCGACTATCTGTTGATAGGTCGACTATCTGTTCTGCGCTGATAGGTCGACTATCTGTTGATAGGTCGACTATCTGCTCTGCGCTGGTAGTTCGACTATCTGTTGATAGGTCGACTATCTGTTCTGCGTTGATAGGTCGACTATCTGTTGATAGGTCGACTATCTGTTTTCTGAGGTAGGTCGACTATCTGCTTGATAGGTCGACTATCTCTGTGCGCTTGATAGTTCGACTATCTGTCCTGATAGATCGACTATCTGGTAGTTCGACTATCTGCTCTGATAGATCGACTATCTCCCGGGGTAGTTCGACTATCTTCTTCGATAGGTCGACTATCTGGATCGTTCGACTATCTGCCCGATAGATCGACGATCTCCGTGCGTCGGTCGACGATCTCCGAAGGTCGTTCGACGCTTTCTGCCTGCCTTTGTATTTTGTATTTATTTATTATATTTAATTAATTTAATACATTTTCTGGCACATTATTTCAAGCTGTATGATAAAGTTTCCAGGCATTATTTACTTCATTCTATTTGCCTGAGTTCAAATCTTTTAAGATAAAGTTGTTTGTCTTATTAGCTGTCATTTAAATTACTTTATCTGCTGTCAACCCCTTTATAGCCGTTGGACTGAAAAGTCTTCTTCTTTGCTATAAAGAGTTTATTTCTGATGTGACTTTATTTAGTCCTCTGTTATTTGATTTAAACCTGCAGCTTCTTAGAAAGAGATTTATTCCTTTTTATGGAATGAATTGCTGCAGAGATATTTCTGTCTTCTTGATATTTACAGCCCAGGTCTCAAGGCTCACAAGAAGACAAAGAATTCAAATGGAAGAGAGCCGTTGCTTGCTGCTAATATTTAAAGAACCCTTTGCAGAAGGATTGAAGCTAGTTAACAGAAGTGTTACACACATATTCGAAAAGCACTCAAACCTTCTTCAAGCTCAAGCTTCCTGCTCTCAGCAAACTCCATCTATCTGAGAAGTGTTAAGATCTTCATCTCTTCTTCACCTGAGTTCTCCTGCTTTCAGGAAGTTCAACTCAGAGTTTCTTTGAAGAAGAAGAAGAAGAAGATTGCTGCTTGAAGACTGTTTCCTTTTTATTGTTTATTTTCTTCTTGTAGCTCTTTCCTTCAGTATTTTCTGAAGAGTTTTCTGCACTGAAGCAAGACTTCACCTGGACATCTTTGAGCCAGGGGGAGCCTTGATTCTTTAGAGCATTCTAGCTCAGTGCAAGCTTTTTGTGCTTCTCTAATCTATTGAAAAATAGAGAAGACATCTTAACCTTCTTCCCCCTCCTGTACAGGGTTATTACTCCCTTCAAAAGTATCCCTTGGTGGCAGGGCACCTGATCAAAAACCTGTGCTTGGTTTTTAGACACCTGATCAAAAGTCTAAAGGGTTTCTGAATCTACCTGAAGCAGATTCTGTTGGTGGCAGGGCACCTGATCAAAAACCTGAGTGGATTCCTACCGTGTGGGTAGAAGAGTGGACGTACCCAAGTTGTTTGGGGAACCACTATAAATCTCCTTGTGTCGTCTGGATTCAACTGTTTAATTCATGTACTGTGGCTGTGAATAGATATAACTAGGTTGCTAGTTGCTGTTTAGGTTTTCCAAGCTTTAACTGTAATTACAGTTAGCTTGTGTTTGCACATCACTTGTGTTAGGCTTTAAGGTTAAATCAAAATCTATAATCTCTTCATTCCGCACTTCACTCCAAGGGAGTTGGGTAGACAGTTAAGTTTTGTATTGTGCAAAATTTGATTACTCTATTCACCCCCCCTCTAGAGTAGTATCTATCCCTTCACTTTCACCTCACTTAGCTTAATGATATACATCAAGGTGTATTTGATGTTATTTTGAGTTTATATGTGCAGGTTAAGTATTGGCTAAAATGTAGGAAAAAGTTTCTAAGTCCATGTGTCGACACTAGAGGAAGCTGTGTCGACACTTCAACAAGTTTGTGTCGACACTTGGAAAAGGCTGTGTCGACACACAGAAGTATAGTCGACATCAACTGTGTCGACACTGGGAGGCAGTGTCGACACAGAAAAGTATTAGGCGACATCAACTGTGTCGACACTAGGAGGCTGTGTCGACACATAGAATTCTTAGTCTACATCAACTGTGTCGACACACAGGACTTGTGTCGACACACATCAGAGTTTCAACATAGTTGATTACTGTGGAGTAAAGAAGTGTTTGTGTCGACACAAATACTCTATGTCGACACATTCTCAAGATGCAGTGTCAAGAAGCAGTGTCGACATCAAGACAGCTATGTAGACTCCACCAAAGTCTGTGTCGACACTTAAGTCACATGTGTCGACACATATTGACAGTTTGTCTCGACACATAATGACAGTCAATCTCGACACTTTGCTGACAGAGTCAAAGGTTCAAGAACTGACTGGGGACTTGACAGGTGTGCATTCCAACAACTCTAATGAAATTGTCAGACTTGTCAGAAGTTAGTTAGAAACCGGATCAGCCGATTACCATGGATGAAGTCTATATATATAGTGTTGGGTACATTGGAAAATGTGTGCCTGATTTGGAGAAGCCTCACTTAGCTCAATGATATACATCAAAGTGTATTTGATGTTTTTTTGAGTTTATATGTGCAGGTTAAGTATTGGCTAAAATACAGGAAAAAGTTTCTAAGTCCATGTATCGACACTTAAGCAAGCCTGTGTCGACACTTGGGGAAGCAGTGTCGACACCAGAAGAAACTGTGTCAACACACAGAAGATTATAGTCGACATCAACTGTGTCGACACCGGGAGGCAGTGTCGACACACAGAAGCAGAGTCGACATCAACTGTGTCGACACCTGAAGGCAGTGTCGACACACAGAATTCTTAGTCTATAACAACTGTGTCGACACACAGGACTTATGTCGACACACAGCAGAGTTTCAACATAGTTGATTGCTGAAGAGTGAAGAAGTGATTGTGTTGACACAAATAATAAGTGTCGACAAATTCTCAAGATGCAGTGTCAAGAAGCTGTGTTGAGATCAAGGCAGCTATGTCGACATCACCAAAGTCTGTGTCGACACTTAAGTCACTTGTGTCGACACATATTGACAGATTGTATCGATACTTTAAGACAGTCAGTCTTAACGCTTTGCTGATAGAGACAAAGGCTCAAGAACTGTTTGAGGACTTGACAGCTGTGAGTTACAATAGGTTTACTGAAGCTATCAGACTTGTCAGAAGTTAGGTAGAAACCGGATCAGCCGGTTACCATGGATGAAGTCTATACATAGATGGATTCAGAAGAAGAAAATGATGATCATACACACAACTAACAAAACTATTGTGAGATTAATCTCTGATCAAGAAAGTGCAAGTCACAGAAGAAAATCTTCGTGAGAAGATCTAAGAAGACATTCTGTAGTGTTCATCCACTCAGATTTTGTCTAAGGAGAATTCATTCCAGAATTCAGAAAGAACTTCAGAAGGTTTGGGGAGAGAGAGCTCCAACTATTTTGAGGTCAAGAAGGAGACAATCACAAGTCTCTTAAGAAGTAGATCCTGAACTAATCTACTAAGAAGATCCAGATCCATATCTGGAATCCAAGAAGGAAGCTGGCAGTCAGTCAACTTCAAGGGAGATCAACCCAAATAAGTTCAGATTCAAGAAGCTTTGAAGAAAGCTAAGCACAGGTTGATTTCAGTCATCAGTCTCATCAAGAAGATGATCAAGAATCCTCTTATCCTTTCTCTCTCAACAAGGGTAAGAGACCATCAAATTACTTATCAAATTCTATAGGATCGTTTCAAAGATCTGAGTTGTAAGCCTATGTTATAAAGGCTGAGTGTATGAGATTTTGATCTCTGAGTTGTAGGCCTTGTGGCAAGGCTGAGGTAAGGCTGATTGAGCCTGAGTATAGGAGAATTGGTTCTCTGAGTTGTAGGCCTTGTGGCAAGGCTGAGGTAGGGCTGTTAGCCTGCATTGTAGGAACCTTATAGGGTTCTGAGTTGTAGGAACCTTTCAGGGTTCTGAGCTATAAGATCTGTGGATCTGAGAAGAAGGAAGAAGTTAGGCCGAATCTAGCACACTACTAGATAAGTGAAGGGGGAAAGTGGATTTACCCAGACCTTGGGGAACCACTATAAACCTATGTGCAATCTGTGATGCTTGTGTTATTCTAGATTCTGTGATTGTATATGCTGTGGTAGCTGTAGAGATTTGAGCTTTATATTAAAGATCTTTAGATATATTCTGTCTATATTTAAAACAAGGAAAAGAACCTATTCACCCCCTCTAGGTATTTAGGTTGTCTTGAAGTTAAAACTATCATATAGATGGATTCAGAAGAAGGAAAAGAGTAATAACAGAATAACATACACAACTAACACAACTATTGAGAGATTGATCGTTGATCAAGAAAGTGCAAGGCACACAGAAGAAGATCTTCATGAGAAGATCTAAGAAGACATACTGAAGTGTTTATCCACTCAGATTTTGTCTAAGGTGAATTCATTCAGAATTCAGAAGGAATTTCATAAGATTTGGGGAGAGAGAGCTCCAGCTGTTTTGAGGTCAAGAAGGAGATAATCACAAGTCTCTTTAGAAGTAGATCCTGAACTAATCTACTAAGTAAATTCAGATCCATATCTGGAATCCAAGAAGGAAGCTGCCAGTCAGTCAACTTCAAAGGAGATCAACCCTACTAAGTTCAGATTCAAGAAGCTTTGAAGAAAGCTAAGAACAGGTTGATTTCAGTCATCAGTCTTATCAAGAAGCTGATCAAGAATTCTCTTATCTTTTCTCTCTCAACAAGGGTAAGAGTCCATGAAATTACTTATCAAATTCTGTAGGATCTTTTCAAAGATCTGAGTTGTAAGCCTGTGTTATAAATGTTGAGTGTAGGAGATTTAGATCTCTGAGTGGTAAGGCTGTTTGAGCCTGAGTGTAGGAGAATTGGTTCTCTGAGTTGTAGTCCTTGTAGCAAGGCTGAGGTAGGGCTTGTTAGCCTGAGTTGTAGGAACCTTATAGGGTTCTTAGTTGTAGGAACCTTTCAGGGTTCTGAGCTGTAAGATCTGTGGATCTGAGAAGAAGGAAGAAGTTAGGCCAAATCTAGCACACTGCTAGATAGGTGAAGGGGGAAAGTGGATGTACCCAGACCTTGGGGAACCACTATAAACCTATGTGCAATCTGTGATGCTTGTGTTATTTTAGATTCTGTGATTGTATATGATGTGGTAGCTATAGAGATTTGAGATTTATATTAAAGAACTGAAGCTATATTCTGCCTTAGTTTAAAATAAGGAAAAGAACCTATTTACCCCCCTCTAGGTGTTTAGGTTGTCTTGAAGTCAAATCTATCAGATCTCATTTTCGACAAAGTAAAATTCATCAAGTGCTTTCGTGAATTCTTCGAATGCACTCGTGAAATTCGTCGAGTGGTTGACCAATATGTCGAGTATTCTTATTATGACACGAGTCATCTCAATGAATGGACTTAAGGTTTTTCCTGGTTCGTTTTTCCGACGGGTTTTGTTTCATGATGTCGGCCATGTACAATACACGTGAAAGCTCTTTTTGGAATAAAATTTCTAGTCGTTGAAGATGAATCCTATAGATACCAAGGATTCCATTTCTAACAATGATAATTAAAGGAATAACAAATTACTCTTGACCTAATTTCAAAAATTATGAACGGCTAAAGAATTTCTTTCCCGATCTACTGTTCTCGAAAACGATTGACCTGACAACTTTGAAGTCCATGATTAGTGATTCCTAACAAGATGAGATTCGACAGATCTCTATTTTTCAGATTCTATAAAGGGTGTTCTTGATCTAGTCTGATTCCAAAAGTTTTTAGATCATAGTTTTCAAATTTTCAAGTCTTCTCTTTCTACTTTCGTTTCAAGATCTACACTCTAAGAAGGAAGAAGATTGAATCGATTCAGATTTGAAGAAGATTGTTTGCAATCTAGAAAGTTGTACAAAACTATTTTTTTCTTACTGTAGGAAGTTTCTACTTTTAAGTTTGTAGATCTGTGTTTATTGGATCGAGTTGTAGTAGAGGTTATTCTCCGAGTTATAGGAGCGTTGTCTCTGAGTTGTAGGAGTTGAGGCTCCGAGGTATAAGATTTGTATAATCAGAGTTTTGGTGAAGTAGTCGAGTCTAGCCTGAAGTGCTAGATAGGCAATGCGAGATAGTGGGCGTACCCATTTTGGGGATCAACTATAAATCCTTATGTTTGTGTTGTGCTTCTGTGTGTTTGCTTATTATTATTTTTAATTCCGCAAAAGACGTAGAACTCACCTATTCACCCCCTCTAGGTGATTTAGGTAGACAACTAGATACTTTCAATTGGTACCAGAGCCAGGTTATTCGTTAAAACTTTAACTCCTTGAACAAGATCTCATTCTAGTTGTCAAAGCACAAGATTTTCTTTCATGGATAGAAGCAAGGATATGTCCCCCATGAAGTTGCATGTGTGTTCTAAGGAAAACTTCCCCATGTGGAAGGAAACAGTCAGGTTCTTCATGGAAGCTATCAATCCCAGAATTTTCCAGATTATTGAAGAATGCCCTCATGTGCCCATTATTTCTTCAACCATAAATCCAAATCTAATGGTTCCTAAAGATGCTGGACCTAACTAAAGATGAGATTGCTCTTGTCTCTCTAGACAAGAAAGCAAAGAACATTATTGCAAGTGCTGTGGATGATTCCATGCTATAGAACTTAATTCACTGCAAGTCTGTCAAAGAAATGTGGACTTCCCTGATCGTCCTCATGGAAGGAACATAATAGGTTAGGGATGATCAAAAGTCCCTCCTAAACCAGTACGAGGTGTTCAAGAAGGACAAAAGAGACTTGATAGCCGATTGCTATGAGAGATTCTTCAAGATCGTCAATGGCTTGAGGAACTACGGTCGCGTGTTCAAAAACTGTGAACTTAACGACAAATTCTTAAGATCCCTTATGAAAGAATGGAATAACAGGGTTTGTGCGATAAGGGAGTTTGGTAAACTTGGCGACACCGACCCTCAGAATCTGTTTGGGAAGTTATTCTCCTACGAGCTTCAGATTAATATGAGGAAAGTTGAAGAAGAGGGAAGTTGAAGAAGAGGGAAGTAGATCCTCATTTCGAGAAAAGTTAGTGGCCCTGAAGGTTGAAGGGTCAAGGAAGGCTAGAGCTGTGTCTCCTGCCCGAACTCAAACCTCAGGTGATCATGAAGACTTAGAGTCAGACACCTCATGCTCTAAAATTTCAGATGGTGAAAGACTAATATAGGGTAGAAACACCTAGGGGGTGAATAAGATCTTTTGAATTCTTTTAGGCTTAAAACAAATTTCTTGATGTTAGTACAAATTGATAGAATAGTAAAGAGCACAAGTACAACAAACAAGAATTTTATAGTGGTTCCTCAATCTTGGGTACATCCACTTTTCTCCTTCGCCTATCTAACAGAGAACTAGCTTCGACTATCTCCTGCAGAAACTAAGATCAAAACTGATCTTACAACTAAGATCCCACCTAGATCATACACTCAAACTGCATCACAGTCCTACCTCAGAGATATAGACAAATCTCCTACCTTAGGTTCACTCAAGAACCCTACACTCAGGCTATAAACCAGCCCTACCTCTCATCCTTTATAACTTAGGCTTACAAACTCAGATCTACAAAGATCATACCTCTGGCCAAAATAGCCTTACTCTTAGATCTAAAAGATCCTACAAGAAATGGTTCTAAGGTTTATGTTACAACTTATAGACTCAAGAAATAAAACAATTTGAGTCTACTATAGGAGTCTCAAACTCACCAGCAACACAAATAAAAGACAATTCTTCAATACGGCTTGGGCCTGTGTTGTTGATGTAGATCAGTAGAGACACAATTTTCCCTTTTTCAATTTGCAGATGAATCAGATATAGAACTTGAAGATAAAGGAAGATTTTCTTAATAAACTCTTGGAGAATATCTGTTGGAGATGAACTGAGCGTATTGGAGTTCTTGAGAAAAAAATGCTCAGACACTTGATTAATCAATGATGATTTTTGAAAACTTCTCCCTATTTATATTCCTGAATATGTGTATATCCTGTTCTTTGAATTGATTCGTCTCCATCTATATAGCAAGTTCCCAACGGCTATATTCTATTTTGGAAAGCAACGACAGTTATGTTAAGAACACGTTTCATGAAATTCTGTCAGTTTCTGTCTTTGTTTGTTGGCGTGGCATATAATTTGAGTTCTGATAACGTTAGCGCATTCATGCGGCTTGCTTTGATATAGAAACCTTGTACTGAGTAGCTGGACACATGTCAAGTAAAGATTGGCTAACTTAGTGTCTGTGACTTAACAAAAATCTTGTTTCAGTAAAATGCGTAGAGTGAGTTGAAGTTACTCAACGTATTTTCTTTGGTAGAAAATCTGAGTCTTGAGAAATGCGTTGAGTGAGGTAAGTTTCCTAAGCGCATTTTCTTTGGTATAAAATATAAGTCCTGAGAAATACGTTGAGTGAGGTAAGTTTACTCTGCACATTTTACTTGGCTGAATTTCTGACTCCTGATAAATGCATCGAGTGATCCAAGTTTACTCAGCGCATTTGACTTAGCAGAATTTCTGAGTTCTAGACAAAATGAGTTGAGTGAGTTGAAGTGTCTCAGTGCATTTTTTTCGCATGCAACGAGTGAAGTTTGTTGTCTCGACGCATTTGAACTTAGATAAATAAACTTTCAATATAAACATTTCTCATGACTGAAAAATATCTTTCAGCTATACTCCTGCACAGTAAATAAAGATATAAATCAAATACATACTTATGTATATTATTGACATGAGTTGCTTCTTCAAATCAGGGACATTGGATAATGTACACAACAATCTCCCCTTGTTTGAAGAAGTCAGAACCTTTGTCAATGATATACATACTTCCAAATAAACAATATAGCTATAGCATTGCAGAAATTTCAAATCAAAGCAGATAAAATCTCAAGGCATGATGATATCAAAAGAGTAAAACTAATAATATCTATAATAGAAGTTAACATTATTGGGTCCATTGATCCCAATGCCCAAGATTTGAAAAAGTCCTAATAGATAATGGTATACACATGTGTGTAATCTAATAGTTATCACAAGCTTGTTTGTGCAGGATGTTCCTTGGAACATGATTAGATAGGTTGTCTAAGTGATTGTGATAGGTGGTCACAAGGTAGGCAGGTGGAAAGACAAAAAAATCTTTCTAAGTCAATAGGCGTTGAGTGAAGCAAACTCACTCAATGCCAAATGCAAAGAAATCTGATCAAGTCCACAGGCGTTGAGTGAAGCAAGCTCACTCAATGTCAGATACCAAAAAGTGCTGAGAGAAGACAAGTCAGTCAAAGCCTTGGCTTTGACAAGAAAGAAAAGTGGCTAAGTCTACAGGCATTGAGCGATGTCAACTCACTCAACGCCATACAGCTAGAAGCGTTGAATCAAGCTTCTTCATTCAAAGCTACAAAAAATAGGTGGAGAAATCTGGCTAAGTACAGAGGCGTTGAGTGAAGCCTATTCACTCAACGCCAAGAGGTAATAGCGTTGTCTGATCCCTATTTAGTCATAGAATTTTGTCCAAGGACAAAAGCGTTGAGTGAAGGCTATTCACCCAATGCCTTATCAACTAAGAAACTTTCCAAGTATATAAGCATTGAGTGAAGCCTATTCACTCAATGCCTCTTCAGCTAAGATGACTGAGGGTGATATCTTTGAGTGAAGAAGTAACACTCAATGTTTTTGCAAATGAAATATTGGCCAAGTACAATTGTGTTGAGTGATGACGGTTCACTAAATGCTTAGCGACAAAATATCTGTCTAAGTGTTTTAGCATTGAGTAAAGCTTACTCACACAATGCCTAGTGACAAAAAACCCATCTTAGTGTATTGGCATTGAGTAAAGCTTACTCACTCAATGCCTAGTGATAGAAAATCTGTTTAAGTGTTTTGGCGTTGAGTAAAGCTTACTCACTTAACGCCTAGTGACAGAAAATCTGCCTAAGTATTTTGGCATTGAGTAAAGCCTACTCACTCAATGCCTAGTGATAAAAAATCCGTGTAAGTATTTTGGCATTGAGTAAAACTTACTCACTCAAAGCCTAGTGATAGAAAATCTGTCTAAGTGTTTTGGCGTTGAGTGAAGGTTGCTCACTCAACTCCTATACTAATATTGCTTGAATTTGACTAAGCCCATAGGTAATGATGTCAGCAAGATTTCAAATGTTTCGAGAAGTCTATAGTGCGATAAACGGCGCCACGGACCTACTGTATGATATTTACTGTTAAAGCAAGTTATTGTCATAACTCATGTGGGTCCTAATGCTCAATAGAGCCATTGATCTTCAGAATAACAGAATGAGGATCAGCTTGGTGAAAAATAACTTTTGGATTATTCTGAAAAAAAAGAACTTCATATTTTTCCTCGCCATTGTTGTTAAGGCTGAAGTTTGAAGGACAAAAATCTGCTGATCCAGAGGTTCAAGTAAGTTAGCTACAACAAGCTTTATATGCTATAACAAGTTCAGAAGGAAGTTCTGAGAAAGAAGAAGAAACAGAGCACTCTAGTCTCTGTAGTCAAGTTAGCTGATTAAAGAACACAAGATCTATCAAATCATCAGTCTTATTTAGCAAGTTCAGAAACAAGTTTCTAAGTTACTTCTAGCACAAACAATAGCTTATTGAAGAACAGTTTTCTTTTTGCTGAGAAGAAGTCAGAGCTGAGGTAAACTCAACTCAAGAGGCAAGCACATAGAAATCTCTCTGGTGTTAAATCAACCATACCAACCAACCCTTCTCCCTATAGGATCCATTCTTGGATTTGAGTGTAGGATCTTTTTTGGATCTGAGTTGTAAGCCTATTTTATAAAGGCTGAGGAGGATCCTTGTGTGGATCTGAGAGTAGGATCCATTTTGGATCTGAGTGTAGGAACTGGTTACAGTTCTGAGGTAGGGCTTTGGCTTGAGAGTAGAATCCATTTTGGATCTGAGTGTAGGATCTGGTTGCAGATCTGTGGTAGGACTTTGGCCTTAGAGTTGGATCCAGTTTGGATCTGAGGTAGGGATTCTAAGACTGAGGTAGGAGTGTCATTCTCTCTGAGTTGTAGGTGATCTTCGGATCACTGAGTTATAAGGCCTTATGCCTGAGCTGTAAGTCTTAGAGGAGACTGAGTGGTCTTGCGGGATCGTGTTGTAAGCTCTTAGGATCCGAGATTGGAGAAGTTCCTTATCTAACAAGCTGCTAGAAAGGTGGGTGGGAAAGTGGATGTACCCATAATCTGGGGAACCACTACAAATTCTGTGTGTGTTTATTGTGTTATTTCTTTATTGCAGGTTGTATGTTTCTTGAAGCATAAAACTACTAACTCACAAAGCACTTAAAGAAGGAAAGTAAAGATAGTCACAAGAGACTAAGAAACCTATTCACCCCCCTCTAGGTGATTTAGCTATCCTTGAAATTAAAGACTTTCAAGTGGTATCAAATGGAGGTTACTCAAATAGGACTTAACTGTTTGAGTGATCTCCAAGGATAGCTAAAAGGTTTGTTCTTATGAGTCTATAAGTGAACCATAAGGAGTGGAGCTTAATGAAGCTTCAAGTCTGCAGAAAGAAAAAGAACTCCAATGGGCTGTTGGTAGTTGTTATAGATGATGAAGACTACCCTGTTGCCAAGATAGGAATCAGAGCCCCACTGTCCTCTGTTTTCAGTTACAGTGATACAGATGATGTCTATCCAGATGCAAGAATAAATATCAGGGCCCCTCTATTACATTCAGACAGTGATTCAGAGGATGATGATGATGAGGTAGATGACTACAGAAGTTATGAGCTAATAACCATGATAAAAGAAGAATCCTGCCAGGATCATCCTGGTCCAAATCAAGTACATTCCCCATCTAGCACATCCTAAGAATCTGATTATGAGACTAGTCCAAACTTTGATGCTTCCACATAAAGTGTTGATGATGGATCAGAATCAAAGGATGATGTCAATCAATTAATTGATAAGTACGGTGCACTTCTGGATGTCTTCAAGAGGAGAAAGAAGTTGGCCAAAAAGCAAGCTGAGGAGATTGCCTCTCTTCAGCTAGCTGCTACCCGGCAGGCTGAGACAACATCCTTGCTGGATCAGAAGGCTAGGGAAGTATGTCAACTAAAGGCCATCTCAATCATCCAAATTGAGACCATTAGGTAGAAGGACAAGATCATCTTGGATCTTGAAGAGAAACTCCTAAAGGAGGAAAAGGTTGTGGCATGTTTCAATAAGCCCAAAGTTGTGTTGCTACTGATTGACTCTTTTACCTCTCAAAAAGATGAGAGAGGTTTAAGGTCTAAGTGGAATTATAGAGTTGACTTTTCCAAAGGAAAAAATCAAAGCTACTGTAGTGCCTCAGTCCACCTTTCACAAGGTAATACTCCCTTCTCACAGTTATGACCAAGGCTGCATGCAAGGTCACTAGACGAATGAGAATTCTTCTTGTAAAAATACAAGTGTATTTTACAATGGAAGAAGGAAGGGCATGAGGTTGAGTGCACAAAAGGCTCTCCATGAAGAAGTCCAAATGGCCCATTGTGGACCATTTGTTTTTAGTGTTCCACCCCTTACACTCAAGTAGAAGGCAGTGGCATATTCTCAGGTTCTTCCAGCAAGAACCCAGACCAAGGGTAAGTCAATCAGTAAGGCTGACTTGGCTGTATCTGAGGCTATTAATAACATGCCAACTACAAAGAAGGTCGTTGTTGATGAAACTCAGAGTATGCCAAGTAATTCTTCTGGCAGACTCACCTCTAGTCAGATTCTTGCTAAGAGAAACAAGAAGAAGGCTATAATACTCCCCTCTGAACAGGCAGCAAGTGATGGCTTGCATTCTTCACAGGGTATTCAGAAGAGGAGATATAACATCCATGAATGTTAGTACTGTGGTAAAGTGGGTCACTTTGCCATAGATTGTTTGCACAACCCTAGTTGCCAAGAGCAAGGGTGAGTCTTCCTGATAGGATTATTGTAGGTAGACATGTGCATCTTTATGCTAATAAGAACCTAGGACCCAATTCATTTTGTAGTCCTAAGGTAAATTAAATTTTGTTTTGCAGGATAGTCTAAGTGCCCATACCCATATATGGTACTTGGACATAGGATGTTCTAGACTTAGGACTGGAACAAGGAAGCCATCTTCAAGATCATACACTTGTAGATGGAAGTGGATAGACTGACTATCAAGCAAAGGATGTCCAAGATGTGTGCAAACATTGAGGGGGGAGATCAACAAACTAGATGCTCCTGTTGAGGGGGAGCTAGGACAGTTTGGTGTGTTGGACTAGCTTGTGTCTCACCAAGAGAATTTATGTCAGGAAAACTCCTGCACCAAATGGATCAGTCAGCTAGAGCTAGAGGAAAATCTGTGGCTAAAGATAAGGAAAAGATCTGGCTCAGTAAGAAGAGACTTTGCAGGGTGCAAGGAAGTTGTTATGAATCTAACATCTGCTCCAAGTCTACAATATAAAAATAAGTATAACTCCTTTATATTGTGATTCTACTAGTGCACTCTCAATTGCTAGAAATCCTGTCTCTCATAACAAGACTATGCATATTGAGATAAGGTATCTTTGTATTAGAGAGCATGAGGAGAACAAAGACATTAGTCTTTAATTTGTCTCAACAGATAAGCAAGTGGCTCACATCTTTACTAAACCACTAGATGGAGCAAAGTTCAACACCTTCAAATTTGAACTGGGTATGTTGAATTTAGGTCAGCTTAAGTAGCTCTCTACCATATATATGCATTGTGCTTATAGGTAGCAGGTTTATCTAATCCCTAAAGGAAAATTTAGTCAAAATTAGACTAAGTATAAAAGCGTTAAAAGGATCGAGTCCATTATGTTCACTCAATGAGTGCGAAAAAATTGTCTAGTTGCGGCTAAGTATCGGGAATTAATCCCAGTCATTGATCATAGGCTTGATCCTAAACAGGTACGCGCCTCTCCACCTTCCAACTTAGAAATAACTATAAATAGAAGGAATTGTGCACAGGACAAAATACACTGTTCCTTGCCCTCCTCTGCCCGGTTTCGGCGAATCGACGGAACTGTTTTGCCGACCTTCAATTCCAAAGTGAAATGGCTCCAAAAAGTCAAGATTTCCTGTTTAAAGGCTCCAAACTAGTTCAAAATGGCTTCAAGGATGCGCCAGAAGCAGTGCAACTCGTTCTTCACTTAATCTAGGTCTTTGACCTATATTTAATTATGTTAAAACATTGTTTGATATGGAAGCGGGAGGTACTGGAGTTATACTCCAACGCAAAGGTCGACGCTTCTAGAGGTAAGATCAAGTCAGTTGTTAGTGGAGAGAAGATAAAGATAACTCCGAGAAGATTGAGCAAAGCTCTACTGTTGCACAGGTACACAGAAACAGATGAGGAAGAGGACCTAGATTAGTTTGGGATCAAGTCTGCTCTGAAATTGTGTGGCCTTTCTAAGCACACCACTGGCTCCATTCTCAGGAAATAACTAAACCTAAAAGGTAAGTTCCTAGCCAATGTGATTGGGAAATCCCTGCTATGCAAGACATGCTCCCATGATAAAATATCTAAGAAAATGTTTGAGCTCATGGCCCGGGTAATTCTCTCCAAGAGGACAGATTAGGGAAGAATTCTTTTTGACAGAATAGTGGAATGCTTGGCTGAGCCAAATCTGGGAAGAATTCTCTCCCTATTCCTGCTAAATAGTTCTCCAGGGATCCTCAATATGAGGTTAGGAATCAATATTCATCACATGAGAAAGATGGACATCAAGATGCTAGACAGATGGGATCAGATCCTCTAGCCTCACGGGCAGCCTGTTGCCAAGAAAAAAGCAAAGGATGTTCTAGTACCAGCACAAAGCAACACTAGCAACTCATCTGAACAACTAGAGGATGAGCCCCATGATGCCAACTTAACTAAGTCTGCTAATGAGACCAGGAAGGACATAAGTGCCCAGGTCTCACTTTCTTCTGACCCAGCTACAAGGAATCAGTTGAGTAGGGATCAATCTAAAGAAGCTTCTTACAATGATGTTGGCATGCCATCAGCTGAGGAAGCTGGAAAAGTGGCAGAGGAGATTTTCAATAAGCTGTCTATTATAATGGAGGGGGAGGCCTCCAAGTCCCCAGCTGCTACTAATGCATTTGAACCAACACCTCAAGATTCTCTTGTTGGAACCAGTCCTCAGTGTCAGGGGGAGCAGTTACAGAGTCCTCCAGAAGTAATAAGAATATTGAGAAGGAGGTTGTTGTTGTTGCTGCTGCTGCTGTTCTGCATGTCACTTAATACATGACAGTAGTTGAGGGGGAGATTCATCCTGAACTCCCCGCTCAAGGTCGTGTGTATGATGTTGACCCCTCTGCATCTAAAAAGGAGCTATCCAAGAAAGCACCTTCTTCAAGGTACAACATGGGTGTATCTGATGATAGGGCAGAGGTCGGACTAGAACAAGAAGCTGTCTGTTATGAAGGTACATCTGCCAGGATAGATTAATTGTCACCTAGCTTTCTAGCTCAGCTGAGAGGCTTGATGGATGAACAAAGGAGAACTCTGGAGACCTTTGTTGATGATGCACTTAAAGAAATTAGAAATGAGTTGTCCACAGAAATTAAGTCTATCAAATTTGAAGTCAATCTTCTGAAGGCTGAAACTGTAAAATTCTTCACTAGGGCAGCCCCAGCTGTTGATTACACTAAGGAAAAACTGGATGAGGTCGGCCAAAATGTTGTTACAATCATTGAAAATCAGACTGTTTAAGCTAACAACATGGTTGCTGTCCACAATGCTGATAAAGTATGTTGGATCAACAAAAGGCTACTATATTCACAAAGATGGATGCTTGCACCAATCTCCTAGATGATCATCTATTGCAGGTCAAGAATCAAGTAACAACTTGTATAAACCATCTTGAATCTGAAAGGAACAAGACCAGCCTCTCCCAAACCAAAGAACTGATTAAAGAAGTCAAAAGGGGGGAGAGGGACAAAATCGATGCCAACACTAAGAATGCTGTGTGGGCCACAAATGTCATAAGGGGATCATTCAGGATAAGAACCAGTTTAGTATGATAACATCCATATGTTACCCACATAGATTCAAGAAGCCCTGAATGCAGGTCAGTTAGCTCAGTATGCTGAAGAAGGTGCTCAGTGGGTATGAACTAGTTGCTGATATTCCATCATTCAGCCCCACTTCTGACGAGATTATGAAGGCAAAAGGGAAATCTATAGCTACTGAAGAGGAAGAAGCAGTCAGAGCCAGCAAGAAAAGATATATAGAGCAAATGGAAGCTAGACCCAACTTTGAGCAGTGGAGCCCTGAGTAAAGGACCATCATTCTATCAGCATGGGAGCAGGTAAAGACCAAGAAGACTGAGAGAGGAAAGCTGTATGGCTCTATTGAGTGGGCTAAGATGGAAGAGAGGGAGAATGAAAGAAGGTAATACAGAAAGGACAAAAATGCTGGCACCTTGCCTCCTAAATGCTATTGAGCCTACAAAATACATTCCAAAACCCTTTAGTTACTTCCAAAGGCAGAAAGTCAAAAAGTCTGAAGCTGCAACTGAGATGACTGTTAAGAAGCCCAGAAGCAGTGACATTATTATAAGAGAACCTGAAACATGAGAGTGTTTCTTGTTTATCTTAGAGGGCTGAAGGATGTGTGATTTTTGTATTATGCAAATCAAAAACAATTATCCTTCTGTTAATGAACTTCATTTTAATCAAATATGTGCTCATTATGTCTATGTTATGCAATATGTTATTTACTGTATTTGTTGCATATTTGAGTTAGTGTATAACATTGTCTTAAGGTTTTGACTTCTTAAAATCGGGGGAGATTGTTGGGTCCATTGATCCCAATATCCAAGATTTGAAGAAGTCCTAATAAGCAATTGTATACACATATATGTAATCTAACAGTTGTCACAAGCTTGATTGTACAGGATGTTCCTTGGAACATGATTAGAAAGGTTGTCTAAGTGATGGTGACAGGTGGTCACAAGGTATGCATGTGGAGATACAGAAAATCTGTCTAAGTCCATAGGCATTGAGTGAAGCAAGCTCACTCAAAGCCAGATATAAAGAAATGTGATCAAGTCTACTGGCATTGAGTGAAACAATGCTCACTCAATGCCAAATACCAAAAAGTGCTGAAAGAAGGCAAGTCAGTCAAAGCCTTGGCCTTAATAGTGAAGAAAAGTGGCTAAGTCTACATGCGTTGAGTGATGTCAACTCACTCAACGCCATTCAGCTAAAAGCGTTGAATCAAGCTGCTTTAGTCAAAGCCATAAAGAATCAGTGGAGAAATATGGCTAAGTCCAGAGGCATTGAGTGAAGCGTATTCAGTCAATGCCAAGAGGTAATAACGTTGACTGATCCCCATTCCGTTACATAATTTTGTCCAAGGATAAAATCATTGAGTGAAGGCTATTCACTGAACGCCTTATCAACTAAGAAACTTCCAAGGACATAAGCATTGAGTGAAGACTATTCACTCAACGCCTCTTCAACTAAGCTAATTGAGGGTGATAGCGTTGAGTGACGAAGTAACACTAAACACTTTTATAAATGAAATATTGGCCAAGTCCAATTGCGTTGAGTGATGAAGGTTCACTCAACGCTTAGCAACAGAATATCTGTCTAAGTGTTTTCGCGTTGAGTCAAGCTTACTCACTCAATGCCTAGTGACAAAAAAATCTGTCCAAGTATTTTAGTGTTGAGTAAAGCTTACTCACTCAATGCCTGGTGACAGAAAATCTGTCTAAGTATTTTGGCATTGAGTAAAGCTTACTCACTCAACACTTAGTGACAGAAAATATATCAAAGTGTTTTGGTATTGAGTAAGGCCTACTCCCTCAACGCCTTGTGAAAAAAAATCTATCTAAGTGTTTTGGCATTGAGTAAAGCTTACTCACTCAACACCTTGTGACAAAAAATCTGTCTAAGTGTTTTGGCGTTGAGTGAAGGTTGCTCACTCAATGCCTATACTAATATTACTTGAATTTGACTAAGTCCACAGGTGATGACGATAACAAGATTTCAAATGTTGCGAGAAGTCTACAGTATACGACAAACGGTGCCACATGCCTACTGTATGATATTTGCTGTTAAAGCAAGTTGCTGCCATCAACTCATGTGGGTCCCAATGCTCAATAGAGCCGTTGAGCTTCGGGAATAAAAGAACGAGGATCAACTTAGTGAAATAACTTTTGGATTATTCTGAATAAAAAGAACTTCATCTTCTTACTCGCCATTGTTGTTGAGGGTGAAGGTTTGAAGGATAAAAATCTGCTGATCTAGAGGTTCAAATAAGTTAGCTGCAACAAGCTTCATCAGCTACAACACGTTTAGAAGGAAATTTTGAGAAAGAAGAAGTAGAGCACTCTAGTCTCTATAGTCAAGTTAGTTGATTGAAGAACACAAGATCTATCATTAGTATTCTTCAGCAAGTTCAAAAACAAGTTTCTAAGTTACTTCTAGCACAAGCAGCACCTTATTGAAGAATAGTTTTCTTGTTGCTGAGAAGAAGTCAGAGCTGAGGTAAACTCAGCTCATGAGGCAGGCATAGAGAAATCTCTTTGGTGTCAAATCAACCATACCAACCAAAACTTCTCCCTGTATTATCCATTCTTAGATCTGAGTGCAGGATCCTTTTTGGATCTGAGTTGTAAGCCTATTTTATAAAGGCTGAGGTAGGATCCCTGTATTGGTCTAAGAGTAGGATCCATTTTGGATCTGAGAGTAGTATCTGGTTGCTGATTTGAGGTAGGGCTTTGTCCCGAGAGTAGGATCCATTTGGGATCTAAGTATAGGATTTGGTTGTAGATCTGAGGTAGGGCTTTGGCCTGAGATAAGATCCAGTTTAGATCTGAGGTAGGGCTTTTGAGCCTGAGATAGGAGAGTCATTCTCTCTAAGTTTTAGGGCACCTGTGTCTGAGTTGTATGATCTTTGGATCTGAGGTAGGGAATTTGTGCCTGAGTAGTAGGAGAGTCATTCTCTCTGAGGTAGGGCTGTCCTCCCAGCCTGAGTTGTAGGGCCTTTGGGCCTGGTAGGTGATCTTTGGATGACTGAGTTGTAAGGCCTTATGCCTGAGCTGTAAGTCTTGGAGGAGACTGAGTGGTCCCGTGGGATCGTGTTGTAAGTTCTTAGGAGTTGAGATTGGAGAAGTTCATTTTCTAACAAGTTGTTAGAAAGGTTGGAGGGAAAGTGGATGTACCCATAATCTGGAGAACCAGTATAAATTTTGTGTGTGTTTCTTGTGTTGTTTCTTTATTGCAGGTTGTGTGTTTCTTGAAAGCAGAAAACTACTAACTCACAAAGCACTTAAAGAAGGAAAGTAAAGATAGTCACAAGAGACTAAGAAACCTATTCACCCCCTCTAGGTGATTTAACTATCCTTGAAATTAAATACTTTCACACATGTAATAGCCCTAAGAACCTAAAATGTACACAATTTCAAAAAAATAATGGTTCTAGTCCTTGGATGACAATGCCCCTTGCTCTCTTAGCACCTTCCTCCTTCTTCTGTCTTTTCCATTCAAAGTACCCAAAAGGTTTAGGATAGTATTTGAAAGGGCATACAACATCCTTGGCAGCTTTACCATACTTTTGCTCCCTCCAGAACTTCTTTTTGGATTCTTCTTATTTCTCATATTTGGACCATTCAACTGTGCCATACAACTTGTATCTATCAGTCTTGTTGTCTTTGACTTGTTACCAAAGCAGTAAGAATTATATGCCTGGACTTTGGATTCTAAGGCTCATAATCTGGCCTTGATTCCATGTAACACCCCTATCCATCACATGGCATATAGCAGTAGGTCCGTCCGGGGCTCGACGCCATATACTACGGACAGACCGGTTGGTTATGCGTTGAAACCATTCAACCAATCACAACGTCCTACACAGCACCTAGCGGAAGCAATTATTAAGTTGCACAGTTAAGAACCTTGCTAACATGAATGTCCACTGAACCAAAACATAGGAATATTGAATACACAAAACAACAACTGGCCTTAAGGCCTTATAATGTTTGCTTAATAGAACATGTCTTTCAAACCTCGGCACGCAGGCCGACCATACATGAGATAAATGGAAAACATAAAAAGTTAGGCCTTCAAGGGCTAACACAACATCATGGGCTTTAGCCCGCTATTTCCCGCTCGGCTCCGCAGCACCTGCAAGCCACAATCCACCGCCCGGTGGTAAATAAAATAACGGTCAGCTATACTGACCAAATTATAACGATCCCGCCCCCAAAATCGGGGCGGCGATGCTCTTTCCCTGCACTTTATTAGTATAAGCATCAAAGTAGTGTAAACACACTTCATCACAGGCGTAGGCTCGCACGGCCACACGCCCCGTACACTCAGGGCACATTTACGGTGACCGGCCAGCGTCACGTCAATTAAAGCCAAAGACGTTCTTGTTCCACCACCGCCCCTTGGACGGCCAACCATATGAGCATTTTGCCTTCCTGGCCTTGGTCACAACAATTTAAGCCATAAACCACCGAAGACCCTAATCCATGCCAACGGTTCCACCGAACGACATAGATCGGGTACGGTTCCTCCTGACCCGTGCTCACACCGCAACGACAATTTAAGCCATATGCGCAGGTCAAGACTCACCGAGTCCCGTTTCCACCACAATAATCACATAACCCGGTTATGTTCACGTTGGCTCCCCGACCACCATGTTGGCAAAGCACGTTTTTGCCCAATTTTCCGGGTGCATCTTGGAGTTAATCTCTAAGGCTCCCTGTTGCAATCTACCACGTAGAAAACCCGAAAACGCCCAAACACCCGGAGTCTTCCCCGGTTCAAATGCAATGCAACATCACCAATCCAGACCAACTTGTCTGGATAGGCTTCACACACAATGCCTATGCCCGTTTACGCATATGGACTCTACAAAAGGGGGAGTTTACATATCTACCCCAAGGAACGCCTCAACTCTTCGCTCACTCACGAGAGAGGGCTTCCTATGCAAAGGAAAAGAGGGCTTCACATGCCCTAGGATGAGAATCGTTACCCTTGCGTTTTTACTCGGCGCCATAAAAATCTACGCGGATGAAAAGCACCGCAATCTCCTTGCCTCCGCGGATCCGAAGACGGCTCGCGATTTGGAGCTCCGAAGCTCGGCCGGTGACCGGATCTTGGCCTTCTTCCTCCTCCTTGCTCTCCCTTCTCTCTAGAACTTAGAGAGAGATGAGTCCAAGTGAAATGAGGGCTTCTAAACCCTATTTCCGGGTTTAAACCGCCAGCACAGCCTCCCCACCGTCAGATCCCATCAAGAAAAAACGAACGGCCACGATCGGGGCCAAAAATACAAAATCTGGGTCGAACATGGCCTGCGACACGCCCGTGTCCAGGGCCATGTCTCCCATTCGCCGTCTCGTCCTACGCGATAACCAGCACACAGCATTCGACACGGCCTCCGACACGCCCGTGTCGCATGCGACACGGCCGTATCACGACTCGTATCACGCCCCGTGTGCAACTACCAACACTTGTTTCCCGAGGAGGACACGGCCTGTGACACGGCACCCGACACGCCCCTGTCACATGTGACACGCCCGTGTCTGTGCCCGTGTCATGGACCGTGTACATGACTCAGAAAACTCCCTAGCATGACACGCCCTGGTACACGCCTGTGTCCCAGGCCGCGTGCCTCAACTCGACGATCGCCAATCGTCAAAACGTCGACCAAATGACCCATGGCCGAACACGCCCGTGACACACCCGTGACACCTGCTCCAAGTCCCAGACTTGGATTAAAACGTCACCCGTCCCTCTTTTGAGTTTCGGGGTGTTACAACTCTCCCCCTCTTAAAAGAATTTCACCCACGAAATTACAAAAGAAAAGAAAACGAAAAACTTTAAGCAGTACCTGAGCGGAATAACTCCGGGTACTCCTCCAGCATAGTTTGCTCTCGCTCCCAAGAGAGCTCCTCCCGACCGCAATTGTCCCACCGGACCTTGACCATCCCGATCTCCTTGTTACGGAGTCGCTTAGTTTCAAAGTCTACAATACGAACGGGCTTGACCTTAGTCGTCAACCCTTTGTCCACCGGTACTAGATCCACTAAGATCACCTGCGAAGGTTCTTGCACCGCCTTCCGCAACACAGAGACGTGGAATACATCGTGTAGTCCACTCAACTCCACCGATAGCTTCAAACGATAAGCCGCTTCGCCGACCCGCTCCAGAATCTCAAAGGGTCCAAGGTATCTTGGGCTCAGCTTCTTCAAGCATCTCACCAACAAAACACCCTTGAATGGCTTTATCTTCAAGCACACCCAATCGCCGACCCCGAACTCCACGTTCCTGTTTTTGGCATTGTAGTACTTTGCTTGTCTGTCCTGAGCAATCAGCAAATGCTCTCGAATGATCCGCACCAAAGAAGTAGCACTCTCCACCTCCTGCTTCATGTACAACCTTGCCTCACCCATTTCCAGCCACGATAACGGCGTGCGACACTTCCTACCATATAGGGCCTCGAAGGGCGCCATCTGAATACTCGCCTGGTAGCTGCTGTTGTACGCAAACTCCACCAAATACAAGTGGTCTTCCCAATGCTTCCCGAAGTCTAGAACACACATGCGGAGCATGTCTTCCAACGTTCTGTTGACTCTCTCAGTTTGCCCATCCGTTTACGGATGAAAGGCTGTGCTGAACTTCAATTTAGTCCCCAACATCTGTTGCACCAACCTCCAATCGTTAGACGTAAAACGCCCATCCCGGTCACTCATGATGCTGCGCGGCACACCGTGTAATCTGACTATATTATCCACATATAGCTTTTCCAGTTTTTCCACTGAGTCATCCTTCCTATGCGGAATAAAGTGTGACACCTTTTATAGTCGGTCTACGATCACCCAGATGGCGTCGTTTCCCTTCTGCGACCTTGGCAAGCCATGCACAAAGTCCATCTATTTTTCGTCGAACTTCCACTCCGGAATAGGCAAGGGTTTCAAGAATCCTCCAAGCCTTTTACACTCCGCCTTTACTAAGGCGCAGGTTTGACACTTAGCCACAAACAGTGCCACATCCTTCTTGAGTCCTGGCCACCAAAACAGCTTCTTCAGGTCTTGGTACATCTTCGTGCTCCCTGGGTGGATTGAGTACTTGGTATTATGGGCCTCGTACATCAACTCTGCCCGTAGATTTCCTTTGCTTGGGATGCACAAACGATGGTCCTTCCTTAGGAGCCCATCCACAACCGAAAACTGGGAATTTGACCCATCCAAAGCTGCATCCATAAGCTCCTTCATGCCAGTATCCAACTCCAACGCCTGCTGAACACGATCAGCCAGGTCATACTGAACTTCCGTCCAATTCAACAATGCTTTGGCGCTAGACTGCTTGTCCACACAACTAATTTCCAAAGCCTCCAATTCCCGTACTAGCCTCTCATCATGAACAGATAACCCGCTGGCTTGGGCGGGAGCCCTGCGACTCAATGCATCTGCAACTACATTGCCCTTCCCGGGTACATAATGAATCATGAATTTGTAGTCCCCCAGGAACTCCATCCATCTACGCTGCCTCATGTTGAGATCCTTCTGATCCAACAGGTACTTCAGGCTCTTGTAGTCGGTATAGATATCGACCTGTACGCCGTACAAGTAGTGTCTCCACAGCTTAAGCGCAAATATCACGACCGCCAACTCCAAGTCGTGGACCGGATAATTCCTTTCGTGCACTTTCAGCTTACGCGATCCATACGCTATTACGCTCCCATGCTGCAGCAACATACAGCCCAAACCACTACCTAAGGCATCACTATAAATTTCGAAGCCCTCGGTCCCACTCGGCGAACTTAACACCTACGCCGTGGTCAACCGTCCCTTCAGCTCCTCAAACGCTTGCACGCACTCCTGCGTGCACAAGAACTTCTGATCCTTCCTTGTCAACTTCGTGAGAGGTAACGCTATCCGCGAGAAGTTCTCCACGAAGCGCCTGTAATAGCCGGCAAGCCCAAGAAAACTCCGGACTTCTGCTACCGAAGACAACACAGGACACTCCCGTATTGCAACAATCTTCGCCGGATCCACCGCTATACCTTCCCCACTGATAATGTGACCAAGGAATGCTACTGAGGGTAGCCAGAACTCGCATTTGGAGAATTTTGCATAGAGCTCGTTCCTCCTCAGTGTCTCCAACACCAGATGCAAGTGCTTGAAGTGGTCTTCCTCGCACTGCGAGTACACTAGTATGTCGTCAATAAAGACGATCACAAAGCGGTCCAGAAAATCTCAGAATGTTCGGTTCATCAAATCCATAAACACCGATGGCGCATTCGTCAGTCCAAACGGCATGACCGTGAACTCGAAATGCCCATACCTTGTGCTGAACGCCGTCTTCGGGATATAACACTCCCTTATCCTCAGCTGATAATACCCAGACTTCAGATCCAACTTCAAATACACCGACGATTTGACTAACTGATCGAAGAGATCATCGATCCTTGTGATCGGGTATTTATTCTTCTCCGTTAGCTTGTTCAACTCCCTATAGTCGATACACAGCCGCAGACTCCCGTCCTTCTTCTTAATAAAGAGGACCCGTGCGCTCCAAGGCGATGAGCTTGGACGCACATACCCTTGCTCCAACAACTCCTCTAGTTGAACCTTCAGCTCTGCCATCTCCTTAGGCGCCAACCTATAAGGAGAACGTGACACAGGTTTGGCACCTGGCACGAGCTCGATTGTGAAGTCGATCTCTCGCTGCGGTGGGGCTCCGGGAAGATTATCCGGGAACACATCGGGGTATTCACAAACCACGGGGATACTATCCAAAGCGGACTTTGGCTCTACAGCCCACAATATCGCGAAGAACAGCTCTGCGCCAGCACGAACTGCCTTTACCACCTGAAGAGCAGACATCAGCATCCTGCTCGACCCCTTCAGTCCCGTGAATGTTGTCTCCCGCCCAACACCCAGCTTGACCTCCTTACCATCGCAATCAATATAGGCCTTCTGCTCCGAAAGCTAATCCATCCCAAAGATAACGTCGAACTCTACTAGCGGAAGCAATGACGCTAGCAAGTCGAACTCTTGGTTTCCAAAAAGAACTTTTACGGCGCACACTCTGTCCGCACGCATCGAACAACCATTCGGTAGCAGCACATCCAATTTGTCCTTCGCCATCGAAGAAGGGACTCCGATGCGCGATACAAAGCTTTCGGACACAAAGGAGTGTGAGTCTCCCGTATCGAATAGTGCTCGTGCCGGACTATCTCCAATAAGAACAAAGCCTACACAAACAGTATAAGCTAACAAGCACTAGGTAACAGTTTTTAAAGCTAACTTGTTATAAATTAAACCGTACCTGTCACCACGTCGGCCTGCTTGATGGCCTCTTGCTGGCCCAAGTTGTAGACTCTAGGTTGAGTCGGAGCATAATGGGACGCGGTTTGACTCCACCGCTTTCCCCTTTTCTTCATAAGTGGCTCCTTGTTTTCTCTCGGACTTTGGACGTCCGCTCCAGCAATCGCGGGCAAAGTGCCCCGTCTTTCCGTAAGTAAAACAAGCGCCCGAGGTTCGGTTAGTAGTCGTCCCCGAGGCACCTGAAGAAGGGGCTGGACCCGACGTCCTAGCCTTCTTGCAGAACCTGCGATAACCCGACTTCGACGTAGTTGGCGCTTTGAACTCCGATTTCTTGCCACCGGATTCCTTCTTCGCTTGCACGTTCTTCATGTCCTTTTCCAAGGACCAGGCCGTGTTGACCAAGGTTAGGAAACCCTGCGCCATAGGCCCCGACAGTAACAACCTCAGCTTATCTCTTAACCCTTCATAAAAGCGGTTCGTCTTGCGCTCCTCATCGATAAAGGTAGCGCTAGCGTATCTTCCCAAATGAGTGAACTCGTGGAGGTACTCGTCCACGGTGTTGTCTCCTTGCACCAACTTTTAGAACTCATTTTCCAGCGCGATCCTCTGTGCTGAGGGGAGGTATCGAGCCATAAATAGCCTCAAGAATTCCCCCATAGAGACATCCGCCAACTGTCTTCCCCTCAGGTGGTGCAGCTCCAGCCCTTCCCACCATAGCCTTGCGTCCCCGTCCAACAAGAACGTTGTAATTGTGGTCTTCTGCCACTTTTCAGTCTCTGTTGCTGTCAGTACTCTATTGACTCTCGATAGCCAATCCTCTGCCTGAGTCGGGGTTCCTGTTCCCGAGAACACTGGTGGGTGGAAGCCCATCACATGCTTAAGCTGTCTCTCCGTTGCTCTCCGAGGCCACTCCGGCTCCATCGCCACCTATTCCACCCTTCTAGGCTCCGCCGCTTGGAGCGGCACTTGCTCCTACCGCAGGAGCAGGATGATGTACCTGCCTTGCAGGTTGCGCATTGATCATAACAAAGACGGCTTCTGCCACCAATCTAATGGTCTCGGCAGACGGAGGTGTTGCAAGCGCATCGCTTGGTGCACTGCTTGCCTCAGAACCTTGCCATTCTGACGGTCTAGCACCACTTCTGGTCACCTATAATCGTGCAAAACACCGATAAGCGACCCAACAATATTGCAAACAGCAATTATAGGAACACGCAGGTTCCTCAAATAAGTGTATTTTCATTCCTAAGTGGACATTCATAGGTTCTTTTCATGTTATAACGATGACGCACACACATATGCTCACAACCCCTTAAAGTGAATTCGTCCACGAATTCATTTAAGCTTGACTAAAACCGGTCCTCTGATACCAATTTATAATACCCCTATCCGTCACATGGCGTATATAGCAGGTCCGGCCGGGGCCCGACGCCATATACTACGGACAGACCGGTTGGTTACACATTGAAACCATTCAACCAATCACAACGTCCTACACAGCACCTAGCGGAAGCAATTATTAAGTTGCACAGTTAAGAACCTTGCTAACATGAATGTCCACTGAACCAAAACATAGGAATGTTGAATACACAAAACAACAACTGGCCTTAAGGCCTTACAATGTTTGCTTAATAAAACATGTCTTTCAAACCTCGGCACACAGGCCGGCCATACATGAGATAAATGGAAAACATAAAAAGTAAGGCCTTCGAGGGCCGGCACTGCATCATGGGCTTTAGCCTGCTATTTCCCGCTCGGCTCCGCAGCACCTGCAAGCCACAATCCACCGCCCGGTGGTAAACAAAATAACGGTCAGCTATGCTGACCAAATTATAACGATCCCGCCCCCAAAATCGGGGCGGCGATGCTCTTTCCCTGCACTTTATTAGTATAAGCATCAAAGTAGTGTAAACACACTTCATCACAGGCGCAGGCTCGCACGACCACACGCCCCGTGCACTCAGGGCACATTTACGGCGTACCGGCCATCGTCACGTCAATTCAAGCCATAGAAGTTCCCGTTCCACCACCGCCCCTTGGACGACCAACCATATGAGCATTTTGCCTTCCTAGCCTTGGTCACGACAATTTAAGCCATAGACCGCCAAAGACCCTCATCTATGCCAACGGTTCCACCGAACGACATAGATCGGGTACGGTTCCTCCTGACCCGTGCTCAAACCGCAACGGCAATTTAAGCCATATGCGCAGGTCAAGACTCACCGAGTCCCGTTTCCACGACAATAATCACATAACCTGGTTATGTTCACGTTGGCTCCCCGACCACCATGTTGGCAAAGCACGCTTTTTCCCAGTATTCCGGGTGCACCTTGGAGTTAATCTCTAAGGCTCCCTGTTTCAATCTACCACGTAGAAAACCCAAAAAACGCCCAAACACCCGGAGTCATCCCTGGTTCAAATGCAATGCAACATCACCGATCCAGACCAACTTGTCCGGATAGGCTTCACACACAATGCCTATGCCCATTTACGCATACGGACTCTACACAAGGGGGACTTTACATATCTACCCCAAGGAATGCCTCAACTCTTCGTTCACTCGCGAGAGAGGGCTTCCTATGCAAAGGAAAAGAGGGCTTCACATGCCCTAGGATGAGAATCGTTACCCTTGCGTTTTTCCTCGGTGCCATGGAAATCTACGCGGATCAAAAGCACCGCAATCTCCTTGCCTCCGCGGATCCGAAGACGGCTCGCGATTTTGAGCTCCGAAGCTCCACCGGTGACCGGATCTTGGCCTTCTTCCTCCTCCTTGCTCTCCCTTCTCTCTAAAACTTAGAGAGAGATGAATCCAAGTGAAATGAGGGCTTCTAAACCCTATTTCCGGGTTTAAACCGCCAGCACCAACTCCCCACCGTCAGATCCCATCAAGAGAAAATGAACGACCATGATCGGGGCCAAAAATACAAAATCTGGGCCGAACATGGCCTGTGACACGCCCGTGTCCAGGGCCGTGTCGCCCATTCACCGTCTCGACCGACGCAATAACCAGCACACGACATTTGACACGGCCTCTGACACGCCCGTGTCCCATGCGACACGGCCGTGTCACGCCCCGTGTCACGCCCCGTGTGCAACTACCAACACTTGTTTCCCGAGGAGGACACGACCTGCGATAGGGCACCCGACACGCCCGTGTCACATGTGACACGCCCGTGTCACATGTGACACGCCCGTGTCTGTGCCCGTGTCATGGCCCGTGTACATGACTCAGAAAACTCCCTAGCGTGACACGCCCTAGGACACGCCCGTGTCCCAGGCCGTGTGCCTCAACTCGACGATCGCCGATCGTCAAAACATCGACCACATGACCCGTGGCCGAACACGCCCGTGACACGCCCGTGTCATGCCCGTGACACGCCCGTGACACCTGCTCCAAGTCCCAGACTTGGCTTAAAACATCACCCGTCCCTCTTTTGAGTTTCGGGGTGTTACATTCCATCTCCTTTATGTATCTTTTCTTTTTGAGCCTTTCTTCTTGCTCATCAGCAACTTATTTTCCCTTAGAAACATCTGGAAGATAAGGACAGAATTCTATATCAGCAGACAAATATTCTTGAATAACAATATTATCTTCTAGAGCACTGTCTTGAACTGCAACATTTGTTTTCACATTATAATTTATTGGTTCACATTCCAGAGCCATTTTGATTGAGTTTGAATTCCATACAACAATACCTCTAGTGGCCCTAATCATTGACTTCTCCCCCTTTATGACTTCTGCACATAGGATGTTGTAGATAGTATCTTTGTACTGGTGAACTTGGTTGTCCAAATAGTTGACTCCTTTAGTGACATGTCCTTTCAGTTGCAACACATGATCATCTAAGATTTGAGTACAGGCATCCATACCGAATTTGGTTTTTTCAAAGATCTCTACCATGTTCTTTCTTGTGTTGACCTGATTTGTCAGAATAAGTGATTGGGATTCTTGAATGTCTATCAATCTTCCTTCTAAGGTATTTGATACTATTTTCATATTCTCAGTTGTAGTGTACTGATTGGTTTGTATGTTTGACTGGGAATCTTGATTGTTCTGCAGCTATTGTGTTGTAGAGTCCACAACAGGAGCTGCTCTCTAGAAGAAGGATACCATGTTGTTTCTTAGCAGATTCATCTCAAACCTGATATGCTTATTTTCAAAAGAAATTTCCTTTCTCAACTCTATTGGAGTTGTCCACATACTCCTCCAACTTCTTCCTTTGTACATCAAGCAGACTGTTGAGTTGGGCTAGGAAAGTTCCTGTCATTTCAGCATTCAACTGAACTAAAGGAGGTGGTTGTACCTCTTCAACTTGTTTCCTTAGAGTTTCTCTTTCTTGAGTATCTATCACATCATGCTCAGGAGAGTGTCCTTGTGCACTGGCAACAGGCTTGCTTACTTTAGAAGACACATCAATGAAGTCATCAGAAATATTTTCACCACTGTCTTCTTGAACAACTATCAAAGAAGCTTCTCTATCTAGACTTTGAAGATTGAGGTCCTTCACAACTTTAGGTTCCTGATTTTGGAGTCCAGTGCGAATCTCCCCCTCATTAACAACACCATCTTCATTTGCTCTTTCCATATCCTTAGTTGGGATCTCCTGGTAAGACTCCCCCTTAAGTGGAGCTACCATTCCACTCTGAAGTGTAATATCTGCAGCAAGAGTATTTAGTATATCTTTGTGCACTATCTTAGCTGATTCACAGTTGGTCTTGTCAACATTTAGACTGTCTTGGAGATTGTCCAAGATATTGTCAAGGTTTATGTGAAGATCCTTTTCTAACAATTGAGGCTGATCTTGAAGCTCCCCATGGGAAGAGACATTTGTCCTTATCTGTCCATCATACATAGGGTTGTTAACTTGTTATTCATGGGAGAGTCATGGTGAGACTTGATGTTCAGATGTGTGAATTTCTCCAGCAACTGAGCTAGACCATACCCTTGTATCTTCTGGACTGGATCCAGAGTCACTGTCATCTTCTGAGTTTCTTTTAAAAGTCTCAGGATTCTGAGAGCACTCAGCTGATTGGTCATGACTTTCATTTGATCTACTCTAAGTCTCCTGGGATGGCCTAGTCAAAACCCTTACCCATCTTTCCAACATATTGATATCCATTCTTCTCATATGATGGATCTTAGATCCAATTTTTCTGGTAAAAATATCTGGAGATGAGTTTGTTAGAAATAAAGACAAAATTCTGCCTAGATTAGGTTCTGGAATGCACTCTATGATTCTGTCGAGCAGAATCTTCCCCAATTAGTCTTCTTCTTCAGAATTATCTAGGCCATTAACTCGAACATTTTTCTAAATATTTTGTCATGTGAGCCAGGCTTACAGATTAATGACTTTCCCACGACATCGACAAGGAACTTACCTTGTTTATTCAACTCTTTTCTCAAGAGAGTGCCCATGGTTTTGGAAGATAAACCACACCATTTTTTGGCTGAACTTGCATCTTCCAGAAGAACTACATCATCTTTCTCAGAGGATTTAATTTTGGGCAATAACAGAGCTTTGCAAATTCTCCTAGCTGTCATGTGAATTTTCTTGTCACACACAGTTTATGTTATCTTAGTCCCTATAGAGTCCACCTCAGCATTTGCATATCGTTCCAAAACTTCTCTTTTCCATATCACAGTTGGTTCAGAAAGAACGAACTCAAGACCTGCGGTAGAAAGAAGATGTACCACATACTGAATTTCCTTTGGAGCATCCTTGAACCCATTTCGAATCAGTTTGGAACCTTCGAACAAGAAGTCGATGACCTTGGGTACCATTGAATCTTGGAGAAAGATGAGAAGTCGAACGAGTTCAAAAGAGCGCTAGGGTTTGTCATACGGGAGTTTTGAATAGGGCTAATGAACGTGAAATTCTATTCTAGACATGATCGCCTATTTATAGAAACTGCAAATTTTGATGTTCAAGAAAAACTTACATGCATGAGTGATTTTATTTCAATTAAGGCAGAGATTTACTTTAATTAGTGTCATTTCTATAAAGTCTATCAAACCTTTTGTGATGAATTGAACAATTTTATTGTAAATAAGTTGTCTCTATAGCTTATCTACAATAAAAGGTTAGAACAGAACACAAAAAAATGTCCAGCAATATTACTCCAAATTTAACATTCCTAGTTCAAATTTGAAGAATTTAAATTTGGCTTTATCAAGAGGCTTGGTAAAAATATCAGCTACTTGTTTGCCTGTTGGGACAAACTCAAGACTAATATTTTTTTTTCAACATGCTCTCTTAAGAAGTGATATCTGATTTCAATATATTTAGTCCTGCTATGTGATACAGGATTCTTAGCAATTGAAATTGCACTAAACGAGTCACAAAATAAAGGAGTTCTACTTATCTGAATATTGTAATCTTGTAGTTGATGTTGAATCCAAAGAAGCTAAGCATAATAACTTCCTGCGGAAATGTATTCTGATTCTGCAGTTGAAATTGCCACACTTGTTTGCTTCTTGCTACTCCAAGATACAAGCCTTCTACCTAGGAATTGGCAGGTGCCAGATGTACTCTTCCTGTCTTCTTTGCATCCTATAAAATCTACATCTGAATAATCTATTAGATCAAAGTCATTATTCCTTTGGTACCAAAGGCTAAGATTTGGCGTGCCCTTAAGATATCTCAATATCCTTTTTGTAGCAGTATAGTGAGACTAATTAGGGCTTTCCTGGTACCTAACACTAACACTTGTAGCAAATATGATGCCTGGTCTATTGACAGTCAAATACAAGAAAAAAACCTACTATGCCCCTATACAAGGTTTCATCAACTGGTTTCCCACTTTCATCCTTGTGTAGTGACATACTAGATCCCATAGGAGTTTTCATGGTAGAGGCATTGTCCATGCCAAACTTTTTGATTAGATCCTTGGTGAACTTAGTCTGAGAGATATACATGCCATCTTCAGATTATCTTACTTGGAGACCCAAGAAATATTTGAGTTCACCAATACTGCTCATTTCAAATTGCCTTTGCATAAGTTTTGTAAACTTTTTGCATAAGCTTTCATCTGTAGACCCAAAAATTAAGTCATTAATATAAATTTGGATTAGGATACTCTTTCTTTTGATTTCTCTAAGGAATAATGTCTTATTTATCTTTTCCCTTAAGAACTTGTTCTCAATGAGAAAGATAGACAAGGTTTCATACCAAGCTCTAGGAGCCTATTTTAACCCATATAAAGCTTTTCTTAAAGAATAAACATAATCAGGAAAAGTTGGATTGATAAAACCTGAGGGTTTCTCAACATAGAGCTCTTCTTTAAGATCACCATTTAGGAAGGCTTACTTTACATCCATTTGGTATACTTTGAATCCTTTGTGTGTAGCATATGTAAGGAATAACCTTATGGCTTCTAGCCTCGCTACTCGTGCAAAGGTTTGATCAAAATCAATACCTTCTTCTTTCTTGTATACTTTAGCGACCAGTCTAGCTTTGTTCTTTATTATAACACAATTTTCATCTAATTTGTTTCTGAAAATCCATTTTATTCCAATGATATTATGTCCTTTAGTTCTGGAAACCAAATTCCAGACATTGAATCTTCTGAATTGGTTCAGTTCCACTTGCATAGCCACTATCCAAAATGGATCCATGATGGATTCTTCATAGTTCTTGGGTTCTACTTATGAAATGAAGCTGGAGTACATGGCCATATTTTGAAAATTGCTTCTTATGATCACACCTTGACTTGCATCCTCAATTATAAATTTACTGGGATGATCTCTTAGGTGTCTAACTGCAACTTAGAGTACTTGATTAGCTTCTTGAGGTTGAGCCAAATTAGGCTGAGGAACCTCTTCTTCATGCTCATTAGTAGGATCTTCTTCTTAAGTTGATGAATCACCTTCTTGATCTACCTCTGGATATATGGTGTATTTAAGAGTCAGCTCCTTAAGCTTAGTTTTTGTACCTGCAGAACTAAAATAGCCTTGCAGCCCATTATGAATCATGGTATTTTAATCAAATATAACATTAATAGTTTCCTCAATAACTTGAATTTTCAAGTTGTAAATCCTATAGGTCTTGCTATGGTTGCTATAACCAACAAGAATCCCCTCATAGGATTTCTTAGCAAATTTAGTCAAGTAAGATTTTCCATTATTAAACACATAACATTTGCTTCCAAAGATCCTGAAGTAGGCTAGGTTTGGTTTTTTGCCTTTCATGATCTCATAGAGAGTCTTGTTGTGATATTTGTTGATGGAAGCTCTATTTTGGACATGACATGCTGTATTGACAGCTTCAGCCCAAAAGTATTCTAGGAGTAAAGTTTCACTCAGCATAGTCCTTCCAACCTCTATTAGAGTTCTATTCTTCATCTCAGCTATTCCATTTTGCTGAGGTGTTTTAGGTAAAGAGTATTCCTAAAAAATCCCTTGCTCTTTATAAAAATCTAGTATGCCTTCAGACTAAAATTCTGTACCATGGTCACTTCTGATTTTTACCACAATGCATCCTTTTTCATTCTGAATTTGCTTGACAAATGACACAAAGTTGTCAAAGGTCTCAGACTTTTTCTTCAGAAAGAATACCTAAGAAAACCTGGAGTAGCCATCAACTATCACAAAAGTGTGGCTTTCCTACATAGACTGTGAATTGGCATAGGACCAAACAAGTCCATGTGCAATAGGCAATGACACCTTTCAGAGTCTTTGGACCCAATGCTTTTAAAGGAGGCCTTTGTTTGCTCACCCTTCTAGCAGGAAGAACAAACACCTACTTTGGCACCTTTAAACTTAGGGCCATTCCTGACCAAATCTTCTAAGAATAGCTTGCTGATAGTCTTATAGTTCATGTGAGCAAGCCTCTTGTGCCATTGCACACAGAGGGAGTCCTTCACATTTACAACCAGACAGACTGAAAAAACATGACTTAAACAGATAAAATTTAGATAATAAATATTTCCACTCCTAGTGCCTGTCAAGATGACTACTTGGTCACTTGACCTTTTGATTTGGCACTTGTACTTGTGGAAATCAATGACATAGCCTAGATCACAAAGTTGGCTTATGCTGATCAGATTGTGTTGCAATCTTTGCATATAAGCTACTTTTGAGATTGTGACTATGCCATTGGAAATCTTTCCATAACCTTTGGTTACTCCCCTATCTGCACCAAGAAATATAACTTTGGGTCCATATTTTACTGGAGTAAAATCTTTCAAAATGCTTCTTATTTCAGTCATATGTCTGGAACACTCACTATCCAAGTACCAGATTGGCATCTGATTGGTCCTTGGACATACCTGAAAGATAGAATCATTTTACCTTATGAACCCAAACCAATTTGGGTCCTTGGTTTCTGTTAGCATTTGCTATTTTTACTACAGCAGGAACAAACTTGATTGGGATAAACTTCTTAGCAGGAAGTGATGTAAAGTTATACCAACAGTCAGTCGCAAAGTGCCCTATTTTTCCACAGCACCAATAGTTAAACTCATTGTACCTTCTCCTTAGTGACACAACTGTCAAAGGATGCTTGTGTTCCAATGGATAGGCATTTACAAGCCTTGGAGCATGCCTATGGTTATGAGTATGAAGTGCATTGAATTGCTTAGCCATAAGGTTTCTCCTAGGGGCAGGTCCCGTGAGAGGACCCTTTCCCTTCAGCCTGGCTATTGGTGCACCAAATCCATCCTTAGTATAAGTATGGTTTTGTGCTTGTGGTACTTTTAAGGTGCTTTTGCTGTTGATTTCTCTTCCTTTCCAGTGAGGGGAATTTTTGTCCCCACTGGTAGAGCCCCTCGACACCTTATATCCATAGACATTACCTTGATCATAGCTGTTAGAGGACAATATGATTTTCTTATATTGAACATGGATCATTGGTGCTTTTCTTTTAGGACCCTTATATAGAATAAGATCATTCTTATTGGAACCAGTTTCCTTCCCAAAGCCCACACCACCTCTGAATGGTGCAGAAAAGTTGTCAATGATTGACAGCACAGTCTTAGGCCTGGACAACTTCTCTATTAGCTTCTTCTCATTTGATAGTTGTGCCATCAACTCCTTGATGGTATTATGATTTTTATCCAGCAAATCAGCTTGACCATCTATCTTTCCAGCCAGCTCAATAAGTTTTTGTTTTTGAAGATCTAACTTCTTGGTAAATTTTTATAGCTGAAACTTTAATTTTTTAATTTTATCTACTTGATCTTTTCCAAGCTGTTTATTGCTTTTTAGAACTTTGAGCAGCATCCCATATTTTTCAATTAAGTTATTTATTTCATTTTTAGGTTCACACTCATCAAAATAAGATGAGCTTGAGTCAGAGTCCTCTTTTGAGTCTCCCTCTGAATCTGAAAGAGTCATTTGAGTAAAGGGGTGTACCTGATGAGAATCTTCTTCAGCATTACCATCATTAATAGCCATCAAAATACAGGATCCCTCTTCTTCAGAGTCACTATCTGTGGATGATAGTGGAGTTCTGATGCCCATTATTGCAGTAGGAAGGTTCACATTTTCTTTCGTAGAGAATAGACCTACATAGGATTTTCTTCTCTTAATTCTGAGGTGTCAGAATCACTGTCACTATCCAACAGAGTGGTGTGTTTCTTGGAAACAAAGCTTCTTTTAGTCTTCTTATCCTTGTATTGCTTCTCTCAAGATTTCTTATTTTCCTTTCTTTTTATAGGACAATCATCAATGATATGTCCTAGCCTGTTGCAACAATAGTAAACAACATCAGTTTTAATATATTTGTTGCGCTTAGAGGCATACCTGTCTCTAGAGTGATCCTTTCTGGATTTGTTAAAATGGTTGTGGCTTCTCTTTGAACTTGAACCAGTGGAGTTCTTGTTCTTCCACTGTCTCCATCTGCTTAGCATTTTCTTGAACTGTTTAGAGAAAAATGATAGTTACACATCAGTCAAGTCACATTTAGATGTGTTGGGCTCCGAGCAGTCAGAATCAGTCTCTCTTCATTATGGTGAAGTAGATCTTTCTTTGATCTTCATGGAAGATTCTTCCTTTAGAGCCAGGGAATTCTCTCTTGATTTAGTCTTAGTAGATTCTTCTTCAAACTTTGTTGTATTCAGTTGAAGCTCATGAGATAGCAGTTTGCCAAAGAGATTTTGGGCAGAATGTCACCCAGGTTCCTTGTCTCTCTTATGACACATATTTTGATGTGCCATTCCTTATTGAGTGATCTTAGGAATTTATCATTCAGTTCATAATTGGCAAACTGTCTGTAACACCCAAAATTTAACCAAATTAATTTCGGGGTGCGTTTAGGGGGCGTGGTCTGCGGATAGTAGTTCGGGTTATGGTATTTCTATAAAACCTAAGTTTCCCCCTCCTCTCTCATTTCTTTCAGCCATAATTTTCCCTCTCCCAATCTCTTTCTCTCCCTCCTGATTTTTCTCCCGTCATCGTGGGAAGGAGGAGCAAAGACCGCCTATCCCGATCTTTCTCCCATCACCACTGAAAGGAAGGGCTAGTTTACCTCCCTCCTCTCCCGACTTCTCTCCCGTCGTCGCTGGAAGGAGCCGAGCCCGACCTCCCACTCCTCTCCCTCTTTCTCTCCCGTCGCTGCTGGAAGGGCCGAGCCCACCTTCCTTTGTCTCATCCGCCGCCTGTAAGGGGGAATCCCTTTTCCTTTCCTATCTTGACCACCACCAACAAAGAGTAATCCTACCCTTACCGATCATCCTCTCCTCTTGGCCGACCAAGAGGGGTTAGGGTTGGGCTTACACTTGTGGGAGGAGGCCGTCCGGAGTTGTTGGTGGTGAGTAACCCGAGTTTGGCTAGGGATCGCGACAAAGTGTTTGATTTGGAGATCGGACAGGTGTGTGGAAACAAAATTCGTGATGAACGAGCTATGGATCAAAAACACGCGTCAAGGGTAACGACTATTCTTCTTGGGCAGGTGAAGCCCTTAATTTTAATATGTTTGCATTGGAGCCCCTCCCCACCAATGGGTGGGGGAAGGGGGTCTCTTTGACGGGTCGATGTATACATCCCCGTTATTTAATTGCATTTAGTACCGGGAAGCGCGAGTACGGTTTTAGGCATACTGTGTGAAGATCATCCAGGCATGTGGTCTGGATTGGTGATGTTCTATAGTTCCCGAAGAAGACTCTGTGAAAGTTGGATGTTTCAGAATGGGGGTTATCCCGGGGCAGCAGTTAGTACTGGAGATGTGCTCCAGGAAACACCCTAATGTTTGTATAGGATTGATATATCGTTAACATTAGCTCCCAGGGAGCTTTTGTTGTGATGTGTGCATAATTGGTCTCTCGGAGACTGTGTGCTAGCGTGTTGAGTTGTGCGCCTTGGGTGCCCAACTTTGGTGGCCACGAGTGCCAACCTTGAAACATAACGTCTGTTATGTCAGGTATAGGAAAGAGGATGCTGACCCGCGTCATTGTTGTTAATTGTGTTTGGTATTGTATCCACAATAACCCATATTTGAAGAAGTGTCCCTTGAACTAAGATAAATTGAGTTTGTATTTGATGCTGCCTCTTTATTCATGTGCTTGCAGGATTATATTGCTAAGTAAAACCCAATGTCAGGTTACAGTGGGTCATGAAACACAGGACTATACAATATAATCCTTCATTGTGTAGGCCAATGTGTTGACTCACATGTAATCTCTCTATCGGGGTGTACTTCTGATTCAAGTACACTAGGAGATTCAAGGAAAAACAAGTTGTTTCTTTCAGAAGAAATGAATTTTTCTCTAAGTAAAATCCGTCGAGTATAGTAGTGAATATTCGTCGAGTATACTCATGAATACTCGTCGAATTTGTCGTGTATACTTACTAGCACTCGTCGAATTCATCTTATTTACTTAGGGAATAAACTCTCAGTTCTTGGAAATCAGTTAAGTAAAAATCGTCTAGTATCTTCATGTATACTCGTTGAATTCGTCGAGTGTATCTATCAAAACTCGTCGAATTCATCAAATATATATGTCGATTCACGATGAATTCGTCGAGACTCACTGGATATGCCTTGAGTTCTTGAATTTACTTCTCTGGATTACACTAAGTCAAATTCGCCGAATATCACTTTTCTTAGGCGTTGAATGCGTTGAGAGTATCTACCGATACTCGTCGAATTTGTCGAGTAAGCTTGACGATATTCGTCGAATTCATCATGTATCTCTTTTGGAATACGTTGAGTTATCTGTTAGTTCTATCTGGAATTGGCTAAGTTATTTTCATCGAGTTTCGAAGCTGTTCGACAAGTATACCCATTTATATTCGACGATACTTGATGAATAATATTTAGGGTTTATTTTTTCTGTTTTCAAATTCTCGACTCGGATCGTCCAGACCACCACGTACAGTAACTCGCGGATGTCTCGGTATGGAAGGAAACTTCTAGCTGTTAGAGAAAAAGTATTCCTATAAATACCTAGGGTGGCTTTCGTGAAATCCTAATTGTGCAATTCCAAGTTCAAATTGAGAAATTCCAAGAAATGTTCCTGTCGGCCTCGTTCTGTTCTAGACGATAGTTTCGGCCGAAAAATGCTTGACGCGTGATTCATTCTTCAACAAGCATGTCAACTAGATCATTGATCTCTGAAGGTTCTCAAACTACTAAGATCTAGTTGATCCGTGGGTTCAGATTAAGTCTACAAAGATTTCAGATTCTCTTTCTCCTTAAGATTTTCAAGATCTATATTTCAGAGGAAAGGAAGACTGAAGATTTCAGATCTGAAGAAGATTAATCGTAATCTAGTTTTGTGTAAATCTTGTATACTATTATAGGAGGTTTTCCTCAGAGTTGTAGATCCTTATTTTAGGATCGAGTTGTAGATCCTTATTTTAGGATCGAGTTGTAGATCCTTATTATAGGATCGAGTTGTATATCCTTGCTTGTGGATCAAGTGGTAGGAGAGGTTGTTCTCCGAGTAATAGGAGATTTGTCTCCGAGTTGTAGGAGTTGAGGCTCCGAGGTGTATGATGGTGTTCAATCTTAGATAAAGGTGAAGTAGCCGAATCTAGCACTTCGTGGTAGATAGGCGAGGTGGGACAGTGGACGTATCCAATATGGGGAACCACTATAAATTCTCTGTGCACATTTTTGTACAATTTTTATTCCGTTAAAAGACACAGAACTCACTTATTCACCCCCTCTAGGTGATTTAGCTTGACTACTAGACAGTTTCAATTGGTATCAGAGGTAGGTTGTTTGATATAAGGTTAACACCTTTAATAAGATCTCCGTCTAGTTGTCAAGAGATTAGGCTTCACTGCAATGGACAGAAGCAAGGATATATCTTCAATGAATTTGCCTATGTGTACTAAGGAGAACTTCCCCATATGAAAGGAGAGAGTCAGATTCTACATGGAGGCTGCTGATCCCCACATATTTCAGATTGTCGAAGAAGGCCCTCATGTTCCTACTCAACCATCTACCATAAATCCTATTGTGATGGTTCCGAAGAAAATGATGGATCTGAATAAAGATGAAATTGCTCTTGTCTCTTTGGATAAAAAGGCTAAGAATATCATAGCTAGTGCAGTGGATGACTCAATGCTGCAAAATTTATTCCACTGCAAATCTGCCAAGGAGATGTGGGATTGTCGTGTAGTACTTATGAAAGGAACTGAAGAAGTTAGAGGTGATTGAAGATCTCTACTTAATCAAGAGTACGAGTTATTCAAGTAAGGCTCAAGTGATACAATTACAGACAGCTTTGAAAAATTCTTCAAGATTATCAACAACCTCAGAAATTATGGTCGTACATTTACTAATGGTGAGCTCAACGACAAATTTCTAAGATCCCTGACAAAAGACTGGGACACCAAGGTGGTAGCCATTAGGTAATTTGGAAAGCTGCCTGAGATTGACCCTCAAAACCTATTCAGAAAGCTACTTTCCTATGAACTACAGATGAATACAAGGAAGAAAGAAGAGCAGCTCAACAAGGCTTCAAGAAAAGAGAAGTCGGTAGCTCTGAAGGCCGATGGGTCTAAAAAATATAAAGCTATGTCACCAATAAGGACATGATCTTCTGATGACCAAGAAGATTCTGAGCCAAGCACATCTGGCTCAGAATTATCTGATGGAGAATTCTCGCTAATCTCCAAGCAATTCAAAAGACTGCTCAGCAAGAGGAGGCAAATGAAAAATCAGTCCTCCTCCTCAGATTTCAGAAGATCACATCGTGATGGTGATCAGTCTAAGAAAATCTGCAACCGAGAGGACAAGTATAAGTCTAAACCAAATAAATATTCTTCCTCTAACATAGTTTGTTATTGTTGCAATAAGCTAGGGCACGTGATTGCGGAGTGTCCGTATAAAAAGAAGGAAGGATCCAAGAAAGAAGATAAGAGATCCTTCAAAGGTAAGAGGAAGGAAGAGAAGAGATTCATTGTAAATAAGTCAAAGACTCTTAGCGATAGTGACTCAAGTGAGTCAAGCTCTAAAAATGAAGAATTTTACTTTGGGCTCATGGCTCAATCGGATGAGGAAGTAGGCGACTCCCAATTCCATGGGAAGATAAACTCTCACATAGTGCACTCTGATTCTAAAACTTCTACTAATGGTCATGAAGACTATTCTTCTGAGGAAGGTGATTCTGACTTGATGGCTCAACATAAAGAACTTTTGAGATCCTTTGACAAACCGCAAGGTAGTCAAAAAGCAATCAAAAGAGATTGCTTCTCTCAAGGCAGTGGAATCACGACTGAAGGAGGAAATTGGTGAATTAACTCCTCTCAGAGATGAAGTTCACTCCTTGAAAGAGGAATTAACATGCTCTGCTAAACTGTTAAGTCAGAAGGAGAAATACTTAGATGAGCTAGAAGAAAAGTTGTTGGTGGAAAGAAAACTTATGGAAAGTTACTTTAAGCCAAAGACCTTTCTCCCTCTCATCGATGAATTCTTTGCTCCCAAGAAGGGTAGTGGTCTTGGCCATGTAGCTGAGAAAGATAAGGCTACTAAGAAAGCCGATACCAAAGGCAAAGGGAAGGCAACTCAAAGTCAACCCTCTTTTAAGAAGGTAATATTCCCCACAAATAAATACGACTTTGAGACGTTCTATGGTCACTTTGCTAGACAAAATTTTGTGGAGCCTAAAAAGCACTACCAAGGATGGACCCATCCCCGATACTTTGGTGCTAGTGAACTCAAGACACCGTATGAAGAAGTAACTCTTAAAGAGTATGGTCCCTATGTTCATGGACCAAATTTCAAGAAAGCACTGAAAGCCAAAACTGTTACTTCCAAGGCTAAGGAGAAAGTGAAGCCTTGTGTTTCCTGCAATTACGAGGCTTCCACCTCCAAGTCGGTTTCCCTTGCTAGAAATCCCATTCAAAAGATAAAGCAGGAGTATAAGAGAAGGTATAACAGGTTTGACTGTTGGTGTTACGACAAGATTGTTCACTTTATCATAGATTGTTGGTTTCATCCTGTAAAAATTGAAACTCCACAAGTTAACAATGCAAGACCGACCACTCACAATGTTAATGTTCCCAGTGGTGTTAAATTAACAAACAACCAAGAACACAAATCAGTTTGGGTTCCTAAGGGAAAATGATCTATGATTGCAGGTAATCCAAAGGACAACAAAACTCCTATCTGGTATTTGGACAGTGGATGCCCTCGACACATGACCGAGACAAGAAGCATATTGCAAAAATATACCCCAGTCGAAGATGGTCCAAAATTCATCTTTGGAGGGTCTGACAGCGGAATCACTAAAGGCTACAGTATTATTACCAACGATATAGTTTCCTTCATAGAAGTGGCATATGTTAAAGGATTACAACATAATCAAATCAGCGTAAGCCAATTATATGAGAAAGACTATATCAATGAGTTCTACAAGGACAAGTGTCTGATTAAATCGTCTGCAAATTTGGAGACAGTCTTAATAGACACTCGGAGTAGAAACATTCTCTGCTTAAACTTTCTATGTTTAAACAATTCTACACAAGTGTGCTTTTTGGCAAAAGATAGTGTGTCTCTCTGTGACCAATGACACAAGAGATTGACACATATAAATTTCAAAACTATTAATATGCTATTTTCTCACAACTTAATGCGTGATACTCCCATCATTAAGTGACTTAAAGAGAATCCATACCACGCATGCCAAATGAGTAAGTAGACAAGGGCTACCTTTAAGGGCATCATTGAAAAAGATTCTTCTAGATGTCTACACTTACTTAATATGGACTTATTTGATCCTATGCCAGTTCACAGTCTAGGAGATAAAGTCTATACATTGGTTATTATTGATGATTACTCTCATTTTACTTGGGTGTTCTTTATAAAACACAAGTAAGACGCCTTCAAGGCTTTCACTAATTTTGTTAGACAAATTCAAAATGAGTTAAACTGCTCTGTGGTCAAAATCAGAAGTGATCATAGAATAGAATTTGAGACTGGAGACATGTCAGAATTCTGTGGAAGTCAAGGTATCTTTCCTGAGTTTTCCTATCCATGTACTCCTCAACAAAATGGATTCGCCAAAAAAAGGAATAGAACCCTTATTGAAGCATGTACAACTATGTCTAATGACGCTTCATTACCAGAGTACTTCTAGGCCGAAGCAGTCAACACAGCTTGCCACGTGCAAAACAGAGCATTAATCAACAAAAGCCATCGTAAGACTCCCTACGAACTGTTGAAAGGCAGAAAACCGTCTGTTTCCTACTTTAGGATCTTTTGCTGTAAATGCTTCATACTTAACATTGGGAAGTATTATCATATGAAGTTTAGTGAAAAGTATTTTGAAGGTATTTCCATTGGATATAGTAGCCATAGTAAGACATAGGATTTTTTAATAAGAAAACCCTAGTGATAGAAGAGTTTATAAATGTTGTATTTGATGAGACAAGCATGATTCATAGTAGCTCGTCTAGTGCTATTGGTGTAGATGAAGGTACCAGGTTAAAGGAACTAAGCTTGGAGGAAGTGGTCAAGGAAGATGCCCCAAGTTCAGTCAAGGTCGTCGATCCAAGTGTGGTGGATGAAGAACTACTAGATGAAGAACTTCTTCAACCTATAGGAGATGCAACAGATGTAGCAGAACCTGTTGGTGAGAGAGGAAGAAATCTAGTGTTCAGACACCTAAGAAATCACCCTATAGATTTTTGGAGAGCCAGGCGATGGTGTAAGAACAAGAAGAGGTACTACTAACGAATTTCTGCATCTCAGCTTTCTGTCTCAGGTTGAGCCATAGAAATTTGAAGAAGCAAACAAGGATGCCTCTTGGATAATGGCTATACAAGAGAATCTCAACTAGTTCGAAAGGTGCAAGGTTTGGGAATTGGTGCCCAGGACAAAAGGACAGAACGTGATCGATACCAAATGGATATTCAAAAACAAGCTAGACGAAAATGGAGTAATTATAAAGAATAAAGTCAGGCTTGTAGCTCAAGGATACATACAATAAGAAGGGATCGACTTTGGTCAGACCTTTGCTCCAGTGGCCAGACTTGAAGTGATTAGGTTATTTCTTACATATGTGTATCACAAGGGCTTCAAAGTCTATCAAATGGACGTGAAGTCAGCATTCTTAACCAACGATTTAAAAGAGGAAGTATACATAGCACAATCCCAAGGTTTTGTCAACTCACCTTTCCCTGATTATGTATATTTTCTTAATAAAGCACTATATGGCTTGAAACAAGCTCCCGAGCTTGGTATGAGACGTTGTATAGCCTTCCTCTTGAGAAGAAGTTCGCAAGAGAAAAGATAGATAAGACATTATTTCTTAGGGAAGTAAAAAAGCAAGATTTTGCTAGTGCAAATCTATGTAGGTGATATTATTTTTACCTCTACGGAGGACCACCTTTGCAAGAAGTTTTCTAAACTTATGCAAGGGAAGTTTTAAATGAGTAGTATGGGAGAGCTGAAGTATTTCTTAGGACTCTAGTTGAAGCAATCTAAAGATGGAATTTTCATCTATTAAACGAAGTTCACTAAAGAGTTACTTAAGAAATTCGGAATGGAGAACACAACCTAGATGATGACTCCAATGGGTTCAACTGTGTCTCTAGATAAGGATAAGAAAGGGAAACCTTTTGATGAAACCAAGTACAAAAGCATAATTAGGTCCTTGCTCTATCTCACTGCTAGTAGATCCGACATAATGTTTTCAACATATGTGTACGCTAGATTTCAGGTGAACTCTAAGGAATCTCATTATGCCATTGTAAAGAGGATTTTGAGATACCTTAAGGGTACAAAAAATCTTGATTTATGGTACCCAAGAAGTAATGACGTCGAGGTAATTGGTTTTTCAGATGCTGATTTTGCAGGAAGCAGGGATAATAGGAAAAGCACTTCTAGGACTTACCAATTCCTCAGAAGAAGGCTTATTTCATGGAGTAGCAAGAACCAAAATTGTGTGGCAACCTCCACTGTCGAGTCAGAGTATATCTATGCTGGTATCTGCTGCGCATAACTTCTATGTATCAGGAATCAGCTTGAAGATTACAACTAGAAATTCAAGGAGATTCCGATGTTTTGCAACTCCTCCAGTATGATTGCGATTACAAATAATTCAGTCTCTCACAGCCGGACAAAGCACATCGAAATCAGATATCACTTCATCTTGGAGTATGTGGAGAATAGGGACATAATTCTCAACTATGTCCCTATGGATAAGCAAGTCATAGACATATTCACGAAGCCGTTGGACGAGGCCAAGTTCTCATTCTTCAAAATGGAACTGGGCATGCTAAACAAGGATTCTTGAAGATGGCTAAGGAGAGTCAAAATTCTCTCAGTGAAGTACATCTCTAAGCAATCAAAGTTTCTAAGGAAAATTCGTCGAGAAGTACTCGTGGGAACTCATCGATTCGTCGAAACAATACAAATTTTTTCGACGAAACTTGACCATATTCGACGATTTCTGCTAAGCTTTCGTGGGATTTTGACAAATCATTCTTAGGTCTTTTTTTATTGGATCCGAAGAGTAACCGATTTTAGGTACGCGCCGAATTCCCATTTATTGAAACTTTAAATATATATAAGGTGTCGGGGCAAACGGTCTTCACATTATCGAATAGAGAAGTCCACATCCCGTCAGTTTCTTCCCATCTGTCGCTTCAGCTTACGTGACCGCAGAGCATCTTTGTCGCTGATTCATTCGGTACTCCGTACTGTAGTGGTTCTCAATGGCTCTAAGAGGGACTAGTGGCTTGCTCATAGGGGGAGAATTGGTTCGTACAGGGTTCTCTACAGCTGCAGATGAGTTCTGTAACGTCATCCTCATGTTGGAATTGGTTGGTCTCACATTCATCCTTGAACACCCTTGCAAGGTGTTGGACAAGGAGGTTCCGGAGTTCTTCCAACATGCCAAACTCCGCAGGGAAGATATAGTGATCAAGAGCAAAGTCTGGCAAGTCAAAGTCAAAGTGAAAGCTTCTCTACTCACAAGGTATTTATGACTCCCAGTGTGTGAAGAGGAAGATCAGTTGGAAGACAGTGATTTCTCAAGGGCTCTGCTATTTTGTGGGCTATCAAGAGGTACTAAAGCAGTCAAGCAAAAAGGGATGAACGACGAAGGGAAACTTCTGTCAGATATCATTGGCAAGGTTCTGTTGTGCACGACTGGATCTCATGACTACTTGTCCTCCGACATGTTCAAAATTCTAGTCTCCATCATATACCCGAAGAGAATAGACAAGGGTGCGGTGTTATTTGGAAGGATAAAGGACAGCTTCCGAGCACCTAATTTTGGAATGATTATTAGCCTTTACTTGAATCAGTTAGATAAAGACATATTTGACATGTCCAAAGGAGTTCCAATTCACCACCTGAACAAAATTGACTCCACTATCTTCTCTAGATGGGAGAGAAGAATCCAAAGGCAAGGTGGTCTTCAAGACTTGCCTGAGATAGAGGAGGAGGAAGTTCCTGAGGAAAGAATTCCTACTCCTACCTCCCGTGAAATTCCTGAAAGCTCATGTGCAGGAATCGATGGGGAGTTAGCTGAAACCCAAGTGGTTACTGATGCACAAGTACCCTTGTTTGTTCCCTCTTTTGCAGTTTCAGATGTTCCAAAACTAGTGATATAAGCTTTAGTTGCTGAGATAGATGATTTTTATACAGTAATTGCTAAAATTTGTAGGGGTGCTACTGCTGAGGTTGGATTTGTTGAGGTTGTGGATGAGAGACTTGCTGATGAAGTTTTGGATACTGATGGTCATGATGATATTGCTGATGAGGATGAGCTAGATGCTGATAATATAAATGATGCGGAACACACTATTGATGCCGATAATGTAAATGGTTCTACTAAGCTCGCAACTATAGAAAATAAGATCGTAAGTCTCCCAGATATTTTACTAGTAAGGAGTGAGGGGGAGCAGATTCATCATTTTATCTCAGTTTAAATTGAGATAGACAAATTCATGCGCAATCTTCAACGAAGAATTGTAAAGATTCCTGGTGGACCTCCAGTGGAGGAAGTAGAAATTGTTAACATTTCTGATGAGGAAGGAGATGTAGAGGTGCATCCTATTGTCCTAGAGTCTCTAGATATAGGACTGCTGTCAAAAGCTCACATTTCCCTTATGGTAGAGTCATCCAGTGACTATGAGGCCAGTACAGATATTCTATATCCTCCCAATGTTCCTGCTATAGATCTTCTAAGTATAAGTTTAGATCATTCTCTACTACAGTCCATAGAAGCCATGATTGCAAGGCAGTAAGCAAAATTTGATTTATCTTTACAAAAAGTACTGAAGAAAGTGAAAGAAACTGAAAGAGATATGAGCAATGACCTTGCAGAGATCAAGGTACATTTTGATAAGTTGGAGTCCATGCTTGATAGTTAGTTTGTGCAAGGTGGACAAGCTATTGTACAGACAATGGATGGGTTGAAAAACAACCTAACTGTTCTCCAGAATGTTGATGAGAATGCAAAGATAGTTACCAATGCCCAAAGTGCAGGGATGAATTATTTTGATGAGCAGATGGTCTACTACTTCAATGTTATTTCTTCAAAGGTACTTAAAGAAGTCAAAAATGGGGAGGCTAAATTGAAAACTAAGGTAGATGCACTTGAATCTTCAATGAAAGATCAGTTCAAGACAGCAAACACCTACTGTTATGATAACTTCAACTGGCTGCATAGAGAGTTGTTTCCAGGGTCTATTGAAGTCAGAATGCCAGAATAGGTGATACCATGTCCTATACATGACTTTTTCTGCATGCTCAGGACTATACTCAATATTGGACAGAATTTCGAGATTAATCTGCTGTTATTGGTGAAACAGAGATTCAAGTGGTTAAGGATGTATTCCAACCAGCTTCCAAGAGAAGGAGATATGGTGAAGGCCCTTCTACTGTCAAGTCCGATCCTAGCAGAGAACAATGTGAAGTGTGGAGTCCGATCTCAAAAGGTATTATCTTGGACACCTTTACATTGGTCTATGTAGGACATGAGAATAGGTACACTCACTATAGCAGGGAGGAGTGGCAGAAGCATGAAGTTGCAAATGTCAAGAGAAGGCTTCATTTCAGAAAATTCAGAAGAGATGATCCTGCAGCCCCTCCTCTGCCGCCAAAGTATTTTCTGAAGCCGAAGGCTTCCTTTGACAGCCATTTCAGAATAGCCATGGAAAACATGCCTAATGTTTTATGTGATGATTGTGTACTTTGTTTTCCCTTTTAGAACCTTCATATATATATATATATATATAATTTAATGTTTTGACTGAGAATGTGTTTATTTATTAATTTTATATGTCCTTTCTTTTTCATGCTTTAAGATTATTGTTTGTACAATTCACCTTAGTTTGTAGGATTTTTACTTATTCAAATAGGGGGAGATTGTTGGGTATTATATCTACATTGACCCCGATTTAAAGAAGTGTCCCTTGAACTAAAATGAATTGAGTTTGTATTTGATGCTGCCTCTTTAGTCATGTTCTTGCAGGACTATATTCCTATGTACAACCCAATGTCAGGTTACAGTGGGTCATGAATATAAGACTATACAATGTAATCCTTCATTGTGTAGGCCAATGTGTTGACTCATGTATAATCTCTCTATTGGGGTGTACTTCTGATTCAAGTACACTAAGAGATTCAAGAAAGGACAAGTTGCTGCTTTTAGAAGAAAAGAATTTTCTCTAAGTAAAATTTGTAGAGTATAGTAGTGAATGTTCGTCGAATTCGTCAAGTATACTCATGAATACTCATCGAATTCATCGTGTATACTTACTAGCACTCGTCGAATTCATCGTATTTTCTTAGAAAATAAACTCCAAGTTCTTGGAATTAGTTAAGTAAAAATCGTCAAGTATCTTCATGTATACTCGTCAAATTCATCGGGTGTATCTATCGATACTCATCGAATTTGTCGAATATATATATGTCGATACACGATGAATTCGTCGAGACTCACTGGATATGCATTACGTTTTCAAATTTACTTCTCTGGATTTCACCAAGTCAAATTCATCGAATATCACTTTGCTTAGGCGTCGAATGCATTGAGAGTATCTGCCGATACTCATCGAATTCGTCGAGCAAGCTAGATGATATTCGTCGAATTCGTCGTGTATCTCTTCTTGAATACGTTGAGTTATCTGTTAGTTCTATCTTGAATTGGCTAAGTTATTTTCATCGAGTTTAGAAGCAGTTCGATGAGTAAACCCGTTTATATTCGACGACACTCGACGAATAATACTTAGGGTTTATTTTTTCTGTTTTCAAATTCCCGACTCGGATCGTCCAGACCGACATGTATAGTAACTCGCAGATGTCTCGGTATGGAAGGAAACTTCTAGCCATTATAGACGAAGTATTCCTATAAATACCTAGGGTTGATTTCGTGAAACCATAATCGTGCAATTCCAAGTTCAAATCGAGAAATTCCAAGAAAAGCTCTCGTCGGCCTCGTTCCGTTCTTCACGATACTTTTGTCTGACAAATACGTAACGCACGATTCGTTCTTTAACAAGCGTGTTGACTAGATCCTTGATCTCTGAAGGTTCTCATACTACTCAGATCTAGTTGATCCGTGGGTTCAGATCAATTTTACAAAGATTTTAGATTCTCTTTCTCCTCAAGATTTTCAAGATCTATATTTCAGAGGAAAGGAAGACTGAAGATTTCAGATCTGAAGAAGATTATTCTTAATCTAGTTTTGTGTAAATCTTTTATACTATTGTAGGAGGTTTTGTCTCTGAGTTGTAGATCCTTATTTTAGGATCGAATTGTAGATCCTTATTTTAGGATCGAGTTGTACATCCTTGTTTATGGATCGAGTTATAGGAGAGGTTGTTCTCCGAGTGGTAGGAGATTTGTCTCTGAGTTGTAGGAGTTGAGGCTCCGAGGTGTAAGGTTGTGTTCAATCTGAGATAAAGGTGAAGTCGCCGAATATATCCCTTCGTAGTAGATAGGAGAGGCGGGACAGTGGACGTACCCAACTTGGGGAACCACTATAAATTCTTCTTGTTTCTGTGTGCTTATTTTTTGTACAATTTTTATTCCGCTAAAAGACGCAGAACTCACCTATTCACCCCCCTTTAGGTGATTTAGGTGGACTATTAGACACTTTCAAATTGGCATGATGATTTGAGCAACGGGAAAGAGGTGAACTATACCCACTCTATGTCATTCGGCTAAATAGAGATAAAGTACGTGGCAATTTTCATTGGCATAAGGGTGAGTCGAGGCTATAGGCCTGGCTAGTAATGCTCAAGCTAAAACATCCAGTCTGGGACTAAGAATGGTGGTGTACTAGCAAAGTTCACCATTGTGATGCTTTATGTACTATCGTATGCCTGTTATGGCAAAAGGTGAGACTCGGGGGAAACCTGGTACCCCATTAAGGTGCTCTGAGTGCATGAGATGTTTGGCTAGTTGCGCTAATGTCTGTGATGTATGGTGCTCAAGTTGCACATTTATATTAAATATGTAAATATGATAATTGCTTGTAGGTATTAAGAACCACCACCCCGAGAAAGGGGTGGGGTCATTATAATTTGGTCAGCTCTAGCTGGCCGTTGCCTTGTTTGCCACCACTTGGTGGAATGTTTTGCGTGTAGGTGCTGTGGAGCCAAGCGGGAAGTAGCGGGCTGGAGCCCAAAGCTGTGCCAGTCCTCGAAGGCCCAAATTTTGCTATAGTTTTCATGTTTTGGCGTCCTGCATGCTGATGTTTGGAAACCACTATTAATTTGGTACAACTTTGTTGATGTAAAGCCTTAAGGCCAAAACGTTATGGTGTTTGTATTTTCATTCTTGGTGTCGTGGACATTCTTGTTTGGGTGATTGGTTTTATAACTTTTAAATGCTTCCGTTAGAATGCAACTTTGTGTTAAGGTGTGTTTTCAAAATAAATAACAAAACATTATGGTTTCATTTCGTAACCCTTTAGTCTGTTCGTGTAATATGGCGCGGAACCCCGACCGGACCTTCATTATATTATTTGTGATGAAATGAGGGTTTTATAATTTGGTATAAGCTTTTAAGTGTCGGTTCGCGTCTGATGAATTCGTGGTTGAATTCTCTTAAGGGGTGAAGAGCACGTATGTGCGTCATCTTAAAGACATAAAATCACTGGTGAATGTTCACTTAAGAATGAAAAACACACATGAAATATGTTAAAAACATTGTTTGTGGAACCTGAGCGTTCCTTTGTTTGATGTTTGCTATATTTATTAGTCACTAAATTGTGTGTTGTGCAATTATAGGTGACAAGAAGCAGTGTAGAGCAGACACAAAATCAACACTATGCAGAAAGTAATGCACCTCACAGGCGCCTACGCCTCCTTCTACCGAGACAATCTGTTTAGTTACTGAAGCTATGTTTGCAATGATCAATGTGCATCCAAGAGGGCAGGTAAACCTTGAGGTGGGCCCGGTGCAGGCTAGCGTAGTTGAGCCAATGGTGGTGAGGCAAGTGCCTACTGAGCCTTTGACAGAGAAGCGAGTGACGAAGAAGCAACTGAAGCGCTTTTGTAAAAATTTGTGATAGAGGAAAATGGGACACCAGGCGCAGGAACACTCAACCAAACTTAGCCCAAGCAAACCAAAAAACAACCAGAAGAGCAAGAATCTTGTACTTATCAAAAATCTTTATAGAGCAAGACATACATGGCGAGGCATGATTGTCAATATATCGGATAGAAGCGGGAAAAATACAGGTTAAGAAACAAGCTGCGCAGACTCAAGGAGTAACCATCGGCTCTGCTGCTAATTGTTATGGAGTCCGCTAAAGCCGTCTGGTCACAAGACAACAACAAGCTGGGCGGACTGCCCGTTATTACAGTGCTGAAAAAGAAATTTGTCCGCTGATCTGTAAACCTCCTGACCGCGAGGTCACCTAGCTGCCAGATCATGCGGACTGCTGCTGCCACCAAACTGAACAAGCTATCGGAGGCGGACAACTTATTTAACTGGGAAAAATAAGTTGCAGAAGAAAGACCGTCTAGTCACAAGCTGTGACCTGCTGCTAACCGCTGGTTGAAAACCACAGAATCTGCACTGACCCTAACTGAAGTCAGAACCAAGTCCTTGATTCCTCAGCGCTATCCGCACAACCTTCACAACATAAACCGGTAAACCTCTTCAAACTGCACAGATAGAGAAACCTAATTGCAGCAACTCCTCGCGAGTTCATTTACTATTCACTCAATGGTGTCTGATATGATAAGGGGGTCCTATTTATAGTGTAGAGAGGAGTGTGATCACTGCTCTAGATGATAGGATAACAACCCCATCCTATTCAAGCACCAAGTGTATCCACTAAGCTACGAATACACAACAGACCGCTGTGACTAGGCAAGACAGCCAGTCCGCCATGGTTGCACCACCAAGGCCAGATACTGAGCCTCTACCTTGTTGCCAAAGTCCAGCGAAGCAAAATCACCACACAAGCAAGCTCTGCAAATACCGATCCAGTTCTCCCACTTGCGGACACAACACAGACCATAAAATCAGAGCTCGCAGCCAAGCCACACAAGGCAGAATGCTGCCGAAATCAATAGACATAGACATCCGTCTGCGTAGACCGCGCGACCACCTAGACTGAGCAACCATGGACATGGTGCAGATCTAGATCTAAGTCCGCAACACAGGACAACCCGAAAACACAAAGAATAACCATCCTATCCGCCCGACAACTCTAGGGAACAGACCGCCAACAAGAAAAGCCGACCCAAGAAGTTGCCTCCCTCTGTCTGTACAGGCCGCACGGAAAGATTGCCCAGGCCACTCAGACAGACCACCCAGGATGCCCAGGTCACCCACTTCCACTTAAAAAAATTCGACACTCCCCCTTGAAGTGGGAAGTGGAAACCAACCCTAGCAATCCCTGTAGCCAAGTAAACAACCCCTTCGACAGCGGCTTAGTGAATATGTTTGTAATGTTTTCCTCGCTCTGCACATGCCCAACCACAATAGACCCCTTAACCACCTCTCCCGAATGAAATGGTGCACAATCTCAATGTGCTTGGTCCGCGTGTGATAAATTGGATTATTAACCAGTTTCAGGGCACTCTCATTGTCACCGCATAGCAGAGTAGGACCACACACTTCTTCATGGACATCCTCTACTAGCCTCCTGAGCCAAATGACTTCCCGAGCTGCCAAGGATAAAGCCTTATACTCCACTTCTGTAATAGAGACGGACACCAAATCTTGCTTCTTGCTGCACCAAGAGATATTCGCTGATCCACATATAAAGATGTAACCGGATGTTGAATTTCGATTATCTGAATCTCCCCCATAATCAGCATCTGTATAGCTATCCATGTTGAAGCCCGTGTCTCTCCTACAAAGGAGACCCATATCAGAAGTGAACTCTACATACTTCAGAATGCTCCTTATTGCCATAAGAAGAGGCTTCCATAGTTCCGCCATATACCGACTTACTCGGCCTACAACATAACCAATGTCTGGCCTCGTAATCGTCAAGTAAATATGGCTCCCCACCAGAGCACGGAACACTAGAGGATCTAGAAGTATCCTCCCCTCATCTCGTCGAAGCTTGATGCTAACATCAAGTGGAGTAGAGCTAATCTTCCCTTCACGCATGCTGAATCGCTGAACGATTTGATCCGCATAGCCCCTTTCGGAAACAAGTATGCCGCTCTCTTTCCTCTCCACCTCGAGTCCAAGGAAGTGATCGAGCTTACCCAAGTCCTTCATCTCGAACCGAATGGCTAGCTCTGCCCTGAGCCTAGCCACCTACTCCTCGGAGTTACCCATGATGATCATGTCGTACACGTACAGTAGAACTAAGACCTAAAGCTCCCCGTTCTTCTTGATGAACAGGCTCGAATCTGAGTCCGAGGAAAAATTTGTAGAATTAGAAGTATTCTGCGATTTTCCCATACCATGCCCGCAGAGCCTGCTTCAAACTGTAAAGGGCCTTCCTGAGCTTATAGATGTATCCTTGATGATCTTCAGACACGTATCTAGGCAGCTCAACCATGAAGATCTCTATATCAATTTCCCCATAAAGAAAAGCATTCTTTACGTCCAGCTGCCACGTCTTCTAGCCTTGGTAAGCCGCCAAAGCCATCACCACCCGCATTGAAGTCATCTTTGCCACAGGACTAAACGTCTCTTCATAGTCTTCTCCGTATTGCTGAGAAAATACTCGAACTATAAGGAGAGCCTTGTACCGTTCGATGCTCCCATCCACCTTCTTTTTCAGCTTATAGACCCACTTGCATGTCACGGGAGTAACGCCATCGACCTTGGGCATAAGGTCCTACATCTCATTCTTCCTGAGGGCAACCATCTCCTTATCCATGGCGTATTCCCATTCCTTGACTCCAGTAACATCATCAAAGCTATAAGGCTCTTGCTCGTCTAGAGGGCCTGCGAAGATACAAGAGACCAAGCTCACCACGTTTCCTTCACTATAACGATTTGGTGGTTTAATGGTCCTCTTCGATCTCCGAAGAGTCTGACCCTTGCTAACCACCTCTGCTTCTTCTTTTGAATCAACTCCATTCTCGGGCAAACTTGGAGCATTGCTCAACCTGCTTACTAAACCAGAAGCCTTTGCCCCGAAGCTAGAAAAACCTTGAGATCCTAGTGACACAGGCAGCTCTGCTAGAAGATCCTTAGCAACCTCCTCGTACCTGTCATATGACCAGCTCTCATGCAGCTCCACAAAAGATACACCTCTACATGACATCAGCTTGTCGAAGAACACATCCCTTGAAATGACAAACTTGTTTGTCACTGGATCCATACACTCCACCCCTTCTTCCGCTCGTTATAGCCTACAAAGACAAGCTTCCTTGCCTTTGCATCCAGCTTTGTCCTGAGAGAATCTGGGATGTGTATGTAGTAGGTAGATATGAACACCCAAAGGTGTCCAACTCCAGGCTTCTCCTTAAAAATCATCTCATGAGGATACTTTGTGTTGATCAGACTTAGAGGCATCTGATTGATGATATAGGTTGCACAAGCCATCCTTTCCGCCCAGAAGGACCTTGGAATGCCTTTGGCATGAAGCAAACACTTGCAGGTCTCCGTCAGATGACGAATCTTCCGCTCTACTACTCTATTTTGTTGTGGAGTATGTGCACAAGTAAGCTCCCTTTGGATGACATGCTTCCTACAGAAGTTAGAGAACTCAGTTGAAATGAACTCACCTCCATTGTCTGTTTTCAACTTCTTGACTCGCAGGCCAAGCCTACCCTCCACCAGCTCCTTGAACTCCGCAAACAAATGGAATGCGTATGACTTCTCCTTCATAAAGTACACCTAAGTGTACCTCGTGTAGTCATCAATCAAGACCAACATGTATCTGCTGCCTCCAAGACTAGCTGTGACAGTCGGCCCCATCATATGACCATGAATACACTCCAATGGTGTTTTACACCTGGTCTGCAACTTGTAAAACGAAAGGTGATGAGCCTTTCCATATTGACATCCCGCGCAAGCATAATTGTCGCCGAAGGATGACAACTTAGGCAAGCCTTTCATAAGGCTTTTCACTGTCATGGATTTCAGTGTGTCCATCCTAACATGTCTCAAATGCTCATGACAGATAGCTGCACTATTGTTGGCCCTCATCTGATCAACATAAGAACTTGTTAATAATACAAACAAGTCCCTAACCCTTCTCCCTATATGAGCAACATAAGCCTTAACCGTTGACATGTTGTGGAGAAACTTCACTTTTGTTGGACCGAACAGAACGTGATAGCCTGCGTCTATTGCATTGGTCACTAAGAAGAGGTTCATTTTCATGTCCGGTACGTGATGGACACTCCTCACGGTGAGTGGAACATTATCACTGTCTAAAGAAATGACACCCTCCTTCTCTACTGTATGAACAGTATTATCAACAGTTATGATAGCTTCGTTACCTGAGAACGTGTGCAGAGTGGATAACTTCGACTCATCCCCAGTGATGTGGTGACCACACCCCGAGTACACAATCCATTCATCTTTATAGTCGATGGTGGACAATGCACGAACACACATGCTCGTCATGAACGCATTCCCCCATCTAGGTTCCTCAGCACTAGAACCAGCCTCCTCTTTGCCTGCAACATGCCCCAGCTGCAGCTTGACCTTGTAGTCCTTCTTGAAGTGACCTGGCTGGTTGCACCTGTAGCACTTAAGCCAATCCTTCTTCTTCTTCCAATCATGCTTAGGAGCAACACTCCCCTCTTACTGATAAGAAGTTGAAGGACCATCACCAGCATCAGTCTTCTTCTTATCCCATCTCTTCTTCTTCCCAGAGAAGAGAGACTCACTACTGTACAACCCCGTGTTCGCTGAAGGGACTCAGGAAAGCAGGCTAGTCGACCCCGGCCCGTGCCTCCAAGGGTCGCCCAAGCGGGCCAGCCTGGCTCGCGCCCTCCTAGGCGGGCCACCCTCTGACCTGCGCCCTCCCAGGCAGGTCAGCCTCCGCCCCGCCCCTATTTTGGCAGGTCAGCCCTGCCCGCCTCTCCTAGGCGGGCCGACCCGCGCCTTCTCAGGCATGCCGCCTCTAACCTACGTCCCCCTAGGCGGGCCAGCCCCGGCCCACGCCTCCCTCCGAGTAGAGGCATTGAAGGGCTACTCGCCCAGTCCCCAGTGGGAGGGATTCCTTACCATCTTGCCCTGCTAGCCTGCCCTTAGCCAGTCAAAACAGCAGAGTCCCACTGTTGGCAGACCTAGGTGGGCTACACATAGCTGTTCGGAACAGCGGAGTTTGGCTGTTGGCAGACCAGCCCGAGGAGTTTTTAGTAATTTCAGGACAGCAGAGGTCAGCTATTTGCTGATCACCTTCAGAATCCTATAAATAGGATCCAAGGGGTACCTTAGAATGCATGCAAACTTGTCTCCCGGTCTTCTATTGCTTTCTGAGGTACCTTAGACCGACATTTGGCTAAGGAGGGGAAGCGCTCAGCGATCTTTCGGGTGTGTGGTGGGACCTCCGCGCCGGGCCCTTGGTCTAGTCCTTTTTCTCTCTTTTCCTTGTTGTTTTCTTGCAGGAGTGAAGTAGGTGTGCGACCACCCCTTCCCCAAGGGTGAACTCCACCAGAGACTGGTTTTCAGTTTCAACATTTTTGGTGCAGTGAGTGTGGAAAGTGGTCAATACAGAAAACCTTTAGCGAGCTCAATGACTAGAGGAGAAGGGCAAGGATCGGACAAGACCGACTCGCCACCCCCTCCCCCTCTTGCCACCATGGGGAAGCTTGAGGAGTTCAAGTAGGATGTGCTCGGCATGGTCCGATTCTCACTCGGCGTGCGGGCCGAGAGCTCGACTCCGGTGATTCCGGTTCTTACAGATCTGACACTCAGAGAGGTTGTTCCCGCCAGGCGAGCAGGGAAGGAAGTGGCCGAGGAGGGTCGGGGTGCCGAGCTCCCCGGGCGAGTACTCTTCCCAGGTTCGGGGAGAGGCGGCAGATTCGGTGAGTTAGGGGCGCGAGACCCTCCCGCTCGCCCAGTAGGGGGAGAGAGCCCCTTCAACGAGCTGGTCTCCTCTGCACTAGTACCAAATGGGTTCAGGGAGCCCGAGATGTCCTACTACACTGGGAAGGGAGACTCGGTCCAGCACGTCCAGTGGTTTGAGGACGTGGTCTCGATCCGGCAGATGTCGGATGGCTTCAAGTGCAGGCTCTTCGCCATCACTCTGAAGGAGAAGGCTAGGGAGTGGTTTCACCAGCTGTCGGCCAGTTCCATCTACTGCTTCGAGGACCTCCGTCGGGGGTTCATGCTGAGGTTCACAATCTCGAAGAGGAGGAAGAGGGAGTCAGAGTCCCTGTTCCGCATCAAGCAGGGGGTGAATGAGACCTTGGGGAGCAACGTCAATCACTTCCAGGAGGAGGTCACCCTAGTTCAGGAGATGCTGAGCCACACTCTGATGATGGCCTTCACCCTGGGGCTGCAGCAGGATTTCTTTTAAATGGAGTTGAAGAGGATTCCCCCACTCTCCTACGAGGAGTTGATGGAGAGGGAGGCGAGAGAAGTCGACGGGGAGGCGTCAAACCCGAAGTTTGCCCGGATGTTGGCCAGGTGGGCTACGGAGGAGGAGATACCCAGAGGAGGCAGAGGTCAGGAGGAAAGAAGAGCTGAGCCCCGGCAAAGGGAGCAGCCACAACAGTAGGCCAGGTGGGGGCGCTAGGAGCCGAATCATCGGCTAGGGTGGAGGCCCGAATGGCAAGAGCAGGGGGCGAGGAGAGGGTTTCGCGGAGGGGACATTCTCCAAGGAGGCCAGGGCCAGTTCTACCCTCCAGGTTGGAGCCAGGGCCATAGGCCCCCCTCATCGATCAAGAGGAGGATATGGCCATAGCCGCAGGGGAGAGGAGAAGAGCAACGCAGAGGAGAAGAAGGGAGGTTAGGGTGGAGTTACCCTACTGTGACTTCCAACGGGAGGAAGGGCACACCACGGCCACATGCCTGGAGTTCCTCGAGATGAGAGGAAACAGGGAGCAGCAGCAGCAGCAATAAGACCGCCAAGGGTTGCGGATTGAGGAGGTCCTGCCTCGGGCAGAGGAGGACAGGTGCGAAGACCGGGCAGATGTGGGAACCCGGGGAGGGATCAGAGCGATCCATGGGGGGGGGGGCAGGGATCGAGGCTTCCCGTAAGGCAAGCCTCAACACCATGTACCGACGGAGCATTGGCTCCACATCCCAGACCCCACCCTCGGAAGAAAGAATCACCTTCACGGTCAAGGACATGCCGGGTCACGAAGACCCCTTTTGCAATGCGCTGGTCATCCAGACGGCCATCAAAGATTTCACCGTCTCTCGGATCCTCATCGACAATGGGAGCTTAGTCAACGTCATCTTCAAGAAGGCGTTTGACACGATGAAGGTGGAGGCCAGGAGGGTGTTGGCCTCAGATGGGCCCCTATTTGGCTTCTCGGGGGAGAGGAAGGAAGTTGAAGGAGGAGTAGGACTCCAAGTCTCTCTGGGAGGGCAGTCCCGTAATTGCAAGTTCGTCATTGTGGATGCCCCTAACATCTACAACACCATCTTAGGGAGTCCCCTCATCAGTGCCTTCCGCTGCGTCCCCTCGTCCTTCCACCAATATCTGAAGTTCAATGTCGAGGGGGTCCAGGTTCGGGTCCGCGGAGACCCTAAGATGGCGAGGGAGTGCTATGTTACCGCTATAAACTCCATCTCATGGCAGGAGGGAGCTGAGGAGATGGGGAAAAGGATGGAGGAGGCAGAGAAGGGGGTTGGTTTGGAGGAGATGGAGGTGGAGGAGAGTTGCGCCCAGAAAAAGGAAGTAAAGGAAGTTTGGGAGCCGGCCGAGGCAATGGCCGTGGAAGAAGCCGAGGAAGAGGCCCTCGCCCCAGGAGGAGGGGATGCTGAGGAATGGGGGGAGCGGCCTCGCCTGGAGGCGGTGGAAGAGGTGGTGGATATGGAGGTTCTCACTGAAAGAAAAGGGATAGATACTACTCTAGAGGGGGTGAATAGAGTAATCAAAAATTACACTAGCAAAGTTGACTGTCTACTCAACTCCCTTGGAGTTAATTGCGGAATGAAGGTTATAGATATTTGAGAAGTAAACCCTAAAGCCTAACACAAGTATTGTGCACAAAGGCAACCAACTGTAATTATAGTTAAGGCTTGGAATCCTAAACAGCAACTAGCAATCCTAGTTATAATCTAATCACAGCCAATCAGCACAGAGAATTAATTAAACAATCCAGACGACACAAAGAATTTATAGTGGTTCCCCAAACAACTTGGGTACGTCCACTCTTCTACCAACAAGGTAGGAATCCACTCAGGTTTTTGATCAGGTGCCCTGCCACCAACAAGATCTGCTGCAGGTAGATCTAGAGACCCTTTAGACTTTTGATCAGGTGTCTAAAAACCAACACAGGTTTTTGATCAGGTGCCCTGCCACCAAGGTATACTTTTGAAGGGAGTAATAACCCTTTACAGGAGGGGGAAAGGAGGTTAGAATGTCTTCTCTATTTTACAATAGATTAGAGAAGCACAAGAACTTGCACTGAGCTAGAAAGCTCTAAAGAGTCAAGGCTCCCCCTGGCTAAAAGAATGTCCAGGTGAAGTCTTGCTTCAGTGCAGAAACACTTCAGAAAATCTGAAGGAAAAAGCTACAAGAAGATAAATAATATGAAATAAAATTTCTTCTTTAGGCAGCTATCTTCTTCTTCTTCTTCAAAAAACTCTGAGTGCAAATCTTCCTGGAGGCAGGAGAACTCAGGTTGAAGAAGAGTGAAGAACTAAAACTTCTTCTCAGTTAGATGTGAACGAGCTGAGAGCAGTTGAAAACTATAAGTTGTAGCTTGAATGCTGCTGTTAGCTTTTTGAATATATGAGAACTAGTAGATTTCTTTCTCCAAAGAATTCTTTATATAGCAGCAGCAGCAACGACTCTCATTTGAGTTTGAATCTTGTCTTCTTCTGGAATCTGCAAGCTAGGCTGCAAATAGCATAAAGCAAAACAATACTGCAGACAGATATCCTATAAGAGGATAAAGCTTTCTAAGAAGCTGCAAATAATTCTGATAAAATAATACAAGAGAAAGTCACATCAGAAGAGACTCTTTACGGCCAAGGAAGACTTTTTGAGTCTAACGGCTATAAAGGACAGCCTGGCAGATAACGCAGAAATCATATCTCAGCTAATAAGACAAACAACTTTGTCAGAAAAAGATTAGCTCATGCATAAGGAATGGAGCAGATATTGCATGGAAATAATATCACAATTTATTCAAACAATCTTTTATAAAATATGCTAAGATAAATATGAAATAAATCACATCATAGAAGATGACAAAATTAATCAAAACATACAGCAAAACGTCGAACGACCCTCGGAGATCGTCGAACGAGGCACAGAGATCGTCGACCTATCAGACAGATAGTCGAACGATCCAGATAGTCGAACTATCAAAGAAGATAGTCGAACTACCTCAGCAGATAGTCGAACTATCAGGACAGATAGTCGAACTATCAGATAGTTGAACTATCCAAACAGATAGTCGAACTATCAAAGCAAACAGATAGTCGACCTATCAACAGATAGTCGAGCTATCAAAGCAAACAGATAGTCGACCTATCAACAGATAGTCGAACTATCAAGGAAAACAGATAGTCGACCTATCAACAGATAGTCGAACTATCAAAGTAAACAGATAGTCGACCTATCAACAGATAGTCGAGCTATCAAAGCAAAACAGATAGTCGACCTATCAACAGATAGTCGAACTATCAGATAGTTGAACTATCCAAACAGATAGTCAAACTATCAAGCAACACAGATAGTCGACCTATCAACAGATAGTCGAACTATCAAAACAGATAGTCGACCTATCAACAGATAGTCAAGCTATCAGGAAGACGATCGTCGAACGGCTGATCGACGATAGTCGAGCGACGTTCGACCATAGTCGAACGAAAAACAACTTAACCAAATATTCATCTGGAAAAGTGACAAGACAAAACTAGAGCAAACTAACCTTTGACCATAGATAAATCTTGGGTCAAGAGACTAAAAGAGAAGACTGAACTCAAATCAAAACTAGGGTACCAACAATCTCCCCCTATTTGAGTTAAGTCTCTCAACAACTAAAACCTACAAAACTAATTACTGAAAGTAAATAAAAAATGCATGAAAAGAAATAATAAATAAGCAGATAACATCAATCAATCAGATAAGCAATTAACTGACAATTAATGAAATATTAAGATGCTTTAGAGTTAGGTTTAGGATCAGAAGAGCTAGAAACAAAAGTAATCTTTCTAGAAGGATCTTGGGCTTCTTTCCTTGACAACTTCAGGTCTTGTTCTCCAATGATTTTCAATTCTGACGCTCTTGGGACAAATGCCTCAGGATGCTTTTCCATGTACTTTGAAGGATCAAATACCTCAGGTCTAACCTGGAATTTATCGAGCTCCTTCATTCTGAATTTTGACATAGTAGTCAATCCTGCAGTGTCTTTCCCTTCAGCTTTGGCTTTCTTAATTTGAGCTGCTCCAACAAGTTCAAGAAAATGAGCCATCCTAAAATTAGGATCAAGCTCAGGGCTTTCATACACATTTTCAGAAGATGTATCAACTGGTTCTTTATCCTGAATAACTAGATAAGAAGGAGGAGCAGACTTAGCAAATATCTTGCTAGAATTTTCAGAGAAAATAATTTGCTTACCTTTTGAAACAGCCTTCATAGAATGATATGGCTTTGGAAAGGTTGAGCTCTTGTGTTCTTTAGAATGAGGAGGGGAAAAGGTTGGTCTTTGATACACCACCTCCTTTACTTGTTCCTTAACAACATCATGTCTTTGATAGCCAGTTTGAGTTTTACCTTGATATCCTTGAGAGCTTCTCCTTTGAGATGACTGAGATGGATTGAACCTTTCAGACTGAGCAGCTGGGTTTGTAGATAAGTTTCCTGAGGCTCCTGCACTAGGAGGTGGAGGAGGAGGACCTCTAGGAGTCCATCTTGGAATAGGACTGTCATACCTCTTTGACTTCTTCCTTTGCTTCTGCTGATTTTTAGAGAAAGCCATCCAGTGCTGGAAATCTTTTGATTTAGGATCAATTCCTTTCAGGATATAATAAGGAGTATCATTATCTGTATTTGGAGGAGGAGGAGCCACAGCTTTCCTTTTCTTTTTAGCAGTTCTTTTTCTTTTAGACTCATCAGATTCATCAGAATCAATATCGTCCTCAGAATTTGAAGAAATAGGAAGATCATATGGATCAATTGCTTCTTGCATAGCTCTTTCCTTTTCCTTTAGAGCAGCTTTTTCTAATTCTTCTTCCATGGCATCCTATGCCAGGAGAGCATCTAAATCCAAACCAGGGGAATCATCCCATACAGTAGAATTTTCAATTTGAGCATCTGAATCCTTTTCTTGTTGATCAGAAACTGTCATGGTGACCAGTTCTACTTGCACTTCTAGCTGAGCTGGCTGAGCAGCCTCAGAAACTTGAATAGCTGGTTTTGGTTGAACTTCTGGAGCTGGTTGGATAACAGGCTCTGAACCATCTAATACTTCTTCCATTTTATCTGTAGTATTATGAATAAAATTTTGCTAAATGACATCGAATCATCCCTTCCAGGTATTCCCATACAAGCATATTAGTTATCAAGTCTACAAAGTGAGTAAAAGGGATACCTTCAGAACTGTCCTTTGCGTGTCCTAACTCCCATAAATCATCTAGAAAGGAAGTGATAACTCCTTCTAGGTATAGGGAGACCAGGGGAGTAGAACATTCTTCTAAGCAAACTTTGACAATAAATTCAGACTTCAATAAGGCATCAAAAATTTCTTTTTTAGACAAACTTTGAGGAGGAGCTGATTCTTCTATTTCTTTCTCTGCAACTGCAGGAGGATCTGCTGGAGGGGAGGCCAAAGGCTGCTTAGAGACATCTTCATTAAGCATCTCCCCCTGCCTGATTTCAGTAGATACTGAAACTAGGCCCCTAGAGGAAGAGGGCTCAGTAGACTTTGAGAGTGCTCGAATAGCAGCAGTCAAAGAAGATATGGAGGAAGCAAGGGGAGCAATTGCCTCTTCAATTATAATTTTGATTGAGGGGGTAATTAACTCCAAGATGCTAGAGATGAATGCTGGAGTGATTTCAAAAGATGAAGATGATGGGGGAATCTCAGAGGATGGAAGATCATCAGGAATGGTGTATTCTTGATGATCTGGAGAATGAACTAGAGATGGAACTGGAGATGGATGAGTGGATGGAGGATGATCAATATGATTTGAAGAAGGAATTGGAGACTGAGGAGGAGTAGAAATCTTAGAAACCAATAAATCAAAACTGGGATGAGAGATCCCAGCAAGTTGAGAAGGGAGAGGAGATGCAGGAGGTGATGCAAGGTGAGAAGCAGAAGGTCGTACTTCAATTGAAGTTGATGGAACTTCAACTGAAGTAGACGGCAAAGCAGATGAAGAAGATGGAAGGGAGAGGTTTGCTGAGCCGGCTTCTTGTAGGGGAGGAGTGACTGAGGCAGTCCTGGTGCTCTCAGATGCAGCTGGAGCAACCCCTGCTGGAGCGGGCTTCAGAAAGGTCCTTTTCCATTTGGGGAACAAGGCTGGATCCATCTTCTTGCTGGCGTTTATGGAGGTAGCAGTTGAAACTAACAGATGGGGATACTTTTCCTTCAGAAAAATCCCAACTACCCTACCCAGGGTAACTTCTTTCTTGCTGTTCTTTTTCCTGATCAAATCAAACAGAACTCCTGCCCAATTAATCTGTTTCTTATTCACAATTGCACACATCAGTGCAAACTGCTACCTTATAATGTTGTCATGGGCAGAGTGCTTTCCCAGTAGCACTTTTCCAACGAGTTCAGCAAGGAACTTAATCTTAAATGGAAAATTTACTTTAAACAGCTTAGAGGGAATGCCTTCTGCATGTTCCAGCTCTGTCAGCATTCTCCCAAACTCTGGGGTATCTTGCTCGTAATCTTCTTCCCCATTTATCAATCCAAATATTTCAGTTAAAGTAGCGAGAGTCAATGTTACCTCTTCTCCGCCAACAGTTCCAGTCATTGAATCATCATTTGAAGACGAAGTAAATGCCCATTCTTTGATCTCTGGAATATTTATCTTTATCCTAGAGGACATGAGCTTTTCTAAACCTTGATCTTTGCATAAACTGAGGATTTCCACTATTCCTGATTCGCAGCAACTGAAAGACTCGAAATCCACACTGAATCCTGCATCGAACTTCACTACTGCCAAGAGCGCTGGAGCTATCGCCATCGAAAGGGCTGGAGAAGACGAGGGAGAGACGGCGAGGACGAAGCGGCAGAAATCGCAAGACAAAGAGCAAGCGGGAAGACGGAATGCGAAAAGACGCTTTCCGTCGATGATAAAAACAACGATCTCTTAACCTAGGTCGACTATCGGCTTTATATTAAAACAGCGATCGTCGATCTATTTAAAAGATACTGGAGACGATGGTCGAACGGTCGTTCGACGATCGGTCCTGAAGCAGAGTAGTCGATCAATCGTTCGACTATTTCTTTCTTCACAAACAACAAGCTGTCGTCAACCATAGATCGATGATATGCTCGACCTGTTCGACGATCTTCGAACGCCGGTCGACGATCTTCAAGCAGATAAGCCATTATCAACCATAGGTCGACGATAGGCTTGATCTGGTCGACTATCTTCGAACGTCGTTTGACTATCTTCGAACAAGTTTCAACAAGGCAGACGTCACACTTAGTCTCTTCCATTAATCATGCCTAGTTGAACCAAAAAGAACAGATGCTTCTGTTCATCTAAGGGCTTGGTGAATATATCACCTCTCTGAAGGTCTGTGGATATGAACTCAAGACAGATCTTGTTCTTTTCCACACAATCTCTCAGGAAATGGTGCCGGATCTCAATGTGTTTCATTCTAGAGTGGTGCACGGGATTTTGTGCAATAGAGATAGCACTGGTACTATCACACATAATTTTTGTGTTCTTGTGTGAGTACCCATAATCCAAAAGTTGGTTTTGTATCCACAGGATCTGTGAACAACAACTAGCAGCTGCTATATATTCAGCTTCTGCAGTTGAAGTTGATACAGAGGCCTGCTTCTTACAGAACCAAGAGACCAATCTCTCTCCCAGGAACTAGCAAGTTCCTGAGATACTTTTCCTGTCAACTCTACAGCCAACATAATCAGAATCAGAATATCCAATTAATTCAAATTCTGACTCAGCTGGGTACCAAAGTCCTAGATTTGGACATCCCTTCAGGTATCTCAAGATTCTCTTGAGAAGAATCAGATGAGATTCCTTGGGGTTGACCTGGAATCTAGCACAAAGGCATGTAGAAAACATTATATCTGGCCTACTTGCAGTTAAATACAATAGGGAACCAATAATGGCCCTATAATTCTTTTGATCAACAGGCTTTCCCTGATCATCAGAATCAATAACTACATTAGTAGCCATAGGTGTATGCATTGCTGAAGCATCATCCATCCCAAACTTCTTTACCAATTCCTTAGCATATTTGGATTGGGAGATGAAGATGCCATCAGCATCTTGCTTTACTTGGAGACTAAGAAAGTAAGACAGCTCACCCATACTACTCATCTCAAACTTGGAATGCATCAAGTTAGAGAACTTTTTGCACAGTTTGGGATCAATGGAACCAAAAATAATGTCATCCACATATACTTGAACTAACAGGATTGTGTCCTTGTGGTGCTTGACGAAAAGGGTTCTATTAACTACTCCCCTAACAAAGTTGTGCTCTAACAGGAAACTAGCTAGAGTCTCATACCAGGCTCTTGGTGCTTGTTTGAGTCCATAAAGAGCTTTTTGCAACTTGAAAACATGTGAGGGCTGAGTTGAAGAAACAAACCCAGGTGGCTGTTCAACAAATACCTCTTCCTTTAGCTCACCATTTAGAAAGGCACTTTTGACATCCATCTGAAAAACCTTAAACTTCATATAGGCTGCATAGGCTAAGAAGATCCTTATTTGCCTCTAGCCTTGCAACAGGAGCAAAGGTTTGGTCATAATCTATACCTTCCTCCTATCTGTAGCCCTGAGCTACAAGCCTAGCTTTGTTCCTTACAATGATTCCATTTGCATCCAACTTGTTTCTATATACCCACTTGGTACCTATGATCAGTTGGCCTTTAGGTCTTGGAACCAAAGTCCACACTTTACATCTCTCAAACTGATTGAGTTCCTCTTGCATAGCAATGATCCAGTGGGGATCTAGCTCAGCATCTTTAATGGTGAGGGGCTCAATCTGTGAGAGGAAACAAGCGTGCCTCACATCCTATCTTAACTGATGTCTTGTTTGAACACCAGCTGATATGTCTCCAATCACTTGAGATGTAGGATGATCTCTAAGTGTGACAACATCAGTAGGTGGGATGTGATCTTCAGCAATAGTTGGGATTAATTCCTCAGGAGGAATTTGATCTACTATTGGTGGAACAACAATAACTTCTGCAAGGTCTTCATCACTGTCTGATTCAGTGATATGAAGAGTTGAAAGATGAAGAATTTCTTGAGTGACATCTTTGCTAGATTCTTGTACCTGCAATGAACTAGAGGAAGGGGAAGATTCCTTCTCCTTGTAAAACATTTGAGATTCATCAAAGGACACATGAACAGACTCTTTAATTTTAGAAGAAGATTTATTAAAAACACTATAAGCTTTGCTTACTTGGGAATATGCAAGAAAAATTCCCATTGAAGCTTTTGCTTCAAATTTTTTAAGGTATTCTTTATTATTATTATGAATATAAACTACACAACCAAATACTCTAAAATAATTTATTTTAGGTTTCTTTCCTTTAAACAACTCATAAGGAGTTTTACACTTAAGCTTGTGTATCGGACTTCTATTCAAGACATAGTTGGTTGTACTAACAGCTTCTGCCCAATAGGAAAGAGGCATATTAGCATCTGCCAACAATGTGCCAGCAGCTTCAATTAAGGTTCTGTTTTTCCTTTCAACTACCCCATTTTGTTGGGAAGTTCTAGGAGCTGAGAAGCTATGTTTGATACCTTCTCTCTCACAGAATTCTTGCATGAGAAGAGAGTCAAACTCAGTACCATGATCACTTCTGATCAAGGCCACATGAGTAGAGTACTCAGTCTGCACACATAATAGAAAATCTGTAAGGGCTTTGAAGTTATCAGCCTTAGTTCTCAAAAAGAACACCTAAGTGAATCTAGAGAAGTCATCTACAATGACTAGGGTGTAATACTTCCCTCCTAAACTTTGTACATATATTGGGCCAAATAGGTCCAAATGTAATAAATACAGGATTCTAGGAGAATCACTTTTATTTACTGATTTAAATGAATTCTTGGTTTGCTTGCCTAATTGACAAGCCTTGCAAAGGCTCTCCTTCTTGCAGGGGCAAGAAGGTAAACCTCTAACAAGGTTGTGCTTAGATAACCTAGATATATTCTTGAGGTTAACATGGCTAAGCCTTTTATGCCATAAAGTATTGTTATTTGTTACTTCATTAAATAAGCAGATTTCAGAGTGAGTTGAGTTAAAATCTACTAAATAAATGTTACCTTGTCTAATACCTACTAACACAACATTATTATTTAAAGTAATATTACAAAGAGAGTTAGAAAATGATACCTGGTATCCAGCATCACATAACTGACTTACTGAAATGAGATTATGCTTCATTCCAGTTACATAAGCAACTCTCTTGAATGTAACAGCTCCAATTGTCATCTTGTCATAGCCTTCAGTTTGACCACAGCTTGAATCTCCAAAGATTACCTTTGGGCCAAGCTTGGCCTTGAACTTTGATAGATGTTCTTTATTTCCTATCATATGCTTGGAGAAACCACTATCCAAATACCACTTATTCTGAGTGATAGGATAGGTCTTCACCTGCAAATAAATCAATTAAACATTGTGGACCCAGGTAACCTTGGGTCCCTTGTTTTTCACATAAGAAAAACTGGAAATAAATGAATAAGCAGGTTGAGGGTGATAACCTAACGGGTAAGATCTCCTAAGTGGGATTCTCCATGCAGATGATGGGTCAATGAACCTAGGGTTTCTATTCATATTCGGGTTTCTAAAGTTCTGGTTAAAGTTTTTAAATTCTTGTTGAAAACGTCGATCGGCGTTCGACGATTGGTACCCAGATCGTCGATCTCCGTTCGACCACTAGGCCTGCGATCGTCGAGCAGCGTTCGACGCTCTTTGTAATTCCTTAAATTTTTTTTCTTTTCTCTCTCTTAGCTTTATTTAAGGCTTTATTGACCTGATTAACTTGCTCAGTGTTCTTTATTCCACTAGATGAAATAAAACTCACTGGAGTTGAAAGATGGTTTTTAAGAATAATTGGGGGTTCACTAGATGAAGCTCCTAAGCCTAATTTGTTATTGCCTGACCTAGTGTTAGACATGCTGGTTATTTCAAGCAACTTAAGGCTTCTACCATTCAGAGATTCTTCTAACCTTTTGGACTTAGCTAATTCATTCTTAAGGAATTTTATTTCTTCACTAGAATTAATGAGTTTTGCTGTTAACCTAATGTTTTCATTAGAGATTAATTCAGATTCAGCTAGTTTATTTCTAAGTTCTTTTATTTCCTTTTCAGAACTAATTAAATCTAAACATAAAGATTTAAAATCTGATTTAAATTCATCAGATGTAAAATCGTAAGAAGACAATACCTCATCTCCTGTTGGCATTTCTTCATCAGAATCTGAACTCTCTGCAGCTGAGTGATTACTGCAGGCATCAATTGCCATCAGGCAAACTTCTTTTGCCTTCTTTTCTTCCTCATCCTCACTGGAGCTTGAGGAGGAAGATTCCTCATCAGAATCGCTCCAGGTTTCAGCAACAAAGCCTCTCTTCTTCTTTTTGTTCTTGTAGGAGGATGGCTTGGAATGCTTCCTGTGCTGATCCTTGTCTTATCTTTTCTCTTTATTCTTTTCCTCTGGACAATCTGGAAGAATATGTCCAGGCTTCCTGCAACCATAGCAAATTATTTCTTTAGAAGGAGTACGATCATACCTTGGTTTATCTTCATACTTTGAAGACTTCTTTCTGAATTCTTTCCTTCCCATCTTGAGAAACCTTTTGGCAAATAATGCCATCAGTTCCTCATTGTACTGGCTTCCTTCAGAAGCATCAGCAGCTTTGAGAGTAAGGGTTTGCTCTTTTCTTGTGGGAGTTGGAGTTTTTTGCTTCAGCCTCAGCTTCCCTGGACTTCAGCACTTGCTCAAAGGACTTGAGCTTGCCGAGAAAGGCTTCTGTTGAGATTTTTATTGTGCTTCTGGCCTCCTTGATAGGCCAGATCCTCAGATCCCATGTGCTAGGGAAGCACATAAGAATCTTATCATTGATCTCTGTCAATGAAATATCCTTATCAAGAGTCCTCAGCTCATTGATGATTGAGCTGAGCCTTGTGTACATTGCTTCAACTGATTCAACATCAGTTTTCTTGAAGTTCTCATACTGTGAGATAAGGTTAGACCTCCTGTCCTTCCTTTCATCAGCTGAACCAGCTACAATCTTGTTCAGTGTAACCCATATTGCTTTTGCTGAGGGACAGTCAGCAACCTTCTGGAATACTTCATCAGACATTGTCTGAGCCAGAATGTTCATTGTCTTAGCATCTGCTATCTTTGCCTTTTTGTATTCATTATTGTAATCTGGAGGAGGCACTGCACTCATATCAGTTGATGATGAAGCAGTAGCAGCAGCAGGTGCTCTTGGTGGTCCTGTCAAATTAAAAGCAAAGATACTCTCATCAATAGAGTTCATATATAATTTAATCCTTTCCTTCCAGATGCTAAACTTAGCTAAGTTGCATGCTGGAGGTCTGGTGCTAGAGTAATCCTTGGACTGGGCCATGATAGTGAAAGTGAATATCTATAATCCTCCGTATCTATCAGAATCTTGTGACTTAGGTGTTAGCCTATACAGTCAGCCAACCTCCCTCTGATACTAATTGAAAGAAAAGGGATAGATACTACTCTAGAGGGGGGGGGGGGGGTGAATAGAGTAATCAAAAATTGCACTAGCAAAGTTGACTGTCTACTCAACTCCCTTGGAGTTAATTGCGGAATGAAGGTTATAGATATTTGAGAAGTAAACCCTAAAGCCTAACACAAGTGTTGTGCACAAAGGCAGCCAACTGTAATTACAGTTAAGGCTTGGAATCCTAAACAACAACTAGCAATCCTAGTTATAATCTAATCACAGCCAATCAGCACAGAGAATTAATTAAACAATCCAGAAGACACAAGGAATGTATAGTGGTTCCCCAAACAATTTGGGTACGTCCACTCTTCTACCAACAAGGTAGGAATCCACTCAGGTTTTTGATTAGGTGCCCTGCCACCAACAAGATCTGCTTCAGGTAGATCTAGAGACCCTTTAGACTTTTGATCAGGTGTCTAAAAACCAACACAGGTTTTTGATCAGGTGCCCTGCCACCAAGGTATACTTTTGAAGGGAGTAATAACCCTTTACAGGAGGGGGAAAGGAGGTTAGAATATCTTCTCTATTTTACAATAGATTAGAGAAGCACAAGAACTTGCAATGAGCTAGAAAGCTCTAAAGAGTCAAGGCTCCCCCTGGCTAAAAGAATGTCCAGGTGAAGTCTTGCTTCAGTGCAGAAACACTTCAGAAAATCTGAAGGAAAAAGCTACAAGAAGATAAATAATATGAAATAAAATTTCTTCTTTAGGCAGCTATCTTCTTCTTCTTCTTCAAAGAACTCTGAGTGCAAATCTTCCTGGAGGCAGGAGAACTCAGGTTGAAGAAGAGTGAAGAACTAAAACTTCTTCTCAGTTAGATGTGAACGAGCTGAGAGCAGTTGAAAACGGTAAGTTGTAGCTTGAATGCTGCTGTTAGCTTTTTGAATATATGAGAACTAGTAGATTTCTTTCTCCAAAGAATTCTTTATGTAGCAGCAGCAGCAACGGCTCTCATTTGAGTTTGAATCTTGTCTTCTTCTGGAATCTGCAAGCTGGGCTGCAAATAGCATAAAGCAAAACAAATACTGCAGACAGATATACTATAAGAGGATAAAGCTTTCTAAGAAGCTGCAAATAACTCTGATAAAATAATACAAGAGAAAGTCACATCAGAAGAGACTCTTTACGGCCAAGGAAGACTTTTTGAGTCTAACGGCTATAAAGGACAGCCTGGCAGATAACGCAGAAATCATATCTCAGCTAATAAGACAAACAACTTTGTCAGAAAAAGATTAGCTCATGCATAAGGAATGGAGCAGATATTGCATGGAAATAATATCACAATTTATTCAAACAATCTTTTATAAAATATGCTAAGATAAATATGAAATAAATTACATCATAGAAGACGACAAAATTAATCAAAACATACAACAAAACGTCGAACGACCCTCGGAGATCGTCGAACGAGGCACAGAGATCGTCGACCTATCAGACAGATAGTCGAATGATCTAGATAGTCGAACTATCAAAGAAGGTAGTCGAACTACCTCAACAGATAGTCGAACTATCAGGACAGATAGTCGAGCTATCAGATAGTTGAACTATCCAAGCAGATAGTCGAACTATCAAAGCAAACAGATAGTTGACCTATCAACAGATAGTCGAGCTATCAAAGCAAACAGATAGTCGACCTATCAATAGATAGTCGAACTATCAAGGAAAATAGATAGTCGACCTATCAACAGATAGTCAAACTATCAAAGCAAACATATAGTCGAACTATCAAAGCAAACAGATAGTCGACCTATCAACAGATAGTCGAGCTATCAAAGAAAAACAGATAGTCGACCTATCAACAGATAGTCGAACTATCAGATAGTTGAACTATCCAAACAGATAGTCGAACTATCAAGCAACACAGATAGTCGACCTATCAACAGATAGTCGAACTATCAAAACAAAACAGATAGCCGACCTATCAACAGATAGTCGAGCTATCAGGAAGACGATCATCGAACGGCTGATCGACGATAGTCGAGCGACGTTCGACCATAGTCGAACGAAAAACAACTTAACCAAATATTCATCTGGAAAAGTAACAAGACAAAACTAGAGCAAACTAACCTTTGACCATAGATAAATCTTGGGTCAAGAGACTAAAAGAGAAGACTGAACTCAAATCAAAACTAAGGTACCAACACTCACCCTCGGAGGCAAGGTGGAGAAGGTTCGCGTCAGCGGGGGGCTGACCCAGGAGGCCCAAGGCAAGATGCTGGAGTGCATTCAAAAGAATGTGGAAATCTTCGCTTGGAGCGCTGTAGAGATGCCCGGGATCGACACCGACGTGGCCTGCCATCGCCTCAACCTGGATTCGGAGGCTCGCCCTGTCCAGCAGAAGAAGAGGCCCATAACAGACAGGTTGGCCGAGCTGATTTGAGAGGAGATGGCCAAGCTCCTTAAGGCCGGTTTTGTATCCGTGATCCAATAACCTGGCTGGGTCTCCAATGTTGTAATGGTTAAAAAAGGAGACGGCCGGTGGTGTATGTGTGTTGATTTTTCTCTTATTAATAAATCATGCCCTAAGGATTGTTACCCCTTGCATCGGATCGACGCGCTGGTTGACTCAGCCATTGGTTTCCCTGTAATGAGTTTTTTAGATGAATTTTCAGGTTATCACCAGATCAGGATGCACCCTCCCGACATCAAAGATGTCTCCTTCATCACCAGGGATGAGTGCTACTGCTATAAAATGATGCCTTTTGGGCTAAAGAATGCTGGGGCAACTTATCAAAAAATGATGGACATGGTCTTCCGAGAGTAGAGGGGAAGGAACTTGGAAGTGTATGTTGACGACCTCATGATCAAGAGTAGAGACAACGACTCTCACCTCCAAGATCTAGAGGAAACCTTCGCCACCCTGCGCGAGTACAAGATGAGGCTGAATCCCTTGAAGTGCATCTTCGGGGCGAGCAAGGGCAAATTTTAGGGCCACCTTATCACCCCGCTGGGGTAGAACCCAATCCCGACAAGGTCCGGGCGATTATGGAGCTGGGGTCGCCTCGGAATGCAAAGGAGGTGCAGAGATTGACAGGGAAGCTGGCAGGGTTCAGCAGGTTCCTCTCCCAGGCTGAGGAGAAGTGCTCTCCCTTCTTCAAGACCTTATGAGGAGGTCAGAAGTTCGAGTGGACCTCGGAGTGCGAGGAGGCATTCCAGGCCTTGAAGAGGCAGCAGACTCAAGACCCCTTGTTCCAGGGTCCAAAGGAGGGGGAAGACTTATTCTTGTACTTAGGGGTCGGGGCGGAGGCCCTGAGCTCTGTTTTAGTTCAGGAAGAGGGGAAGAAACAACTCCCGATTTTTTATGTGAGTAGGGTGTTAAGGAAGGCCGAGCTCTGCTATCCTATTTGGAGAAGCTTGCCTTCGCTCTGATCATCTCGTCCCGGAGGCTCCGACCTTACTTCCAGGAACACTCGATCCGAGTGGTGACTGACCACAACCTCTGCAACATCTTTGAGGGGGTAGAACATTCAGGCAGATTGGTTAAGTGGTCAGTGTAATTGAGCGAGTTCGACATCTCCTTCATTCCCCGCCTCTCAATTAAGGCCCAAGCTATGGCCGACTTCCTGGCAGACTATGTGATTGAGGTGGCAGAGGAGGAACTCACTCGCCCGGTTCCTTGGAAGGTCATGGTGGACGGTGCCTCGGGGAGGCATTCCCTTGGGGCAGGGATCATCTTGGAAAGCCCCGAGGGAATGAGGATCGAGCAGATAGTGGTGGTACATTTCCCCATCACCAACAATCAAGCTGAGTACGAAGCTGTGATTGCGGGTCTGCGCTTGGAAAGGGAACTAGGTGTGAATGATGTGGAGGTCTTTACTGACTCCATGGTGGTGGCTTCCCAGATTAACTGAGAGTTCGAGGCGAGAGAGCCAACTCTGCAGCTCTACATGGCAAAGGTAAAGGGAGTCATCGACTCCTTCCAGACTTTCTCCATTCGATATGTGCCCAGGGAGGAGAGCGAGCAGGTAGATCAACTAGAAAAACATGGCCCCTGGGTGGGGGGTACCCTCACAGATCTCTTTCGCCCATCCATCGAAGAGGGGGAACTGATGGAGGTGGAGCAGCACCCCTCGTGGATGGATCCCTTCTCAACATACTTGTCCACTGGGGAGTTTCCTGAAGGAATAGATAGGAAGAGGCTCAAGTACAAGTCGGCATACTATATCATGCGAGACGACCAGCTATACCAGAAGACCCTCTCCGGGATGTTAGCACGCTGCGTGGCCGAGAGGGAGGTCCCGAGGATCTTGGAGGAAATTCACTCCGGGAATCGAACTATGGAAGGCCGGGTCATCACGCAAGGGTATTTTTGGCTGACCCTGAGCCAAGATGCGACAAAGTTCACAAAGGAGTGTCATAAGTGCAAACAGTTCGCTCCCCTCCATCTATAACTGGCCCAACGCCTCAGGAGTTTCACAGGCCCCTAGACATTTGCAATCTGGGGAATGGACTTGGTTGGGCCCTTCCCCAAGGCTAGCGGCCAGAGAAGGTTCCTGCTCGTTACGATTGATTATTTCTCTAAGTGGCTGGAAGTCAAGGCGCTGGTCAAGGTAACCTCCCAGGTCATCAAGAACTTTGTATGGTGGGAGATTATCTGCCATCACGGGTTGCCTCATGCCATTATCACGGACAACGACCCTCAGTTTGCCAGCGCCGAGTTCATTAGCTTCTGCGGGTAGCTCGGGATCGATCTTAGGTTCGCCTCGATTCATCACGCAAGGAGCAACGGGCAGGTAGAGGCGGCGAACAAGATCATTGTTAACCTCCTCAAAAAGAAGGTAGATAATCTGAGAGGAAGCTGGGTGGAGCAGCTCCTCTCGGTCCTCTGGGCCCTTAGAACCATACCCAACACGGCGACAGGAGAGACTCCTTTCAAACTCTCCCACAGGTACGAGGCAGTACTTCCAGTAGAGTTTGAGGTCTGAACCCCTCGGGTGGTCGAGGATGGAGAGGGAAGAGAGGAATGGAGGACCGAGAATGAGGAAAATCCGCGGCTCTCACTCTATATGGTTGAGGAGCTGCGAGACCTCTCTGCCGTCAGACAAGAGGAAGCGAAGAGAAGAATGGCCAAATACTTTGACAAGCACGTCAGAGTCAAACAGTTTGCGGAAGGAAACTTGGTCTTAAGAAAAGTGGATGCCGCAGGGAGGTTAGCCGTCATGGGGAAGCTCAATCCCAACTGGGAGGGACCATACATTGTACAAGAGGCATTGAAGTCGGGAGGGTACCGCCCCTAGAATGTGGAGGGTGAGACCCTAAGCCTCACCTGGAGCGCTGATGACCTAAAATGTTTTTTCCCCTGAGTCATGTAAATGGCGTTTCAGTTTTTAATAAAGTTTCTTTTGATGAACATGTGCCCTGACAATGAAAAGCGCAAATAGGAGTCTGCCCCAGACCCCGAGCAGATCCCGCTGTCAGGCTCCCATCAAGGTGGCAGGGCTGGATTTCACTCGGAGGAGTCTGCCCCAGACCCCGAGCAGATCTCGCTGCCAGGATCCCGTCAAGCTGGCAGGGCTGGATGTCACTCGGAGGAGTCTGCCCCAGACCTCAAGCAGATCCTACTGCCAGGCTCCCATCAAGCTGGCATGGCTAGATGTCACTCGGAGGAGTCTGCCCTAGACCTCGAGTAGATCCCGCTGCCAGGCTCCCACCAAGCTGGCAGGGCTGGATGTCACTCGGAGGAGTCTGCCTCAGATTCCGAGCAGATCACATTGCCAGGCTCCCACCAAGCTGGCAGGGCTGGATGTCACTCGGAGGAATCTGCCCAAGACCCCGATCAGATCCCGCTGTCAGGCTCCCACTAAGATGGCAGGGCTGGATGTCACTCAGAGGAGTCTACCCCAGACCCTGAGTAGATCCCGCTGTCAGGCTCCCATCAAGCTGGCAGGGCTGGATGTCACTCGGAGGAGTCTGCCCCAGACCCCGGGCAGATCCCGCTACCAGGATCCCATCAAGCTGGCAGGGTTGGATGTCACTCGGAGGAGTCTGCCCCAGACCCCGAGCAGATCCCACTATCAGGCTCCCACCAAGCTGGCAGGGTTGGATGTCACTCGTAGGAGTCTGCCCCAGATCCCGAGCAGATCCCATTGCCGGGCTTCCACCAAGCTGGCAGGGCTGGATGTCACTCGAAGGAATCTGCCCCAGACCCCGAGCAGATCCCGCTGCCAGGCTCCCATCAAGCTGGCAGGGTTGGATGTCACTCGGAGGAGTCTTCCTCAGACCCCGAGCAGATCCCGCTGCTAGGCTCCCATCAAGCTGGCAGGGCTGGATGTCACTCGGAGGAGTCTGCCCTAAACCCCGAGCAGATCCCGCTGTCAGGCTCCCATCAAGCTTGCAGGGCTTGATGTCACTAGAAGGAGTCTGCCCCAGACCCCGAGCAGATCCCGCTTCCAGGCTCCCACCAAGTTGGCAGGGCTGGATGTCACTCGGAGGAGTTTACCCCAGACCCTGAGCAGATCCCGCTGTCAGGCTCCCATCAAGCTGGCAGGGCTGGATGTCACTCGGAGGAGTCTGCCTCAGACCCCGACCAGATCTTACCGAAAAAAACATGGTTGGACGCAACTCCGGGAGCCCGTTCAGACCCCCACTGACCGATAAGGGCGGGGGACCTCGGCAGGAGTAGCGTATATGGGAAGGAGCTAGCCGCCCTCATTATGAATGGATCGGCGGGTCGACGAAAGGATCTTGGCAAGATAGCAAGCCAAGAGAGCCGACCCCGGCCTAAAGATCCTCGAGTCCCACGAAAGGGTCTAGGCGGCGATAACTTGGCCGCGCCAAGACCCCCATAAAGCCGGCCTGCGCAAAGTCCTAATGCATGCTAGGGTTTTATCGCCCACCCACTGGCACGAATGGGGGTATCAAGCCTGGATAGAGTAAGCGAGTCGCCCCCTCGCATCGCGGATATCTCACTTACCTATCGCTCCTAAGCATAAGTTCAAAGTCTAAAACGAGCGGACGACCTCGCTCGCTCGCTCACATCCGCAACGTCCAAAAGAACATTCAAGAGTAAAAACAATAATAATAAGTGAGAGAATCAAGGGGCAAATGCGAGAAGTAAAGATATCCGCGTTTCAGATTAAAAAAGATCTATGTACATTGGGGAAATCAAAAAGGGTTTACTACTACAAAAACTTAGCTCTAGCCCGCATCACTGCCACGACAAAAGTGGGATGAATGCAAGCTCCCGGTGAGGTGAGCCCTGAGCGGAGGGCCCTTATACATGGTGGTAGGACCCGTCGCCCGGCTCTGGTACCGGAAGGAACAGCTCCGGTACCACCTCGCTCACCAGAAGCTTGGCACCGTCGTCCTTGATGAGGTTGGCCCGCTGCAGCATCTAGAAGGTGTATTTCGCTGTGCCGACCACATTCTTCGTCATAATCACCTCGATCTCGTGATCGCTATAATGAGCGAGCTGGCATCCACTTGTAGATGGCGGAGGGGCAGCCGCTGTATCCTCCAGCGCGTCCACCCGCTTCTGAAGCGTCTGCTTCTCCTGTTGGAGGGTGGCGATCTCAGTGCCCAATCGGCTGGCCGTCGCCGCGTCCTGTGAAAGGGAGAGCAACCGAGTTAAGTCGCGCGGGAGGGAGGAAAGGTTGAGGCAAGTCGAGGAACTTACCGCTCCACCCATGTACAGAGTAAGAGAGACCTCTACCGCGTCGGTCCGCTTCCGCAGTTCATCTACCTCCTCCTGAGCAAGTTTGCGGGCTGCCTCTTTCTCGTCGACTAACTTGTTGAGGGACAAGTCGTTCTTGTCCAGCCGAAGACATCGCCGGCTGACTATATGGGCCAGCTCCAGGCTGCGAAACTGGGCCCGCGGGCTTTCATAGATCAACACCCGCGTCGCCTCCTCGTTGTAAACGGCGGCATCCTCTCGCCCGTAGACACCAAAGGCGAGATTGTAAGCATCCTCGCTTCTGGTGTCCTCCTCCAACTAGCTCGGCAACAACGAGGATATGTGGACCTGGTTGGTCTCCTTGTCCCATTGAAGCAGCGGGACTCTGAACTCATCCGCGGGCCCTTTGCCGTAGCCGAAGTTGCGATGCCCCTGGGGAATTGGCTTCTCGACAGACGGCGCCCGTCCTTGCGGCTGCGAAGTGACTGCCTCCCTGCCCGCATACCTGACGGACGAAGGGGCCGCGGGGAGGGCATCGGTAGGTGGCTGGCTCGCGGGGGCCTTGCCCTTGTCGCGAGCCGGGGGAGGTGAGCCACCCGCCTTCTTTAATTTCTTGGGCGGTGGCGGGTCCTGAGGCCTCTCGCGACTGGGCTGCTTTGCGGGAGCAGGGGTTGAGAACTCACGATGGGCGGCAGCAGCCGCCTCGTCCCGGGCAAGCTCGCCGGTAGTGAGTCGCGCGCTCTCATAAGGCAGATGGATAGGAATGTCGCGCTCACCTGCAAGAGCGTGAGACTTAGAAAATATTCGACGGGATTAAGAGCGCGTAGATGGGTGAACCGCTTACATTCACCAGGAGGGACGGGGATGAGGTCGTCCAGGTTTCTGCGGAGGTAGGTCACCTCGAAGTTCTTCCCAGCAAAGAACCCGAACAACCCCGCTTCATGGACCCCCAGGGCCAGGGGGCGATAGCTCGCCTCGCTGAGTTAGACTGGCGAGAAGGGGACGTTGTCGAAGTCCCCCTTTACGAATATGAACTTCTTGAGCCAGTTGTGGCTCTTATTGACGGTCTCCTGCACCTTCACGTGGCTACTGGCGAAGCAGGCAGTCCCGTCATTGTTTGCCCGGAAAGAGAACAGCTTGCGGAATACCGCAAGGCTGAACTCGATCTTCTCCTCTCGCAGGAAGCAGGCGAACCCGATGATCACTGCGATAGAGTTCGGGGTCATCTGCCCTGGGACCACCCCATAGTACTTGAAGATCTGGCAGACATCCGACCATATGGGTAGCCGGAGGCCTGCCCCGAAGTGGGCCGTGGGGAACGCGAGCTCGCCAGCGAACAGTTCGTTTATCCGTTCCTCCTTCCTAGGCCGCCTAGACTCGAAATCCGGCGGGACAAAGTGACCGACTGTATCTACAAATTCTCTCTCGGTAAGGACGGCGAGAGGTAAATCGTGCTTGGAGAAGGTCCAAGCACATTTGCTCCTCCCCTCCGCCTCTCCACTGCTGCCACCCATTCTGTAGAAATCTTGCCGAACGGGACAAGGGATTTCTCGCCAAAAGCTAAGGGAAGGAAGAAGTCTTAAATACGGTAGGTGAAGAGGGGTCGGCAGGGCCTATTTATAGGATGAGAAAGGGCGGGAAAAATAACCCTTTTGGCGGGAAGAGTGCGAATAGCAATATAGCCCCGATGTTTTGAATTCCGAACCCAACCCGGGTCCTCGTCAACCCGTCAGTTGGCCGTGAAATTCCCGCACTCGCTCCCACATAGTAGAGCGGCCGCAATGCGGGCCAACCCTGACCCCCACGCGAGTCACCTTTCACGCGAGTCACCTTTCGCGCGACCCGTGAGCAGCTGGCTCGCCTTCGCCCGTACTAAATAATGATGGCTAGGCAAGGCGACTCAGCAAGGCCGAACCCGCTCGAAGGAAAGCCGGTCGAGCCAGAGTGTCTCGCCCGCACCCCCCGCAGAGATCGAAATGTCTACACAACCAAAAGAAAAATTATAGTAAATACCCGCCCGTGGCGGGCGAGAGTGGTCCTGAATTATTACAAATGTTCAGATTGTCCGAGAGAAAGAAGTTAGCACCCTAAGTGTTCCGGCCGCTGTACGCGGAGGCGATTCAGACCCATCGGTTCACAACCTGCAGAGGGGGGAGGGGAACTCAATACTGTATCCACTTCCACCTACCCCCCTTCCGGCGCTGGTCCGGGGCGGTACGCGAGGATAGTGATACTCGCGGACCGCTGACAGCTCCCGCTGGGTCCGATCAATCTGCTCCGAGGCACGCCTGAGTCGCCCCTCGGCTCGCGTAATATGCACACCCAGAGAGGTCGCCCCATCCTCGTTAGATGGACATCTCGCTCAATCCAAAGCCTCGAGTCGCTCCTCCATCTCGGCCTTGTCCTTCTCCACTCTGTCGAAAACCTCCCGTAGCAGCAGCATGTGCTTTTGGAACAGTCGCGTTACTTGTGTCTTCATCTTCTCGGCATCAAGAGAGTCTCCGAGGTATTCAGAGATGTGGTCCGTGTCAGGGGGGAGGCGAGTACCCTCCGCTCATCTCGGCATCAGAAGAGGAGATCGCATCGTAGCCTACAGAGATAAGGTCAGAAGAAGCGGCAACGGTAAGCGGGCTAAGGCTAGAAGATTTACCTGGTGTCGGCACGTCACCCGCACCATCAGCAAGCCGAGAGGTCCCCGGCTAACCCTGGAAGGGTTCTCTTCCAAGAGTAACGAATGGTTTTCCCAGGCCGTGGGGTCTTGGCGACGGAGGCGCCGCAGGAGGGATAGGCGCATATAGCAAAGGACTAGCGACCCGATCGGCCGCCACCAGGGCGGAGCGCCTAGGATCCCCCTCATTTGCCCTATCTCCCCGAGGCATCTCCTACCAAAAGGAAAGGAAAATCAAGAAGCAGGGCGGTGGATCAAGCAGGAAAAACGTATATACCTCAGGGATGAACTCGACACCGCCGGCCGAGCTGGAGGCGGGGTCATCGCCCCCCGGAGACTGCTGGACGATCTTTGCTTTCTTTGGATTGAAAAGGGGGACAAATGACCCACGTGCCAGCCACGGGGCAGCTTCGAGAGCCGCATCCCGGGCACCCTCCCTCGCAGCCGCCAAACGAGCCCACATCTCCTCAGACATAGGCATCTTCTGACTATAGATCGTGGAAGGGGGCAAAGAGGAGGAGTTATCCTAAAGGCCCGACAACTTATTTATAGCGTGAAGGTGGGCCCCACCAAAAGATTCCCTCCAGCTCAGTAGGGTTTTCACCGAACACGTGGGGTTGGATGTTTCTTTCTGAGCCTTTTGCAAAGCTCGCAAAGAGCGGGGATTGTGTACAACCCCGTGTTCGCCGAAGGGACTCAGGCAAGCAGGCGGGTCGACCATGGCCCGCGCCTCAAAGGGTCGCCCAAGCGGGCCAGCCTAGCCCGCGCCCTCCTAGGTGGGCCACCCTCTTACCCGCGCCCTCCCAGGCGGGTCAGCCTCTGACCCGCGCCTATTTCGGCGGGTCAGCCCTGCCCGCCTCTCTTAGGCGGGCCGGCCCGCACCTTCCCAGGCGGGCTGCCTCAAACCTGCATCCTCGTAAGCAGGCCAGCCCCGGCCCGCGCCTCCCGCCGAGTAGAGGCATTGAAGGGCTACTCACCCAGTCCCTAGTGGGAGGGATTCCTTACAATATTACCCCACTGGCCTGCCCATAGCAAGTCAAAACAGCGGAGTCCAGCTGTTGGCAGACCCAGGTAGGCTGCAAATAGCTGTTTGGAACAACGGAGTTTGGCTGTTAGCAGGCCATCCCGAGGAGTTTTCAGTAATTTCAGGACAACAGAGGTCAATTATTTGCAGATCACCTTCAGAATCCTATAAATAGGACCCAAGGGGTACCTCAGAATGCATACGAACTTGCCTCCCTGTCTTCTAGTGCTTTCTGAGGTACCTTAGCCCGACATTTGGCTAAGGAGGGGAAGCGCTCAGCGATCTTCCGGGTGTGTGGTGGGACCTCTGCGTCGGGCCCTTGGTATAGTCCTTTTGCTCTCTTTTCCTTGTTATTTTCTTGCAGGAGCGAAGTAGGTGCGCGACCACCCCTTCCCCAAGGGTGAACTCCACAAGAGACCAGTTTTTGGTTTCAACAACTACCTACTTTAAAGACAGTGACTCTAGCCATCTGTCTTGCCAAGCTCTCCTGCGAAGCCAGCAGGTTCTTCAGCTCCAACAAAGATGGCTTAGTGGCCCAGCCTTGAACAGAAGTGATAAAGGCCACATACTTCTTCTGCAAGCTGCAGATTATGTGCCTTTTCAGCTTCGCCTCTGAAATAGTCTCATCTGGGTCCAACGCTGAAATCTCAGCGCACAAGTTCTTCATCTTCAGGAAGAACATCGAGATGGTAAGATCTCCTTGAGTGTCTCTTGCCAACTCATTTTCCAAGATTTGTAGCCGAGTTACATTATTCCTATTGAACAACCCATCGAGGGAAGTCCAAATCTCTATAGCAGACCGACATCCTATAATGTGGTCGAAGAGTTCCGGTGAGATAGCCTGCTTAAGAGTAAACTCTGCTTTTGCGTTAGTCTTCCTCCAAGCTCTTAGCGCATCAGCACCTGCAGCAGTAGTAACCTCCTGCCTTTCATCTCCGCAGACGACCTCCCAAAGATTCTTGACAAAAATATAGCTCTCCATACACGACTTCCACTTCTTAAAGTTTGTCGACGTAAGGAGCTCAATTCCAATACATCTTGCGAATCCATCTTCCATTGCAAACACCTTGGCTAACTTAGACTCTGAGAAGCAGAAAAGCAAACTGACGGTTGATCACTGCTCAGCCTCTGATCCCTCTAATACCATGTAAAAATTTGTGAAAGACGAAAACAAGACACCAGGCGCATGAACACTTAACCAAACTGAGCCCAAGCAAACTAAAAAATAACCAGAAGAGCAAGAATCTTGTACTTACTAATAATCTTTATAGAGCAAGGCATACATGTTGAGACATGATTGTCAATGTATCTGATGGAAGCAGGAAAAATATGGGTCAAGTAATAAGCCGCACGGACTCAAGGAGTAACCACCGGCTCTACTGCTAACTACTATGGAGTCTGCTGAAGCCGACTAGTCGCAAGACCACAACAAGTCGCGCTAACTGCCCGTTATTCCACGGTTGAAAAAGAACTCTATCCACTGATCTGCAAACCACCTGACTGCGAGGTCGCCTAGCCACCAGATCACACAGACTGCTGCTGCCAATGAACTGAACAAGACGCCAGAGGTGGACAACTTATTGAATTGGGGAAAAATAAGTTGCAGAAGAAAGACCGCTTAGTCGCAAGCCGCGACCTGCTGCTAACCGATGGTTGCAAACCGCAGAATCTGCACTGACCCTGACCGAAGTCAAAACCAAGTCCCTAGCTCCTCAGCGCTATCCGCACAACCTGCATAGCACAAACCGGTCAACCTCTACAAACCGCGCGGATAGAAATACCTAACCGCAGCAAATCCCCACGATTTCACTTATTGTTCACTCGGTGGTGTCTGATGTGATAGGGCATCCTATTTATAGGCATGGAGAGGAGTGTGATCACCGCCCTAGATTATATGATAACTACCCCATCCTATGCAAGCACCAAGTGTATCTACTAAGCTGCGGATACACAAAAGACCTCTGTGACTAGGCAAGATAGTAATTCTGCCAAAGTTGCACCACCAAGGCCAGATACCAAGCCTCTGTCTTGTCTTTAAAGCCTAGCCAGCCTAGATCACCACACAGGCAGGCTCTGCGAATACCGCTCCAGTCCGCCCATTTGTAGACACAGCACAGACCGCAAACTCCGAGTTTGCAGCCATGGCACACAAGACTGACAGTTGTTGAACTCGACGGACATAGACATCAGTCCGCGCAGACCACACGACCACCTGGACTGAGCAACCCTGGACATGGTGGAGATCTAGATCCAAGTACGCAACACAGGCCAACCAGGTAATACAACAGATAACCATCCTATCTGCCCGACTACTTTAGGGAACAGACTGCCAGCAAGTCAAGCCGACCTGATAAGTCGCCACCCTCTGTCTGTATAGGCTGCGCGGACAGACTGCCCAGGCCGCTTAGACAGACTGCCCAGGCCACCCAGGCCACCCACTTCCACTTCAAAAAATTCAACAACTTTATAAGCTTCAATCCACCTATGTTTACGAGATTGGGATCCCTGACTCAAGCCGAGGATTGGTTCTCACGAGGGAAGAGAATCATGATGGCTACGGAGATGGAGGAAAGGTAGAAAGTCACGCTAGCCAATTTACTATTAGACGGAGAGGCATGGCTATAGTGTTACGGGCAAGAGTTGCATGAGCTTGCGGGCAGACTACTGTCTAAGGTCTCGATGGAGGAATTTTCGAGACTATTCCTTAAACGATATCTCCCTTCTGCGCAAAGGATTGCAATGGAAAACCAATTCCAGAGGTTAACTCAGGGCGATAGTCTAGTGGATGACTACTTGCATGAATTCACTAGGTTAGGGCGGTATGCGGGAGCCTCATTTGTTAATGAGGAAAGTAAGACCAATCGATTCTATGAAGGTCTGCGGGAACGATCTGAGGCTGTTGTTGGCATGTCCGATGACGTAGTGCTTTCTTACATTGGTAAACACTGTCCTGTCTCTGGAACATAGGATATGAAGAGAGTGCAGGGTAAGAAGGACATCTCAAGGAGGAAGCAAGAGTTTAAAGCGCCGAGTTCTTCAAAGTCTGGGTTCTGCAGCAGGTGGAACAAGAAGGCTAGGTCGTCTTAGACCAGCTCCTACTGCTTCTTGAGCTACTATGGGCTAAGGTCTGCACACGTGCTATAACTATGGCAAGGGTGGGACATTATGCTCGAGATTGTTGGAGCCGTCCCGCGAAGTCTAATAGAAAGGCGGGTGCGTCGTATGCTGAGAAGGGGAAAGAAGCAGAGTCGTCTGCGTCTCACCATACACTAGCATAACCCAAAGTCTACAATCTTAGCCTGCAGGAGGTTATTAATCAAAGCGACGTCGTGACAGGTACATTTACTTATAATTACTTTCATATGTACTACTTATCATTTTTATGTATGGTTGTCTCTCGTGTACTCGTTAGGTTTAATATTGGTATTCAATCATTCGGCGAGAGCATTGTTCAACACCGATGTGTCGCACTCCTTCTTATCAGAAGACTTTGTGGTGCGGGTCGGAGTGCCTTGTATATTGCAGAGGCAAAGTTGGATGTGCTCTTGCCCAATGGGTGCCTAATGAGTACGGGGAGGAAGATCCGCATGAAGGTTAAATTGGAGAGCAAGATTTCAATTTGGAGGCCGCGCTGCTACCACTATCAGAGTTTGACGTCATATTTGGCATGGATTGGCTAACAAAGCAGGGAGCGTGCATTGATTGCAAATCAAAAGATGTCTTGTTAAAAGGAGAATGCAGAGACGAAACTCATTTTACGGGTCTATGGGGTGTGAGAAAAATCCTGATGACCGCACACCAAGTGATGAAAGCAACGCGAAAAGGCACTAAGCTATTCTTCGCTTTAGTATAGACTTCAGAACAGAAGACTAAGCTATGTGATTTGGCAGTTGTAGCGGAATTTGCAGACGTTTTTCTAGATGAGCTTCCCGGGTCTCTGCCTCAGAGGGAAATCGATTTTTGCATCAAGCTTGTGCTGGGTGCCAAACTCGTGTCACACTCTCTTTATCGTATGACACCAAAGGAGATGGAAGAACTGAAGGTACAACTGCAGGAGTTGCTTGAGCAAGGGTATATATGTCCGAGCTCATCACCATGGAGTGCACCGGTCCTTTTCGTGAAGAAGAAGGATGGTAGTTTGCGCCTGTGCATGGTACTATAGGGAGTTGAACAAGTTGACAGAAAAGTCTAAATATCTGATTCCCGCATCAATGACCTGTTTGATCAGTTGGTAGGATCCATGGTGTACTCAAAGTTAGATTTGAAGTCTGGATATTATCAACTCAGGATACGGGAGTCGGACATTCCAAAGAGTGCTTTCAACACCTCTCTACGGGCATTATGAGTTCACGGTGATGCCCTTTGGGCTCACAAATGCGCCTTCAGTGTTCATGGATTTGATGAATAGAGCATTCAGGGAGTACCTGGATTGTTTGTTATCGTCTTTATTGATAATATTCTGGTGTTCTCGCAGTCCGAGGAAGACCATGTTGACCACCTTCACATAGTTTTGACAGTCCTGAGGATTCATCAGTTGTATGCAAAATTTTCCAAGTATGAGTTTTGGCTACCGTTGGTGACATTTTTGGGGCACATAGTTAGTGGAGAGGGTGTTGCAGTAGATCCAAGCGAAAGTTATGGCGATCTGAGAGTGGTCCTGAGCTGAGAAATGTAACGAAAGTCCGGAGCTTCTTGGGGCTTGCTGGTTATTACAGGCGCTTTGTGGAAAAAAATTCGCAGATTGCACTTCCCCTCACAATGCTGACTAGGAAGGACCAGCGGTTTGTCTGGACGCCAGAGTGCATGCGAGCTTTCGAGGAGTTCAAAAGCCGACTGATTTCCGCCCCGATTCTATGTTCACCGTGTGGGACCGAAGGTTACTAGGTGTATAGTGATGCCTCGGGCAATGGTTTGGGATGTGTGCTGTGTAAACATGGTAAAGTCATCGCTTATAGTTCGCGCCAGCTGAAGGTGCATGAAAGAAACTACTCGGTCTATTATTTAGAGTTGGCGGCCGTGGTGTTTTCTCAGAAGTTGAGGAGACATTACTTGTATGGCATGAAGGTCAAAATCTTCATAGACCATAAGAGTCGGAAGTACTTGCTAGATCAGAAAGATCTGAATATGCGTCAGAGGAGATGGATGGAATTCTGGGGGATTACACTTTTGACATACTCTATACCCCTGGGAAAGGGAACATAATATGGTGGCAGCCGCTTTGAATCATCGAGTGTCGGTGCAAGTGTGTTGGATTTTAGCTCACGATGAGCGTTTGGCTCGTGAGTTGGAGGCCTTGTAAATCTCCTGTGTGGATCGAGGTTCATCTTCCACTACCATTCTTAGCTGGATGGAAGTTTAGTATGATATTGTCGACCGTGTGAGATCTACCTTGGAGTTTGATCCAAGCTTGCAATGCTATTTGTCGGAGCCCGCCAAGGGGCCGAACACTGAATTTCTACATAAGGATGGGCTATTACAGAAGAATGACATACTTTGTGTTCCTAATTATGGGAAATTGCGTCATGAATTGATGTATGAAGCTCATTTCACTAAGTACGCGATTAACCCTAGGATCACAAAAATGTATCAAGAAATGAAAGCGTTGTTTTGGTGGCCAGGGATGAAGAAATACATAGCTCTTTTCATGGCAAAGTGCCAAACATGCGCGTTGGTGAAGGCCGAATACCAACAGTCAAGAGGATTCTTGAAGTCATTGCCAATTCCGGAGTGGAGATTCGATGATATTTCCATGGACTTTGTGCACGGATTGCCAAAGTCGCTGCAGAAAAATGACTCGATTTGGGTGATTGTTGATCGATTGACTAAAGTTGCGCATTTCAATCCAAATTGGGAAAGTTATTCAGTAGAGAAGTTGGCAAAGCTATATGTGGAGAACATCATTCGATTACATGGCATCCCCACAGTATTGTTAGCGACCGTTATGGACGGTTTACGCCCGATGATTGGAGTCATGTTCATCTATTGCTGGGCACGAAGCTCAAGTTTAGCACTGCCTTCTATCCGCAGACGGATGGGCAGACCGAGAGGACAAATCAAACGATGGAGGATATGATGCGTATGTGTGTTTTGGATTTTGACAACATTGGGAGGATCACTTTTTCATGGTAGAGTTCGCCTATAACAATAGTTATCAGGCAAGTATTTAGACTGCTCCGTTCGAAGCGCTATATGGTAGGAGGTGTTGTACTCCTTTAGCATGGGCATAGACCGGTGATACCAAGCTGTTGAAACGCAAATATGTTGAGGAGGCAAATGAGTCCATACAGATCATTCGAGAGCAATTATTGACTGCCCGAGATCGTTATGTAAAGTATTACAATGCTAAATGCCGGAACGTGGAGTTCTTGATTGGAGATTGGGTGTACTTGAAGATAAAGCCTTTCAAGGGAGTTTCAAGAGTTTGATTCTTGAAGAAGCTGAGTCCCAGGTATTTCGGGCCATTCGATATCCCCAAGCGCATCAGCTAGACAGCTTACCGACTTGCTTTATCGACAGAGCTGAGTGGGTTACAAGACTTTTTCCACATTTCTATGTTGAGAAAGGCAGTGCGGAAGCCTGATTCAGTGTTGGAGGCCGATAGTGTGGCGGTGGATAGTGACGTATCTACCAAGGTGATGCAAATTTTCATCGTCGATAGTGACATACGATAGTTGCGGAGAAAGGCCATCAAGATGTTGAGAGTCTGTTGGGATAATTGTGGTCACGAGGAGCTCTCTTGGGAGACAGAAGAGGTCATGCATGAAAAGTATCCCGATATTTTTTACAAAGGCATGATGAATTTCATTTTATTATTCATATTTTAAATTTCGGGATTAAATTTCTTTAAAGAGGAGAGAATTGTAATGCCCCAAATTTAACAGAATTAATTTTGGGGTGCGTTTAGGGGGCGTGGTCTGCAGATAGCATTTAGGGCTAGGGTTTTTCTATAAATCCTAAATCCCCCTCCCCTCTCATTTCTTTCAGTCGCAATTTTCCCTCTCCCGATCTCTCTTTCTCTCCCTCCCGATTTTTCTCCCGTCGCCGTGGGAAGGAGGAGCAGAGCCCGCCTCTCCCGATCTTTCTCCTGTCGCCACTGGAAGGAAGGACCGGTCCACCTCCCTCCTCTCCTAACCCCTCTCCCGGCTCCACTGTAAGTATCCGAGTCCAGCATACCACTCCTATCCCTCTTTCTCTCCTATGATGGCTGAAAGGGCCGAGCCCACCTTCCATTGTCCCGGTCACCACTTGTAAGGGGGAATCCCTTTTCCTTCCCTGTCTCAGCCACCGCCAACAAAAAGGAACCAACCTTTGACGACCTTCCTCTCCTCTTGGTCGACCAAGAGGGGTTAGGGCTAGGCTTACGCTTGTGGGAGGAGGCCGTATGGGGGTGTTTGTGGTGAGCAACCTGAGTTTGGCTAGGGATCGCGACAAAGTGTTCGATTTGAATCTCGGAATGGTGCGTGGAAACCATATCCGTGACAACCAAGCTATGGCTCTAAAACGCACGTCAAGGGTAACAAATTTTCTTATTAGGCAGGTGAAGCCCTTAATTTTAGCATGTTTGCATGAAAGCCCCTCCCCACCAATGGGTGGGGGAAGGGTGCTCTCCGACGGGTCGATGTGTACATCCCGTTATTTAATTGTATTTAGTACCCGGAAGCACGAGTCGGTTTTAGGCATGCTGTGTGAAGCCAATCCGGACTTGTGGTCTGGATTGGTGATGCTTTATATGTAACACCCCTATCCGTCACATAGCATATAGCAGTAGGTCCGGCCGGGGCCCGAAGCCATATTCTACGGACAGACCGGTTGGTTACTTATTGATGCCATTCAACCAATCAAAACATCCTACACAGAGCATCTAGCGGAAGCAATTTATTGAGGTTGCAAAGAATAAAGAACCCTGCCAAGCATGAATTTCTACTACTCAAACCAATAGGAATGTTTAATACACCAGTACTGGCCTTATAGCCTTACATTAGTTTGCTCAAATAAAAGTGTCTTCCAAACCTCGGCACGCAGGCCGGTCATACATGAGAATACAAGAAAACACTCAACAATTAGGCCTTCGAGGGCTAGCTAAGCAACTTGGGCTTTAGCCTGCTATTTACCGCTCGGCTCTGCAGCACCTGTAAGCAACAATCCACCGTACGGTGGTCAACAAGAGAAACGGTCAGCTAAAGCTGACCAAATTATAACAATTCCGCCCCAGACCGGGGCGGTAAAGCTCCTTCCCTGCACTTGTTAGCACAATAATCAACATAGCAAAGAAACACCACATCACAGGTGCACGTGCACAAGGCCGTACACCTCGTGCTCTCAGGGCACTTACTCGGCTAAGCCAGCCCGAACCCCGTCTGGTCCTTGACTCCACCACCACCCCCATGGGGCGGTAAACCTCGTGAGCATTTAGTCCTTTCAGCCGTAGCCTAGACTCGATCTCCAAACCTCGACAAGTCCCACGTAAAACTTTAGGTCACTTTAACCGAGCAGATGGAGCGGGTAGGGGTCCACCAGCCTGTTGCTCAGCCCGCCATTGCCATTTGTCCTTTGACACGCGCTAAGCTTCCCCAGTCTCAACTATCGATCAAACACAGTACATAGCCCCGTTATGTACACGGTTGGCTCCCAGGACACCGATATGGCAGAAATTCGCTTCCGCCCAAATTTCTGGGTGCACCCTGGGGTTAATCCCCAAGACTACCTATTGCAATCTGCCACATAAAAGTCCGAAAATAACACAAAAGCACGAAGTCTTCTCCGGACCACCATGCATAGCAAAACATCACCGATCCAGACCAACATGTCCGGGTAGGCTTCACACATCATGCCTATGTCCGTACTATGATTTCGGACTCAAACAAGGGGACTTTACATATCTACCCCAAGGAATACTGCAAACTCGCCGCACACTCGCGGGAGAAGGGTTTTCCCATGCAAATGAAGAAGTGCTTCACATGCTAAAGATGAGAATCATTACCCTAGCATTTCTCCTCTGCGCCATGACGATCCAGTCGGATGGAAAGCACCGTATCGGCCTCGCCTTCGCAGATCTGGACTCGGATCGAGAATTGGAGCTCCGAAGCTCCACCGACGGCCGGAGTTGACCTCCTTCTTCTTCCTCCTTGCTCTCCCTTCTCTCTAACTTTTAGAAAGAGAAAACTCAAATGGAATGAGGGTTTCCAAGCCCTATTCCCGGATATAACCCACCAGGAACATCCCCCATCCGTCGGATCCCAAAATAAGGAAACGGACGGCCACGATTCAGCCCAAAATTAGAAATCATGGGCCGAACACGGCCTGCGACACGCCCTTGTCCAGGGCCGTGTTAGACATTCGCCATCACTTCGAAAAGAGAATGGGCAGTCAATACGCCCGTGTCAGGCTTGACACGCCCGTGTCAGCCAGTACACGCCTGTGTAGCTGGGCGTGTTCCCTCAACGACACAGATCCAAAACAACCCGAGCACGCCACGGTCAAGTGACACGCCCATGTCACATGTCGTATGCTAGACACGCCCTGGGACACGCCCGTGTCACAGGCCATGTAGCTACCTTAGCACAACATGCCGAATGACCCGAGGAGGATACGGGTATTCGACACGCCCGTGTCGAATTTCACACTCCCGTGTCGGACCCATACATGCCTAGGCTCAAGGTCGTGCGTCCCTCACTCAACGATCGTTGAGTGCAAGTCTTTGAGTGACTGACACGCCCTGGGACACGCCCGTGTCCCAGGCCATGTTCACCCCCCCGACGATCGTTTACTCCAAAATCGTAGACCATGCGACCAACGCCGAATCTGAGCACGTCACGACCTGGGACACGCCCGTGTCCCAGGACATGTCACCTCTACCAAACCCCAGATTTGGCTCAAAACGTCACCCGTCACTCTTTTGAGCTTTGGGGCATTACAACTCTCTCACTCTTAAAAGAATTTCATCCGCGAAATTACCAAAGGAAAGATAAGAAAAACCAAAAGCGTTACCTGAGTGAAATAACTCTGGGTACTCCTCCAGCATGGTTTGCTCCCATTCCTAAGAGAGCTCCTCACGACTGCAATTGTCCCAACGGACCTTGACCATCCTAATCTCCTTGCTACGGAGTCGCTTAATATCAAAGTCTTCAATACAAATGGGCTTGACTCTTGTCGTCAACCCTTCGTCCACCGATACTTGATCACCCGTGATTAAGTTCAAAGGCTCTTGCACCACATTCCGCATCACTGCTATGTGGAATACATCGAGTAGACTACTCAACTCCACTGATAGCCTTAGGTGATATGCCGCTTCACCGATCCGCTCTAGAATCTCAAATGGTCCAAGGTATCTCGGGCTCAGCTTCTTTAAGCGTCGCTCCTGTGAGACATCCTTGAACAACTATAGTTCCCAATACGCCAACTATAAACTCCACACTCCGATGCATGGAGTTAAATTATTTAGCTTGTCTATCTTAAGCGATCAACAACCGCTCTCGAATTACTCGTACCAATGAAGTGGCACTCTCCACCTCCTGCTTATTGTACAACCTTGTCTCACCCATTTCTAGCCATGACAACGGCGTGCGACACTTTCTACCATATAGGGCCTCGAAGGGCGCTATTTGTATACTATCTTGGTAGCTATTGTTGTACGCAAACTCCACCAAAAATAGATGGCCTTCCCACTGCTTCCCGAAGTCCAGAACGCATATGCGAAGAATGTCCTCCAACGTCCTGTTGACCCTCTCGGTCTGCCCATCCGTCTACGAATGTAAGACTGTACTAAACTACACTTAGTCCCCTGTATTTGCTGCACCAACTTCCAATCATTGGACATAAAACGCCCATCTCAATCACTCACGATGTTGCGGGGCACACCGTGCAGTCTAACTATGTTATCCATAAACAACTTTGCCAGTTACTCCACCAGATCATCCTTCCTATGTGGAATGAAGTGCGACAATTTTGTTAACCAAACCACGATCACCCACATGGAGTCATTTCCCTACTATGACCTTGTCAAGCCATGCACAAGGTCCAGTCGAACTTCTACTCCGTAATAGGCAAGGATTTCAAGAAACCTCAGGCTTTTGGCACTCTGCCTTCACTAAGGCGCAAGTCTGGCATTTTGCCACATACAGTGCCACAACCTTCTTGAGTCCTGGCTACCAGAACAACTTCTTTAGATCTCGGTACATCTTCATGCTCCCTGGGTGAATTTGATTACTTGGTATGATGAGCCTCGTACGTGAACTCCACCCGTAGATTTCCCATGTTTGGGATGCACAAACGATTGTCCTTCATGCTGCTGTCCAACTCCATAACCTGCCAAATCCGATCAGCCAGGTCATACTGAACTTCCGTCCAGTTCAAATACGCTTCGACGCTAATCTGCTTGTCAACACAAGAGATAGTTAACGTCTCCAACTCCCGAATCAATCTCTCATCATGAATCGACAACTAGTTGGCTTGGGCGGGAGCCCTGCGACTCAACGCATCCGCAACTGCGTTGCCTTTCCAGGGTACATAATGAATCTTGAACGTATAGTCCCCCAGGAACTCCATCTATATTTGCTGCCTCATGTTCAGATCCTTCGGATCTAACTGGTACTTCAGGCTCCTGCGATCGGTATAAACATCGACTTTTACGCTGTACAAATAATGCCTCCACAGTTTTTGCGCAAAACACACGGACGCTAACTCTAGATAGCGGACTGGACAATTCCTCTCATGCTCTTTCAGTTAGCGCGAGCCATAAGCCTTAACATTACCATGCTGCAGCAGCACGCATCCCAATCCACCGCCCTAATGCAGTGTTGTAGATCTCAAATCCTTTGGTCCCACTCGGAGAACTTTGCACCGACGCCGTGGTTAACCGACTCTTTAACCCTTCAAAAGCTTGTGCGCACTTGCGCATCTAAACAAACTTTTAAGTTTCTCCTTGACAACGTTGTGTGGGGTAACTCTATCCACGAGAAGTCCTCTACGAAGCGCCTGTAGTAGTCGACCACCTCAGAAAACTCTGGACTTACGCTACCGAGACAACACAGGCCACCCTTGTATCGCGACTAACAAAGCTGGATCCACGCACTCCCACTCTACCAACTACAGGACCGAGGAGCGCTACCGGGGATAACCGAAGACTCGCGTTTGGAGAACTTGGCGTATAAATGGTTCCTCCTTAGCGTCCCCAAAACCAAAAGTAGGTATTCATAAGTGATATTCTTCGCACTTCAAGTACACCAATGCGTCGTCGATGAAGACGATCACAAAAATGGACTAGGTACTCCATGAACGTTCCATTCATCCGGTCTATGAACACTGATGGCGCATTTGACTGCTAAGATGGAATAATCGTAGACTCGGATTGCTCATTCCTCGTGCTTAACGCCGTCTTTGCGATATCACTTACCCTTATTCTCAATTGAGGGTAACCGAACTTACGATCCACTATTGAGTCCACCGAATACCCGACTAAATGATCAAAAGATCATCGATTATTGGGATCGAGTACTTGTCCTTTTTTTCTACAAACTTATACAGCTCTCTGCAACAGATAGAAATTTACAAGCTCCCGTCCTTCTTCTTGGTAAAAAGGACCGGTGCGCTCCAAGGCAACAAGCTTGGACGCACATACTCTTGCTCCATCAAATCTTCTAGTTGAACCTTTAACTCCGCCATTTCCTTAGGTATCAACTTATAAGGAGAGTGTGACGCAGGTTTGGCACATGGCACAACTCAATCGCGAAATCAATATCTCGCTACGGTGGGGCTCCAGAGAGACCATCAGGGAAACACATCAGGGATATTCGGATACACCCGATAAACTATCCAATGTAGGCTTAGGCTTTGAAGCCTCCCATGGTGGCGGTAATGACGCTTGCAAGTCGAACTCCTGACCCCCAACCCTTACCTTTACGACATAGATTCTCTCTTCGCGCGCATTGAACAACCACTAGGCAACTACACATCCAATTTGTCCTTTACCATCAAAGGAGGTACTCCGATGCACAATATAAATCCTTCGGACAAAAGGAGTGTGAAGTTCCCGTATCGAACAATGCTCTCGTCGGATTACCAACAATCCAAACAAAGCCTAGAACCTTCAGTCCTAAGCTTACACGCATAAGGTATCCGGTAAAAGAAACTAGTTTGCTAACAAGAAAACCATACCTGACATCCCGACGGTCGGCCACATGGCCTCCTGCTGGCCAAGGATGTCCACTCCTGATTGGGCCGGAGTAAACAGTGATGCGGTGGATGCCACCGCCTTGCCCTTCTCCTCAGATATTGCCCTCGGATTCTTTTCGGACATTGGGCGTCCACTTCGACAATCTCGGGCATAGTGTCCCGGCTTTCCACAGACAAAGCATGCATCCTGGGTTTGGGTTCTGTAGTCGCTCTGGATGTGCTAAAGGAAGGGACTAGACCCTACCTCCTAGCATTCTTGCACCACCTACAATACCCAGATTTTGAGGTTGGCATTTTGAACACCGTCTCCTTTGCACTAGAGTCTTCAATTGCTCCTACCATAGGTTTCATTGTCTTCTGAGCACCCTCCCAACAATCTCTTGAAAAGTGCCCTTTCTTGCTACATGAATAACAATTATAAGTGACTTGGCTAGTAGATGATCTATCCTCTTTCCTCAGCATTTTTAAGTAGGCAGTCCTTATAGGATCTGCAGGGTTTGGTACCCTATTCACTGGTATTTGGTGAGTTTTCCCCAACTCCACTTCCAAAGCTCTGGCCGACTCCACCAAAGCTCGGAATCCCAATAGCTTTGGTCCTAGCAGTAGGATACGCAACTCGCTGCGCAAACCATTATAAAATCTATCAACTATAGATTGCTCGCTTTCCCATTCAAAGCCTGGGAAGCGCCTTATCATAAGGAACGTCTGCAAGTATTCGTCAACTAAGTGCGCTCCCTGCACCATAATCATGCTCATCTGCTGCCCTAATGGACCTCCAAATGCACTTTGCTCCAACATACCGCCCGGTGTTGGGGCAATTTCAGGGACAGCGGCTTGCACATTTCTTCCATGTTGTGCGTTGGTCACAGCGAACACCGCTTCAACAACCCTTCTTATGGTTTCCAAAGAAGTAGGGGTCTCAGGCACGTCGCTTGGTGCAGTACTTTGCTCAGAAAACGTGCGTTCAGACTGACACGCTCCACTTCCGGACACCTATAGTCATACAAAACACCAATAAGTGCCCTGAACAAAATTGCAAAAAGCAATTATAAGAACACGCAGGTTCCCCAAACATGTGTATTTTCATTCTTAAGTGGACATTCATGGGTTCTTTTCATGTTATAACGATGACGCAAACACATGTTCTCACCACCCCTTAAAGTGAATTCGTCCACGAATTCATTTAAGCTTGACCGAAATTCGGTAATCTGATACCAAATTGTAACACTCCTATCCTTCACATAGCATATAGCAGTAGGTCTGGCCGGGGCCCGATGCCATATACTACGGACAGACTGGTTGGTTACTTATTGATGCCATTCAACCAATCAAAACGTCCTACACAGAGCATCTAGCTGAAGCAATTTATTAAGATTGCAAAGAATAAAGAACCCTGCCAAGCATGAATGTACACTACTCAAACCAATAGGAATGTTTAATACACCAGTACTGGCCTTATAGCCTTACATTAGTTTGCTCAAATAAAAGTGTCTTCCAAACCTCGGCACGCAGGCCGGTGATACATAAGAATACAAGAAAGCACTCAATAATTAGGCCTTCGAGGGCCGGCTCAGCGACTTGGGATTTAGCCCGCTATTTACCGCTCGGCTCCGCAGCACCTGCAAGCAACAATCCACCGTACGGTGGTAAACAAGAGCAACGGTCAGCTAAAGCTGAAACCAAATTATAATGATTCTGCCCCCAGATCGGGGCGGCAAAGCTCCTTCCCTGCACTTGTTAGCACAAAAATCAACATAGCAAAGAAACAACACATCACAGGTGCACGCGCACAAGGACGTACACCTCGTGCTCTCAGGGCACTTACTCGGCGAAGCCAGTCCGAACCCCGTCTGGTCCTTGACTCCACCACCACCCCCATGGGGCGGTAAACCTCGTGAGCATTTAGTCCTTTCAGCCGTAGCCTAGACTCGATCTCCAAACCTCGTCAAGTCCCACGTAAAACTTTAGGTCACTTTAACCGAGCAGATGGAGCGGGTAGGGGTCCACCAGCCCATTGATCACCCCGCCATTGCCATTTGTCCTTTGACACGGGCTAAGCTTCCCCAGTCCCAACTATCGTTCAAACACGGTACATAGCCCCGCTATGTACCCGGTTGGCTCCAATGCCACCGATATGGCACAAATTCTCTTCCGCCCAGATTTCCGGGTGCACCCTGGGGTTAATCCCCAAGACTCCCTGTTGCAATCTACCACGTAGAAGCCCGAAAATAACACAAAGGCACGGAGTCTTCTCCGGCCAACCATGTATAACAAAACATCACTGATCCATACCAACATATTCGGGTAGGCTTCACACATCTTGCCTATGTCCGTACTACGATTCCGAACTCTAACAAGGGGGACTTTACATATCTACCCCAAGGAATACTGCAAACTCGCCGCACACTCGTGGGAGAAGGGTTTTTCCATGCAAAGGAAGAAGAGCTTCACATGCACAAGATGAGAATCGTTACCCTAGCATTTGTCCTCGGCGCCATGACGATCCAGTCAAATAGAAAGCACCGTATCGGCCTCGCCTACGCAGATCTGGACTCGGATCGAGAATCGGAGCTCCGAAGCTCCACCGACAGCCGGAGTTGACCTCCTTCTTCTTCCTCCTTTCTCTCCCTTCTCTCTAGCTTTTAGAAAGAGAAAACTCAAATGGATCAAATGGAATGAGGGTTTACAAGCCCTATTCCCGGATATAACCCACCAGGAACAGCCCCCATCCGTCGGATCCCAAACTAAGGAAATGGACGGACACGATTCAGCCCAAAATTAGAAATCCTGGGACGAACACGGCCTGCGACACGCCCGTGTCCAGGGCCATGTTAGCCATTCGCCGTCACTTCGAAAAGAGCATGGGCAATCGACACGCCCGTGTCAGGCTTGATATGTCCGTGTTAGCCAGTACACGCCCGTGTAGCTGGGCGTGTTCCCTCAATGACACAGATCCAAAACAACCCGAGCACGACACGGCCAGGTGACACGCCCGTGTCATATGTCGTGTGCTAGACACGCCCTGGGACACGCCCATGTCCCAGGCCATGCGTCCCTCACACAACGATCGTTGAGTGCAAGGCTTTGAGTGACTGACACGCCCTGGGACACGCCTGTGTCCCAGGCCGTGTTCACCCCCCCGACGATCGTTGACTCCAAAATCGTCGACCATGCGACCAACGCCGAATTCGAGAACGACACCCCCTGGGACACGCCCGTGTCCCAGGTCGTGTCACCTCTACCAAACCCCAGATTTGGCTCAAAACGCCACCCGTCACTCTTTTGAGTTTCAGGGCGTTACATTATAGGTTTTCGGAGAAGACTCCGTAAAAGTTGAATGTTTTGGAATGGGGGTCTGCTCGGGGAGGCAGTTAATACTGGAGGTGTGCTCCATAAAACACCCTAATGTTTGCATAGGATCAATGTATCGCTAGCATTAGCTCCCGAGGAGCTTTTGTCGTGTTGTGTGCCTAACCGATCTCTCAGAGACTGTGTGCTAGCATGTTGAATTGCGTGCCTTGGGTGCCAAACTTTGGGGGCCATGAGTGCCAACCTTGAAACGTAACATGTGTTATGTCGTGTACGGGAAATGGGATGCTCACACATATCATTGTTGTTAATTGGCATGATGATTTGAGCAACGGGAAAGAGCTGAACTGTACCTGATCTATGTTGTTCGGCTAAATAACCTAAAGTACACTTCAATTGTCGTTGGCATAGGGGTGAGTCGAGGCTATAGGCCTGGCTAGTAATGCTGAAGTGGAACCATCTAGCCTGGGACTGAGAATGGTGGTGGACTAGCGAAGTTCATCGTTGTGGTGCTTTATGTACTATCGTATACCTGTTATGGAAAAAGGCGAGACTCGGGGGAAACCTGATACACTATTAAGGTGCCTTGAGTGCACGAGATGCTTAGCTGGTTACGCCAACGTCTGTGATGTATGGTGCTTAAGTTGCACATTTATATTGAATATGTGAACATGATAATTGCTTGCAAGGATTAAGAAACACCACCCCGAGAAAGGGGTGAGGTCGTTATAATTTGGTCAGCTCCAGCTGACCATTGCCTTGTTTGCCACCACTTGGTGGAATGTTTGCGTGCAGGTGCTGCGGAGCCAAGTGGGAAGTAGCGGGCTGGAGCCCAAAGCTGTGCCAATCCTCGAAGGCCCAAATTTTGCTATAGTTTTCATGTTTTGTCGGCCTGCGTGCCAATGTTTGGAAACCACTTTTAATTTGGTAAAACTTTGTTGATATAAGGCCTTAAGGACAAAACGTTATGGTGTATATATTTTCATTTCTGGTGTAGTGGACATTCCTGTTTGGGTGATTGGTTTTATAACTTTTAAATGCTTCCGTTAGAATGCAACTCTGTGTTAGGGTGCGTTTTCAAAATAAATAACAAAATGTTATGGTTTCATTTTGTAACCCTTTAGTCTGTTTGAGTAATATGGCGTGGGGCCCCGGTCGGACCTTCTATTATATTATTTGTGATGGAATGAGGGTGTTACATTGTCTTCCATAGGTTTTCAAACCATTTACAAATGTAAAGAATTTCTTATAGCAGTCAGCTATAAAATCTTTCTTCCCTTTCCTGATGGCCTCATAATGTTTATTGAGAAGAGATTTCTTGTCATCTTTAACCTCCTCATTTCCTTCCATGTAGACTATTAAGGAGTTTCACATTTCTTGTACTGTTTTTTAGTGGACAAGGTTCTGAAAAGTAGAATCATCTATAGCACTAGCAATGATGTTTTGTGCTCTTTTGTCCATTGCAACCAAAGTAATTTTTGTATTGGTCATCTATGAATATTTCTTATGAGTTTTATCATTAGCATCTATAGAAGAGATGTTCGTTGGGATAAATGGACCCTCTTTAATAGTAACATATATTCTAGGATTTGAGGCTTCCATGAACAGCCTAACTCTTTGTTTCCAATTACTAACTTTTTTTTTACTATAGATGGGCAGTTTCATGGAACCAAGCTCTTTGTGCTTATCTCCAGCAAACATTGTGTTTAGAATAACTACCCTCTTGGAGAGTTGTTCAGACTATTAAGTCCTTGTGAACAAACCTCCTCTAATACCACTTGAAAGACTAATATAGGGTAGAAACACCTAGAGGGGGGGGGGGGTGAATAAGATTTTTTGAAATTTTTTAAGCTTAGAACAAATTTCTTGATGTTAACACAGATTGATATAATAGTAAAGAGCACAAGCACAACACACAAGAATTTTATAATGGTTCCTCAATCTTGGGTACATCCACTTCCCTCCTTCGCTTATCTAGCAGAGAACTAGCTTTGGCTATCTCCTCCAGAAACTAGGATCAAAAATGATCTTACAACTCAGATCTCACCTCGATCTTACACTCAGACTATATATCACAGTCCTACCTCAGAGATATAGACAAATATCCTCTACCTTATGTTCACTTAAGAACCCTACACTCAGGCTACAAACTAGCCCTACCTCTCAGTGCTTATAACTTAGGCTTACAAACTCAGATCTACACAGATCCTACCTCAGGCCAAAATAGCCTTACTCTCAGATATAAAAAAATCCTACAAGAAATGGTTGTAAGGTTTATGTTACAACTTATAGACTCAAGAAATAAAACAATTTGAGTCTACTACAAGGATCTCAAACTCAACGACAACACAAATAAAAGAATATTCTTCAATATGTCTTGGGCCTGTGTTTTTGATGTAGATCAGTAGAGACACAATTTTCCCTTCTTCAATTTGCGGATGAATCAGATGTAGAACTTGAAGATGAAGGAAGATTTTCTTGATAATCTCTTGGAGAATATCTGTTGAAGGCGAATTGAGCGTATTGGAGTTCTTGAGAAAATTTGCTCAGGAACTTGATTAATCGACGATGAATTTCGAAAACTTCTCCCCTATTTATATTCTTGAATCTGTGTGTATCCTGCTCTTTGAATTGATTCATCTCCATCTATATATAGCAAGTTCCCAACAGCTATATTCTATTTTGGAAAGCAACGACAGTTATGTTAAGAACGTATTTCCATAAATTCCATCACTTTCTGTCTTTATTTGCTGACGTGGAATATCATTATAATTCTGATTACGTCAGCGCATTCATATGGCTTTCTTTGATAGAGAAACCTTGTACTGAGTAGCTAGATACGTGTCAAGTAAAGATTGGCTAACTCAGTGTCTGGGACTTAGCAAAAATCTTGTTTCATTAAAATGCGTTGAGTGAGTTGAAGTTACTTAGTGCATTTTCTTTAGTAGAAAATCTGAGTCCTGAGAAATGCGTTGAGTGAGGTAATTTTACTCAACGCATTTTATTTGGTAGAAAAATCTAAGTCCTGAGAAATGCGTTGAGTGAGGTAAGTTTACTCAGCGCATTTTACTTGGCTGAATTTCTGACTCCTGATAAATGCGTTGAGTGATCCAAGTTTACTTAGTGCATTTGACTTAGCAGAATTTCCGAGTTCTAGAAAAAATGAGTTGAGTGAGTTGAAGTGTCTCAGCGCATTTTTCCACATGCGTTGAGTGAAGTGTACTACCTCGACGAATTTTTACTTAGACAAATAAACTTTCAATATGAACATTTCTCATGACTGAAAAAAAGCTTTCAGCTATACTCCTGCACAGTAAATAAAGATATAAATCAAATACATACTTATGTAAATTATTGACATGAGTTGCTTCTTCAAATTAGGGACATTGGATAATGTACCCAACAAATGGAGAGTTCTCTTTACTCTCAAAAAAATTCAAGAGGATGCTTAGCAAGAGGAGGCAAATGAGAAATCGGCCCTCCTCGTCTAATTACAGGAGATCACGTGGTGATGGTGATCACTATAAGAAAAGCTACAACAACAATGACATATATAACTCGAAATCGAACAGACATATTTCATCCGACGTTATGTGTTATTGCTGTAATAAGCCAGGGCACATGATCGCTGGATGTCCTTACAAGAAGAAGGGTGGATCTAAGAAGGAAGAGAGGTGACCATTCAAAGGTAAGAAGAAGGAGGAAAAGAGCTTCATAACAAAAAAACTAAAGACTCTGAGCGAAAATGACTCAAATAAGTCAAGCTCAGATGAAGAACCCTTTTTTGGGCTAATGGCTCAGTCAAATGAGGATGAATTCAACTCCCAGTACAATGTGAAGTTAAATTCTCACACACCTCTCTCTGAGTCTAAAATAGCCTCGAAAGGTCATGAATACTATTATTCTGAGGAGGAGTCAGATTTATTGGCTTAGTATAAGGTACTGATGGCAGGATTTGACAAATACTGTAAGGTAGTCAAATCTCAAGCCAAGGAGATTAACTCTCTCAAGGTAGTGGAATCTGATCTGAGAGAAGAAATTGAAAATTTGACTCCTCTCCGAGATGAAGTCCAAGCCTTGAATGATGAACTCCTGAACTCTACTGAACAAGTTCATCTGAAAGAGAAAATCATCGATGAACTGGAAGAAAAGTTGTTGACCGAGAAGAAGCTTGTAGCAAGTTTCTCGAAGCCAAACGCTGTCCTTCCTCTCATAGATGGTTTTTCTGCTCTAAAGAAGGGTAGCAGAGTTGGACACAAATCTATTAAGGGTAAAGGGAAGGCTCCTCAAAGTCACACTATTTCCAAGAAAGACATCTTCCCTCTAAATAAGTATGACTTTGAGACATCATACATTCATTTTTCTAGACCAACATTTGTTGACTCTAACAAAAACAACCAAGGATAGATCAGCCCTAGAGATTTTAGAATGAGTGCTCTAAAAGCACCTTACAAAGAAATCACCTTTAAGAATTATGGTCCATTTGTTCATGGACTGAGTGCAAAGAAGATACCAAAGGTAAAGCCTGCTATTGTCAAGCCACTTGAGATGAAGAAGTCTTGTGTGTGTTGTAATCACGAGGCTTCTATCTCCAAGTCAGCTACTACTGCAAGACCAACCATTCAAAAGATAAAGCAGGAGAACAAGAGAAGATACAACATGTTTGAATGTTGGTGTTGCGGCAAGGCTGGTCACTTTGCCATCAATTATTGGTTTAATCTTATGAATTGTAAGACTCCACAAGTTAACAATGCTAGAATGACAACTCGCAATGTTAACTTCCGTGGTATCAGGCTAACCCGGAACCAAGGACCCAAACCTTTTTGGGTTCCTAAGGGTAATTGATTTGTAAATGCAGGAATGTCCAAAGGCTAACAAAATGCCTATTTGGTATTTGGACAGCGGATGCTCTCGACACATTGCCGGGACAAGAAGCCTACTTCAAGAGTATACCCCAGTGAAGGACAGTCCAAAAGTTATTTTTGGTGGTTCAGACAAAAGAATTACAAAAGGCTACAGTATAATCACTAACAGTATTGTCTCTTTCATAAACGTGACATATGTTAAGGGATTATAACATAATATCATTAGCATAAGTCAACTATGTGACAAAGGCTATATGGTAGAGTTCTACAAGGATAAGTGTCTGATAAAGTCATCTGATATCTCAGAAACTATTTTAATAGGCACTCTGAGTAGAAATATTTTTTGTTTGAATTTTCTTTGTTTAGACTCTTCTACACCAGTGTATTTTTTAGCAAAAGATAATGTGTCTCTCTGTGACTAATGACACAAGAGATTAACACATATTAATTTCAAAACTATTAATATGTTATTTTCTCACAATTTATTGCATGATGCCCCAACTATTAAGTGTATTAAAGAGAGACATTGTCACTCATGCCAAATGGGCAAGCAGATAAGGGCTATCTTTAAAAGCATCGTTGGCAAAGATTCTACCAGATGCTTATATCTTCTCGATATAGACTTATTTGGTCCCTTGCAAATTTGTAGTTTAGGAGGTAAAACTTACACGTTAGTTAGTGTTGATGATTACTCATGGTTTGCATGGGTGTTCTTTCTGAAACACAAGCCAGATACATATGACTCCTTCAATAATTTTGTTAGGCAAATTCAGATCGAATTGAACTGCTATGTAGTCAAAATCAGAAGTGACCATGGAATAGAATTTGAATCTGGTGTCATGACAAAATTCTGTGAAAGTCTAGGTATCTTTCATGAGTTTTCCTCTCCTCGCACTCCACAGGAAAATGGAGTCGCTGAGAGAAAGAATAGAACTCTCATAGAGGCATGCAAAACCATATTGAATGATTCTTCTTTACCAGAGTATTTCTGGGTGGAGGCCATCAACATTGCTTGCCACGTGCAAAACAGAGCACTCATCAACAAGAACCACCATAAGACACCTTATGAACTATTAAAGGGCAAGAAACCAACTTTGTCATATTTTAGAATTTTTGTTAGCTAATGCTTTGAACTTAATAATGGGAAATATTACAAAACTATGTTTAGTGAAAAGTGTTTTGAAGGTATTTTCGTAGGCTATAGTTATCATAGTAAAGCATATGATTTTTAATAAGAAAACTCTGATGGCAAAAGAAACCTTTAATGTTGTATTTGATTGGATGAGCATGCATCATAGCAGCTCCTCTAATGTTTTTGTTGAAGATACAGTTACAAATTTAAAAGAGCTAAGCTTGGAAGAAGACGAAATGAAAGATGCTCCAAGCACAATCAAAATCAACACCCCAAGCATGGTGGAAGAAGAACTTCAAGATGAAGAGCTCCATCAAATTGAAGAAGGTGCACTAGAAGTAGCAGAACATCCTGGTGGCATAGAGGATGTGAGGAATCTAGTGATCAGACACTCAAGAGATCATCCAATTGGTTAAATCATTGGAGACCCTCGTGATGGAGTAAGAATCAGAAAATGTGCAACTAAAGAAATTTTGCACTTAAACTTTCTCTCGTAGATTGAGCCAAAGAAATTTGAAGAAGCAAATAGAGACGCTTCATGGATCTTTGCAATGGAAGAAGAGCTCAACCAATTCTAGAGGTACAAAGTTTGGGAGCTAGTACTAAGACCCAAAGGGCATAATGTGATAGGGACAAAATGGGTCTTCGGAAACAAGATGGTCGAGGATGGTATAATTATAAAGAACAAAGCCAAACTCGTAGCCAAAGGGTACAGACAAGAAGAAGGGATCGACTTCAATCAAATATTTGCTCCAGTGGCCAGACTCAAAGCGATTAGGTTGTTCCTCACATACGCTGCTCACAAAGGGTTCAAGGTTTATCAAATAGACGTGAAGTCGACCTTCCTTAATGGTAATCTAAAGGAAGAAGTATACGTGGAACAACCCCTAGGAAGTAGGGATGATAAGAAAACACTTATGGGATGTGTCAGTTCCTAGGAAGAAGGATTATCTCATGGAGCAGTAAGAAGTAAAATTGTGTCGTAATCTCAACTGTTGAGTCAGAAAATATGTCTGACGATAATTGTTGCACATAACTTCTATGGATAAGGAATCAGCTTTAAGACTACAACATGAAGTTGAAGGAGATTCCTATATTTTGCGACTATTCCAGTGCCATAGAGATTGCTTACAATCCAGTCTCCCATAGCAAGACAAAGCACATCGATATAAGATACCACTTCACCCGGGAGCATGTGGAGAACAGGGACATCAATCTCAGTTATGTCCCAACAAATAAACAAGTTGTAGATAAATTCACGAAGCCGCTGGATGAGGCCAAGTTCTCCTTCTTCAAAATAGAACTTGATATGCTCAAAAAGGAGTCATGATAGCCCAAAAATTAATCCAAGTACAGAAATTCATCATATCAAAAAATTACAAGGAAAATTCGTCGAGTATACTCGTGTAATTTTGAAAAATTCGTCGATAATTCTCGTGAAATCAGAACTTCTTCACGAGTCATTTCGATGAATTACCCTAGACTTCATGAGTCATTTCCACAAATTTATCAGGCTTTCTCGAGACATTTCGATGAATCTGTGAAGGCCAAATTTTTGTTTCTCTAAGTCTAAATTATTGGATCTGAAGAGTCATTTCTGGAAAAAGGTTCGCACCTCTCTTCAAAACTTTAATAATATATAAATAGCACTTAGGGGCATTCAAATTTCACACACTTTGTCAAGACTTCTCGAGAAATTCCATAAATTCATCTTCTGTCAGAGCCAAGGAATGTCATCATCGACTTCATCTCTGACAGTTCTCAACGACTCATCTCCAAAAGTTCTCGACGACTCGTATCCGACAGTTCTCGACAACTCGTCTCCGACAGTTTGATTCTCATCTCTAGCAAAGTTCTCATCTTATTTCCCGTTAGTTTCTGATAGTTCTCAGAGATGGCACCAAGACGCAGTCGAAATCTCTAGGTTGGTGGTGAACTGGTGCGTACAGGATTTGCTACAACTTCTGATGAATTCAGAAATGTCATCTTGATGCTCGAGACAGCAGACCTGACTTTTCCTCTAGAACATCCTTGTCGAGTTCTGAATAGAGACATCTAAGAGTTCTATCAAAATGCAAAGCTTCGACATGAAGGCACCATGATCAAAAGCAAAGTGAGAAATTCCCCTATTAAAGTGAAAGCTAGCATTTTGAATAGATACTTGCGACTACCGTTGGTTGAGGATGAAGATTTACTTGAAGAGACAGATTTGCATCGAGCTCTTCTCTTTTGTGGTTTGTCTAGAAGAACAACCTCGATTAAAAGGAAAAGGACGAACGAGAAAGGAAAGCTGCTGACAAATATCATGGGAAAGGTCCTATTGTGCAAAGTTGGATACCATGATTATGTTTTTGGTGAGATGTTCAAACTCCTCGCAGCTGTGATTTGCAGGAAAAGGATTGACTAGGGAGTGGTTCTGTTTGAGAAAATTAAGGAATGTCTGAATTCATCAAATTTTGGAAGGATCCTCACTCTTTACCTGAACAAAATGGACATAAATCATTTTGATATATCATCAAGAGTGCCAATTCATCACTTGAATAAGATTGATTCATCCATCTTCAGCAGATGGGAGGGAAGGATTCCTAGAGAAAGTGGGATGAGAGAGGTAGCAGAAGAAGAGGAATTCCTTGAGGAGGAGAGAATTCCATCTCCTACCCTTTATGAAGCACCTGAGAGTTTTGGTGCAGTTGCTGAGGGGGAGACACTTCCTTCTATGCATGATGAAGTTGTACCTATCCCTTCTGAGCCAGTTCAAGTACCTATAGAAATTTTAGAGACAGTGTTTGCAGAGACAATGGTTATATAAAAAGTTTTTCTGATGATGATGATGATGACAATGATGTTGATGATGATGCTTCATGGTTATAAAAGTAAACTTGATGCAGATTCATTCAACACTCTAGTTTAAATTATATAGATGGGCATAAGCTAGATTGATATAACTTTTAGGAAAGTGCACCTATCAATCATAGTATAGGAGAAATCTACATCTCGTGTCGTATTCCACATGGCCTTTTCAAGTACTCATACTCACTCTCACTCTATTATCGTACCTATAATTAAAATTGATTGTTTTAATCTAAACTAACCTAACTAGGACTACTTGGATAAAGAAACATTGGAGGATTAAAGATGATAAAAAGCCGAAAGCCTAAGAGCATTCACATAAAAATAATCACTCATTAATTCAATTCTATATAATCACGTAATAACAAGATTATTAAATTCGTTGTATTGTAAGGATTAAATATCTATCGAATTCTCTCTCGAGCAATTCAAAATCTAAACCTAAGTTATGTAAATTTTACTCTTGAACAATTTATAACCCTAAAATTTACATTAAAATGAAGTACCATATCTAATACATAAATTCATGAAATCCTATCTCTAAAATACCATGAATTCATTTATCCATAGTACTATTATCAAATCAACATATCTCTCGATCATGCAATTTGAAATACACAGAGAAATAACACCAGAATATGAGCATATAAACATTATCACAAACATCCATTCTCTTAATCTAGAAGTTTGGAATTCATATAAAACAAATAATAAATTCACATCTAGGATAAATCTCTTTGTTTGAAAGTCTTCATACGAATTAAATACCACAAATTTGATATAAAAAATAAAATACATGATTACCGAATTGTTCAAAGATCAATTTCATGCGAAATAAAAGATAAATAAAGTTAGATCCACCAATAGAAAGGAAAGATTAAAAGAGATACATGAAGATTAAAAGCATACGAATAATCTCCTTCAATTCCTCCTTCCCTTGGATGCTCCACTTTCGTTCTCCAGAAGTTCTCCAAATGCTTTTATCCAAAAGTCCCTATTCTATTTTTTCTACAGTTTTTTATAGTCTCCTTGCAAACAGGGTCGGACACGGGTTCCAACATGGCCGTGTCACAGGCCGTGTGGAGTGTGGACGATTCAAAGGCGGTTGCACACAAATAGATGTGTCTGGTCGTGGGCCGTGTCATATGACACAGCTAATGACATGACCGTATTGTTCTTCATGTTCTTCGCACACGGGTGTGTTGGAAGCAGATCTTGAATTCATCCCGAAAAGGATAAGGGTGGGCACACGAGCGTGTTACCACCTGTGTGGTTCTTTGTCTTTTTCTTCCAATTCTTATGATCCATCCCGAATAGGACACGGGTAGGCATACGGCCGTGTTCCTACCCGTGTGTGACCAATTAATGTCCTATCATTAGCCATGTTGGATCCGTGAACTCCTCTATTTGCTCCAAGACTTTTAGTTCCACTGGTTTGCAATACCTGCATTAAGAAAATGAAGGAATAAATGAATAGCTTAAAATAGAAAATAATAGAAACTGGATAATGTGCTCTTTTATCAATGATAATGCAAGTTCTTAACTATTCTCGCGCAATTACTACATAGGGAGGTAGAAAATAGTGGACATTATTACAATTTTGATAGTAAAAAACCTATCATAATTGTACTCATCAAATACCCCCAAACTTAAATGTTTGCTTGTCCCTAAGTAAACTAATTCCACTTGGGTTACCAATAAATAATTTTTCTTCCGCACGCTGGTTACTATGAATTCAAAGAGAAATTTGATGTTATAATTGTATAGGAAATAGTATAGTAGACTTTTCTAAATATAACTTTATCTTAAAATTCCTCCAATATATCTGTTAACTATCTTTCACTCTTTCTTAGAAATAGGATTATAGTCATCCATAACAATTGTGAGGAGAAAATTACAATCTCAATAAGATATGCATTAGTATTTCAAAACTTATAAGTACTAATATTGATAGTCATGAGCTTGCCTTTTCACACCCTCTCCACGACACTAGTTAGGATTAACAAGGTTGGATCCTTAGGACTTGAATTAGGATGTAACTTTTTGGCTTCAGATAGAAGATTATATGTGGGGTAATAAAAGATAACTCGATGGTTTTTGTCACACCTAGATCATGATTGAGCCCTTTTATTTTGTAAATACCTTAATATATATCAATATTATAAAACCACCCCCAGACTTTACAATTATTATACTTCCCGTTTTTTTTTCTGATGGATACTCTATATTTTTTTCTTAACCAAGGGTCCATAGTAGGGATCATTCCAAGTGGGTGTAAGTGTACACACACTTAGGCCACATATCACTATGTTTTTATGGGTTCATAGTAGGGATCATTCCAAGTGGGTGTAAGTGTACACGCACTCAGGTCACATATCACTATGAACAAACTCATTCCAAGAAGATCTCAATGATAGGTGTGCTAATAGGTAGCGATTAGGCCTTGGTAAATTTTAGTAGTGAGTATCAAAAGGCATAGGGATTAGGTCCAAATTGGGTGTGTAAGGGTATAATGTTTAAGGTTTTGGGCTTGCGAGGCTCAAGCTATCCAAAGGAGGCCTAAGTCATTTCCGCCCTCACTAATTAACTTATGCAAAAGTTTTGAGGATTGCTAGAGGGTAAGTTCTAGACATCAATATAGTGTATTCTTTATTTTGATTCCCTAATACAAAATTATCATAATGTTACACTCATCGACTCACGTTATTATAGATAATTATATTTTCTAAAATAGAGTGATTATTAGTTAATAATATAGAGGAATAATCTTAAAAATAAATTATATAGAGAAAATTATTCTAATGAATTTCTATACATAATTACTAATCAACAAATTTGAACACTCAAGGAGTCTACATCAATTCATTTTAATCATTGTGCGAAAGACAATTAGCTAGTTATAATCCCAAATGAGTGAATTAATAAATGCTTAGAGAAGTTAATTTTTTTTTATTAGGGGTGTTTAACAACCTTGAGTACTATGATAGCAAAAATATAACCAATTGTAATCATGTCTGTCACAGAAATTATAAAACTGAAGAACATCCACCCCCAGACTTAAAATTTGCAATGTCCTCATTGCAATATAAAGAACTGAGAGAGCAAATTCACCAACATATAAAGAAGAATTGACTACCATGAAAATAAAAGAGCACACAAAATAAAAAGGAGCAAATGTGATAACATATATAATATCTGATAGTACATGTACAAATAAATACTACTGAAATACATGTCCAAATAAACAATGATACATGTCAAAAGTGTGCTGGAGGGTCAGCCTGATCGTCGGGGAAGTGAGGCGGGCGAGAAGCTGCCGGTGGTGGGCTGGAGATCCCCAAGTGATCCCTGATCTGAAGTATAGCATTCTTTGTCCGCTTTTGCGACTCCTATATACGCTGAAGTCGCAGTGAGAGATGAGTCTCATAAAAGTGCTGGAAATCGCGTGAGTACTGGGAGCGCGATCAAGGAGGAGCAGAAGACTCTCCCTGAGTATAAGTGGACTGGGTTGGGGGATCAGAGGCTCATCGAGGTCAGGATCTACATCGTCATCATCATCGTCATCTACATGTGGTCCACGCCTTATAATGGAATAAATAATGCCACCCTGTCCCTGACGGGTGGTGACGAGGCGGAGGGATCGAAGACTGGCCATATTGATAGGCACAGTCTTTGCGACCACAGTCATGCGGGGAAGGGCAGAGAAAATGTTCATATTCTTTGCCAGGCGCGTAATGTAGGGTGCTACACAGATAAACCCTATGCGAGAGTTGTCGGCCTGGTGAAGAATGAACTGTGCTAGCATATAACCCAGATGGATGGGGTAACGTGACGATATGCTATATAGGTACAAAATATCCTGCCTACTAATGATGCCAGATCTTTCGCCCCGGCCACTCAAGGTGTGAATAAGTAGATGGTGTATATAATTGAGGGCGGGAGAACACAACTTGGAGGCCTTAGACCTCTTGGCCTCATAAGTATTTAGGTCGAAGGTGAGACGAGCCCAAATATTGGACGCATAGTCGCGAGTGGGGAGATCAAAATGAAGGTCGGGGTAGGCGACACTAAAGAGGAACGAGTCCTCATACACCCATAAGTATTGGGTGAATTGGAGAAGGGAAAGGGTGTAGGTAGTGCCTGCTACTCGAAATGAGATGACCCCCTCTTGCGCGTTTGTGTGTTCAGTGAAGGCAGGTCTAAGATTTAGATAAAAAGATGACATGAACTCTAATATGAGTTCTTTAAATCCTAACTCCTCAATACCAAAAAATTGTTGCCACCCCAATACAGAAATCTACTCCCTAATATCTCCAACTAAATTTATCTCTTCCAAGACGCTCAAGTCAATCGTTCAAATGTCTCGATACTTCTTTGACTGGAGGGAGTTGTATCGGTTATGTGTGCTGGATCTGTGAATTGCAGTGGCGCAACAGCGTCGCGCCTTTCCGTAGACAATGCCTGAAGATGTGGGCGACGACAGTGACCGCCTTGTGAACATCCTGAAGACATGATCTGCGGACAATGGAAAGATTTCTAAGACATGAAGAAGGAAGAAGAGGAGAAGAAATGAGGAAAGAAATAAATGAGAATATGAGAAGGAGAAGGAGAAAAAGAGAGTGAAGAGGAAGAAGTTGCAAAATAAGAACATAATCCCAATAAGTTTTACCTAAGAGGATAGATCGCGACGAGAGGAGGCGAATCCACGCACATTGAAGGCCAAAAGCTCAACTGGCTCTGGGAACAGAAAGGGTAGAAAATGAGCTTGGAAACCAGGGGATAAAGATGAAGGTGACCTGTACAAAGCCCTATATAAAGAATCCGAACACGGGTTAACACACGGTTGTGTGCGGACCCATGTTGGGGAATCCTTAACTGCGTGGAACACGGGTTTGAACGAGACGTGTGGGCAAACTGACGGAAAAGGAGCGCGCCAGGCGGACATGGTCAATAATATGAGCATGTATCGACCCGTGTCCTGCTCGAGCACAGTGCATTAATATGCATATGGTTATAAACACGGCTTGGGTAGGTGGCCGTGTCCTTCTCGGGAATAATTTCGAAGACCGGCGACACAGGTTTGAACATGGCTGGGTATCAAGTCCTGTCCTTCTCGGGATGGACATCGTCCAACAGGGACAGGACATAGAACACGGCCGAGTGGCTACCCGTGTCCTGCTCAGGAACATACTTGATCAAAATTAGAATAGGCACACGGGCACCAACACGGGTATGTGTTTACCCGTGTCCTTCTCTGGATGTTTATGGAAAAAAAGGCGTTATTACGACACAATCAACACACACGGGTGTGTGTTAACCAGTGTGGTGCTTGGGATAAGGCTTCCTACTTTAGGTTTCCTATTGAACACGGCTGGGTGAGAAAATTTTTTACGAACACGGCCTGGCACACGGGTGTGTGTCTAGCCATTTGGTGCTCGGGAAAAAATGACTCCCACTTATTTTTAATAAAATACGGTTGGGCCCAAGGGTATGTTATGGACACGGCCAGGCACATGGGTGTGTGATTACTGTGTGCCCCCCTAAATTTAAAATTCCTTCTAAGTGATTTTTATAAAAAAAAATTGGATTAACATTTAACTAAACTTTTACTATAAATTTTATAAACTTACAAAATTTTTTTACTATATTATACGTAATCCTAGTATAGACGGAGGCATGTTTCTTGACGAGCAAAATCTTGAGTAAGCACATCGTAGTAAAGTTTTAATCGGTGCCCATTGACTTTAAAATCGCCCTTCTCAGGGTGGGTTAGCTCGACGGTGCCTTAGGGAAAGACTTCTTTGACTTGGAAGGGTCCGGACCACTTTGACCTTAACTTACCTGGGAATAAATGCAGTCTAGAATTAAAAAGGAAAAATTTGTCACCTTTTTGAAATGTCTTTGGTTTGCGAAGGTGACGGACATGGAATAGTTTAGTCTTCTCCTTATAAATCCGGGAGTTCTCATAAGCCATGTTTCTTCACTCATCTAATTCATTAAGCTGAAGTTTCTGTTTCTACCCTATAAAATTAGTATCAAAATTCAAAGAGTGTATTGCCCAATACGACTTGTGTTCTAATTCTATAGGCAGGTGACATGATTTATCATAGACTAATTGAAAGGGGGTGGTCCCTATAGGTGTTTTTAAGGCGGTTCTATATGCCCACAAACAATCATTTAGTTTCTTAGACCATTACTTCCTATTCCCTTCTATAGATTTTTCTATGATTATCTTAAGTTCTCTATTTGAAACTTCAACTTGACCACTAGTTTGTGGATGATAAGGAGTCGATATCCTATGTGTAACTCCATATTTTTGTAATACTTTATCTAGCTGTAAATTACAAAAGTGTGAACCCCTATCGCTAATAAGTGCACGTGGTGTGCCAAATCGTGCGAATAAGTTTTTCAAAAACTGAATTACTACTCTACTATCATTAGTAGGCAAAGCTTGTGCCCTTACCCACTTCGATATATAATCTACAACAACCAAAATATATTTATTCCCATAGGAAACTGGAAATGGTCCCATAAAGTCAATCCCTCACACATTGAACACTTCATATTCAAGAATAAATTTTTGCGGCATTTCATGTAATTTAGAAATATTACCTGATTTCTGACACGAATCACATGAAAGAACAAATTTTTGGGCATCCCTGAATAGAAGGGGCCAATAAAAACCAGAATCAAGAACCTTTTTGGCTGAGTGATTTGCTCTATAGTGGCCACCCGTAGGGCCTGAATGACACTGCTCTAGGATTGTCCAACCCTTCTCCACTGATACATACATCCATATGACGAAATCTGCACATATTCGAAAAAGAAAGGGGTCCTCCCAGAAGTAATATTTCAAGTCAGAGAAAAATTTCTTTTTCTGCTGATATGTAAATCCTTTGGAAGGACCTTAGCCACAAGATAGTTTGCATAGTCGGCAAACCATGTATAGTCAGGATTGATATTTGTAGATAAGGCAAATAACGATTCCTCAGGGAATGTATCACAAATCTCAGATTCATCTAACATTGCTCGTAGTGGATTTTCTAAACGTGAGAGATGATCTGCTGCTAAGTTTTCTGCTCCTCGTTTATCCCTAATTTCCAAATCGAATTCTTACAATAAAAGAACCCAACGGATTAAACGAGGCTTTGCTTTCGCTTTGGCTAGCAAATATCTAAGGGCAGAGTGATCTGTGTATACTACCCCCTTAGACAATGTTAAATAAGATCTAAATTTATCAAAGGCAAATACCACTACTAGGAGTTCTTTTTCTGTAGTTGTATAATTCTCCTGTGCATTATTAAATGTTTTGCTAGCATAATATATAGGGTGAAAGTGTTTGTTTTGGCGTTGTCCTAAAATAACTCCTACCGCAAAACTGCTAGCGCCACACATGATCTCGAAAGGCTGAGTAAAATCGGGTGCGATCATAATATGAGAATTAATTAATCTTTCTTTTAAGAACTCAAAGGCTTGTAGACACTCTTGATCAAAATTAAAAGGTGTGTCTTTCTCTAAAAGTCTAGTAAGTGGTTTAACGATTTTAGAGAAGTCTTTAATAAACAAGCGATAAAATCCGGCGTGACCTAAAAAGCTTCTCACTGCCTTAATGGAGGTTGGTGGTGGAAACTTTTCTATGGTTTAAATTTTTCCTCTATCTACTTGAATTCTTTGGCTTGAGATCTTATGGCCAAGTACTAACCCTTCTTGCACCATGAAATGACACTTCTCCCAACTAAGCACTAGGTTTGTTTCCTCATACCTCCTCAGAACTTTCTCTAAATTATTCAAACAAAAATCAAACGAGTCTTCAAACACAGAGAAATCATCCATAAACACTTCTATAATATCTTCAACATATTCATTAAAGATAGCTAACATACACCTTTGAAAAGTGGTGGGTGCATTACATAAACCGAATGACATACGTCTATAGGAGCAAAGGTACCAAATGGGGAAGTGAATGTTGTTTTCTCCTAGTCTTCTGAGGCTATAGGAATTTGGAAATATCCAGAAAGTCCATCTAGAAAACAATAATAAGAATGTCCTGATAATCGTTCTAATATTTGATCAATAAAAGGAAGAGGGAAATGGTTTTTCCTAGTGGCATCGTTGAACTTCCTATAATCTATACAAACATGCCAACCTGTTACAGTTCGGGTTGGAATTAATTCATTCTTATCGTTTTCTACCAGAGTTAGACCACCCTTTTTAGGAACGACTTGTACAAGACTAACCCTTGAACTATCTGAAATAGGATATATCATACCAGCATCTAACAACTTAACAATCTCAACCTTTACTACCTCTTTCATATTTGGGTTTAACCTACATTACGATTGAATAAAAGGTTTATAGTTTTCTTCCAAAAGGATCTTGTGAGTGCAAAAACTAGGATTAATACCTTTAATATCAGATATTTGCAATGCTATTGCACCTTTACATTTCATCAGCATAGTTATTAATTTAGCTTTATCAGTATTAGAAAGATTATAAGAAATAATAACTCGGTAAGAAGAATTAGTCCCTAAGAATGCATACTCAAGATGATCTGGTAATTTTTTTTAGTTCTACTAACGGTGGATCCTTAGTATTATTCTTAAGACCTTCACGATCTCCTTGTGTAATCAAACTATATTCAATCATTCTATTCATCGAAATGGAATTATCTAGAAAAAATAAATGTTCAATAATGTTTTCACTTTTTTCATCTTCTAGATAATAGTCAGTGATGCAAATATCTAAAGGATCTCTATAATATAAATTATAATTCATATAAGTCATAAAATTATCAAAACCATGAGAAAAATAGCAATAATTATCATTATCTAAGGATTGTTTCATTGTATTGCCAATTTGAAAAGTGACTTCATCTTCCCCTACTCGCAAAACTTATTTACCATCAAAAACATCAATAAGAGCTCTAGATGTAGCTAAGAATGGATGACCTAGTATGAGTCGAACTTCGATATTTTCGTCCATATCTAGAATTGCAAAATCGGTAGGAAATATAAACGTATCTACCTTAACCAATACATCCTCTACTATTCCTTTAGGGTACTTAACCGATCGATTTACTAGTTGAATACTCATTCTAGTCGGGCTAAGTTCTCCTAGACCTAGTTTCAAATATAGTTTATAAGGAATTAAGTTTATACTAGCACCTAAGTCCGCTAAAGCTTTATTTACTTGTAAATCACCGATTAAACATGCAATTGAAAATGAACCGGGATCCTTAAGTTTTTATGGTAATTTGTTCTGCAAAATAGCGAAACATTCTTCACTAAGTGTTACTAAAGATAATTCTTCTATTTTTTTATTTGAGATTAAGTCCTTAAGAAATTTAGCATACTTAGGCATTTAAATGATTTCATAAAAAGGTAAATTGACATTCAATTGTTTAAACATAGATAAGAATTTACCATATCTCACATCCATGCGATCCTTGTTCAGCTTTGCTGGATATGGTATTGCTGGTTGATACTCCATTGGTTTCACGTTCATCTCGTTCGGTCCTTCGCCACTAGACTCCTCTTGGGGCGCTTCCTTTGTAAGCCTTTGGCCTTATAACTCCTTTCTGCTCCTCAATTGGATGGCTTTTGCATGCTCCTTCGGATTTATCTCAGTATTACCCGGTAGTGTTCCTTGTTGTCTTTCAGATACTATCCTTGTGAGCTGACCAATCTGGTTCTCCAAATTTTGAATAGATCCCTCTTGATTCCGGAAAGCTACATCAGTAGTTTGCATTAACTTGGTAAGGACATCTTCTAATGTTTGCTTCATTTGCTACGGTTGTTGTAGATGTTCAAATACAGGTTGCTTGCCTTGATTTCCTTGCCCTCCCCAAGAGAAATTTGGGCGGTTCCTCCATCCAGGATTGTATGAAAAACTCTATGGGTTATTTGCTGGGTTGAAAGGTGGTCTGGTATTGTTGCCCATATAGTCAACATGTTCAAGCACTTGAGGTTCACCACTAGGCATTCCACTAAGTGAAGGGTCCCATTGTTGAGGTACCATCGAGGGTGATGCTAAAGAAAGGTTATCCATCTTCTAGTGAAGCTTCTCCACTTGAATGGCTAAGACAGTGACAACATCCACTTCATACATTCCTGCAGGCTTATTAGGCTTATGTCTCACGGTAGTCCATTGATAATTATTCATTGCCATGTATTCTATCAACTGTTGAGCCACTTCAGGTGTCTTATTGTTCAAGTTGCCCCACTAGCCGCATCAATCATCTGTTTAGTTGCTGGATTGAGACCATTGTAGATAGTCTGAATCTGAAGCCAGGAAGGTAGTGCATGATGGGGAAATCTCCTTAAAAGATCCTTGAATCGTTCCCATATGTCGTACAACGATTCAGATTCTAATTAAACATATATAGAGATGTCATTCCTTAGCTTTGCAGTCTTCACTGGTGGAAAATACTTCATTAAAAACTTCTCAACCATCATATCCCATGTAGTAATCGACCCTCTAGGTAATGAGTTGAGCCACTGCTTCGCCTTATGACTTAGTGAGAAAAGAAACAACCTCAATCGAATGGCATCATTAGAAATGCCATTGATCTTGAATGTATCACATATCTCCAAGAATTCGGCTAAGTGTGTGTTAGGATCTTCATCTTACAGGCCATCATATTGGACATATTGTTGAACCATCTGTATAACACTTGGCTTTAATTTGAAATTGTTCGTGGCAATTGCTGGTCTAATGATGCTTGACCCAGTACCCTGTAGATTAGGTCTAGCAAGTCAGACATGGTTTGCTCATTCTGGTTTGCCATGTTATCTAGAATTTCTGGATGGTGATCTCCGAATTTAACTGTTTCCTCTTCTGAAAGTCCGTTTAAATTATCTATGGTATTACTTCCCACGTACCTTTGGTTGGTGTTGTGAATAATTCATTCCGTATCAGGATGAAATAGTGCTAGCCCGGAATTTATCCCCCTGGTCATAGACTATCAGACTACAAAAAGAGATTAAGCGATATAATTATACAATAAACTAATTTACAGTTATACGTTAATAAACAAAAATCGGTAGATTAATAAAGTTAAAGCTCTCAGAATATTGAAAACGAGTCCCTGGCAACGGCGCCAAAAACTTGATGGTTATAAAAGTAAACTTGATGCAAATTCATTCTACACTCTAGTATAAACTATATAGACGGGCATAAGCTAGAATTATTTAACTTTCAGGCAAGTGCACCTATCAATCATAGTATAGGAAAAATCTACATCTCATGTCGTATTCTACAGGGCCTTTTCAAGTACTCGTACTCACTCTCACTCTATTATCGTACCTATAATTAAAATTGATTGTTTTAATCTAAACTAACCTAACTAGGACTACTTGGATAAAAAAACATTGGAGGATTAAAGATGATAAAAAGCTGAAAGCCTAAGAGCATTCACATGAAAATAATCACTCATTAATTCAATTCTATGTAATCACGTAATAATAAAATTATTAAATTCGTTGTATTGTAAGGCTTAAATATCTATAACATTCTCTCTCGAGCAATTCAAAATCTAAACCTAAGTTGAGTAAATTTTCTCTCGAACAATTTACAACCCTCAAATTTGCATTAAAATGAAGTACCATATCTAATCCATAAATTCATGAAATCATATCTCTAAAATACCATGAATTCATTTATCCGTAGTACTATTATCCAATCAACATATCTCTCGATCATGCAATTTGAAATACACAGAGAAATAACACCAGAATATGAGCGTATAAACATTATCACAAACATCTAATCTCTCAATCTAGAAGTTTGGAATTCATATACAACAAATAATAAATTCACATTTAGGATAAATCTCTTTGTTTGAAAGTCTTCATACGAATAAAATACCACAAATTTGATATAAAAAATAAAATATATGATTACCAAATTGTTTAAAGATAAATTTCATGTGAAATAAAAGATAAATAAAGTTAGATCCACCAAGAGAAAGGAAAGATTAAAAGAGATACATGAAGATTAAAAGCATACGAATAATCTCCTTCAATTCCTCCTTCCCTTGGATGCTCCACTTTCGTTCTCCAGAAGTTCTCTAAATGCTTTTATCCAAAAGTCCCTATTCTATTTTTCTACAGGTTTTTATAGTCTCCTTGCAAACAGGGCCAGACACAGGTTCCAATACGGCCGTGTGGACGGTTCAAAGGCGGTTGCACACGAATAGATGTGTCTAGTCATGGGTCATATCATATGACACGGCTAATGACACGGTCGTGTTATTCTTCATGTTCTTCGCACACGGGTGTGTTGGCAGCAGATCTTGAATTCATCCCGAAAAGGACATGGGTTGGCACACGGGCATGTTACCACCTGTGTGGTGCTTTGTCTTTTCTTCCAATTCTTCTGATCCATCCCGAATAGGACACGGGTAGGCACACAGTTGTATTCCTACCCGTATGCGCCCAATTCCTGTCCTGTCATTAACCATGTTGGATCCGTAAACTCCTCTGTTTGCTCCAAGACTTTTAGTTCCACTGGTTTGCAATACCTGCATTAAGAAAATGAAGGAATAAATGAATAGTTTAAAACTGGAAATAATAGAAATTTGATAATGTGTTCTTCTATTCATGATAATGCAAGTTCTTAACTATTCTCGCGCAATTACTACATAGGAAGATAGAAAAGAGTGGATATGATTATAATTATGATAGTAAAAAACCTATCATAATTGTACTCATCAATGCTGATGCTATAATGATGATGATGTTGTTGATCTTGATGGTAATGCTGAGGACATTACTGTTGATGGTGGTGGTTATAAAGATGTTGCTGCTGATTTGGAAGATAGTGTCTGGAAAGATCTTTTAGCTATGGGTGAAAGAGAGGTGAACCATTCATCTAATTTTCTTCAAGCCCAAATTGATAAGGTTTTAAATGAACTCCAAGAAAGGCTTGCCAACATTCCAGGTGGCCCTCAAGTACAAACTTTAAAAGAGTTGGAGGCTCCAAAAAAGGTTGTTGCTCTAAATGAGGGGGAGAACATTCTTGAGTTTTTTGATGAGGAAGGAGAACCAACAATGCTTCCTCCTATCCTAGAGGTTGAAGGTCCTCTTATGCTAAAGGCTCATGTCTCTCCAGTGACACATCCTTCTAGTGATTTTGAGAATATTGCAGAACTTCCTTCCCCTCCAAGGCCTTAGGGTGAAGATATTCCCAGATGTAGTTCTGATAATGCTCTGCTGAAATCTATTGAAGCAATGTTTGCTAAGAAAAGAGCACACTTTGATCATTCTCTAAAGAAAGTGATGGATATGGTAGATGAAGTGGAGAAATACATGAACAATGGACTTGCTGAAGTCAAGGTTAATTTTGAGAAGCTAGAATCAAATCTGGATAACTGGTTGGACCTTGGTGGTAAAGCAAACCTCCACACCATGAAAGAGGTTATTAGTAACCTTGATGAGACAAGTAATGCCCATGCTATAGTAAAGAAAATAATTGTTGCACAAAAGTGCAGGATGCACCATTTTGATGATCAAATGGCCTATATTAGAACTGTAATTATTAATGTTATCTCTAAAGAAGTCAGAAAGGGGGAGAATAAACTTCAAGGCAAGGTTAATGCTCTAGAAGCTGCTGTGCATCAGGAGATCCGTGGTGTCAACACTTACTGTTATGAGAATTTTAAGTGGTTGCACAAAGAGCTATTTGGACAAACTGAAGCCAAGATGCCAGAACCAATATATGATGTTGTTCAACCTCCTCAAGATTACTCTCAGTACTGGACAGATACAAAGATTGTACATAGACTACTAAAGCTATTGTTACTAATGCAGATATTATTGAGGAGCCATATATACTAGCTTTTAAGAGAAGAAGATACAGAGAAGGCCACTCTGCTCATAGGTCTGACCCAAACAGGGAACTTGTTGATGTATGAAGCCCAATTTCAAAAGGGATTATACTGGACACATCCACACTAGTTGATTTGGTAAATGAAGACAAAAGGATTTATTACAGTAGAGAAGAGTGGGAGAAACATGAGGTGGCAAATGTAAAGAGAAGGTTACACTTGAGGAAGTACAAGAGAGATGATCCAGATGCTCCTCCTCCTTCTCCTCCAAAGTACTATCCAAAGCCAAAAGCTTACTTTGGCAGGTAGTATGAGAAGGCCTAAGGGAAAACTATCTGATATTCATTTTCTCCGTGTGTGAATTCTGAACTGCTACCTAGAACTTTTATATATAACATTATTATTTTGTTGAGATTTCTACTAGTTTTATTTCATGTCATATCTTTCTATATTTATGCATAAGATTATTCTGTGTGCAATTCACCTTAGTGTATAGGGTTCTGAATTCTTTAAATAGGGGGAGATTATTTGTTATTATTTTCACAATAGCCCTATATAAAGAAGTCCCCCTTGAACTAAGATGAATTGAGTTTGTATTTGACTATGCTTTTGAGCTACTTACTTGCAAGATTTAATTTCCAAGTACACACCAATGTCAGATTATAATGGGTCATCAAACACAATACTATGCAATGTAATCCCTCATTATGTAGTACATGACGTTGACAAAGGTGTAATCTCTCTTTTGGGGTGTACTTCATTTTAAAGTACATAGGAGTTAAGGAAAAGAATGATTGTTGAGTTCAGGAAAATCATAAAATTTCTTAAGTCAAATTCATCAAGTATACGCGTGAAGTCTCATGTCATTCGTCGAGACATCACATGAACACTCGTGGAATTCGTTGAGTTTAATCGGGAAATTTCTGATGGTTTCTTAAAATACTTCAAGAACGGCTAAGTAAAATTCGTCGAGTATTCACATGAAGTCTCGTGTCATTCATCGAGATGTCACGTGAACACTCGTGAAATTTGTCGAGTATTCTCGAGAGGTCTGGTGACTGTTAACAGAAAATTTTCCTCTGGTCTCATTTTCAACTAAGTTAAATTTGTCGAGTGCTTTGTGTAATTCATCGAATGCACTCATGAAATTCGTCGAGTATTCTGGTTATGACACGAGTCATCTCGACGAATGGACTTAACGGGTTTTTTTGGTTCGTTTTTCCGACGGGTTCTGTTTGACGATGTCGGCCACAGTACATGTAGAAGCTCTATTTGGAAGGAAATTTCTAGCCGTTGAAGTTGAATCTTATAAATACCTAGGATTCCATTTTTAACGATGATAATTACAAGAATCGCAAAATACTCTTGACCTCATTTCAAAAATCGTGAACAATAGAAGAATTTCTTTCCCAATCTATTATTCTCGGAAACGATCGACCCGACGACTTCGAAGTTCACGATCAATAATTCCTAACAGGACGAGATTCGATAGATCACTATTTTTCAAATTCTACAAAGGGTGTTCTTGATCTAGTCGGATTCCACAAGTTTCCAGTTCAAGGTTTTAAAGTCTTTTCTTTCTACTTTTGTTTCAAGATCTACACTCTAAGAAGGAATAAGATTGAATCGATTCAGATCTAAAGAAGAAGATTGTTTGCAATATTAAAAGTTGTACAAAACTATTTTTTTATTGTAGGAAATTTTTACTTCTGAGTTTGTAGATTCGTGTTTATTGGATCGAGTTGTAGGAGAGGTTATTCTCCGAGTTATAGGAGCATTATCTCCGAATTGTAAGAGTTGAGGCTCCGAGGTGTAAGATTTATATAATCTGAGTTTTAGTGAAGTAGCCGAGTCTAGCCCAAAGTTCTAGATAGGCGAGGCAGGACAGTGGGCATACCTATCTTGGGGAACCACTATAAATCCTTGTGTCTATGATGTGCTTCTGTGTGTTTGTTTATTCTTATTTTTTATTTTGTAAAAAGACGCATAACTCACATATTCACCCCCTCTTGGTTATTTATGTAGACAACTAGATACTTTCAGGTGTTTATGGATTTGATGAACCTAGTGTTTCAGGAGTATTTGGACTCATATGTGGTGGTATTCATCAATGACATCTTAGTGTCTTCCAAGTCGGACACAGATCATGAGTCTCACTTGAGAGTAGTCTTGCGGGTTCTGAGAGGCAACCAACTTTATGCTAAGTTATCAAAGTGTGAGTTCTGGTTAGAGCAGGTGACATTTTTGGGTCATGTGATTAGTGGTGATGGGGTAGCGGTGGATCTGACAAAATTTGAGGCCATCAGGGATTGGCCAGTTCTAATAACAGTGTCAAAAGTCTGGAGTTTTCTTGGACTAGCTGGGTACTGCAGGAGGTTCATGGAAAACTTTTTGTAGATATTTTTGCCCCTCACTCCTCTTACTCGCAAGGACTAGAAGTTTGTGTGGACGCACGAGTATGACCGAGCATTTGAAACCATGAAGGAAAGATTGATGTAGGCTCCAATCTGGCCTTCCTAAGAGGACTGAAGGATTTTAGATTTTAAGTGATGCGTCAGGTTGCGGTTCGGGTTGCGTGCAAGTACAACATGGCAATGTGATAGTCTTTGGGTCTAGATAGTTGAAACATCATGAGAGGAATTACCCCATCCATTACTTGGAGCTGGCGGCAGTAATCTTTGCGTTAAAGTTATCGCGGCACTACGTGTATGTGCAAAGATGGAGATCTTTACGGACCACAAAAGCCTAAAGTATCTTTTGGATTAAAAAGACTTGAACATGCGACGATATAGGTGGTCAAGTTCCTTGGGAACAATGACGTTGCGATTCAGTACAAGCTAAGCAAGGCCAATGTGGTGGCCGATGCCTTGAGTAGGAAATATTCTTTACAAGAGAACTGGATTGAAGCTCATGATGAGCGATTGATGCAAGAATTTGAGCCCCTTGGAATTGTTTGTGTAACAAGAGGGGAGTCTAGCATGTCTTGGTTGAACTGGATAGAGCTGCAGTGCGACTTATCCAATCGTATCCAGGAGGCGACTGGTGTGGATGTAGAGTTCTAGCCATTAGTGGTGGAAGCTCAGAAAGGAGAGGGTAATACCTTGAAGATTGTTGATGGGATCTTAAAGAAGGATAAAGGGTTTGTGTACTGTAGTTCGACAAGCTATGTGAGGAGTTGATGTTTGAGTCCCACTTCACGAAGTATTCTATTCACCCGGGCAGTACGAAGATGTACTTGGATATAAAGAAATCCTTTTGGTGGCTTGGGATAAAACAGGATGTAGCTTTGTATGTGAGCCAGTGCCAGACTTGTGCCTTAGTGAAGGCTTAGTGTCAGAGGCCAGGTGGGTTCCTGAAGCCCCTTCTTATCCCTGAGTGGAAATTTGACGACATCACCATGGACTTTGTGCATGGTTTTCCTTTGTTGCAGCAGGGTAATAATGCGATTTGGGTTGTTATGGATCGCCTGACCAAGGTGACTCACATAATTTAGAATCGGAAGGAGGATGGTGTGGAGAAGCTTGTGGAATTATATGTTCACAACATTGTACGGTTGCACAGGATTCCAAAGAGCATTGTTAGTGATCGCGATGGACGGTTTATATCTAAGTACAAGAGACTAGTGCAGAAAAGTCTGGGCACAAAGCTCAAGTTTAGTACGCCATTCCATCCCCAAACCGATAGTCAAACAGAGAGGACGAATCGTACATTGGATGATATATTGATGATGTGTACCCTTGATTTTGGGAAGAATTGGGAAGACCACCTTTTCATGGTGGAATTCTCTTATAATAATAGTTTTCAGGAAAGTATCAAGATGGCGCCATACGAGGCTTTGTATGGAAGGCGGTGTCGAACACTAATGTCTTAGATAGAGGTGGGAGACACCAAACTTTTGGGAAAAGAAGTGGTGGTCGATGCTTATGAGTTGGTGCGGACAAATCAGGAGCGCATGAGAGTTGCTCAGGATCGGCAGACGAAGTATTTCAAAGTGTTCCACAGAAATGTGGAGTTTGAGATAAGCGACTTGGTCTATTTAAAGATTAAGCCATTCAAAGGTGTTTCGTGGATTCAGCGACTGGAGAAGTTGAGTCTGAGGTATTTGGTTCCATTCGAAGTTACAGAGCTCATCGAAGAAGCATCATATAGGTTGGCATTGTCTGCAGAGCTGAGTGGAATACACGATGTTTTCCATGTCTCAGTGTTAAGTAAAGATTTTGTGGAAACAAGTGTTGTGGTCGAGTCGGCGGTGGTGTTGTTGGAAGAGGATTTGAGGATGAGAGTTCGTCTAGTTTGCGTAGAGGATTCAGAAATTGGGCGGTTGTGGAATAAAGAGGTTAAACTCGTGAAAGTGCGTTGGAATAACTACATGCGAGAATAATTCTCCTGGGAGCGCGAGTAAGCGATACGAGAAGACTTCCTGAAACTATTTGCATCAGGTATGCTTGTTGTTTTGAGTGCATGATAAATTTTGAGGATAAAATTCTTTTAAGGGGGGGGGGGTGAAGTTATAACACCCCATTTTTTCGTTTTAAAGGATTTGGAGGTTCTGGAAGCTACCGCGCGACAGTAGGTAGATGGCGCCTAGCGATAGCCCTTTTTTGTTGAGTGCGTTGGGACGAAAGCGTTGAGACGAAAGCGTCGAGATCAAAGTATTGAGTAGCTACTGCGCGGAGTTAGCGCTACAGCAAGCGATGGAGTGGAAGTCTACGGAGACTAGTAGATCTGTGAGCTACTACGTCGCGGTAGGTGACTATTGCTCGTCGGTAGAGGGCTGAACCAGTTTCGTAAGGGGCAATTTCTGGCCATCTGATCTTCTTAAAACTTGATTGTTTGGCCCAGAATCCCCCCTCCGTGAGCTCTAAGTAGGGATGAGTGGTTCACTTCTCCCATTTTCTCATCATTTGGGTTGAGAGGTTAAGGTTTGAGAGAGAGAGAGCTTGAAGGAGGAAGAATGGTCATCTTCCGCTATTGACAAAGCTTCGGAGCTCCATTCGTCAATCCGAGCTCGGATTCACTGAGAGGGCTCGAAGGCGCACACTTCCATCCATGCAAATCTAGATCTCCATGGCTAGGAAGAGGAATCAAAAGATAACAACATTTATCCTCCTAGTTTTAGGATGTGTATGACATCCATTTCGTTTATACTTTTATTCAAGCATTTAGGCACCAGATCCTCAAATGAGAGGAGTTCGGGTCACATGGTTAAAGAGGAGCCACCAGGTCGATTGAGTCTATACCTGACATATTGTTGCATTATAAATCCGCATCGTTAGTTGAGTAGGCATTGTGGGTGAAGCCATAATCACGACCGGTAGTTCGATTTGGTGACGTTGCTTGACATGCACTATAAGGATTTTTGCTAGAAATCCGATTGCGGCGAATACACCGTTTGCGATGCCCTCTTTTTCGTGTGAGAACGAATGGTGATTTTTGGCGGGAAATGATGTGATTGTTGAATGTTATGTGAAGGCGTGGCTTGTCTCTGTGTTAGCTGGATGGCCTGTGATGTTGCAAGTCATGTGTGGAGAGTGTCCCGATAAGATAAGTCCCCTTTAGTGGAAACTGACAAGAACTCCAAGCTTTTTGACAAGCCCGGGCGATGAAGCCCACGAGCTGGTAGGGTCAAGAAAGGGTTTTTAGTATCGGTTGGATTGTTTGTCAGAACTAATGTAAGAGCTAGAGCTTGCAGGAAAGCCCGGGTGTTGAGACCCATAAGCGGGTGGGGCCTACCCAAGAGTTCCGTGTTGTGGGTTGAATGCCGATGGGGGAAATTGGAATTACCCGTATGAATGATGTAATGTGATGATGTGCTAGAATCATACGCACTATAGGGTGCCTTGGGTGAAACCAAAGTTTGCAAACATGCTACATTTTAGGCCCCTTTATTTAAAATGCTCAACATAGAAACATGTTTGATGTATGAGACACCCAAACCTATTTCTTTCTATGTTTAATCATGTTTATTTACATATGCATATGAAGTGCTGACCTGCAGGGTGATGAAGTGCCTTAGGGAGCTAGAGATGGTCGGGAGGAGATGTTTTGGTTACACAACTGAGGTCAGCCTTTGCTGATCCACGTTACAATAAATTCTTACAGGGCAAAAATCACAAGCTGGAGTGAGCTTGCAGTCCAAAAAGGCCTAAAGCCTCATGAAGTGTACCCCCTTATTTTAGTTTCTTTATGTTTGAATGTTATATTTCATTCTCTGTAATCCAGCTTGCACACCAAGGTAGTATAGGAGTGCTATGGAACATTGATCTATTTGGTGCTGATGTGGTTTTTGACGTTTGGATGTGTAAGTCCTTAAGACCCTTTCATACTCCTATTTTAGTTGTAGATAACCTATAGTCTCATTGATGTGTTTCTACTGTCAAGCTTTTTGAGTTTTGAGATGGGTAGTACTTATCACTTTATAATGCTAAAGCTTTGGCGTCTATATGTTGTTGGTATCGACTGCACCCATATTATATGGTAATTACATGGGAGGTCTTACATTTCCTCCATCTGCTTATACAGATTCCGCCGATGAACCTCCCACATCCGTATGCTTTCGACCTGGGTCTTAAGATTGGCAAACCTCCCATTTTTTAAGGAGGTTTGTTAATAAGGAGCCTTGTATTCCTTATTTTTCTGTTGGTTTTGGTTCTCGGTTAGTTAATATGTGTTATTTTAGATAAGTTTGCAACATATGATAAATATTTAAGTGTTTAACATATGATATCTTAGTAATGTGGACATTTGATTGTGATTATTCTGATGTCTCTTGATGCAACATATGATTATTTTTTTATTTTTTTCGCATATTGTTGTAGGATCAATCATTAGCACTTGGAGCAATGGAGTCGGATAATGTTGAGGTTCCTTCTTCTATGCCGAAATATGGTATTGTATTCTATTCGAAAATATTCAATCATGTACATTGTATTGCTTGCGCTCCCAGTAGTTATTTCGTATTGGTTGTTAAATTTTTCATGTAGATGTGACTTTGTTCTTTCAAACAAACATTGTGTTTTTGTCAAAGGAAGATTTAATTGATTGGACACGTAAGGTTGGGTCTATGTTACATTGTAATGATATTAAGTTCTGATAAAGTCACTGCTAGACCACGCCGCGTGTTTTACTGGGTTGTGATATAGTCAGTCATTTTCGTGAAAACCCTAAACAATTTAGGTAAACTAAGCGTAAGAGTACTTCAAAAAAGTGTGGTTTCCCGTTTCAAGTAAGAGTTCAAAATGATATGCTTGTGGATGAATGGAGAGTTGAAGTGGTGTGTGGAAGGCACAATCATGAATTAGGACATTTGGAGGCACATTCATTAACAGTCCGGTTAGATAAAAATGAGGAGAAGATTGTTGAGAATATGTATGCCACCAGGGTTGAACCACGAAAAAAACTTTCTTATATAAAGAAAAACAATCCAGAGAATACTACAACAATTAGAACCATATATAATCACAGAGCAATGGTTCATAAGAAAGAGTTGGGAGGTAGGACCCCCATTCAATTTTGTTGGAGCTTATGGTTCGCATCTCTTTAGTTTGACATTATCAAATCCCGTGTTGCATTTAATCAAACAAGGTTTGGGTATAGTGTGCAGGTTTACAGGTTCAAAAGAATCAAAGAACTCAAGCTCTCGGAGCTACCACCACGCACTAGCGCTATCGCCGAGCGCTAGTCTGGAATTAAACTGAATGAGCTCTCAGGGACCTACCACGTGGCGCTAGGCTTTACTAGGGTGCGCTAGCGATCTCAATGTGTGTTGAGACGCTTTGTCGAGAGGATTGAGCTACTGCTAGGAGATAGCTGGGTACCGTGACGCGATAGCTTTAAAAAGAGGAAAAATATTTTTTTGGGATATTTTTCCATTTTCGTTGGACAGCTGGCGACAAAAATACAGAAGGAGACCTGTTGCTGCACTGTAACCCTATCATCGCACTGTAACCCTATCGCCGGCGGTAGCTTATTTAAGTCATATAAAAAGGATTTCATTTTTCATTCCTTGTAAGGAGACATAAAGATTTTTGATTCTAGGTTTGTATGTTATCTCAGAGCACCGTTCCACCGTCTCTGTTGAAGGAAGAGAAAGCCTCCTCCATCCCATTCACACATGAAGATCTTCGGGGAGCAAAGGACTACAACGACCAAGAGGATTTGATCGGGTGCAATAAAATAAAGATCCTGAAAGTCTCTAGTGTCGACTAAATCAACCTAGGGGGGGGGGGGGAATAGGCGTCGTGCAGTCTTTTGCGGAATTAAATTTACCTGCACAAATTAACAAACACAACACAGAAAACACACAAAGAATTATAGTGGTTCCTCGATTTGGGTACGTCCACTTTCCCCCTTCGACCTATCTCCCACCAAGGGACGACTCGGTCACTTCTCCAAACGGATTGAAATCTAATCCTTACACTACGGAAGGAACCCTTCCAACAAAGGAGTCGCAACTCCACCACCACGGGTTGCACCCAACCCATACAACTAGGAATGAAAAATTCCTTTACAACAAACAAAAATTGAATGTAAAAGAAAATACAAACAAATCTTTTGGAGATTCCGATGTCCTTCTTCGTTCGTTGAAGCTTGCTTGAAAATAACGAAGAATCCACAATCGGATTTCTCTCTTGGAATGGGTCTTCTCAAGATCGGCGGCAGCAAGTGATTGCGGCGGCGATACTTTGTATATCCAAACTTCTTGACAAAGAAAGAAAGGTCTACCAACAATCTCAGTCGGATCAATCGTCTCCACCGATTCAGAATGGAGAACTTGTCTCATTCAATGAATCAGGAGAAAAAAGATCTCAAGAGAGATGCGTGAGACGCTCGGCTTGCCTCGGTACTGTCATCGGAAGATCAAAGAAGTTCGGAGATTAGCGGAGACGGCGAACTGCAAGCGGAGACAAGGGATCGGCTAGGGCACGACTTCAGCTACTTTTGATTTCGCGTGAATGACGGTCTATCAAAGTTAAAAATACGCAAGTATAAATACTAGAGGCTAGCCCTAATGACCATTATGGGTCCCACAAGTAGAAACCCTAGTCCCGGCCGAAACAGCGCACGACAAGTTGGTTTGGTCTAGCGAACGAGGAAAATTGCCTAAGGAAAAATCGGTGAGAATCGTTGGTGATTCCCGTCGAAGTCAGAGGGAATCACTCGCGATTCCCGTCGATTCTGCCTTGGAAGAATTCCTGTTGGAAAACTGTCAGCCGGAAGAAGTCGGCGGGAATGCAGACTGATTCTCGTCGAAGTCGGCGGGAATCACTCACGATTCCCGTTGATTCTGCCTTAGCAGAATTCCTGTTGGAAAACTGTCAGCCGGAAAAAGTCGGCGGGAATGCAGACTGATTTTCGTCGAATCGGCGGAAATCACTAACGATTCTCGTCGAAGTCGGCGGGAATAACTTAGTGATTCCCATCGATTTTGACTTAGAAGAATTTTATCTTCCTTCCTTTGATGACTTGGTCTTTGACCCATCTTTGCCCCTTCTTCTGCTCTTGATCTACCTAGACCCTGACTTGAAAATAAGTACACTCCAATAGAGAGAGCACACGTGAGTCAACACACTATTCTACTCAACGAGGGATTACGTTGCGTAGACCCGTGTATATTGACCCACTGCACCCTGACATTGGTGTGTACTTAGCATGGAATAGCTGCAAGCACAACTTGATAGAATTATAAAATACATTTTCAATTCACCTTAGCTTGACTTGAGTCTTCTTCAAATCCAGGTAATTGTGGATACAATACCCAACAATCTCCCCCTATTTGAAGAAGCCTAAACCCTACAAGCTAAGGTGAATAGAACAGATGGGAATGAAAAACAGAAACAGAAAATTCAGTTGAGAGTTAAATTCATTACCATTTTCCTAAGAGCATACATAACATTGGCAGCCACCTTAGCCTTAGCCGAGAGGGTAATCTCCCCCTTTTCGGCTTCTGTAAATCTTGGATTTTACTTGGAGCAAAATGCTCCCCCTCAGTTCTTGCATCCGTGCCCGATCTTGAGTTCCTCGCTGATGCTTCCCCTTGATCCACGAGCCTTGAGCCCTTCAGTCTTCAATCTTCATATTTCAGCATGCCGAGTTCAGTTTTGAAAAGACTGAACTTGGCCTCGTCTAGGGGTTTTGTAAAGATATCTGCAATCTGCTTATATATGGGTACATAGCAGAGAGAGATATCTTTGTTTTCCACATGCTCCCGAATGAAGTGGTAGCGCACTTCAATATGCTTTGTTCTGTTGTGCGACACTGGATTGTTCGCAATTTCTATTGTGCTTGAGGAGTCGCAATACATAGGAACTTCTCATAACTACAAGTCATAATCTTCGAGTTAATTTATGATCCATAGAAGTTGTACGCAATAGCTGCCTGCTGAGATGTACTCTGATTCAACCGTAGAGGTTGCGACACAGTTCTGCTTTTTACTGTTCCACGAAATAAGCCTTCTTTCGAGGAATTGGCACGTCCCGGAAGTACTTTTCCTATCATCCATGCTTCCTGCAAAGTCAGCATCTGAAAAGCCTATCAGCTCGACAACATTGTTTCTTGGGTACCACAAGCCAAGATTTGGTGTACCTTTAAATGTATCTAAGAATTCGCTTTACAGCGACATAATTAGATTCCTTAGTGTTCACCTGATATCTGGCACAAACGCATGTGGAAAACATAATATTCGGCCTACTAGCAGTAAGGTAGAGCAGGGATCCAAATATGCTTCTATATTTGGTTTCATCAAAAGGTTTCCCTTTCTCATCCTTGTCAAGAGACATAGTGGATCCCATTGGAGTCCTCATAGAGGTTGCATTCTCCATTCCGAATTTCTTGAGGAGTTCATTTGTGAACTTCGTCTGAGAAATGAAAATTCCATCCTCAGACTGTTTCACTTGAAGTCCCAAGAAGTACTTCAGCTCACCCATGCTGCTCATTTCAAACTACTCTTGCATAAGTTTAGAAAACTTCTTGCAAAGGATGTTGCCTGTTCAGCCGAATATTATGTCATCGACATAGATTTGCACCAGAAAAATCTTGCCTTTGACTTCCCTAAGAAACAATGTCTTATCTATTTTTCCTCTTGAGAACTTGTTCTCAAGAAAAAAACTAGATAGAGTCTCATACCAAGCTCGAGGAGCTTGTTTTAAGCCATATAATGCTTTATTAAGAAAGTAAACATGATTATGGAATGTTGGATTAACAAAACCTGGAGGTTGCGTGACATATACTTTCTCTTTCAAATTTCCATTTAGGAACGCAGATTTCACGTCCATCTAATAGACAGTGAATCCTTGGTGAGAGGCATATGCCAGGAACAATCTGATCGCCTTGAGCCTTGCAACTGGTGCAAAAGTTTGGTCGAAGTCAATCCCCTCCTCCTGTCTGTAACCTTGAGCCACCAGTCTGGCCTTGTTCTTGATGATGACACCGTATTCATCCAGTTTGTTTTTGAAGATCCACTTAGTGCCGATCACATTCTGTTTCTTTGGTCTGGGAACAAGCGTCCAGACGTTGCATCGTTCGAATTGATGCAGTTCATCTTGCATGGCCAATATCCATGACGCATCTTTGTTCGCTTCGTCGAACTTATTTGGCTCAACCTGTGACAGAAAACTTAGGTGCAGAATCTCGTTAATTGTACCTCTACGAGTTCTGACACCGTCCCGAGGATCTTCTATGATATGATCTCTTGGGTGATCCCTCACGTGTCTGAGCCCTAAGAGTCTGGCATCTGGAGCTCCAACAGCTTCTCGGGCTCCTCCCTCTTCTGGGAGAATTTCTTTATCCTGACCGTCATCTTCTCCAGGTGGCGTTGAGGTAGAGACCTTGACGTACTTGGGAGTTCCATCTTTAGCCGTCTCATCTAGACTTAGCTATTCAAGCCTTGCACCTGCATCTTCAAGAATGCCACTGGAAGAATTGCTATGAAGCAGGATTCCTTCATCAAATACAACATTAATGGAATCCTCTACCACTAGGGTGTTCTTATTGAAAACCCTATATGCCCGACTATGGCTACTATAGCCCATGAAGATGCCTTCGAAGCATTTTTCTCCGAATTTAGTACGTGGGTACTTCCCATTATTGAGTACATAGCATCTGCAACCAAAAATCCTTAGATAGGACATGGTCAATTTCCTGCCTTTCAATAGCTCATAAGGTGTCTTACGATGATTCTTGTTGATCAAGGCCCGGTTTTGCACGTGACAGGTTGTATTGACAGCCTCTGCCAAGAAGTACTCTGGGAGAGAAGCGTCATTTAACATTATCGTACATGCCTCAATGAGCGTTCTATTCCTCCTCTCCGTAACTCCATTTTGCTGAGGAGTATGCGGGGAGGAAAACTCATGAAAGATATCATGTTCTTCACAGAATTCTGTCATAGCACCAGACTCGAATTCTGTTCCATGGTCACTTCTGATTTTGACCACGGAGCAGTTAAGTTCGTTCTGTATCTGCTTGATAAAATTAGTGAAGATGTCAAACGTATCTGACTTTCATTTCAAGAAGAACACCCACGTAAACCGAGAGTGATCATCAACAATAACTAGCGTATACAATTTGCCTCCTAAGCTATGAACTTGCACTGGACCGAACAAGTCCATATGCAGAAGATAAAGACATCTGGAAGAGTCTTTGTCTGTAATGCCCTTAAAGGTAGCCCGAGTCTGTTTGCCCTTCTGGCATGCAGGACAAGGGCTATCTTTGATGCACTTAATAGTAGGGGCATCACTTACTAAATTCTTGGAAAACAACATATTAATAGTCTTGAAATTAATATGTGCTAATCTCTTGTGTCATTGTTCATAGAGAGATGCACTGCCTTTTGCTACTAGGCACACGGGGGTAGAAGAGTCTAAGCTAAGAAAATCAAAGAAAAAGATATTTCTGCTCCTAATGCCAGTTAATACCGTCTCTGAAGAGGCACACGATATTATCAAGCACTTTTCCTTGCAGAACTTAACGTCATATCCTTTATCACACAACTGGCTTACACTGATCAGGTTATGGTTTAACCCTTCAACATAGGCCACGTCTGTGATAGAGAATACACCGTTGGAAATCATACCATAACCCCTAGTGACTCCTCGATCAGATCCTCCAAAGATGACTTTGGGTCCATTTTCGACTGGGGAGTAATCACGCAATAGGCTTCTTGTCCCGATCATATGCCGGGAACATCCACTGTCCAAGTACCAGATTGGCGTTTTGGTGGCCTTTGGACATACCTGCAAAACAGAATTAGTTTCCCTTAGGAACCCAATTGAACTTGGGTCCTAGATTCCTTGTTAGCATACTCCCCCTCAGGTGGTTAACCCAACGAGTGGTCGGCCTCGCATTGCTTACATGAGGAGTCTCGTTGAATCTTGGATTAAACCAGCAATCCACGATGAAGTGACAACCATTGCCACAACACCAACAGTCAAACCTGTTGTACTGTTTCCTAGGCTCCTGCTTCACCCTTGGAACGGTGGGTCCAGCCGGGGCCTTGGATCTGGAGGTGGAGGCATCATGATGACAGCAGTCATACGACTTCTTCACTTCCTGTTCCTTCAGTATGACAGGCTTGGCCTTTGGTTCCTGCTTCCTATTATGGCCGCTGGAGAAGTGGACATAATTCTCCACTTGGATTTCCTCATAAGGTGCCTTGAAGACACTCTCACTGTAGTTATGGGGGGAAGGTCCAACCATCATACCGACTCTTGGGCTTTTCAACCGAGGGTCAGAATAAGTGGCCATAGGTTGACTCAAAGTCCTGCTCATTGTAAGGAAAGCCAGGCTTTCTGAATGAAACAGGACCGAGTGAGGCCTTTCCCTTTTCTGCAGTAGATGCCTTCTTAGCATCCTTATTTTTCCTATGATTTCTGTTTCTCCCGGATGATTTGCCAGGCACTCCCACATGCCCAAAGCCAGCCCCCTTAGCCTGAGCAGAAAATACATCAACCAGAGGAAGAACGGTCTTGGGCATAGAGAAGCCTTTGACAATCTTCCTTTCTGCCGCAAGCTGTTCTTCCAGCTTGTTGATTTCTTCCTGTTTTTGGTCAAGGAGTCTTAGAGAATCTGAGTGCTCATAAGTCAGGTCCAGGTGTTCCTGTCGGAGAGAAATTAAGTTAGTGATCTCTTCTCTTAGGGACACACCCTCAGCCTTAAGGAATTTGACTTCCTTTTTCTGAGCGCTCAACCTCTTGCGGCATTCCTTAAAGGTATTAAGCAGAAGCTCATACTTTTCGAGGAGTTCAGCTTTACGGGCAGATGGGATGTCCTCGAGATCATCTTTAGGAGACTCAGAGTCAGAGTCAGAGTCAGAGAGGGGGGTGCGATCTTTTACCTTCCCAGTAAATGGGGGATAGTCTCCATCTGAGTCGGAGCGACCCATTAGCCCGAAGTATGCTTCCTCATCATCACTGGAGTCTGACAAATCAGATTCACTCAGTGTCTTTGGCTTTTTAGCAATGTAGCTCCTCTCCTTCTTCTTATCTCTAGAGGACTTGTGCTCCTCTCCTTTCCCCTTATATCTCTTGCTTTGGTGGCAGTCAACAACGATGTGGCCTGGCTTATTGCATCCAAAGCAGATAATGTTAACGGAGCGATGTTTTTTCTGTTTAGACTCATACCTGTCAGAAGAGTAATTCTTCTTCTGATGTCTGGAGGAGGAGCCGTCTCTCTTTCTTTGATTCCTCGTCTTGAGAAACTTCTTGAACTCTCGAGTGATGAAGGAGAATTCTTCCTTAGATAGCTCTGAGCCGGATGAGCATGGCTCAGAGTCTTCTTCCTCAGCCTTTCTCCAAGAGCGGGACGAGGCTGCATCCTTGCCTTTCCTTGAGTGATTAGCTTTCAGGTCCACAGTCTTTTCTTTGGCTGTGGCCTTATCGGCTTCTTCTTTAGCTTTTCTGGTGTTCAGCTGAAGCTCGTAGGACATTAGCTTTCCAAACAGAATCTAGGGATCAGTTTCTGCCAGCTTGCCAAATTATCTGATGGCGCAGATCTTGGTGTCCCATTCCTTAGTAAGGGATCAAAGGAATTTGTCATTTAGTTCACCATCGATGAACACTCTGCCATAACCCATCAGGGCATTGACGATCTTTAGGAAGTTCTCGAATGTCACTCTGATTTCTTCCTTGGGACCTTGCTTGAAGGCCTCATAATTCTGGTTCAGAAGGGATCTTCGATCATCCCTTACTTCATCTGTTCCTTCAATCAGAATGATTAGGCAGTGCCATATGTCCTTGGCAGTCCTGCAGTTGCTGAAATTCTGCATCATGGAATCATCAACGGCACTTACTAAGATGTTTTGAGCTTTCTTGTCTAGTCCGACAAGCACCATCTCATCCTTATCCATTTCGGAGAGCTTCTTGGTCACCATCTTGGTCAGATCAATGGTGGAGGCCTTAGTGGGGATATAAGGTCCCTCCTCCACTATCATGAAGAGTCGGGGGTCGACTGCTTCCATGTAGAACCTGATCCTTTCCTTCCAGATGGGAAAGTTCAGCTTGGTGCATACTGGGATCTTTCCTTAATACTTGAGTCCATCCATTCCCGAGATCTTCTTTCTTCTTGACACTAGACACGGGATCTTGCTCAAGGTGTTAACCTTACTGATGAGTAACCTCCCTCTGATACCACTTGAAAGTCTCTAGTGACGACTAAATCCACCTATGGGGAGGGGATTAGGTGTTGTGCAGTCTTTTGCGGAATTAAATTTACCTGCACAAATAAACAAACACAGCACAGAAAACACACAAAGAATTATAGTGGTTCCCCTATTTGGGTACGTCCACTTTCCCCCTTCGACCTATCTCCCACCAAGGGACGACTCGGTCACTTCTCCAAACGGATTGAAATCCAATCCTCACACTACGGAAGGAACCCTTCTAATAAAGGAGTCACAACTCCACCACCACGAGTTGCACCCAACCCTTACAACTAGGAATGAAAAATTCCTTTACAACAAACAAAAATTGAATGTAAAAGAAAATACAAACAAATCTTTTGGAGATTCCGATGTCCTTCGTTCGTTGAAGCTTGCTTGAAAATAACGAAGAATCCACAACCGGATTTCTCTCTTGGAATGGGTCTTCTCAAGATCGGCGGCGGCAAGTGATTGCGGCGGTAATACTTTGTAGATCCAAACTTCTTGACAAAGCAAGCAAGGTCTACCAACGATCTCAGTCGGATCAATCGTCTCCACCGATTCGGAATGGAGAACTTGTCTCGTTCAACGAATCGAGAGACAAAAGATCTCAAGAGAGATGCGTGAGACACTCGGCTTGCCTCGGTACTGTCGTCGGAAGATCAAAGAAGATCGGAGATTAGCGGCGACGACGAACTGCGAGCGGCGACAAGCAATCCGCGGTTTCCGCGATCGGCTAGGGCACGACATTGGCTACTTTTGATTTCGCGTGAATGACTGTCTATCGAAGTTCAAAATATGCGAGTATAAATACTAGATGCCATCCCTAATGAACTTTGTGGGGCCCACAAGGAGAAACCCTAGTCCCGGCCAAAACAACGCACGACAAGTTGGTTCGGTCCAGCGAACGAGGAAAATTGCCTAAGGCAAAATCGGCGGGAATCGTTGGTGATTCCCATAGAAGTCGGCGGGAATCACTCATGATTCCCGTCGATTTAGCCTTGGCAGAATTCCTGGTTGAAAACTGTTAGCCGGAAGAAGTCGGCGGGAATGCAGACTGATTCTCGTCGAAGTCGGCGAAAATCACTCACGATTCCCGTCGATTCTGCCTTGGCAGAATTCCTGTTGGAAAACTGTCAGCCGGAAGAAGTCGGCTGGAATGCAGACTGATTTTCGTCGAATCGGCGGGAATCACTAACGATTCTCGTCGAAGTCGGCGGGAATAACTTAGTGATTCTCGTCGATTTTGACTTAGAAGAATTTTCTCTTCCTTCCTTTGATGACTTGGTCTTTGACCCATCTTTGCTCCTTCTTCTTCTCTTGATCTACCTAGACCCTGTACTTGAAAATAAGTACACTCCAATAGAGAGAGCACACGTGAGTCAACACACTGATCTACTCAACGAGGAGATTACGTTGCGCAGACCCGTGTATATTGACCTACTGCACCCTGACATTGGTGTGTAATTAGCATGGAATAGCTGCAAGCACAACTTGATAGAATTGTCAAATATATTTTCAATTCACCTTAGCTTGACTGGAGTCTTCTTCAAATCCAGGTAATATTGGATACAATACCCAACAGATCCTTAGCACCAACCACGCACCGCTCAATGGAGGAATCGTCTTGAGGGAGAATCACTTCAAATCTTCTTTATTCACTTATTGTATTTTTCTATTTTTCTAATTATTTGTGGGCGAGGAAAATCGACCGGTGAAGGTCATCAGAATCTGGGAAGGATTCCGTGAGAAATCATCCCGGGGAAGGGACGTCTAGATAAGGAGATCTAGAGGGGCTCTAAGAAACTTCCTTACATGAAGGTGAAGAGTCGGCTCGAAGACCTTTCTGGGGAGGAAAGGGAGAGAACGAACTGGTCCGAGGATAGGGTCGGTATAGAAACAAAAAGAAATCTTTGTCAATCATTGCCTCTGATCTCCAGTGTCATGGAGATCTAGTTGTTTGTTATTGTAAACCACTTTTAATATTTCTGAATGAAATTATTACTCGTTCTTCATTCTGACTATAATTTCGTGGTTGTATGCTGGTAGATCTTTGAAGAGTGTATTTCTCCAAGGCAAAGTTTACGTAAGAAAATGAGTTCTGTGACCTACCGTAGCGCACGCTAGCAAGCTAGAGCCCCATGGTAGCATCCAGAACCTGTCTTCATGGGTGAAACTCTTTTAATTTTCAATTAAATCTAAAAACCTTATTCACCCCCCCCCCTCTAAGGTTGGCCACACGATCCAACAAGTAGTATCATAGCAAGGTTATTCCAAAATGGTTTCCCCACCAGGAATAATGGCCAACCCTATTCTCGAATCGACTTGTGGGGATGGAAATTGGTACACTGAAAAATCATTAGCACAACCATTATTTATAGGTAAAAATTATGAAGGATGGAAAGTATTGATTAAAGAATTTCTAATATTACTAGATATAAAAGCTTGGAATATGACTTGTGTTAAGCCCCCAAATAATTTAAATGCGCGTGAATGTCATTTAAATGTTAAAGCTATGAACAGTCTATTTTGCGGGCTTGGTCAAGAAATTTTCAAACTCATCTACATGCTTCCTACTGCTTATGATATATGGAAATTTCTTGAGTCTACTTATAGTTCTTCTTCTGTAAATGATGAATCCGAGCAATTTCTCATGGATCCGAAGTGAAGAATCAAATGGAGACTTGCTCTTGGAGGAAGACATGACAACCACATCACGGGAAAGGGAAGATGAAATCTCAACTATGGATGAGGAAACACATAAAGAAGTCAAAGAAACTCTACGATCCAATCTTGCCTCATCCAAGAACACTGTAAGAAGATCAAATTCCCTTCTTGTATGTAACTCTATTTCTACATTGCATGTGTTAGATGCTGCTAAACGTGGAATTAAGAAATTTAAAAGTATTAATTCCAAAATTACATTTAGAAAATAACTTTTTAAAATCAAATGGTAATGTAAAATCTACCACTTTCGTACCTAGTTCACCTGCATGCACTTTAGATAACAACTCTACACCTTGTATAGAATTTGATGAATTAAATAGAAAAATATAAGGTTTTTGAAAAAATGTTTCTGTTTGTAAATGAACAAAATGAGAAATTGCGTCTAGAAAACTCATCTTTAAAAAGGGATCGTGCTAGATGCAATGATTATAAAATTGAAATTAAGGCGATCAATGAGACTTTTGATGAATTCAGGAGCAAGTATAAAGCTCATATTGAATTTATAGTCTCTACTCTTAAAAATAACACAATCACGTACAATAAAGCTAGAACGAATCTCAAAATTAAAAATAAAGAATTAATTTCAAAAATCAATATGCTTAAGAAAATTATGTCTAAAAACTCACAAAACATAACTCTTAAGTATCAAGCAAAACCCAAAAGCAAGTTGAGTATGAATTGTCACATAATAACTGAGTCAACCAAAGGGAGTAGAAACCGTCATGCCCATACAAGTGAATTTCCTAAATATAAAAATCACTCTCACTTGCAAAAATAAATTACTTCATATCTAAAATCAAATGAACATAAATTTCCTTTAAAGAATCACTACACTATGAGTCCTTACATTAAGCGACATAATCTTAACTTGGAGAATAATTTCAATATATCTAAACCTCCAACGTAATATTGTTCAACTGTAGATCATCATGTAATGACTCATAAAATTATAATTGGAAATTTGCAATATAAAAACAATATTAAGCCAAAGTATGCATGGAGGACATCGTGAAAAATGATACATCTATTCCACTAGAAAGGGCACATCCATCATTATTTCCCCATAGTGTATCACGCAGTATTTGGGTACCAGAGAGAACCGCTTCACATGGTCTCACTTGGAACCTAAATCTCCACCCACAAGTTGAGTGAAGTAAGTTCAAAATGAACTACACTGTATCTTACTTCACGATATGCTTACTAGTTTTTTATTATTTTTTGTTGTTGTGTCCTTTTTTGTTTTATTGTCTATTTATGTGTTTGGGAAAACACGATAAGTATATCTATCCACAAAGATGAGAAGAATAGTAAAAAAAAATTAGGGTGAGCAGGGTAGCATCATGCGACTAATCACAAGTGGCAAATGTAAGAGCATAATAAATATTATCAGTAGTACCACTACCAGCGTGAGAGTTCACCACAGATAGAACAATGTTTAACCTGTCTTAGTACAACATCAATAATAATGATAATAGTGAAAGGTAGTAGTGCCTTCCGGACACCAGAATACTAAGTGACGAATAGTGGATGCTATTCCTCTGAAGAAGTCAGTGAAATATTAAGCTTGCTCATCATTTTCTTCAGCATCTTCTTCACTCCTTTCACTTCCTTAGCAGTCTGCCTGATATCCCACCCTTGCTTCTCCACCATCGCATACATATCCCAACAGGTCTCCCATAAGGATCCTTCACGGCATAGAGGAGGCTATGAAGTAGGGGGCCATGCTCGTGACGAAGTCAGAATCTCCCCTACTTTATAGACTTGAGGGAAGCTATCTGTTGGGTACTGCGACCAATCATTTGGTCGGGTACTTCCCCATCAGGATACTCTGAATCACCTCGCCTAAAGGCAGGGTGTTCTATCATTGATGCTCGCAAGACTTAAGCCAAAACGTTTAGCGCATCATTGAAAGAAGTAAATCAAATACGCTAAAGGGCTTATATGCTATGATAAGTATGTTACCATAGAGAGTTGGGTCATTATCTTCTTCATGTACCCAGACTTGAACATCAACAAATGGCGCAAATATCTTGGATAATGCGAGCATCCAGGGTGAGAGTATCCACGGATGTGATGAGGTCTCGACAGCCCTCTACTCCATGAAGAACTTCATTCACTTCTCTCCAGTCCCTAAAAAATTGAAGAACTCGACGATATCGAGTCGCTCCCCACCCACGAACCAGACGTACTTCCTCTCCAAATCATCATGTAGTATGGTCATGACATGGGAACCTATGCACGACTGCGCCCCTCCACGTCCAGCTGTGTGATAGATGGATCCCAGAGATTTTTATAGAATTCCCGGACAAGCACCGAAGAAAATTGGTCACCAGCTGTTGGGTACATTGGAAAATGTGTACCAGATTTGGAGAAACCTCATCTTAGTCAATGATATGCATCAATTTGTATTTAATAGATGTTTGAGTTACATTGTGCAGGTTTAAGTATTTGAAGAAAATTTTCTAAGTACAAGTGTCGACACTTGTGAAGAAGCTGTGCCGACACCCAGAAGCTGTATCGACACTTATGAAGAACTTGTGTCGACACTCTGAAGTTGTGTCGACACTTATGAAGGTGTTGTGTTGACACTCAAGTTGTGTCGACTCTTATGAAGAAGTTGTGTCGACACTCAAGCTAAGTCGACACTTCTGAAGAAGCTGTGTCGACACTCAGAATTGTGTCGACACCTGAGCCAGGAGTTATGTCGACACCAAAAGTAATTGTGTTCGACACACAGGACTTGTGTCGACACACACTCAATGCCGTCTGGATACTTTCAACACTGTCGACATTCATTCAACGCCTTCTGTCAACAACAGCTATGTCAAGACCAGAAGCAGCTATGTCGACACACAGGACTTGTATCGACACATACTCAACGCCATCTGCCAGCAACAGTTGTACCGACATCGGAAGTATTTGTGTCGACACACGGGACTTGTGTCAACACATTCAACAAAAGATGTGTCGAAGAAGCAGAAGTATGTCTGTGTCGACACTTGGAGTATTGTGTCGACACCATGAAGACTTGTGTCGACACTTGGCCAATATGTGTCGACACATATACAGCAGCCTGCTGAGTGATTTGTACTGAGTTGGAATGACTCTGAAGAATCTATTGACATGTCTGGTGACTTGACAGTTGTGATATCCAACCGGTCTGACACCTCTGACAGATCTGTCAGTAGTTTGTTAGAAACCAGATCAGCCGGTAACCATGAAGAAAACTCTATATAAGAGATAGATCGGAAACTACAGAAAAGGTGGAAAAAAAGGAAAAAGAGAATTTTGTGAAGAGAAACAGATTCAGAATTATTCTGCAAGAAAGATTCATATTCCAATCTGAATTTAAGGAAGAAGCTGACTGGAGATCAACTTCAACAGCAAGAAGATCCACCTCATTTTGTTCTATCAAGAAGCTTTGAGAAGCTAAGTCAGGCTGGATCAGAAGGATCAGTTCAGTCAAGAACTGATCAAGAAGGTTACACCAATAGAGGAATCTAGCTGGTGAATTTGTTTGTTTCTTATTACATTCTATTTCTTGTAAGATCTATTATCAGATCTGAGTCGTAAGCCTGAAATTATAAAGGTTGAGGTAGGGCTGTTAGCCTGAGGTGTAGGACTTGTGGAAAGTCTGAGTTGTAAACCTAGTTATAAAGGCTGAGGTAGGGCTGAGGCCTGAGGTAGGATTCTGGGGAAGAATCTGAGGTAGGACTTATTAAGTCTGAGCTGTAGGAACCATTTTGGTTCTGAGATTGTAAGATCTGCGGATCTGAGCTAGTGGAAGGAAGTTAGGCTGAATCCAGTTATCTAATGGATAGGTAAAGGGGGAAAGTGGATGTACCCATATCTTGAGGAACCACTATAGATCTGGTGTTTGCTGTGATGTGTTTATGTTCTGTGATTTGATTAATATGTGTTGAATAATTATCTAACTGTTTGCCTAAAAAGGACTTTAAAACATTAGAACCTATTCACCCCCCCCTCTAAGTGTTTAGGCTCTTGAAACAAAGTCTTTCAAGTGGTATCAGAGGGAGGTTACTCAAAGATTGACTTAACAGTCAGAGTTATTTTCCAAGGCAAATAACAGATATCAAGAATGGGTTCAAATGAGAATCAAAAGGAATTTGGATCTATGAAATTACCTATATGCAGGAAAGAATCATTTGGCATTTGGAAGGAAAGGGTCAGGTTATTTATGGAAGCATCTGATCCAAGAATTTATATCACAGTACAGGAAGGCCCCTTCATTCCAATGAAGGTATCAGTTCTTGATGCAAACATTCAAACTACAAAGAGCTATTCTGAAATGACCAAGGATGAAATCTTCCTGGCAACACTAGATAAAAGAGCACATAACATTATTGTAAGTGTTATAGATGATGCCACTTTTCAGAATCTGGTGCATTATAAAACCTCAAAATAAATGTGGGACACATTAATTGTCTACATAGAGGGCACAGAAGAAGTCAGAGAGGACAGGAAGTCTATGCTGAACCCGGAGTATGAGAGCTTTAGACAAGCTAAATCTGACACCATAGCTGAATGCTATAAGAAGTTCTTTAGAATATTGAATGAGTTGATGACCTATGGAAGGGTCTTCAATACTTATGAACTGAATGATAAGTTTCTTAGGTCTCTAACAAAGGATTGAGACACTAAGATATGTGCCATCAGAGAAGTGGCCAGGATGGCATATACACCTCCACCTACACTGTTTGGAAAGTTGCTATCATATGAAATTCAGCTTACTGCCAGAAAAGAAGAGGAGAAGGGCAGCAGATCCGAGTTTAAGGAAAAGTTAGTGGCCTTCAAAGCTGAAGGCTCAAGAAAGAGTAGGAGAAAATCTCCTTCTCCACCCAGAAGGAGTGCTGAGGCAGAAGAAGGAATTTCTGACAATAACACATCAGATAGTCATACTTCTGATGAGGACTTTGTTGCCTTTACAAGGCAATTCCAAAGGTTTATGAAGAAAAAGAAATAAAGAACCAGGCCATCATCTTCATCCTATTCCAAGGATGAGTACTACAGGAAGAAGAAGACACCCAAGGAGGACAGGTATGCCTCTAAATATGGTAAACAATCTAATACTAAGATTGTGTGTTATTGCTGTAACAGGACTGGACATGTCATAACTGACTGTCCTGACAAAAGAAAGGAGTCAAAGGACAAGAAGAAGCAGCAGGTCAAAGGTAAGAAGGAGAAGTCTCTAGTTGCTCAGAAGGAGAAGTGTTAGACAGACTCTTCATCTTCAGAATCTGGAGAAGAAGAAGCAGAAGCATATGTTGGGCTATTCTCAACAGAAGATGAGTCTAGGGAACTAGAATTCCTACAGATGCTGTACTCCATAAATGGAGTTGAAGAACATTGATGTAGAGGGTTGATGGCTCAATCTGAAGATGATCAGTGTCAGGATCAGCCTGGACCAAGTAAGGTAAACTATTCTCCCTTAGTTTCAGATTACTTTACTGGATCAGAATCAGAAGCATCTGCTTCAAAAGAAGTGGATGGATCTGACTCTGAAAGGGATGTACACCAACTCATTGATGAGTATGGTGGGTTATTGCAAGCTCTGAAGAAGAGCAAGTTTATTATTAAAGTGCAGGCCAAAGAGATTGAGTCTCTTAAGCTGGCTGCAGCAGATTCAGCTAAGATGTTGGATCTAAAACTCAATGAGGTTGCCAAATTGAAGAACATTACAATTATTCAAATGGGCACAATCTCTTTCCAAGAGAATCATATCAAGAAATTGGAGGCAAAACTTTAGCAAGAGAGAGAGCTATTGGCTAAATTCTCCAAGCCAAAACTTGTCTTAACCCTAATAGACAATTTTATTTCACAAAAAGGGAAGACTGGTCTAGGCTTTAAGGGAGAACTGGGGCTTTCAATTCACATAGAAAAGGTAAGGGCCCAGTTCAGCCTCTAGTTGCTGAATTCCCTATTTTCTTTAGGAAGGTGGTGAATCCTACTAACAGTATGATCATGACACTACACATGGTCACTGTGAGCATGGAAATCACATGGGCAAGGGTGTAAATGCTTATATACCACACTATAGGCATGCCCATCAAGTTCAAGAGGATTTCTTGAAGAGTGATGCTCCAGCACCAACACTCAACAAGACTGCTGGCAACAAAGCAGTAAAGTCTTTACCTAAGAAAAGGTATAATAGGTTTGAGTGTTGGTGTTGTGGCAAGGTGGGTCACTTTGCCATGGATTGCTGGTTTAACACTAGTGTTAAAACCAAGAGTATTTTTTCTGTTAGAACAGTTGCAGGATTTTAAACTAACAAGGACCTAGGACCCACTAGCAAGTTGGGTTCTAAGGGTAAGTAATTCTTTATGTGTTGCAGGTGAATCCAAGTGACCATACCCCTATATGGTACTTGGATAGTGGCTGTTCTAGACATATGACAAGAACAAGGAGAATGTTGAGGGACTATGCGCCCATAGAGAATGGACCCAAAGTTATCTTTGGTGGATCAAAAAATGGTATCATCAAAGGATTTGGTAACATTACTAGTGATTCAATTACTGTCACTAAAGTGGCTTATGTGAAGGGTTTAAAACATAACCTAATTAGCATAAGTCAACTTAGTGATCGAGGTTATGTCATTTCTTTTCTCAAAGGGGAGTGCCAGATAAGAAGGTCATGTGATCAAGAGATCATTTTGACTGGCACTAGGAAAGGAAATGTGTATTGCCTTAACCTAGATTGTGAGTTTAACAACTCACCAATTTGTATGGTTGCAGGAGAGAAAGCTTCCCTATGTGTCAAATGGCACAAGAGACTAGCTCATCTGAATTATAAGTCTATAGGACTGTTATTCAATATGGGATTAGTGAGGAATGGTCCTCAAATTAAGTGCATCAAAGAGGATGTGTGTTCAGCTTGCCAAAAAGGCAAGCAGACTAAGTCCACTTTTCAAGCACTTGACATCAAAGATTCAATAAGATGTTTGTATCTTATTCATATGGATTTGTTTGGTCCTAAGCCAGTTCACAGTCTTGGTAGGAAAGTATACACACTTGTTATTATGAATGACTATTCCAGATATACATGGGTTTTCTTCTTGAGGTAGAAATCTGAAACCCCATCTGTTTTTCAGATTTTTGTTAGACAAATACAGAATGAATACAACAGTTCAGTGGTCAAAATCAGAAGTGATCATGGAACTGAATTTCAGTCTGAATGTATGACAAGATTATGTGAAGAACTTGGGATTCATCATGAATTCTCTTCACCTAGAACTCCTCAGCAAAATAGTGTTGCTGAAAGAAAGAATAGGACTCTAATTGAGGTTAGTAGAACTCTACTAAATGATACTACTCTCCCTGAATACTTCTAGGCTAAGGCAGTTAATACTGCATGTCATGTGCTCAATAGAGCCTCCATTAACAAGAAACACAAGATGACTCCCTACCAGATTTTGAAAGGAAGAAAACCAAACATATCTTACTTCAGAATCTTTGGTAGCAAGTGTTTTGTACTAGTCAATGGTAAGCACTACCAAACTAAGTTTGCTGGCAAATTCCTAGAAGGGATATTTATTGGGTACAACATACATAATCTATAACTTGACTACCCAAGTTGTAGAATAATCTGTGCATGTTGTATTTGATGAGTAAAAATTTATTAACAATAAATTGTCTAGTTCTTCTGTTAGCTCTACAGGTCTAACAGATAGGCTGGACAAGCTGACCATCAATGAAGATGTTCCTTCTAGGTTGGATGAAGATAAAGATGTCAGCTATATAGGGGGAGAACAAGTCTCTCTGGATAAAGAAGACAGTGCGGAGCATCAAATTGAGGAAACTGGAGAAGGCCATAATGCTGACAGATTTCCTCTAGCAAGGAGACACCTGAAGGATCATCCATTTCACCAAATCATTGGTAATACAAGTCAAGGTGTTCTAACAAGGAGCAGGAGCATGAACACAGTTCTATGTTCTAGCTTCCTGTCTCAAATAGAACCCAGGAATATTGAAGAAGCAATGCAAGACACCAACTGGATTGATGCAATGCAAGAAGAGCTCAGTCAGTTCAAAAGGTGTAAAGTCTAGTAACTGGTGCAAAAACCTAAGGATCACAACATAATAGGAAGTAAATGGATCTACAGGAACAAGCTTGATGAGAATGACACCATAGTCAAGAACAAGGCTAGACTGGTAGCAAAAGGCTACAGGCAAGAGCAAGGTATTGATTTTGATCAAACCTTTCCTCAAGTGGAAAGGCTGGAGGCTATAAGGCTGTTCTTGGCTTATGCTGTCTATCAAGGGTTCAAGGTATACCAGATGGATGTGAAATCAGCATTTCTGAATGGTGATTTAAAATAAGAAGTCTATGTTGAATAACCCTCAGGTTTTGTAGACTCTCACTTTTCTGATTATGTATATAGGCTTAGAAAAGCTCTATATGGTTTGAAATAAGCTCCAAGGGCTTGGTATGAAACCTTGTCTGCCTTCCTTATTGAGAATAAATTCTCTAGAGGAAAGATAGACAAAACTCTATTCTATAGGGAATCAAAAGGCAAGATAATACTAGTCCAGATATATGTGGATGACATTATCTTTGGTTCTACTGAAAACAACCTTTGTAGGAAGTTTGCCAAACTTATGCAAGGGAAGTTTGAGATGAGCAGTATGGGTGAGCTGAAGTTCTTCTTGGGACTTCAAGTTAGACAGACTGAGAATGGATTGTCCATATCCCAGTCTAAGTTCACCAAGGAGTTAATTAAGAAGTATGGTTTGGACTCAGCTTCTACCATGAAAACTCCAATGGGAACAAGTATGTCTATAGACAAAGATGAGGAAGGGAAACCTGTTGATGAGTCTTTGTATAGAGAGATAATTGGCTCTCTACTCTATTTGACTGCTAGTAGACCTGACATCATGTATTCAACATGTGTCCGTGCTAGGTATCAAGCTTGCCCTAAGGAATCTCATTATACTACCGTTAAGAGAATTCTGAGATATCTTAAGGGTACACCTAATCTAGGCCTTTGGTATCCTAAGAATAGAGATTTCCTTCTAACTGGTTTCTCAGATGTAGACTTTGCTAGATGCAAAGAAGACAGGAAGAGTACCATAGGAACTTTTCAATTCCTTGGTGAGAGGCTGGTGTCATAGAGCAGCAAGAAGCAAACTAGTGTAGCTATATCAAAACCTAAATCAGAGTATATAGCTACAGGAAGCTTCTGTGCACAATTGATGTGGATAAAGCATCAACTAGAAGATTATGACATCCATGTAAGTAAAATTCCTCTATTTTGTGATTCTACAAGTGCTATTTCTATTGCTAAGAATCATGTATCACATAGTATGACCAAGCATATAGAAATTAAGTTTCATTTTATCAGATAACATGTAGAGAAAGAAAATATTAGCCTAGAATTTGTGAAAACTGATAATCAAATAGCTGATATTTTTACAAAACCTCTGGATGAAACTAAATTCAATTATTTTAAAATTGAATTAGGAATGTTGAACCTAGAATAAGTTAGCATAAGTATCCCTAAGGTGAATATATAAGCATCAAATTTCTCTGGAAATTTGTCTAAGTACAATTTTTGTGTCGACACACTCAATATGTTGTGTCGACTAAGTAAAAGGAAGTGTCGACACAGAAACAGTATCTGTGTCGACAGGAGAATTAATGTCGACACAACTTTGTCGAGATCATATGTCGAGAGGATTCATGTGTCGACACACAAAAGCAAGTGTCGACACAAGTCTGTCGAGACTTAAGTAGTAAGTGTCGAAACAGACACAAGTGTGTCGATACAGACACAAGTTTGTCGACACATAAATGTGTCGACTTAAGATGAGTTATCGACTCTGACATTAGTATGTCGACACATAGTCGTGTCGACTTAAAACACGTATTGTCGAGACCTAGGTCATTTCTGTCGACACGTATGAAAACTTGTCGACACTGGCACGTCTTTTGACCTGCCCTTACACTTATACTATAAATAGGTGAAACCAAAATCTGGTCGACTACGCTTTTAGTATTCATGTCTTTCCACCTTCTGTCGACAAAGATTTTCTTTTCTCTTCTCTTCTCTTCTCTTCCAACTCTTATATCAATGATGCCTCGTCAAGAAGACAACGTCAATGAAGGTTATGAACTAGTTCGTGAAGGTTCCACAACAGCTTCAGATGAAATTCATGGTGTTATTGCCCTAATTTCAGAAAATGGATTGGAGTACTTGGTTTTTGAACCAACAAAGATATGGAAGAAGGAAGTTCTGGATTTTTATTCAATCGCTACAGTGGATTATGTAGGCAAGAAAATTAAAGGGACTGTTCAAAATTCCCTAGTGAAACTCACACTAGAAACTATCAGGAAATCACTTCAGCTTCCATCAGTCAAGGATACAGATGAAATAACCCCTTCCCAGATTACAGAAGCTTTAAGCTGGTGTGGGTTGAGCCCCAATATTAAGATTGGATCATCTATTACAAGAAAAGGGATGAATTCCCAAGGAAAATTCCTATCTGAAGTAGTTAGCAAAGTGATTCTTTGCAAAACTGGTGTACATGATAGAATCTATATCCACATGTTCAATCTTATGGTAAGGATCATATTCAAGATAAACACTAACTGGGCAACAGTGGTGTTTGATAAAGTTCATGAAGGAACTAAAAAACCAAACATGGGAAGAATTCTGAGTTTATGTTTATCTGCTGTAATACCAGATGTATTGAAACAAGTGGCTGGATCAAAAATAAATCATATGAGGAGGATGGATGTAAGAATTCTATCAAGGTGGGATAGAGTTCTGACCAAGGAAGTCCCTGCTCCTCAGGAGCAAACTAAGAAAGATAAGAAAAAGAAGAAAGTGGTTCCACAGGCTGGATCCTCCAGTGATTCTAAGGAGGAAGTGGTCTTCAGTTCTGATGAAGACCAGCAAACAAAAGGATTCACAAGAATAAGTGCAGGGCAGTGTGCCCCAAGAACAACAAATGGACATAACTCTAGGGGAGAACACATAGAACAAGCAACTGAGTTGCCTGCCCAAGTGGTAGGAATTGATGATGCAGTCTTAGAAAGTGACTTGGCTGTAGATACTGTCATGAACATAGCATCTGAAATCAACATTGCAGCTCAAGAAACTGTTGAGACAGAAGCTCAAAATGAGCCAATACAGCAGGAATTCACCATGGATGACCTATTCTCTGATCTTTCTCCTGCAAGGACTGAGGGGGAGCAGATTGCACAAGAAAAAGATATTCCAAGGACTGAGGGGGAGTTGTCTAAGGATGCCCCAGCTGAAAAGAATACAGTTGATATTGAAAGTACAACTGAATCTTCTGAAGATGAAGAAGCCACAATGGCTAAGAAAAGGAAACTAGTTGCTTTGAAGAAAAAGAGTTCTGGATATAAAAAGGTATTGCAAATAAGCACAGCACCATCTGCACCAAGCTTGGAATTCAGTTTTTTATTGGTCCAGATACAGATTAAATTGGATGAACAAAGACAATCTATAGAAAAATATGTGGATGAAACTCATAAAGAGTTACAGTTTCAATTGGCACAAGACATCAAATCTATTAGATTTGAAGTGAATCAAAATAAGAAGGAGATGACAGATTGCTTCCATAAAGGAGGTAATGCTGTGGTGTTCTTGGCCAAGCAACAACAAGCTATCAAAGTTAAAGTGGATGAACTTGAAGTAAAGCAAGGATATGTACTTGAAAATCAGATAAGAATGAATGACAATCTTAAAGATTCACACTTTGCTATACTGTCAAAGATAAATGATTTATCAACTGCTGTGAAAGATGAAGTTTCAAAGCAAATCAAGGAAGATATAGCTGCGGTTCAGGCAACCTTTCAGGCTTCTCAACAGAATATATCTGATTTCTTGATAAAATTCAGAGATTACTTTAAGGAAGGAACTGACCATGGTGTTAATCAGGTCAGGTTTCAAAAGGATGATTTGAGAAGTCATATTGAAAGAGAAGTCATAAAGGGGGAGAGATTACTAGTCAAAGCTAGATCTGACCATGCTAAATGAATTTTCAATAGCATCAGAGCCACTCTTTGATATCATCCTCTTTGTGATGATGATAATGTAGCAGAATCTGGGATACAACCTGTCTATCTTGAAGGAGATCAGCTTGAAGTTGCTCAGGTGATCTACCCCCCAGAAAACTTTGAAATGGTTCAAGAAGAAGTGCAAAAAATGTATAGTCTTCTACAAGAGGCACAAAATGTAATTCTGGGAAAAGTAGAGATGTTAGAAGCTGCCTTAGAAGCTCAGAAGGAAGCTCAACTATCCAAGAAGAGATTCAGAGAGCAGGCTGAGCTGAAGACAGACTTTGAGCAGTGGAGCCCAACTTCTAGAAACATTATACTTACTTCCTGGAAAGCTATAAAGGATAAAACCCATGATATGGGTAAATGGTATTTAGAACAGGAATGGAATAAATACCAAGCTGGACAAGAAGCCATTCTTCAACATAGAAGAAGAGCTAAGGCTGGGAAGCTACCTGTTAATGCTCAAGATCCAAGCAAGTACTTCCCAAAGCCATTCCACTATTTTGAAAGGCAGAAAATTAAGGCTGAAGAACTAAAGAAGAAAGCCCTGAAAGGGAAGAAGCCTACTGAAGATGCTGAACCTTCTGTACAGGCAAAGATCAAGACTGGCAAAGGAATTGTCATTAAGGAGCCTAGTCAATAATAGGATAGATAGGCTTATATATTAGAACAATGTAACATTTTGTGTTTTGATCTAGAAAGAAATCCTTGTAAACATGAATTTTTTTTCTCTAAAAATTGAATGAAATCAATTCAGTTTTAATTTCTTTATTGTTTACAATGATTATGTGTTTACCTGTTGTAAATTGAATGTTCATCTATTTCTATTTCTATTTTATTATGAGAGATGTATGTCTTTGACTAAGGGTTATGACTTCTCTAAATAGGGGGAGATTGTTGGGTACATTGGAAAATATGTACAAGATTTGGAGAAGCCTCATCTTAGTCAATGATATGCATCAATTTGTATTTAATAGATGTTTGAGTTACATTGTGCAGGTTTAAGCATTTGAAGAAAATTTTTTAAGTACAAGTGCCGACACTTGTGAAGAAGCTGTGTCGACACCCAGAAGCTGTGTCGACACTTATGAAGAACTTGTGTCGACACTCTGAAGTTGTGTCGACACTTATGAAGGTGTTGTGTCGACACTCAAGTTTTGTTAACTCTTATGAAGAAGTTGTGTCGACACTCCAGCTAAGTCGAAACTTCTGAAGAAGCTGTGTCGACACTCAGAATTGTGTCGACACCTAAGACAGGAGTTATGTCGACACCAGAAGTAATTGTGTCGACACACCGGACTTATGTCGACACACACTCAACGCCATCTGGATACTTTCAACACTGTCGATATTCATTCAACTTCGTCTGTCGATAACAGCTATGTCGAGACCAGAAGCAGTTGTGTCGACACACAGGACTTGTGTCGACACATACTCAACGCCATCTGCCAGCAACAGCTGTATCGACACTGGAAGCATTTGTGTCGACACACAGGACTTGTGTCGACACATTAAACAGAAGATGTGTCGAGAAGCAGAAGTATGTCTGTGTCGACACTTGGAGTATTGTGTCGACACCATGAAGACTTGTGTCGACACTTGGCCAATATGTGTCGACACATATGAAGCAGCCTGCTGAGTGATTTGTACTGAGTTGGAATGACTCTAAAGAATCTACTGACATGTTTGGTGACTTGACAGCTGTCATATCCAACCGGTCTGACACCTCTGACAGATCTGTCAGTAGTTTGTTAGAAACCGGATCAGTCGATAACCATGAAGCAAACTCTATATAAGAGACAGATCGAAAACTACAGAAAGGGTGAAAAAAAGGAAAAAGAGAATTTTGTGAAGAGAAATAGATTCAAGATTGTTCTACAAGAAAGATTCAAATTCCAATCTGAATTTAAGGAAGAAGCTGACTGAAGATCAACTTCAATAGCAAGAAGATCCACCTTATTTTGTTCTATCAAGAAGCTTTGAGAAGCTAAGTCAGGCTGGATCAGAAGGATCAGTTCAGTCAAGAACTGATCAAGAAGGCTACACCAACAGAGGAATCTAGCTGGTGAATTTGTTTGTTTCTTATTACATTCTATTTCTTGTAAGATCTATTATCAGATCTGAGTTGTAAGCCTGAAATTATAAAGGCTGAGGTAGGGCTGTTAGCCTGAGGTGTAGGACTTGTGGAAAGTCTGAGTTGTAAGCCTAGTTATAAAGGCTGAGGTAGGGCTGAGGCCTGAGGTAGGATTCTGGGGAAGAATCTGAGGTAGGACTTGTTAAGCTTGAGCTGTAAGAACCATTTTGGTTCTGAGAATGTAAGATCTGCGGATCCGAGCCAGTTGAAGGAAGTTAGGATGAATGCAGTTATCTACTGGATAGGCGAAGGGGGAAAGTGGATGTACCCATATCTTGGGGAACCACTATATATCTGGTGTTTGCTGTGATGTGTTTATGTTCTGTGATTTGATTAATCTGTGTTGAATAATTATCTAACTGTTTGCCTAAAAAGGACTTTAAAAGATTAGAACCTATTCACCCCCCCCCCCCCTCTAGGTGTTTAGGCTCTTGAAACAAAGTCTTTCACCAGCTGAAATCACGGAAAGTACTCCTGCATGATCCAGATAGTTGTAGATGTGCGTGTATCGGTATCGATGTCGACGACCATCGACACACTTATAGTAGACTCACCCATCGCATGGAACATCGATGGGGGTACTCTAGATCGCTTGGAGAAACTTCGTTTAGGTGGCTGGGAGGTGGAAGAAGCCATAGCCTGAAAAAAACACGAAATTCCATTTTTCAAAATCCAGGAAAAGGCATTTCTTAGGGATACCACGGAGAGGTAATATGCTAGGCTACTATCGCATGGTAGCGTGACGGACTGGACTCCATCTCCTTCTGCCAGATCTCCCCCAAAACTTCACTTTTCATAAATTTCTTGCATAAAACCTAGAAAGGAAGGAGATCTAAGCACATATAACCCAGATCAGAGAAAGCCAACTCAATCTATGAAGGAAATGCTCAAATCAAACTCAAAACACGGTGAAACCTCCATTGATCGTGCCCAAAATCTCCTTGAACTACACTCTAATCTTAACGTACTTAGAAATAGGGGATAAAAGGAGAGATTTTTACTTGGATCTGAGGTTGCGTCAGCGGAAGAACAGAGTATGAGAGAGAGAAAATGGAAAAGGAGAAGTGAGGGTGAGGCCAAGCCCCACATCTATTAAATCAAGTAATCGCGCCGCGGTATCTCTACCGCCAGCGGTAGCGCGATTTCATTCTGATTGTCAATGCTCGTTGTGTGTAACCCCTGTTTCTTACTTGATATGAACAATAACTCAAGCCCACATATAATGTGTCTTATAGTAGCGAGGGAGTATGGCTGTATGCATTAGAAATGCTAACCTGTAATCCACGTCTTGTCCTTAACCGGGAAGGGTTCCAGTAGGTCCTTGTGTGGTACTTGGGGGAGAGAGTGGTAGGTTGAGCGGGGTTCTTTTGTATGCATATGAGACTAACACTCCAACCTACGATATTTTTGTGCAGCTCCTCATGCTCATCCATCACTTAGTACGGAGCTAGGTGACGACATATTGCTTGGGTAAATTTTGTCTAGAGCATACTCATGTTTTTTTTATACACGTCACTTGATCATTATTTCATGTCTCATGCTTGTTAAAATCATGCATGATATTCTATCGTGTTGAACTGTGTCTGTTTGTTCTTTGTTTTTTTATATATATTTTCCATTTGACCAGTGTGTATTGTTTTTATGTCTCCAAAAAATCAAAAAATTTAAACAAAAAAATGTTTCTATTTTCATGCTGATTTTTTTTTACTTTTATTAACCCTCCCTCCCCCCCCCCCAAAAAAAAAAAATTGTGGATCGTTCTTCCTTAGGACACACATGACTAGAACCATGACGCATAACGATTACGTCCAACATTTGATTTAGGATTGTTAATCCCTACTAACATTATGTGATTATGTCATGATATGCTGAATCTATAGGTACTTAGCTATAGAGTGTGACTAGACATGATAGTGTATGTTAAATATGCCTCTAGGAATGTGTTAGGACTTAGGTAGTGTAATGACTTTACACCGTTCACACATCCCTAGACAATGCATTTGTGTAGAAATTCTAAGCTAACATGTTATAACTCGTGATATTGTGTTTAGCATTGTGTTTAACACGTTAGGAATGACTTTAGCAATCAATGTCATGGTGTTCACTTTTTATATAGAGCTTAGAACATTGGGCCAAAATTTTAGTACATAAGTATCTTGTATACAAGTTAAAGTGTATCTATCTATGTGGGTAGATTTCGATTGATTCAGGGTCCTTGAACTCAAAAAGTATATAAAAATGATAGTGAAAAAAATTGAAAAAAATGAGTACATCATAAGCTATCAAATCCTGTGTCAAGGATATCCCCCAAACACTACTCATTCCTCCTAATAAGTCTTCATGAGCACTGTGAGGATGAGCACCTTGGTGAAAAGAATCGTTTCGATCTTGTACAAAGACTAAAACCTAAGTTAGTGCCCCTTGTTCGAATCTTGGTATGAAGTAGATAGAAACGTGACGTATTCTTCACTTCATTTCTCTTGTGTTCGCATCTTGCATGATTGAGATAAAACATGTACGTATGAATATTTCTATTTGATGTTTTTGCCTATGATGCTACATGTTCACTTTTCATTATTCTATCTAACGCTTCCATACATAAGAATTGGACTGAAACTACATTATTTGTCCATAGCACATGTTTTCTAGTACACGATCTCTATTCATGACGCTTATAATGTTACACTGTATTAATTCTATAAATCTCTTAGCATTGTACTCCAAATCATTGTGTACTTAGTTTTAATTGTGCTGTCCAAATTTCTTTTATTCTAAAAAACATGTCAAATCAACTGATTTTTCTAGTGGGTAGGTCTATATTCATGGTGTTCCGCCCTAATATTTACTCCTAGTTCTTATGATTTTTTTGTGCATGTGCTCCCATTCTCTCATCTCTTTAGTATCACATGAACATCGCGGGTGAGTTGAGTGCTCACAAGACATGTCGACTGTTCCCCGACCCTTTTCGATAATATCAAAAGGAGGAGAATTGAGTGTTCTTGAATAATATTACATGACCATCAAATTAATGTACGGGTGAAGCTTTCATTCAATAATATATTGCCAGTTGAGGAGATTTTATTAAGAGTTGAAGCACCGGAGGAGAGTGAATTTGAAGAATCCCATTCTAAGGAAGAGGATACGAAGGATGGAGTTTTGAGGGAGGGGAGAAAAATAAAGAGGAAATGAAGAAGTATTTTAAAAGAAAATTTGAAGAATTTCTGGAAAAAATAGAAAATGGATAGAAAGATAAGAAACAGGGTGGAGAAGGAGAAGAAGAAGAAGTTGGTTATGAGCACAAATGAGATAGGTAAAAGAGAGGTGAAAAAAGGGAGAGATGTAAAGGTAGAGTAGAATATTATGGTGAAGGGAGAATGGAAGGGTGAGTGGAATGGAGTGGGGAATATGAAAGGTAAAAGTGCAGAGAAAGAAGAGGGGAAAGGATTGAGGGAAAACATGGAAAGCAAAATGGATCGATTGACTTTAGAGATAGTAATACAGTCCCAAAATATTAAGGATTTTGTAGTGGAAGTGCTGACTAAATTACGTGGTCATATTGATAATAAGATTGATGCATTAATCGCCATTTTTTTAGATGGCTTTAATCGTCCCCCGTCACGTACATTTGACAAACCAGCCATTTCCCATCATTCTATACCAACTATCTCCCATCATTCTTCACCAAGAGCACCATCAAATGTTGTCGATGTTGCTGACCAATCAATGACTGATATTTCATCTGCTTTAGTGGTTGTTGCTCTTCCTCCAAATAAGATGGAGAGTGATGGGAGCTTGATTAAATCTATTAAGGGCCACTGTGATCAGAAGCAAAATTCTAAATCTACTTCATCATCTTCTCAAGTAACATATTAAAAAAGATCAAGCATTTTCAAAAACAAGCGCCTTATAATAGACCATGTTATGTTAGAGTTTCCTAACAATTTATCCATTTTTTGGTTTTATTTTTCAATTCTGAATGTTTTTTCATTTATTATTGATAATTTTATTTTACAATGAGTGAATTATTGTCTAGCTAGTTAATGCTTTGGTTTAGAAATAGTATGGTGATTGAAGGAGTAATATTATTTTGTATCAATCACACTTTAATGACTTACTGGGAAATGGATGGATTAATGACACCCACTTAGATGTTTATAATATAGTACTAACCATGCAAAAATCAATGAATCCTAGAAAATATAAGCACTTCCTATATATATCTCACAATCATACTGTTAGTATTTATTCTCATTTATCTTTGGTACAAACTAGTAACTTCTATTTTGTAAAGTCATATAGTAATTAAAATTATTATGCAGAACCTCAAGAAAAGCAAAATGAGTGATAAATCTCTAGTCAGCCATGTGACTACCAATTTGGCGAAGTATGCATACTTCATACTTATTCCAGTCCACCACACCAACTAAAGGGTTTTGTTGGTAGGAAACATCAAGGAGGAGTGTTGGCAGTACTATGATTTGTTATATAAGATTTCAAATTACAACAAGCTTTCAAAAGTGGTATGAAATGTTTTGTATAGCTAGTAACTGCATATTTTTTTAAAAAAAATAATTTTTCTTATCGTCATGCAACTGGATTATTTTGAAGAAGATGTTAGTGATGTCCTTCTAGAAAATATCCATGAGTGGCCTATTTTTTGCATTGAAGTGAACCCAATACAAGAAAGCGCAAATGATTGTGGAGTTTTTTTATGATGTATATGAAGATCATTGTTGGGATGAGCGAAATCTGTTGGGACAAGCATCAGAACAGGGGAAAAGAAATGCCAAAGATTTGGGTTGAGATTGTAGTGGAGATGCTTAAAACATTTCCTAATAAGATATTTAGTAAGTAGTTTTCCATACAATATAAGAAAAGGTACTAAATACTTTCATATAATGTTGATTGATTTAACACAATAGTTCATTGGATACTACATGAGTAGTTCTATATGGTTTTAGACGGTTATGTACTGTGATTAAAATACAGCCAATTGTAGAAAATACAATCCAATTGTGCGCCCACAAGATCGTATTGTGGTGTAATACGATCAAATTTATTCCAATACGTTGTAATTAGCTACTATGTATTTTGAAGTTATGTCAATTGAGTAAACACATTATTTCAATGGATATTAAATCATGTTATGTTCGATAAGTTTTTGCAGGAGAAAGAATTTTGTGTGTTCTGTGTTTTTCACTCAGCATTGGCTTGAACTAATAATTTAAATACGATCGAATTTCAAAAATATAACATCACTCTGTTGCAATATGATCGTATTATTGTGTAAATACGATCGTTTTGGTCCAAATATGCTAGTATTGGAAGCTATGAAAGTCATGGAATTAAATATTCAATTCATCCATGCATCTAATGATCACCGTACTGATTCAATTACGTGCTTGATAATGCGATAATTTATGTTTCATTCAAAATTTTGCAGGATGATAAATTGGATTGTGTGATGGAGCACAAGCAATCACAAAATGTTGATTAAAAAGGCTTTTGTTTGCAAGAGGATTTCTTTGGGAGCCGATCAAACTCTATGGAGACTTTCAAATATGATAATGATAATGATGATGGATACAATGATTTTGATAATTACTAATTTAGACTTGTTAACAATTTAGTTACTTTATTTTTTTAAAGTGTGCACTCACATGCTCACATTCGACTAACTGTTTAATACATTAAGCACAATACTGTTGGTTGCTTGAAAATGAAGAGCACTCAATTATTCTATTGCTGGTTATGACTGTATCTAAACTAAAAATTTGTTCTCAAACTGTTATATTTAAGGAAAAGATAGGTGAACAAATGACAATTTTTAAGAAAAAAATTCATAAGACTTACATGTTTAATCACAGTGTATACAAATTTATCACATTTATCAAAATTTTTGAGGCTCGGGTTGCTTGAAAACATAGTTTTTTGTATATTAAAAAATAATTCAACATTTGAAGACATCAGGAATACATGAAAAGTTTAAAGGTACATTAATAGATAAGTCGTCATTCATAGAGAATTCGTCGTTCAAATCACCATTTGGTAGAGTAGGGCTTGAATTTGAATCAATCCCGTGATTAATGCTCATGAAATTATGCTCCTTTAGTTGCTCGACAACATCAATAGTAGTCGAGCCATTCCCTTTAGCTACACAAGACTTCTTTGTTTAACATAATAAAGAGATAAAAGTTAATTCCATAGAATTTTAGTGCAAATTAAAATAAATAATGTAACTATACTTTATTTTTTTTTGAGATGGACTCCCAATAATTCTTCAAGCATGTGTTTGATGCCCTTTTTATCGCATAGATGGTGGATCTTTCATAACGTCTTTGCTTGTCTGTATGTTATCAATAAAACCCTTTTTTTTCTCATCATTGTCAATCATATCTTATAAAATTTGACCAACATCATTCATTACATTCACAAGGCAATTCTTTGCTAGTTGACACTTTTTAATTTGATGGCATAAGTCATATGTGTAGCGCATCTTTTGATTTCTTAAAAATTAAATTGGAGTCATAGTGATTTGAGGTTGTGGGCATTGAAACATTGATTCACTTTTTAGATTGCATTGTAAATCACCTTAGGATGTAATTTGATTGAATATTTTTTACATTATGAATATTGTATACTCACAATGCATGTTTACAAAATAAACACTTCATTTTAAAACCCTACAAGAGCATTATAAATCATTGTTCTTAGTCTCTATTGTCACAATCCATTATGTATCAATGCCACCTGCATCATAAAGACATGTGTTGTATATGACCGTATCTTGTCATATCTTGTTTCCTCTGCTACCATCAAACTTATTGCACCCTTCATAAAAGCTTGCTCGAATATTGAATATATTTTTCTTGTATAAATATTTTAAATTTGCTTAAGTATTAAGTAATTTTTGAATTTTAAAGTGATTGTACCTTGTTTATATTTGAAATCCTCATCATGTTCACTGTTTTGCCAACCATAAATCAATTTCTCAATTTCAAGGAAGCATTCAATTAATGAACGTGTTGGCTTTGAGCATCTGTGCAAGCAATTATTAGCCGGTTCACTACATTGGGTAGATAAAATATTGAGATCCAATACTTATTTATTAAATGCATTTGACTACCTCATTTTAATGTTGTAAAGATCATTTAACTATTGATTTTCTTGCAAGTTTTCTTTGGTTTATCATTTCTCTCAATGTAGCTCAAAATCCATTTCATTGTCATATTTACTCATGTAAGTATAAAATAAAGATCTAATGAGTTTATCTTGGTTGAAATTTAGTACCTTAGACAGTGTTTTTTTAATCTGTCATTAACATAAACGATGTCGAGTGGTAGTGAAAACCCTTTCAATAGCAACTGTCATTACCTGATCTTGATCCGTATAAATGGTGGCTGATTGCGTACCTCCAACAAACTTTAAGAAGGCCTCAAAAACCCAACAGAAACATTTTATCGTCACTCGTGCTACAAAAGCACAACCAACAAAAATGTTTTGTCAATGGTGGTTCACTGCTATAAAGGGAGCGCATGTCAAATTATATTTGTTTAACTTATAAGTGGTGTCAAAAATAATGACATCGCCATAACATTCGTAATCCAATTTTACAGGGTCGTCAATCCAAAACAAATTGTGCAAGCGGTTCATTTCATCTGTATGTATATCAAAATAGAACATGTTGTATGCATTTTCGATGAGCGCTCTTCTTAAATATTTCCAATAATCTAGCTGTATCTCCATTTTCGATGAGCGCTCTTCTTTCTCTATGTACAAAGTTGTATGCATCTGCTTTCATGAACCTTATATTCTGAGTACCACCTACTTCTTCCTCCATGAGGTTGAACGCGTCAACTGTTCGTATCCCCACTCATGTCATATTCTTAATCAATGTTGTCTAACCATCGAATACATAGCAATGTAATCTCAACAAATGTGCGTATTTTTGTAATGCAAAAGGATGATTGTACTCTTCAATGAATTTTAATACCTTCCATTTCTTACTCTCTTCGTTGGTAGTGAAATGTAAGCAAGGTAAACAACCTGCCCGAGTATCGAAATGGTGAAATTTCTTCTGCACACCGGTACACGGCTTGACAATCTTAAACCTCACTTTTGAACATGAAAAACTCTTGTCCCTTGATGATTCGGGTATGAATCCAGTAAAATGCATGTTGCTTTCGTACGCTAAATCCACATTTACGAGCATATTCTGAGTATATTTTGTAAGCCTACTCATAAGAATGAACTGTGGAAAAAACTACTCCCTCCCTGTGCACCTACAAATAGTTTGTTGAAGATACAGACAAATACTTTAGAAATAAGATCATCTTATAGTAAATACGGTCGTATTGACCAATATACGGTTGTACATATGACAATATCTTATAATGTCAATCTCCCCATTTGCAATACCAGTAATCATCTCCTCCTTCGACTTCCAAGATGGTAGATCGTTGTTCGACATACCAGTATACCGGAGGATTAAGTTCTTAGCCTCCCCAAGATGTCCTTCACCACCAGATTAACTTGTAAATCGTCGGCTATGGAAAACAAGCAAGGATCTAGGTGTAAATAGTTGGTGATTAAAGTAGAAAAATGAAATGAAAGTAGGGATACGACAGTGTCTTACGGTGACTGAAGTTCACGGGAGGTAGGGCTCTGCGATTTTCGACAGCCTGGAGTTACATAGCTCGCATCTGACATACAATGTTGATGTTATTTAAGTCCGCCGGTGGTAGGACTCTTCAATTTCTGGCGGCTTGGAGGTAGGGAGCTCTCATATGGCGTACAATGTCGATAAATACACCTGCGAGGTAGCTGCTGATTAAGTCTGTCAGGGATCTTTTCTAGGTCCCGCCTCTCCGTTTTCATTTTGAATGGGTACGGAGGGGGATCGCGAAATTAGGAGAGGGAAAAGGCGGGCCCTTGCGATTACAAGCTTTTGTTCATTGATGTATCAAACACGAACCTATTTTTAACTACATAAACACACACACACACACACACACACACACATATATATATATATATATATATATATATATATATATATATATATATATATATATATATATATATAAGGAGAGGGAAAAGGCGGGCCCTTGCAATTCCAAGCTTTTGTTCTTTGATGTATCAAACACGAACCTATTTTTAACTACATAAACGCATATATATATATATATATATATATATATATATATAATGGACAAAGAGGTTAATAAACCGTAAATTTTATTGCTCCAAAAAAGTAATCATTACATAAGCATGCCCCCTTATTTATAGAAAATGGGGGAGGTGAGAGAGTACAATACACGATGTGAGACTAAACCTAAGTCGAGCGGCTTGTGCGGTTTGTCATACACAAACTACACACTACATAAAATACAATAATAAAACTTGCGGCCACTAGAGGAGGCTGCCATAATCAAAGACATATCGTCAGACAAGTCGCCAGGCCGCATACACGGGTTACCACCAGACCATAGTGCGGCTACCCATCAAACCAAAGCTTTGCAATCCTCCTGACAACAAACTGCGGGTTGCCACCTGACTGCCAACGCAGTCAACCACCATGCACAGCAGTGGCTCTAACCAGACTGCTGCGAATTCACCAGGCCGCTACGGCTAGCCCATAAACCAAAGATGCAACCTCCTACAGACCACGGATGTGGCTTCATACAGGATGCTGCGGTTTCATCAGACCGTTGTGACTAATCAACCAAGGAATAGTTGCGGTCTCAAACCAGTCCACTAGACCACCAACTTAATAACACATTGAGCAAAACCGCCAGAAGGCCGACCTGACAGGCCGCTGTGGCTAGAATGGCAGACCGCCCGAACTGTGTTCTAACACTCCCCCTCAAGCTGGAGCATATATGTCAACCATGCTCAGCTTGCCACCAACCTATGTGAACGAAGTAACCGATTTCGTGAAGAAATCTGCCAGCTCTTTATCAGAAGTGACGAATGGAGTGCATATCTAATTCTTCAGAATTTCTTCTCTAATAAAGTGGCAATCAACCTCGATATGCTTCATTCTCTCATGAAAGATCAGATTCTTCGAAATGTATATAGCTGTTTTATTATCACAGAACATTGGTAGAGGGTGATCATAAAACTCTCCCAGATCCAGCAAGAGAGTCCAAAGCCACTTCAGCTCACAAGTAGTTTGAGCCATGCTTCTATACTCTACTTCTGCACTCGACCTGGAAACTACAGTCTGCTTCTTGCTCTTCCAACTGACTAAATTTCCTCCAACAAAGGTGCAAAAACCAGATGTTGACTTCCTGTCACCCTTATCATCTGCATACCTTGCGTCAGAATAAGCCTCTACCTTTAAATGTCCCCTTTTCAAAAACAAGATTACTTTCCCTGATGCAACTTTCACATACTCGAGAATCTTCAAAGCAGACTGCATATGACACTCCCTTAGGGCTTGCATAAACTGACTCACTTTCCTAACAATATAGCAAATGTCTGGTCTCGTAACAGTCAGATAGATGAGTTTACCAACAAGACGTCTGTACCTGGTGATATCTTCAAGGAAAGGAGAAGACTCACTCCAGTATTTGTCATCTCCAACAGTCATAGGAGACCGAGAAGGTTTAGCTCCAAGAAGACCTGTCTCTTGTAAAAGATCCAGAGCATACTTCCTCTGTGAAAGAATGATAGAACTAGGTTTTCGAGATATCTCAATCCCCAGAAAGTACTTAGGAGACCCCATATCCTTCGTAACAAAATGCTGGAGCAGATGCTGCTTTGTCATATCAATACCTTTCCTATCATCCCCAAAAAGAAGGATATCATCCACATATACCGCAAGAATTACCAGTCCAAATGATTTTTTTCGAATAAACAAAGAGTGATCTGCAACGCTTCGAACAAACCTAGCTACAGAAATAACCTCATTAAATTTTTCAAACCAGACTCTCGGACTCAATTTAAGACCATAGATGGCTTTCTTCAACTTACACACCTGAGACTCCCCCTGAGCAGCATACCCAGGAGGTTATAAACTGTCTTGTTAAAATCCCCAAAAAGAAAGGCATTCTTGACATCTAACTGAGACATTTCTCAATCTTTGTTCACAACCACAGAAAAGAGAACATGGATCGTAGTAATTCGGGCAATAGGAGAGAATGTATCAAATAAATCCACACCATAAGTTTGTGTAAATCCTTTGGCCACAAGACGGGCTTTGTAACGATCAACCGTACCATCAGGAAGGTACTTGATAACAAAGACCCAACGACAGCCAACCACATAAGCACCAGGAGGAGAAGGAATAAGAGACCAAGTACCCCATTTTAGTTAGAGTTTTCATCTCCTAATCTATAGCAGCTTTCCAATGTAGAACAAGTTGAGCATCACGATAAGACGCAGGAAGAACATTAGCCAAGATGGCAAAAGCAAAACTTTGAGCCTGCGGAGATAGTCTGGTGTAAGATACCAAACCAGCAAGAGGATGCTGAGTGCACGAACAAACACTTTTCTGGAGAGAAATAGGAAGATCAAGATCAGTCCTGTCTACTTGCGTAGGTACATCCAAAGGAGATGCAGGCAAACTAGGAACCATGGGTAGCGACGCAACCGAGGAATCAGGTAGATCAGGAGAGTCAGAAGAAGGAGACATAACAGGCTCAGGACAAGGTGCAAAAATAAGAGGAGAAGAAGGGACTGAATCATCAGAAGAAGAAAGAGTAGAGGAAGGAGAAAAGAACGGAATATTTTCAAAGAAAGTGACATCAGCAGAAACATACTGCCGGCGGAGAACAGGATCTTAACACCTTTATCTTTTCTGAGTCAGACAATATCCCAGAAAGATATATTTAATCGAGCATGGGGACAGTTTGTCACGACCAGAAGAAGGAGAATGAACAAAAGCAGTGCACCCAAAGACACGAGGAGATAAAGGAAAAGGGTTCGCATCAGGATGTAGGATAGAAAAGGGAGTCTTCCCACCGATAACAGATGACGGAACATGATTAATAAGAAAACAAGAGAGAAGAACTGCATGGCCTCAAAAAGACTTGGGAACATACATCTGAGTCTGAAGACTTCGAGCTACATCTAGCAGATGACAATTCTTTCGTTCAGTAACACCATTTTATTGCGATGTATAAGGGCAAGTGGTTTGATGAAAAATATCATGATCCACACAAAACGATGTAAATTGATGACTAAGATACTCCTTAGCATCATCGGATCTCAGAACTTTAATAGAAGTATCAAACTGTGTATGAATCTCATTGTAAAAAGCAGTGAAAATGGAATAAAGTTCAGCACGGTCGCGCAACAAATATAACAATGTACAATGGGAAAAATCATCAATAAATGTCACAAAATATAAACTACCCCTACCAATAGTTTGAGTAGGAGCAGGGCCCCATATATTAGAATGGACAATATTAAACAGACGAGAAGAACTACGTCCTTTGATTGCAGGAAAAGTAGAATGATGATTTTTCCCAAACTGACAAGCTTCACAAGGAATAGAAGAATCCCAGCGAGGTAAATCAGGCAGAAGCTGATAGAGGATCCGAGAAGGAGGACGTACAAGCCGAAGATGCCACTAAAGTAGAGAAGAGGAGGAAAAAAAGACAGAAGAAGTATCAAGATAGAACAAGCCACTACTCTCAATTCCAGTAGCCAGCATCTCCTTGGACTGAGGAACCTGAAAGGCACAAGTAGAAGAAGTAAATATCGCTTCACAGCACAACTGCTTACAAAGAGCAGTAACAGAAAGAAGATTGCATGGAAAGTTGGTAACATAGAGAGTGTACCGAAGCTGAATAGAGGAAGTAACATGCACAGTACCAGACCCATGAACCGGGAATGGAGAACCATCAGCAATAAGAATAAGAGGCAAGTGATTACTCTTAGTAAGAGAATAAAAAAGCCGAGAATTCCCTGTCATATGATTGGTTGCACCAGAGTCAATAAGCCACCTACCCGTGGAAGCTAACTGAGCAACACCAGAAGTAGCAAGAGCAGTAATAGACTTCTTGGCAGAATCAGCAGAAGAAGGACGAAGATGAGGATGTTTGACCCAACAACGATCAATCAAGTGACCAGTCTTGCCACAATGAGAACAAAGAAATTTCGAATAACCACGGCCGCCAGTACGGCCACCCCGACCACCAGAATTATCATGACGAGCAGGATGAGCAATAATATTAAGAGAGGGAGAGGGAAGCAAAGGATGCTGGAGAAGAGTAGTAACAACAAAAATATGGGCGGTAGTAGCATCGAGAGTCGGAGTGTCCGCCTCTCCAAGAATCTGTTGACGAATCATGTCATTGGAGTCAGGGAGACGAAGCAAGTAGCAAACTACAAGGAGCTCCTGAAAATGTTTTTGTTGCTTCACAAGGTCAGCAGAAAAAGGACGGTGTTGAAGAAGCTCAGCCCCAAGACTCTGAAATTCCTGATAAGCAGCAGCAGGATTCATAACCGGACGAGCAAAAATATCAGCATACAGGGTGTATATACGCGAAGTCTGAGCCCCTTTAGAATATAAGGCAGCCAGATGATTCCATGCAGCTTTGACTGTTTGATCATGTCGGATGACCGGAAGACACTCATCAGACAAACTGTTGGCCAACCAAGTACGGACCAAGGCATCATAAGCATCCCAATCATCATAAGCAGGGGAGCCAACAGGAGGAGCATCATCAGTCAAGTGAGAGCGCTTATGCTGAGAATGTAAAAGGAAGACAAAAGACACACTCCAGTCATGATAGCTTGGGTCTGTAAGCTTAGACACAGTACCCAAATTACCCGAAGTAGAGACAGAAGTAGAAGAAGGAGAGAGAGGAACAGATAAAGTAGCAGAAGATGACGGGGTGTCCATGAAGAAAAAGAACAAGCCTCTCAGTCGAGGAGAAAACCGCACGGTCAGACAACAAGAGAAGAACCCATGCGAACAGGAAAAATAAGTCGTCCGGTCTCAGTGTAAACACACTAGCAGCAGAAAGAAGCTATGACCCAAAGACGGGGAAGTCGCTTGAAAGGAAAGAAGAGCAGAGAGTGCGCGAACAAAGCGGAAACCGCGCGGCCAGAAAGAAAGAAAGGGAGGGAAGAAACCGGAAGAAGCCGGAAAAGGGAGGGCCAAAAAATCAACCGGCGTAGCTACAAAGTACAAACCGCAAAGAAGAAGGAAAAACAATTTTGGAGCAAAGGACCGATTTCCTCTGATACCAAGTAAAAAATGGTCAAAGAGGTAAATAAACCGTAAATTTTATTGCTCCAAAAAATAATCATTACATAAGTATGCTCCCTTATTTATAGAAAATGGGGAGGTGGGAGAGTACAATACACGATGTGGGACTAAACCTAAGTCGAGCGGCTTGTGCGGTTTGTCATACACAAACCGCACACTACATAAAATACAATAATAAAACTTGCGGCCACTAGAAGAGGCCGCCATAATCAAAGACAGACCGCCAGACAAGTCGCCATGCTGGACACGCGGGTTGTCACCAGACCGCAGTGCGGCTACCCATCAAACCAAAGCTTTGCAATCCTCCTGACAACAAACTGCGGGCTGCCACCTGACCGCCAACGCGGTCAACCACCATGCACAACAACGCCTCTAACAAGACCGCTGCGACTTCACCAGGCCGCTGCATCTAGCCCATAAACCAAAGCTGCAACCTCCTGCAGACCACAGATACGGCTTCATACAGGATGCTGCGGTTTCATCAGACCGCTGCGACTAATCAACCAAGGAATAGTTGCGGTCTCAAACCAGTCCGTTGGACCACCAACTTAACACACATTGAGCCAAACTGCTAGAGGGTCGACCTGACAGGACGCTGCGGCTAGAATGACAAACCGCCCAAACTGTGTTCTAACAAAAATATATATATATATATATATATATATATATATATATATATATATATATATATATATATATATATATATATCAGAATAACATATATAAGTTCAAGCTTTTTTAAATCTAAAAAATCTTGAGCTGGTTCTCCCACAATACATGTTGGAATTAGGCAAATAATATATGCATTTTGTAGCCAAGAACGAGATCTAAAACTTTCATGTTGAGCATTCTTTCAAAATTTGCACGGTTTGGCAGGAATCTCACCTGAAAGATTGCTGACTCGAAATGAATATAATAATAATAAATTTCAAAATTCAAGTCAGCAACCTTTCAGGTCAGATTCTGGTTAAACCGTGCAAATTTTGGAAAAATATTCAACATGAAATTTGTAGATCTCGTTTTTGGCTATAAAATGCATATATTATTGACCTAATTCCGACATGTATTATGGGAGAACCAGCTCAAGTTTTTTCAGGCTTAGAAAAGCTTAAGCTTGTATATTCCAAACCTCATATATATGTACATATATGTATGCATATATATGTACATATATGTACGCATATATATGTACATATATGTACGCATATATATGTACATATATGTACGCATATATATGTACATATATGTACGCATATATATGTACATATATGTACGCATATATATGTACATATATGTACGCATATATATGTACATATATGTACGCATATATATGTACATATATGTACGCATATATATGTACATATATGTACGCATATATATGTACATATATGTACGCATATATATGTACATATATATGCGTACATATATGTACATATATATGCATACATATATTGTTGGAACCAACAAGGTCGGTCCCTCCTAAAGCTCGGAACTAAAGATGCAGCTCGCCCTTACTCTCTTTTGACCACCCTCTTGACAAGGCTCTCAAAAGACTAGACCGGGGGCTTCAGCGCGGAGGTCTCACCTTGTACTCGGAAGAATCGGAAATTCTTCCCCTCCCTAGCCAATGCTGAGCTAGGTTCCTTAGAAGAAGAGAAGGAGAGTTAGGAATGCCTTTCTTCTAAGGCACCTTACCAGTCTATTTATAGGCCTCTGAACTGGGACTGCCAATAACCAAATGGAGTTATCCGAAAATTAGTAGAATACCCTTAGTCGGGTCTGCCAACAGCCAAACTCCGTTGTTCTGAGGGGTTATATGCAGACCACCCAGGGCAAAAGCGTAAAATCCCATGGGGCTAAAAGATAGACCCGGCCCTACCTGAACCGGTCTTAAACCGAACCGGTTCTTGGAGAGAACTCCCTTCTGGGGTCCTCTCGCCTGGCGAGAGCTCCGTCTCGCTAGCGAAAGCTCCCCTCTGGAGCCCTCTCGCATGGCGAGTTGGCTACTTACCCGCGAGTGCCTCCTCCTTTGGCACTTACTTGCCCATCTCATGGCGCAGCTCTCGCTCAAACCCTCCTTGCTTGGGCCCTCTTACCAGGATCCACTCGCTCTAAGGCTTGACGACTGTCTTGGGCCGTCTCGCCTAACTTCCTTCCTCAAGCCTTTGCCTCCGTCTCGCTCGCCCGAGGTTGTACACAATCCCCGCTCTTTTCGAGGTTGCTACAAACTCGAAAAGATAGTCCAACCGAGGCTCGTGTCATTAAAGTGAATTTATGAGGGAATCTTTTAGTGGGCCCCTTGCCCAACCTATAAATATAGGACTCACCTCCCCACAAAGGGCTATTTTGTTCGTTCTATCCTCCTCTAGCCTCTGTCCCTATGTCTCTCAGCCAAAGTTTCTGTGACCGCGTTGCGGCGGTGCGCCAGAGGAACAAGGCGACCGCGGCGGCTCTGAACAAGATCCCGGTCTGTGCTCCTCCTTCCTTACCGTCATCCTCTCCCCCCCCAAAGAAGACGAAAGTCGTTGATCCTCCCCTCTCGACAGGGGAGCCTTCTCGTACCTTCCCGGGGGGCGTGTCTCTCTTCCCTCGGCCAATCCTAGAGAAAAGGAGGTAAGTCCGTCAACCTCGACATGCCTCCCTATCCATCTCACGTGCCTTCTTACTTGCTGCCAGTATTTAGAAGGTCCTGGCACCCTCTCATTGTCTGGAGACCATACGGATCAATACCTCCGAACACCGCCACCAGTCCGTCTCGCCACAACCCTCTACTCCTTCATCTACTCCCGTGACGAGGAGAGATGATCCTCCTAATACCGCGGGTTCATCTCGCTGTTTTGGTAAGGACCTTTCCTTTCGGGCCTTTCTTTGCTACCACTTCTCCATTTCACCTTCCCCATTTTCTACACAGGTATGCGCGACTCGCATACCGAGGACTTGCTAGCCGAGGACTCGCCCGCTGAAGATTACTCTCGACAGGCGGTCGTCTCGCCCCCTCCTCCCATAGACGAAATCGAAGACTACCTAGGCGATCCCATGGATCCGTTAGAAATGAAGCGTAGGATAGCGGAGATGTTACAGAAGCACGCGCGCACCATCTAGGAGCTAGAAAAGGGGAAGCAAGCTGCGGACCATCGAATCCATTGGCTGGAGGTAGAGTGCGCCCGCCTGTCTTTGGAGATCGATGCTGATATTGAAGTGGACGAGACCGACCCCCTAGCGATCTTGAGAAAGGTCGACCAACAGCTCCATCTCGCTCGCCGCGGTGTTGATGCGTCTCGCGCTTTCCACCTCCCCAGCTGCCCTCCCTGCGCAAGATCCCGCGGCGGAGGGCGCTGGAGGTGGCACAAGAACTGACGAGTTCTCTCCTCGTCACGCGTCCCTTCCCTTCGTTTATGGCTTGTACTAAACTATTTATGCCTCCGTATCGCGCAAACTATGCGCCCTGTGAACTTGACGCGTGCCTCACGCGGGATTAACTTTATTAATTTAATAATTGCCCGCTTCTCTGTATTTGTTTAATTTTCTGTAATAGTACTTAAATCCTGCATTTATGCTAATTTCTCTGGATCTACCGATCTTCTTAACTTTAATTTGTTCCCGCCGCTTGGCTATGTTGTGGGCCCACCTAGGGTTACGCAAATCGAGGCTTGGAGAGAAAAAAGTCTGACCGCCTCTTCCCCTCCCCCTGCATAATTTCTCCGTCCGTACACCTTTTTTTTTACCAAACCCTAGGATTTCTATAAATATCCCCTTCACCGGGGTCGGACCCACGCTTTCACAAACCGCTGCGCTTCAGCCCCTCATTTTTCTTCGTCCCTCTCGCGTACCAACCACGCGTCTGCCATCTCGCCTCCTCACCCCGGATCACCTCGCCAGACTCCTTTGCCTCCAATCCCGGCCGTTTCGCACGATTATGGGGAAGAAAAAACCTGAAGAAGGCGAGGGACGCAGCCGCTGCGGAAGCGATTCGCGGATCACGATTTTCCACCCGGGCGTATCTCTGCGGACGAGTATGACTCCTTCATTCGCGAATACCTGTCGAAAATCTTCGAATCGCGCCCCCCCCCCCCAAGTCGGCGAGAGCATAAACACATTATACCCCGGGGAGCTCGCTTTCCCCGTCTCGCACTTCGAGGCGGGGTTGAGACTACCCCTCTGGCCGGAGGTGAAGTAGGTCTTGAAGTATTTCGGCGCCGTGCCAGCCCAGCTGAACCCTAACGCCATCTCCGTACTGGTCGCCTTTGCGAGCTACATGCGGCGAGAGCGAATAGAGTTCAGCCTAACTGTCTTCTGCAAGCTGTTCATCTACCACGCCAATCAGGACGGGGTGTCCTACTTCACAGGTCTAGGTCTCAAAGTCTGTGAGACGCCCAACAAGAACCATCATTGGCTCACGCGGTTCGTTTTCATTCGTGGTAACCTGGGCAGCGTCCCGCTCGCGCCTGTCTCGCCCGCCGAAGCCTTCTACACAACCCCCAAGTCGTCGGCATGGACCAGCTCCTCTGCGAGTACCTCGTCGGAAAGAACTTTGAGGTCCAGTACTTGAGGCGCGGCCTTGGCTCACTCCTCCCCTTACTTCCTGGTGAAGGTATGCTCGACCTTCCTTTCTGGTCTCGCATTTATTACTTCCCTCTCGCTGATTTCTTCCTTTAACACCCCGTCTCGCCTTTATTAGGAGAGAGGAACGTGCCAGTTCACCCCCCTTATAAAAGCAACATCAAGCTGTCCAAAGGCGTCGGTCTCGCCCATATGGCGACCGAGGCGGCTAAAGAATCGCTGACCCCCTCCCTTAAGAAGAGGCCGACCGAGGATCCCGCTCTGTCTCGCCTCAGCCCCTCGAAGAAGATGAAGATGAAAATGAAGGTGAAGAAGGTGGTCTATCTCCCACCCGATAAGAAAACTCCCCAGGAGACGGTGGTGATGTCGGGGTCCCTGAGTCCCATTTCCCTAGGGTCCCAGTCCCCCCAGTCCCCTCCTCGGGTTTCTCCTCGCAAGGACGTCTCGCTATCTAAAGAGACGGCATCGCTTGCGCAACACGCCAGCTCTTCCCAACAACCATCCAGGTCCCCCTCTCGCGAGGGGGCTCCTTCTCTCTACCCCGCACCGTCTGCCCACTTCAACTTCAATATGGGCCCTGTTGTTCCTGATGCTGCCAACGACCCAGCACTAATCTAGGACAAGGGGGCACACCGAGTCTTAATTTCCACCCTCCTCCCCTTCTGGAGGGAGCAGGACCAGCCTACACGCCACGCCTTCTCCTTGGGTTTTGGTCTCTACGGAGGTCATGGCCCAGATCCCCTTTGAAAGTGCAGGATAAGATCACTCCTAACTCTAGAGGGGGGTGAATAGAGTTATTTAAAATAATTTTCCAAATAAAAACTTGTGTGTAGAGAAGGTTTGAATTTACTTAGTGTAAGGTGCTAGAGTAAATAATCAGAGTAAAAAGGTATTCACAGCACAAAGCAAAACACAAGGAGCATAAGCAATCCAGACGACACAAGGAGCTATAGTGGTTCCCCAAATCTGGGTACATCCACTCTTCTATCACCCTTGATAGGAATCCACTTCAAGATGAGTTGATCAGGTGTCTTGAGCAACAGAGAGTTTTTGATCAGGTTCTCACAAACCAACAGAGCTGATTTTGACCAGGTTTCAGCAAAACCAAAAGTAACTTTTGAAGGGAGTTAAAACCCTGTACAGAAAGAAAAAGAAAAAGAGATGATGTTGTCTTCTCTATTCAACAAGCAAAGAGAAGCAGAAGTGGATCTGAAGTTGTTGTCAAAGCTCCCCCTGAGATCAAGATGAGGTTCAGGAAGGAGAGCTCTGCACAAGGGTGACAGGTCTTCAAAGATCTGATTTGCTCCAGCAAAGGATGATCCAAGAGAGTTGGATGGAGGTGTCTGAAGCAATCAGATTTTCTGTGAGTTAGCTTTTCAACACAATGTCACAGAGAGCAACTAAAGTCCTGTGTTGTTATTCTGTATTCTGTATGCTGTTCTTGTTTTTGAATTAATGAATGAATCTTCTTCTTCCTTTTACTTTGATAGCCGTTGGAAGACAGCATTAATTGCTTTCCTTAACTGTCCATGCCTCAAAGGAAATGACAGGCAGACATTCCTTAGAAAATTCCTTGAGCCATGCACCAGATATGCTGTAACGGCCAATAAATCTTCAGCATTAATTGTCTGTCAGAAGGAATTTGAATTCCTATCCAAAATCGTCGGAAGTCTGGAAGGCGTCGAGCTCACAGAAAAACGTCGATCTGAGCACGACACACGTCGGCCAGAGAGTGTTTTCTGTAAGCAGAACTGGGTTCGACGGAACGTCGAGCTGAGGTCGACTCCACGTCGAGCTGAGGTCGACTCTGCGTCGAGTTGAGGTCGACTCTGCGTCGAGCAGAGGTCGACTCTGCGTCGAGCTGAGATCGACTCTGCGTCGAGCTGAAGTCGACTATGCGTCGAGCTGAAGACTACTCTAACTAGCCTATGTGACCTTTATAACAACATGGAGGTCACAGCACACAATCCCTATAGAAATATAGTCATCCTGGTCCAAATAGTAATAGGGTGTTCCAACAATCTCCCCCTATTTGGATTAGGATTACTATTTACATGAATTTTAGGGATTCAAAAATAAAGCAGATACAACACAATATAATACAGCCAGACATGACAGAATAATAAGCAGCATATATAAAACACTATATAGCAGCAGAATTGTTCAAATGTCCTGAGTCCAGTATATAGAAAGTGTTAGAATACCTTACTTTACTTGTCCTTTGATGCTTTGTCTTGATCACTCTTTTTGAATATGATTTCTCTGTTTGGATTGGAAGCTTCCTTTTTGGATCTGTAGTCATCAGCTGCACCTAAAGACTTTTGATCTCTAGCACTGGGTGGTACAGCTGCAGGGTGGAGTTCCATGTATCTGTCTGAATCAAAAAATTTCTTTGAGCTATACTTTTCCAATTCCTCTCTTCTTTGTTCTGACATAGTACTGATATGAGAGGTGTCCAGTCCTCTTTCTCTGGCTTTGTTAATTTCATTTAGAGCAGCCATCTCTGTCATCCTAGCTTTCCAGTAAGCAGGAGTTTTGGTGGGATCTTCAAAAGGTACTGCAGGTTCAAATTTGTTAGAGGATGTTTCTTGAGAAGTTCTTGGGGTGAGGTCAACTCTAGGCCTATAAGGATAGGGCCCAGAGGTTGGATCAATGGATCTTCCCCTTTGATAAGGTTGAGAGCCTGATCTTCCTCTAGACTGCCTGCCTCTATAATTTCCTCTTTGTTGACCTCCCCTTTGCTGGCTATCTCCTTAATGTCTTCTGGCTTGATAAGTCTTTCCATGTAGAGCTGAAGGTGCTGAAGAGGAAGATAGACCAGTACCTGCACCTGCATCTGGAGGAGGTGGAGGTGGAGGCTGATGGACTGGTTTAGTTGGTCCCTCATTGAATTTTCTCTTCTGTTTCATAGCTTTTCTCTGATTCTGAGAGTACTGCATCCATGGCTCTGTGATTTCACAATTATATTTGATGTAATAGGGAATGTCATGATCTGTAGCTCTGGCAGGAGGTACTCTTTTCATGGCTTTTGATCTGGCTTTCCTCTTCCTTGCAATAGTTGCAGAGGATTCATCAGAATCTGTAGCAAACTCATCTTCAGAACTTTGTGATTCTTCATATGGATCTATATACTTTCTTTTGGAGATGGGAAAGCTGATGGAGGCTGGAGCTGCTGAGGAAGAGACTGAAGGAAGCTCTGCTGACAGTGGGGAGGAGGAAGCAACCACTGCAGGAGAGGGCACAGCCTCAGGAGCCATAGAGGCTGAAGAGGCTGGTTCCTGAAGGGCTTGGGAGATATGGGCCTCTGCAGCATCAGGTGTCTCAATCACTTCACCTGAAGTCTCAACAGGAGCTAACAAATCAATTTCAACACTAGCAGGAGCCACTGCAATATCAGAAGTCAAGGCCTTCTGAAAAGGGACAATAGCCCTGGACAGATCTTCTTGAAGCTGTTCTTCTGTTTGAGGAGGAGCCTCAGGTGCCATGGGTAGGTCTTCTTGTATTGAAGCTGGAGGAGAGAAGCTCTGAACAGAAGCTGCCAAAGACTGAATGTCTAAGGCACTGCTGATTTGCTGAGCTGAAACTGGAGGAGGGGCCTCAGATACTATTTGATCTTCTGCAACAGACACTGTCTCTGAACAGGCAACTGATACTGTCTCTGAATAAGTCTGAGCAAGCTGAACTGAAGAAGGAGGCAGCTCTTCTTCTGCTGACATCTCCCCCTGCCTAGAGTCAGTGGCAGCTGACTCTAGGCCCCCAGAAGAAGGGCATGCCAACTGAGAGGAAAGGGAGGAGACAGAGGCAGAAAGAGTTCTCAAGGAAAGAAGGAGAGGAGCCAGCTTGGCATCCAAAAGGGAGGAGAGCCTAGGGGCCAAGAGATCAAAGATCTGATTGGCCAAGGGCAAGAGAGCTACTTGCTCAAGTGGAACTTGAGTAGAGGTAGAGGGAGTAGCAGAAACTGAGAATGTAGAGGAGGTGGAGGGTGGTGTAGACAGTGGAGGTGTAACTGGTTCCTGAATGGAGGAGAAGAATAAGTCTGAAAAAGTAGAGGGATGGTGGAAGTCATGAGGAGAGGAGGTAGAGGCATCCATGAAGGAGTCTTCATGCATGTCAAAAGAAAAGAGATCCTCATGAGGGGTGGAATCCAAGTTTATGGGGAGGAAAGTAGTGTGAGGTGGAAGAGAGGAGGCAATGATAGATATGGAGGAGGGGAGAGTTTGAGTGGATGAGATAATTGTGGTTGAGGGGATGAAGGTGGATGGAAGGGTGAGAGAGGGGGCTGGCATGGTCCCTACTTCTGGACCAGTGGACTGAGGGTGAGAGACCTCTATAGTCCTGGTGTCTGCAGAGGATTTCATTGCTGCAGCAGCCCTGGGATTCACAATTCTCCTATCCCATTTGCCAATTAGAGCACATGTGAGCCTCTTGGAAGCATTGATGTGCTTCTTTGAGGACACAAGCAGTTGGGGGCAGCAGTGGTTGAGAATCAACCCAAGAACTCTTCCAAAATGGACAGAGTTTTTATCCAACTTTTTCTTAAGCATTTCAAACACAATTAATCCCCAGTTGGGATGTTTCTTATCCATTAGTGCAGCCATAAGGCAAAACTGATGCCTTATTATTGCATCATGTGCAGTCCTCTTTGCACAGATCACTTTTCCAGTTATATCTGCTAATAACCTATACTCAATTGCTAGGTTAATTTTAAGGAGTTTAGAGGGGTTACCAGCAGCATGCCCCATCCTGTCTAGCATCAAAGTATACTCTTCCACTGATAGTTCTATGTCATCATCTCCAGCAGCAAAGTTGAAAGCTTCTGTAATGACTTGAGGTGAGATGGCTACCTCATTTCCTGAAATCTTCCCAGTCAAAGAGTTGTTATCTGAAACGATTGCTGTAAGACACCATTCTTTAATTTCTGATTCTGGAAGGGGTATCCTGGTAGACATAAAGTGGACTAGTTGCTGCTCCTTGAAAAGATTCAGTATATCCAGAAAGTGTTGTGGAGATCCATCAAAAGAATCGAAGTCAATGTCGAAACCAGAGTCGAACTTCATGGCCGCCAGAGCTCCTGCTGTGATTGCCATTGTCCTGCAAAAGAAAGAATACCTTCCAAGATCAAAAGTATAGTATTTGGAGGGAGAAAGCTTGAGCAGAGAAATATGAATGCGCAACTGCGAACGACGGAGAAAAAATGATTTTATACTTAGGGTTCGACGCAGAAAAGGAAAGAACGTCGAGCTCAGTTCGACGCTCAAGGGCTCTAGGAGAACTGAAACGACTCAACAGCGTCCAGCTTAGGTCGACGTTCGACGCTTGGGCTGATGCTATACGTCAAGCTCAGGTCGACGTTGAACGAAGACGTCGACCGGGGGGAGAGAAACTCAAGAAGCCAGGGAGCTGTGAACTTAGTTCGACGCTAGAAGTTGAGTTCGACGTTCGACGCTTTGGAGTTCGACGGACCGTCGATCGCAGTTCGACGCAGCGTCGAGCTTAGTTCAGAGCTCAGAACAACCACTCAGACAGGAAATTTTGAAATGAAATTTTTCCTATTCCTGTTTGTTATGGGTTTCAAAGTCTTGGAGTTTTATTTTAAGCTGTCTCCATCTAGCATTCCCAACTGATTGAGGAAAAAGAGGTGCTTCTTTTCATCCAAGGGTTTGGTGAAAATATCTCCTCTCTGTAATTCAGTGGAAATGTATTCTAGTGCAATTTTCTTCTTTTCTACATTATCCCTTAAGAAGTGATGTCTGATTTCTATGTGCTTAGTCCTACTATGGAGAACTGGATTTTGTGCAATTGATATTGCACTGGTATTATCACAAAAGATTTTAGACATCTCTAAGTTGTAGCCATAGTCTAGGAGCTGGTTTTGAATCCACAAAATCTGTGAGCAACAACTGCCTGCAGCTATATACTCAGCTTCAGCAGTTGATGTGGACACAGAGGTTTGTTTCTTACAGAACCAGGAGACAAGTCTATCACCAAGGAATTGACAAGTTCCACTGGTGCTTTTCCTGTCTACTCTACATCCAGCATAATCAGAATCTGAAAATCCAGTTAGATCAAATCCTGAGTCATGTGAATACCAGAGACCTAGATTAGGACAACTTTTTACATACCTAAGAATCCTCTTAACTAATGTGAGGTGGGACTCTCTAGGGCTTACTTGGAATCTAGCACAAATGCATGTAGCAAACATTATATCTGGTCTAGTAGCTGTTAGATAAAGTAATGAGCCAATGATTGCTCTATAGTTTGTCTGATCAACTGGTTTTCCAGATTCATTAGCATCTAAAACAGCATTTGTAGGCATAGGTGTTTTCATGGAGGATGCTTCAGACATTCCAAATTTCTTAACCAGTTCTCTTGCATACTTGGTTTGAGAAATGAAAATGCCATCCACATGTTGTTTAACTTGCAATCCAAGAAAGAAAGCAAGCTCACCCATGCTACTCATTTCAAACTTTGAGTGCATAAGTTGTGAGAACTTTTTGCATAAGTTTGAATCAGTAGACCCAAATATGATGTCGTCTACATAGACTTGTACTAGTAGGGTGTGGGACCTATGGGTTCTAACAAAAAGAGTTTGGTCTACTCTACCCCTTTTAAAATCATTTTCCAACAGAAAACAAGCTAAGGTCTCATACCATGCTCTAGGAGCTTGCTTGAGACCATATAAAGCTTTATGCAGTTTGAATACATGATCAGGAAAAGTTGGAGAGATAAAACCTGGAGGTTGCTTTACATAGACTTCTTCCTTGATGTCTCCATTGAGGAATGCACTCTTGACATCCATCTGATATACCTTGAATCTCTTGTGAGCTGCATATGCAAGGAAGATTCTTATGGCCTCCAACCTTGCAACTGGTGCAAAGGTTTGGTCATAATCAATTCCTTCTTCTTGGCAATATCCTTGTGCAACAAGTCTTGCCTTGTTTCTCACAATTATTCCTTGATCATCCAATTTGTTCCTGAATACCCATTTTGTTCCAACAATTTGCTGGTTCCTTGGTCTTGGTACTAATTCCCAAACTTTATTCCTCTCAAATTGATTCAACTCTTCTTGCATTGCAATGATCCAGTTTGGATCTTGCTCTGCATCTTGTATGGTTTGAGGCTCAATTTGAGAAAGAAAGCAGGTGTGCATAATATTTTGATTGACTTGATTCCTTGTTTGCACACCCACTGAGATATCTCCAATTACTTGTGAGATTGGGTGATCTCTTGTTGTTGTTAGATCAACAAGGGGTGTTGATGATGCACCAACCTGTGTTGTTGTTTCCTCTTGTGGAACAACAACTGGTTCTTCACTCTGTTGGCCCTTTGAACTTTCCAGAACTTGAAATTCCTCTTCATTGTCACTAAGTTCAGTGACTTGTTGAATTGGTGAAGGTGATGACCCTTTGTCTGTGATGGTAAGCTGCCTCAGATTCTCTGAAATTGAGTGTTCCTGCAAATTGCTTATGGTAGAAGTCTCCTTCTCCTTATAAAACATGTTAGTTTTATCAAATGTAACATGCATGGATTCTTCAATTTTATTTGTGCACTTGTTAAAAACCCTATAAGCCTTGCTAGTCAAGGAGTATCCCAGAAACACTCCTTCATCAGCTTTGGCTTCAAATTTAGCTAGGTATTTCTTGTCATTATTGTGAATGAAACAAATGCAACCAAAAATTTTGAAGTAGTTTACTTTAGGTTTCTTCCCTTTGAGTAACTCATAGGGAGTCTTACCCTTTAGCTTATGTATCAGGATTCTATTCAGAACATAGTTGGAGGTGTTCACAGCCTCTGCCCAAAAGGTTAGAGGAAGGTGAGCATCTATCAACAATGTTGTGGCAGATTCAATAAGGGTTCTGTTTTTTCTTTCAACTACCCCATTTTGTTGAGGAGTTCTGGGAGCTGAGAAAGTATGCCTGATACCTTCATTCTGGCAGAACTCTAGCATAAGAAGAGAATCAAACTCTGTCCCATGATCACTTCTGATCAGGGCAATGTGAGTATTGAACTCAATCTGTATGCCTTTGAGAAAATCTGTCAAAATCTTGAATTTATCAGACTTCTTCCTCAGAAAGAACACCCAAGTGAATCTTGAGAAGTCATCTACAATTACTAAAGCATAAGATTTCCCTCCTAGGCTTTGTACATTAATTGGTCCAAAAAGGTCCATGTGCAGTAAGTACAAAATTCTAGGTGAGTCACTCTTATTAAGTGACTTGAAACTGTTTTTAGTTTGCTTGCCTAATTGACATGCCTTGCAAAGTCCCTCCTTCTTGTAGGGACCAGAAGGTAGTCCTCTAACAAGGTTGTCTTGGGATAACTTAGCAATGGTTCTAAGGTTCACATGTCCTAATCTTTTATGCCACAAGATGTTTGGTTTTGAAATGGAGTTAAACAGGCAAATATCTACTACAGGTGAATGAAAATCCACTAAGTAAATGTTACCTTTTCTGTTACCTGTCAACACAGTTGTGTTGTCCACTGACTGGACTTTGCATATGGCTTTGTTAAAGGTTACTTGATATCCTTCATCACACAATTGACTGATACTTATCAGGTTGTGTTTGAGTCCTTCAACATATGCCACCTTTTTGAAAGTGACTGAGCCAATTTGGACTGCCCCATATCCTTTTGTAGTTCCAAAGCTTGAGTCTCCAAAAATTACTTTGGGTCCAAGCTTGGCTTTGAAGGAAGTGAGGTTGTCCTTGTCCCCTGTCATGTGCTTTGAGCACCCACTATCCAGATACCATTGATGGTTTGATGCTGGATAGGTCTTCACCTGCACAAAAACAGCTTATTTGTTTTTGACCCAGTTAACCTTGGGCCTAGGTTGATATCCCTTAAATTCTGAAATGAAGGACATCTCAGGTTGACTCTTATAGCCTACAGGATGATATCTCCTAGGAGGTATGATCCATTCAGCATAAGGGTTAAAGTAATGAGATGTGGAGCTAGAATTGAAATTTGAATTAACCCTTGAGAACTGGGTTTTGCTCTGAACTCGGCTCGACGCACGTCGAGCTTCGGTCGACGGACTCAAGTGAGTGCGTCGAGCTCCGTTCGACGGCAAGGTCTTGCTTTGTTCAGAGGGTAGAGGGCGTCGACCTGAGTTCGACGTTTTCTTGCGATTACGTCGAGCTCTGGTCGACGTCCGTCGAGCTTCGTTCGACGCTTCTTGTCCAGTTTCCTGGGTTAAGTCGGCATTCTTCCTAGCCACTATCAAGACTCCTTTACTTTTCTCACTGGTAAATTTGATTGGAGTTGTCAGCACTATGGGTTGGCTGGATGAAGCACCCAAGCCCAGTGAACCATTCAATCTTGAGTTCACTGTACTTGTGATGTCCATCAATTTGATACTTCTCCCATTAAGGGTTTCTTCAAATTGTTTGGCCTTAGATAGCTCACCTTTCAGTGAAGCTATCTCCTCCCCACACTGCTTCAACTCTTCTAAGAATCTAAGATTATCTGAGTTAATGGATTTGCATTCAATTAATTGTTCTCTGAGAGTTTTAATCAACTTTTGAGATTCAATCAAGTCAATGCACATAGATTTGAACTCAGATTTAAATTCATCAGAAGTAAAATCAAATGAATCCATTACCTGATCCTTAGTAAGTTCCTGATCAGATAGGTAGTCAGCATCAGGCTCTGAATCAGTGTTCTTTTGAGATGCACTGATGGCCATCATACAGAATCCTTTTTCCTCTGCATCATCCTCATCATCACTGGAGCTGGATGATGATTCAGACTCATCAGAGTCACTCCAGGATTCAGCCACAAATCCTTTTTTGGTGTGCTTGTTGTTGCTGGAGGAAGGCTTGTCATGGTATTTCCTTGACTCCTTATCCTTCCTCTTATCTTTCCTTTCCTTCTTGTCCCTTCTGTCCTTGTCTTGATTTTCTGGACAGTTGGGGAAGATGTGTCCTGGTTTCCTGCAGCCAAAGCAGATAATATCTTTACTATTAGATCTGTCATACCTTGGCTTGTCTTTGTCTTTGGATGACCATCTTCTGAAATTCTTTTTGCTCAGCTTATTGAACCTTTTGACCAGTAGGCTCATAAGCTCTTCATTTCCCAACACCTTTTCTTTAGGTTCTTCTTCCTGAGCTTTGAAGGCAATAGTTTTCTCAGCCTTCTCTGTTGGTGTGGATGTCTTCTGCTCTTCTTCTCTCTTCTTAATAAATTGCTCATAGCTCTTGAGCTTCCCTAGAAGAGCTTCTGTGGATAACTCACAGACATTTCTTCCATCTTTAATTGACCATATTCTTGAGTCCCAAGAGCTAGGGAAACAAGTCAGTATTTTGTCATTTATCTCAGTGAGAGATATGTCCTTCTCCAGTGATCTAAGCTCACTTATGATCAGACTCAGTCTGTTGTACATGTCAGCAACTGACTCAGACTCTGCCTTCTTGAAATTCTCATACTGGGTGATCAGGTAGGATCTCCTATCCTTTCTTTCATCTGCAGAACCTGATACAATTTCTGACAGCTTTTCCCAGATTGCTTTGGCAGTAGTGCATTCAGCTACCTTCTGGAAAATGTCATCTGACATGGTTTGAGCCAAGATGTTCATGGCTTTAGCATCTGCTGCCTTCCACTTCTTTATGTCAGCATCAGTTCCTGAAGGAGGAGGAACAGCTGATGTGCTTGTTCCTGTGGGAGGTCTTGGACAATCTGTCAACACAGAGTTAAAAATGTCTTCATCAAAAGAGTTCATGTAAAGCCTAATCCTTGCCTTCCATAGTGCAAACTTAGATAGATTGCACATAGGAGGTCTGGTGCTAGCAAAGTCCTTGTTTTGTGCCATGAGTTTTAAAGAGAAGTAAAACTAAGGAAAATAATCCTTTGAGAGAAATGATCTTATCAGGGATCTTTTGATCCAGGGGTTAGCCTGTATAAATGATCAACCTCCCTCTGATACCAATTGAAAGTGCAGGATAAGATCACTCCTAACTCTAGAGGGGGGTGAATAGAGTTATTTAAAATAATTTTCCAAATAAAAACTTGTGTGTAGAGAAGGTTTGAATTTACTTAGTGTAAGGTGCTAGAGTAAATAATCAGAGTAAAAAGGTATTCACAGCACAAAGCAAAACACAAGGAGCATAAGCAATCCAGACGACACAAGGAGCTATAGTGGTTCCCCAAATCTGGGTACATCCACTCTTCTATCACCCTTGATAGGAATCCACTTCAAGATGAGTTGATCAGGTGTCTTGAGCACCAGAGAGTTTTTGATCAGGTTCTCACAAACCAACAGAGCTGATTTTGACCAGGTTTCAGCAAAACCAAAAGTAACTTTTGAAGGGAGTTAAAACCCTGTACAGAAAGAAAAAGAAAAAGAGATGATGTTGTCTTCTCTATTCAACAAGCAAAGAGAAGCAGAAGTGGATCTGAAGTTGTTGTCAAAGCTCCCCCTGAGATCAAGATGAGGTTCAGGAAGGAGAGCTCTGCACAAGGGTGACAGGTCTTCAAAGATCTGATTTGCTCCAGCAAAGGATGATCCAAGAGAGTTGGATGGAGGTGTCTGAAGCAATCAGATTTTCTGTGAGTTAGCTTTTCAACACAATGTCACAGAGAGCAACTAAAGTCCTGTGTTGTTATTCTGTATTCTGTATACTGTTCTTGTTTTTGAATTAATGAATGAATCTTCTTCTTCCTTTTACTTTGATAGCCGTTGGAAGACAGCATTAATTGCTTTCCTTAACTGTCCATGCCTCAAAGGAAATGACAGGCAGACATTCCTTAGAAAATTCCTTGAGCCATGCACCAGATATGCTGTAACGGCCAATAAATCTTCAGCATTAATTGTCTGTCAGAAGGAATTTGAATTCCTATCCAAAATCGTCGGAAGTCTGGAAGGCGTCGAGCTCACAGAAAAACGTCGATCTGAGCACGACACACGTCGGCCAGAGAGTGTTTTCTGTAAGCAGAACTGGGTTCGACGGAACGTCGAGCTGAGGTCGACTCCACGTCGAGCTGAGGTCGACTCTGCGTCGAGCTGAGGTCGACTCTGCGTCGAGCAGAGGTCGACTCTGCGTCGAGCTGAGATCGACTCTGCGTCGAGCTGAAGTCGACTATGCGTCGAGCTGAAGACTACTCTAACTAGCCTATGTGACCTTTATAACAACATGGAGGTCACAGCACACAATCCCTATAGAAATATAGTCATCCTGGTCCAAATAGTAATAGGGTGTTCCAACACCCTTGACAAGGCCTCCTCGCAAGATCTGGTCCTGAGGGCGGCGCACTCCCAACTGCGCACCTTGGAGCTTTCGCACAGGCTCTCGCGCCGCCTAATTTACAACAATCGAAACTAGAAAGAATCCGAGGCCAACTTTTCCGCCGAGCGCAAGAAGTCGGGAGATCTTGCGAAGAGACTAGAGGTAGCCGAGAACCTTCTCGCCAAGGCTCGCGGCGGAGTGGTGAGTTCTCCCTTAGCTCGTTTTCTATGTACCTGACACCAATTTAACAAAGACTTTCTACAGGATGCCGAGACGGCGGAGAGGTTACACTCGCGCGTAGCGGAGCTGGAGGCAGAAGTGAAGGAGCTAAGGGCCCATGTTGTCCAGCTCAAGGACGCCGCTCCTTCGACCTCTCGCTCGGCGATTCCTCCACCTCCCCCTTCTCACTACACCCATGAGGAGGTCGAGGAGTTTTGCCGAGATGCGAACATCAGAACCGCCGAGCTGATCCTGAAGATGATGCGCGAGATGGGCGTCGTCAAGGATGATTGCGAGTATGTTACCGCCCGCGACCTTGTGTCGGAGATCTACGGTGAGGGAGAAGGCTCGTCGGCCAGCAAGAAGGATTAGAGCTTCCATAGCACGACTTTTCTTTTACTTCTGATGCTTCTTTTTTCAACTGATGTAATTTTGTATTGGACTACTTACTGGATGTGCTGCGTATAAATATATATATTACCCATGTGTTGCTCTAGGGCTAGTTCTATTTTTTCTTTTTGTTTCAATTGTTTACGAGATCTGAGGATCCGTTCATTTGCGAGACGGGGTCGCCGCTCGTATCACCTCCTGGCGGGAGCAAACCTGGCCTAGGGGGCCAGTCACCATGCCCCCGTCATTCTCGTGCATGGAAACGCCTTTTCCCCCTTCTCGTCTCGCTCCTTGATACCTCTCGGAGCGAGTGGCCTTAAAGGGTCAGTCCCATCCCTTTTTACTTGGGCAGGGAGCTTTCCTACTCCTTTACGATTAGAGTCCTTCCTCTTGCTGACCAATAGTGTGGTTTTTCCCTTGAGACTTCCCATCTTTTGTTATTGTTTCACAACCACTTAACGGCCTTGCCAACTTGGCGGTCCCGGTCAACGTGTACTTCCCGGATCCCCTCCAAAACCCTCTCCAACCACTGAGTGAGCCTACATCCCAGCCAGCTTGATGGGAGCCTGATCAGCGGATCTTCTCGGGGTCTCCTCTCCTCATCCAACTCCAACCACCGAGTGAGCCTACAGCCCTGCCAGCTTAATGGGAGCCTGGTCAGCGGGTCTTCTCGGGGTCTCCTCTCCTCATCCAACTCCAACCACCGAGTGAGCCTACACCCCTGCCAGCTTAATGGTAGCCCAGTCAGGGGGTCTTCTCGGGGTCTCCTCTCCTCATCCATCTCCAACCACCGAGTGAGCCTACAACCCTGCTATCTTGATGTGAGCCTGGTCAGCGAGTCTTCTCGGGGTCTCCTCTACTAATCCATCTCCAACCACCGAGTGAGCCCACAGCCCTGCCAGCTTGATGGAAGCCTGGTCAGTGGATCTTCTCGGGGTCCCCTCTTCTCATCCATCTCCAACCACCGAGTGAGCCTACAGCCCTGTCAGCTTTATGGGAGCCTGGTCAGCGGGTCTTCTCGGGGTCTCCTCTCCTCAACCAACTCCAACCACCGAGTGAGCCTACAGCCCTGCCAGCTTGATGGGAGCCTGGTCAGCAGGTCCTCTCGGGGTCTCCTCTCCTCATCCAATTCCAACCTCCGAGTGAGCCTACAACCCTGCCAGCTTGATGGGAGCCTAGTCAGCGGGTCTTCTCGGGGTCTCCTCTCCTCATCCAACTCCAACCACCGAGTGAGCCTACAGCCCTGCCAGCTTGATGAGAGCCTGGTCAGCAGGTCTTGTCGGGGTCTCCTCTCCTCAACCAACTCCAACCACCGAGTGAGCCTACAGCCATGCCAGCTTGATTGGAGCCTGGTCAGCGGGTCTTCTCGGGGTCTCCTTTCCTCATCCAACTCCAACCTCTGAGTGAGCCTACAGCCCTGCCAGCTTTATGGGAGCCTTGTCAGCAGGTCTTCTCGGGGTCTCCTCTCCTCATCCAACTCCAACCTCAGAGTGAGCCTACATCCCTGCCACCTTTATGGGAGCCTGGTCAGCGGGGCTTCACGGGGTCTCCTCTCCTCATCCAACTCCAACCTCTGAGTGAGCCTACAGCCTGCCAGCTTGATGGGAGCCTGGTCAGCGGGTCTTCTCAGGGTCTCCTCTCCTCATCCAACTCCAACCACCGAGTGAGCCTACAACCCTGCCAGCTTGATGGGAGCCTGGTCAGTGGGTCTTCTCGGGGTCTCCTCTCCTCATCCAACTCCAACCACCGAGTGAGCCTACAGCCCTGCCAGCTTGATGGGAGCCTAGTCAGTGGGTCTTCTCGGGATCTCCTCTCCTCATCCAACTCCAACCTCCTAGTGAGCCTACAACCCTGCCAGCTTGATGGGAGCCTAGTCAGCGGGTCTTCTCGGGGTCTCCTCTCCTCATCCAACTCCAATCTCCGAGTGAGCCTACAGCCCTGCCAGCTTGATGGGAGCCTGGTCAGCGGGTCTTCTCGGGGTCTCCTCTTTTCATCCAACTCCAACCTCTGAGTGAGCCTACAGCCCTGCCAGCTTAATGGGAGCCTAGTCAGCGGGTCTTCTCGGGGTCTCCTCTCCTCATCCAACTCCAACCACCGAGTGAGCCTACAACCCTGCCAGCTTGATGGGAGCCTGGTCAACGGGTCTTCTCGGGGTCTCCTCTCCTCATCCAACCCCAACCTCCGAGTGAGCCTACAACCCTGCCAGCTTGATGGGAGCCTGGTCAGTGGGTCTTCTCGGGGTCTCCTCTCCTCATCCAACTCTAACAATCGAGTGAGCCTACACCCCTGCCAGCTCTATGGGAGCCTGGTAAGCGGGTCTTCTCAGGGTCTCCTCTCCTAATCCAACTCCAACTACCGAGTGAGCCTACAGCCCTGCCAGCTTGATGGGAGCCCTGTCAGCGGGTCTTCTCAGGGTCTCCTCTCCTCATCCATCTCCAACCGCCGAGTGAGCCTACAGCCCTGCTAGCTTAATGGGAGCCTGGTCAGCGGGTCTTCTCGGGGTCTCCTCTCCTCATCCATCTCCAACCACCGAGTGAGCCTACAGCCCTGCCAGCTTGATGGGAGCCTGGTCAGCGGGTCTTCTCGGGATCCCCTCTTCTCATCCATCTCCAACCACCGAGTGAGCCTACAGCCCTGCCAGCTTGATGAGAGCCGGGTCAGCGGGTCTTCTCATCCATCTCCAACCACCGAGTGAGCCTACAACCCTGCCAGTTTGATGAGAGCCTGGTCAGCGGGTCTTCTCGGGGTCTCCTCTCCTCAACCAACTCCAACCACCGAGTGAGCCTACAGCCCTGCAAGCTTGATGGGAGCCTGGTCAGCGGGTCTTCTCGGTGTCTCCTCACCTCATCCAACTCCAACCTCCGAGTGAGCCTACAGCCCTGCCAGCTTGATGGGAGCCTGGTCAGCAGGTCTTCTCGGGGTCTCCTCTCCTCATCAAACTCAAACCACCGAGTGAGCCTACAGCCATGTAATCTTGATGGGAGTCTGGTCAGCGGGTCTTCTCAGGGTCTCCTCTCATCAACCAACTCCAACCACTGAGTGAGCCTACAACCCTGCCAGCTTGATGGGAGCCTGGTCAGTGGGTCATCTCAGGGTCTCCTCTCCTCATCCAACTCCAACCTCCGAGTGAGCCTACAGCCCTGCCAGCTTGATGGGAGCCTGGTCAGCGGTCTTCTCGGGGTCTCCTCTCCTCATCCAACTCCAACCTTCGAGTGAGCCAACAGCCCTGCCAGCTTGATGGGAGCCTGGTCAGCGGGTCTTCTCGGGGTCTCCTCTCCTCATCTAACTCCAACCTTCGAGTGAGCCTACAGCCCTGCCAGCTTGATGGGAGCCTGGTCAGCGGGTCTTCTCAGGGTCTCCTCTCCTCATCCAACTTCAACCACCGAGTGATCCTACAGCCCTGCCAGCTTGATGGGAGCTTGGTCAGTGGGTCTTCTCAGGGTCTCCTCTCCTCATCCAACTCCAACCACCGAGTGAGCCTGCAACCCTTCCAGCTTGATGGGAGCCTGGTCAGCGGGTCTTCTCGGGGTCTCCTCTCCTCATCCAACTCCAACCTCCGAGTGAGCCTACAGCCCTGCCAGCTTGATGGGAGCCTGGTCAGCGGGTCTTCTCAGGGTCTCCTCTTCTCATCAAACTCCAATCTCCGAGTGAGCCTACAGCCCTGTCATCTTGATGGGAGTCTGGTCAGCAGGTCTTCTCGGGGTCTCCTCTCCTCATCCAACTCCAACCTCCGAGTGAGCCTACAGCCCTGCCAGCTTGATGGGAGCCTGGTCAGCGGGTCTTCTCGGGGTCTCCTCTCCTCATCCAACTCCAACCACCGAGTGAGCCTACAGCCCTGCCAGCTTGACGGGAGCCTGGTCAACGGGTCTTCTCGGGGTCTCCTCTCCTCATCCAACTCCAACCTCCGAGTGAGCCTACAGCCCTGCCAGCTTGATGGGAGCCTGGTCAGCGGGTCTTCTCGGGGTCTCCTCTCCTCATCCAACTCCAACCACCGAGTAAGCCTACATCCCTGCCAGCTTGATGGGAGCCTGGTCAGCGGGTCTTCTCAGGGTCTCCTCTCCTCAACCACAATAATCTCATCTCTCAAAGAAGGTCACCTCGAAGTGCATTGTACTGAGAAATCGTGTCATGCGTACAAGTAGGAAAATCTTTAGAAACATGTTCAAATAAGTACAAAAAGGTATAACATTAGGGGTAGAATCGCTTCAGATCGTCGTCGCTTCGGGCGCGATCCAAGGGTATCCCGTCCACATCCTGGAGGTGGTACCCTCCTGACTTTAAGACCTCCTTTACAATAAAGGGACCCTCCCAATTGGGGTTGAGCTTCCCCACGGAGGCCCCCCTTCTCGGGACATCTACCTTTTTGAGGACCAAGTCCCCCTTTTGGAACTGTTTTACTCTGATGTGCTTATCAAAGTACTTAGACATTCGGCGCTTGACTTCCTCCTGCTGGATTGACGCTAGCTCCCTGAGCTCCTCTACTAGGTCGAGAGAGAGCCTTTGCTCCTCCCCATTGTCCTCTTGCCACCCTTCATCTCCCCTCCTTGCTGATGTCACCCTGGGGGATTCAACCTCAAACTCTACAGGTATGACGGCCTCCGATCCATGGGAGAGTTTGAAGGGTTTCTCTCCCATGGCGGTATTTGGTGTAGTCCTCAGAGCCCAAAGAACGGAGGGGAGCTGCTCCACCCAACTTCCCCTCAGGTTTTCTACCTTCTTCTTCAAGAGGTTCACGATGAACTTGTTCGCGGCTTCTACCTGTCCATTGCTTTGGGGGTGATGAACCGAGGCGAACCGAAGATCTATGCCAAGCTGGATACAAACGTCTACAAATTCTCTACTAGCAAACTGTGGCCCGTTATCCGTAACAATGGCCAAAGGGAGCCCGTGCCGGCAGGTAATTTCTCCCCATACAAAGTTCTTGACCACCTGCGTCGTCACCTTTGCCAAGGCCTTCACCTTCAACCACTTCGAAAAGTAATCCACCATGACCAACAGGAGCTTCCTCTGACCACTGGCTTGGGGAAACGGGCCTACTAGGTCCAGCCCCAATATGGCGAAGGGCCATGGAGCTGTAATCGTGTGTAATCTCTGCGCCGGGAGGAGTTGAAGTGGGGCAAACTCCTGACACTTTCTACATCTCCTTGCGAATTCCTCATCATCCTTCCTAAAGGTAGGCCAAAAGTAGCCCTGCCTCAGCACCCTCCCTTCCAGGGTCTGACTCCCTGAGTGGCTTCCACATTCCCCCGAGTGAACTTCCTCCAGTACCCTTGACGCCTCCTTCTCGGACACACACCGAGCTCGTAAGCCAGACAACGTTTTTCAATAAAGTATCCCTTCCCTCAGCAAGTAGTAGGTCGACTTGTACCTGACCCGCTTCTTCTCAAGGTCCCCCTCAGGTAGATGTCCCGACGTCAAGAACGTTATAAATGGGCCCATCCAGGACCCCTCCTGGTCTACTTCCATTAACTCCCCTTCCTCTATAGAAGGAATAAAGAGCTCTGTCCTGGTCCCTCCGGCCTGAGGGCCGTGCTTAGCGAGCAAGTCTGCCCTTGTATTCTCCTCTCTTGGAACGTGTTGGATTGAGAAGCTGTGGAACTGCCCGATGATGCCTTTTATCTTTACCAGGTACAACTGGAGGGTCGGTTCCCTCACTTCAAACTCTCTGTTGATATGACCCGCGACCACCAGAGAATTCGTGGAGACTCTGATGTCCTGTATGCCTAGCTCATGAGCCAGCCTGAGCCCGACGATGATGGCTTCATACTCGGCCTGGTTATTCGTGAGGACGAAATGGATCTTTAAAGCCTGCTCGATTCTGGTCCCCTCGGGACTTGTTAAAACCACCCCGCCTCCGAAAGAACTTCTGCCTGAGGCCCCGTCCACGAGCATTTCCCAAGCCACCATGGGAGATGCCTCCGCCTCTTTGACCTCAACCACATAATCTACTAAGAAATCTGCCACCACCTGCGCCTTGATAGCTACCCGAGGGATGTAGGCGAGGTCGAACTCACTAAGCTCTATCGACCACTTGGCTAACCTCCCTGAATGCTCCACCCCCTCTAGAATGCGATGGAGAGGGTGGTCCGTAACAACCTGAATCGAATGGGCTTGGAAGTACGGCCTAAGCTTTCGGGCTGACATGATGAGGGCGAAGGCTAACTTTTCAAGGATGGGGTACTTTAGCTCTGCCTTTTTGAGAACCCTGCTCACATAATATATGGGGAACTGCTTCTTACCCTCTTCTCGCACGAGGACCGAGCTAACTGACCCTGTCCCTACTCCTAAGTAGAGGAACAAACTCTCCCCCTCTCGCGGCCCTTGAAGTAGTGGCGTCTGGGTGAGCTGTTGCTTTAGAGCTAGGAAGGCCTTCTCGCATTCGGGGGTCCACTCGAATTCCTTCCCACCCCTCAGAGTTCGAAAGAAAGAGGAACACCTCTCTCCTGCCCTGGAGAGGAACCTTCTCAACCCTGCCAATTTACCAATAAGACGTTGGACCTCCTTAGCATCCTTTGGAGATTCCAGCTCAAGGATTGCTTTTACCTTATCTGGATTAGGCTCCACTCCTGAAGGAGTGAGAAGGTGCCCTAAAAACTTCCCCCTGCTGGCCCCGAATACACATTTTAGAGGGTTGAGTCTCATTTTATATTTTCTTAGAGTTCTAAAAGTTTCCTGCAGGTCCAAGGCGTGGGACTCAAGGTCTCGACTCTTAATCATCAGGTCATCTATGTAGACCTCGAGGTTCCTCCCTTTCTGCTCCCAAAATATCCGGTCCATCATTCTTTGGTAGTTCGCTCCTGCGTTCTTCAATCCGAAGGGCATCATGTTGTAACTGAAGCACTCATCCTCGGTGGCGTCTTTGATGTCCGGGGGTGCATGCGTATCTGGTGGTACCCTGAAAAGGCATCTAAAAAACTCATTAGTGAAAAACCGACGGCTGAATCAACCAGCGCGTCGATTCGAGGCAGAGGGTAACAATCCTTCGGGCATGCTTTACTTAAAAGAGAAAAGTCGATACACATTCTCCATTTCCACTCCCATTTCTTCACCATTAGAGCATTGCTCACCCACCCCGGATACCTATTCGCAGATATGAACCCCGCTCGAAGTAGCTTCTCCACCTCTTCTCTGATAGGCCCGACCATCTTGGAAGCGATGGCCTGCTAGATGGGGCAGACCTTGGGGTCGAGGTTGAGGCGGTGGCACGCCACGTCCGCGTCGACCCCCGGCATGTCAGCTGCACTCCAGGCAAATACATCGATGTTCTCTTGCACGCACCTCCGGATCTCCTCCCGATCCCTGGGGGTGAGCTCTTCGCTGACCTTGATCTTCTTTTTTCGCCCATCCTTTGTGAGGATGTCCATCTCCAGAACGTCCACTGCTGCCCTCAGCCTCGAAGGCTCCTCCTCTTCTTCTTGCTCCCTCAGATTTTTCTCCTGCTCCCTTGACCTGCACTTCACCACTTCCCGCTCCTCGTCAACCGCAGCCACTCTCTCAAAGGTCCTCCCCCTCTCTTTTTCGGGACTCATTCCTGGCGATGATCCCTTCCTCCCTTCCGGCTGAGTCTCCTTTCCAGGCGACTCCCTCATTTCCCCTATCTTCCTTTTCCTGCCCTTGGCACCTTCTACCTCCCTCCGACCTTCCTACTCTCCCGCCATCTCTGTATCCACTGCAATGCCTCTCTCTACTTCAGCCACCTCTCTCTCCTCCTGCTCACCTCCGTCCACCTGCTCTCCCGCCATCTCTGGCTCCACCGCAATGCCTCTCTCTACTTCAGCCACCTCTCTCTCCTCCTGCTCCTCTCCGTCCACCTGCTCTCCCGCCATATCTGGCTCTACCGCAATGCCTCTCTCTACTTCAGCCACCTCTCTCTCCTCCTACTCACCTCTGTCCACCTGCTCTCCCGCCATCTCTGGCTCCACCGCAATGCCTCTCTCTAATTCAGCCACCTCTCTCTTCTCCTGCTCCTCTCCATACACCTTCTGTCCCGCCATCTCTGGCTCTACCGCAATGCCTCTCTCTACTTCAGTCACCTCTCCCTCCTCCTACTCCTCTCGCTCCATCCTCCTCTCTAGTTCTTCTGCATCACCATTCAATGAGATGGTGTTCACTGCCGTCACATAGCATTCTCGGGCCGCCTTCGGATCTCCCCGCACCCTGATCTGGGTCCCCCCTGAATTGAGCTTCAAACACTGATGGAACGAGGATGGCACGCATCTAAAGGCGTTGATTAAAGGGAGCCCAAAGATCACGTTGTAACTGCTGGGGGCGTCCACTATCACAAAGCCGCAGTTTTTGGACAGCCCCCCCAGAGTTACCTGGAGCCCTACTCCTCCCTCAACCTCCTTCCGCTCTCCTGAGAATCCGAACAACGGTCCGTCCGCCGCCAACACTCTCCGGGCTTCCACTCTCATCTCATTGAACGCCTTTTTGAAGATGACATTTATGGAGCTCCCATTATCCACCAAGATTCTGGAAACCGTGAAGTTTTCGATAGCGGTCCTGATCACCAGCGCATCGCAGAAGGGATCTTCGTGATCTGGTAGGTCCCTCATGGAAAAAGTAATCTTCTCATCCAGGGGAGGGGCCTGCGACGTCGAGGAGATGCTCCGACGGTACATGGTATGGAGGCTGGCCTTGCGGGTAGCCTCAATCCCCCCCTCCGTGGATCACCCCGATCCCCCCTCGATCCCCTGTATCTGATCGATCAACACACCGGTCCTCCTCCCCGGTTCCCGTCACCTCTACAATCCGCACCAGTAGTTGCTGCTCCCACGCTACTCTTCTCCCCTTCAATTCCAGAAACTTTGGGCAGGTAGCCGTTGCGTGGCCTTCCTCCTCGTGGAAGTCACAATACGGTAAGGCTACCCCCCCCCCATCCTGCCTCCTCTCTTGGGGGTTCCTCCTCCTCCCTGCTCCTGCTCCTGCTCCTGCTCTTCCTCGCTCTCTTCCTCTCCCTCTTCCTCGGCTGATGCCCATTGCTTGCTAAGGAGGGGGTGGGAGTGGCCTCGGACCATGCCCCCACCCTAACGGATTAAACCTTCCATGTCCTGGATAATAGTTTCTTCCCCCTGGTGGGCCCCTCCCCTGTCCTTGAACAGGACCTCCTGGCTGCCTCCAGCCCAGTTCCGGATTCACTACCCCCTTGGCTCCTCCCTTCTCCTTCCCTCCTGCTGCCTCGCTCCTCCCGGTTCCCTCTGCTCCACATCCGTCAGTCTCGCCAACTTCCTAGCAAAGGTCGGGTTTGCTGCCTCCATAGCTATTTGCTTCGCTGCTTTCTCCATCAACCCTTCGAATGACAACGGTGCCTTCCTGGTCAGGCTCATCTTAAAAAAGCCCTCTCTCAGTCCCACAGTGAAGTCCATCTGGAGAGCGAACCCGGGCACCTCCTGGATGTCTAGAATCTCCTCCCGGAAACGGTCCACATACTGAGCCAAGGACTCGTCGGCCTTCTGCTTGATCAAGAAAATGGACTACGGGTTCTTCTTCCTCTTCTTAGAGGTCAAGAAGCGCAGCTGGAAGCTTCTGCTCAGGTCCTCGAAGCCGTAAATCGACCCCGCTGGGAGTTGGTGGAACCAATCCCTAGCCTTATCCTTTAGGGTGATGGCGAAAAGGCGGCACTTAAAAGCGTCCGTCATTGGTCTGATGGAGATTGCGTCTTCAAACCACTGCAGGTGCTGTAGGGGATCGTCCTTCCCCACATAGTAGGTCATCTCAGGCTCGCGGAACCCTTCCAGGACGGGTGCTGAGAGGATCAACTCGCAGAAAGGAGACCCTCTCGCCGGGGGTCTCGCCGCCTCCACTCGCACGACCATCCCTCTAGGCGAGACGACACTCGCTGGGCTGGCGAAAAGTTCTCTGCCCTCCACGTCTCGCCGACTGCCTTCCGCCACTACCTCCTTTCCCGGTCGCCGCCCGGGTGCGTCCTCGCCTATTCTTGCCTGTCGATCCCCTTGCGGGGCGCGAGACCTGGCACCTGGGGTGGAGGGGTCTCGCATTCTCCTCTCTGTGAGATCTGCTTCAGCATGTCCATGATCCCCCCAATGGATGTCATGAACTCCGCCCTCCCGACGTATCCTCCCGGGTTCGGGGACCCGCCTCCATCTCCTTCAAGATCCCCCGCCATGAGGTAACCCAAAGTTCTTCTGTGCAAGCTGTTGTTCCACGCTCACCGCACCAAAAATGTTGGAACCAACAAGGTCGGTCCCTCCTAAAGCTCGGAACTAAAGATGCAGCTCGCCCTTACTCTCTTTGGACCACCCTCTTGACAAGGCTCTCAAAAGACTAGACCGGGGGCTTCAGCGCGGAGGTCCCACCTCGTACCCGGAAGAATGAGAAATTCTTCCCCTCCCTAGCCAATGCTGAGCTAGGTGCCTTAGAAGAAGAGAAGGAGAGTTAGGAATGTCTTTCTTCTAAGGCACCTTACCGGTCTATTTATAGGCCTCTGAACTGGGATTGTCAATAACCAAATGGAGCTGTCCGAAAATTAGTAGAATACCCTTAGTCGGGTCTACCAACAGCCAAACTCCGCTGTTCTGAGGGGTTATATGCAGACCACCCAGGGCAAAAGCGTAAAATCTCATGGGGCTAAAAGATAGACCCGGCCCTACCTGAACCGGTCTTAAACCGAACCGATGCTTGGCGAGAACTCCCTTCTGGGGTCCTCTCGCCTGGCGAGAGCTCCGTCTCGCTAGCGAAAGCTCCCCTCTGGAGCCCTCTCGCATGGCGAGTTGGCTACTTACCCGCGAGTGCCTCCTCCTTTGGCACTTACTCGCCCATCTCATGGCGCAGCTCTCGCTCAGGCCCTCCTTGCTTGGGCCCTCTCGCCGGGATCCACTCGCTCTACAGCTTGACGATCGTCCTGGGCCGTCTCGCCTAGCTTCCTTCCTCAAGCCTTTGGCTCCGTCTCGCTCGCCCGAGGTTGTACATATATGTACATATATATGTACATATATGTATAGATATGTGTACATAAATGTATAGATGTGTACATATATGTATAGATATGTGTACATATATGTATAGATGTGTACATATATGTAGAGATGTGTACATATATGTAGAGATGTGTGTACATATATGTAGAGATGTGTGTACACACACTGACACACACATATATATATATATATATGTATATATATATATATATGTATATATGTATATATGTATATATGTATATATGTATATATGTATATATATGTATATATGTATATATATATATATATGTATATATGTATATATATATATATGTATATATATATATATGTATATATATATATATGTATATATGTATATATATATATATATATGTATATATGTATATATATATATATGTATATATGTATATATATATATATGTATATATGTATATATATATATATGTATATATGTATATATATATATATGTATATATGTATATATATATATATGTATATATGTATATATATATATATGTATATATGTATATATATATATATGTATATCTATATATATGTACATATATATATATATATATCTATACTATATTAAAAAGAAATAGAAGGTCTGTCAATAACCATGAATTAAAAACTCATTCAATTAAGATGGACCGTAGGATCGTAAGATCGTGGCCTGCAAATAAAATTTCTCTCATAAATCTTCCTCTCTCCCTCTCTCTTGATTCCCGATCAGAAAAATACTACTGATCTAAAACCCTCGCTCCCCGTCTCCTCGATTCTCCTCGATACCCTACATCAATCCCTCGCTCTCTTCTTCACCGGCGCTCTGCAACCTCACCCTCCCTCTTCATCGCAGTCACCCTATCTCTTCATCGCAGGCACGCTGTCGCCGGTAAGTGTTTCTCTTCGGATGTTTCGTCTTCCTCAACGTAACGACATTTCTTCCTCATCACGACCAATCCCACGCCTGCCGATCGCATTCCATTTCCATTGCAAACAACAGTTTTTAACAATTTGCCCTCCCTCTCTCCCCCAAAAATCTCGATGCCCATTTCTCCAAAACCCTGCCTAACCCGACCTCTGCATCGGACGACATCTCGCAGAAAAAACAACCTCACATTCCTCTACACATCGCTCCAGATCATGGCAAGGCAAGCCCTAAACTCATTCCTGCATAATCGATCTCTCAATTATTTCTTCCCTCTAGGCCTTCACTGCTTCAAACTGCGTCGCTTACAGCAATCCCCGGCCATCGTCAGAGTCGCTCCACCTATGATATGACATTTACCCCTTCTTCTCATATTCATCAGATATTCTTCTCAGGTGATCTAAAATATTCTCCACGAGTACTCCCACCCCCAACAGCTTATCTACTCCGCCATACTGCATCAACAAAATTACTTCAATCTTGCGGAACATTCTCGGTCTACTCAACAAAACTGGACTCTGTCAGGAAACGTTTAAACAGTTCAGAGAAAAACTAGGATGCTTCGTGTATCAATCAGGTAAATGCATGCTCATTTCTTATTAATTGAACTTCATCCAGATCTGAAACTTTGATGCATTTCGATCTTCAATTAAATTTAAGAGAATATATGAATCCCAAAATACATTTACTCATGCCTGCTGTATCAAACTTGATTATCACTCCACATCCATAATGCATTTTTTTTATTTTGCTATCATACAATATGCCTTCATATATCATGGTAGATTTCTTATGCCTGCGTGAGCATGTGGACAAGGCTATCAATGAATTGGAAACATTTTTTTCAATTTATAAGTTCTCAAGCGCTTAAAGTTTATACTTTTGCTTGGCAACTCATCAGGGCTAGGTCTTACCAATTTATTTGTTTCTTCTACCACTTGCATCGAAATGTTAGTCCAACCCACGATCTCTGTTGGTTATGGACATTCATAGCACCTCATGACATAGGCCACCAGAGCATTTTGTGAAATTGCTAATGTTAGAAATTGGCACCAATATTAGAGCTATTGAAACCTAAAGTTCCTAATGATTGCACAGTATTGATGTATATCATCAAATGTACACATTTCCTCCACGAAAAATGTCGTCGGGGCCAAGCCCGTCGGGGGCGGGCAGAGCCCGCAGGGGGGGAGGGGGGCGGGCGGAGCCCGCCGTCGCCGACCGCGTACTGTGGCGCGTGGCCATCGGGACGGAGGCCCGTGCCTCACTCGTATATATATATATATATATATATATATATATATATGTACATATATATATATATGTACATATATATATATATATGTATATATATATATATGTACATATATATATATATACATATATATATATATATACATATATATATATATATGTACATATATATATATATACATATATATATATATATATATATATATATATATATATATATATATATATGTACATATATATGTACGAGTGCCCGACACTGGGCTTCGCCCCTATTGCCTCGAGCGACAGTACCCAGCTCGTGGCGGCGGGCTTCGCCCGTCCATGACACAAAAAAGATATATATTTGTGTATGTGTTGCATGTCTTTTTATGATGTGTTTTTTTAATTCTGTAAACTTTTTAATTATTTGTGTTTAAAAAAATATATTTTTAATGGAAAATTAAAAAAATCGAAAATATAAAGGAATTTAGAAACCCATATGCTGAAGGGGGGAGAGAGAGAATTGGAGGAGAGATACCTGCCCCCACATGCTGACGATAGGAGAGAGAGAACATCGTGGGCTTAATAAATAATTAGTGTTTAAATAATTAGTGTTACAGATGTAATATTTCTTGACATTTAACGTGAAATAATTTCCCTCCGAGAGGGGTATTTATGAAAATTTATACACAGTTGAAGGGTTAAAATGGTAAGTTCATATTGTAGGGTAAGTGACTTAGTAAATTTATAAGTTTAAGACACTCTACTCTTATAGGTTTAAGAGCCCTATAAAAATCTAAAAGGATGGTCTTCATTGATTGGAGGATCGAACGCCTGAGATGTTTTGATCTAACCAGAACAGCGGCCTAAAATTATTGGATGGGGCTTTTAAAATCCATTCATATTTCTTTATAAATAGACAAATAGTACATATATATATATATATATATATATGCTTTTGTTCTTTGATTTATATACTTGGAAGAAAAACACAATTTTGAAGGCACGGGTTAGTGACAACTTTTAGGACATATACAGTACGTAAATTTTATGAAGTAAAAGCAAACAACATCAGAGCAAGATCCCACTGTCCCATATTTAGGGCGCGCTGTAACACTATCAAAAAAAACAGGAAGAAATCTATGAAATAATAGTCTGGATAACAAACCCATAAATCATACAAATATTATATATCTACAAATTCAATTTGATATAATATTAGTACTTTTGAACATTAACGGTATGCATCACTGTTTATCTCCAACCTATATGCAGCCAATAGAGATCAATTAACACATACCAGAATATATATGTGTAAGAAAAGAGAAAAGAAGAGGCCTTTACACATATTTGCAGGACAAAGAGGAAGGTCTAGTCAGCTGCTATTGGCTTCTCAGTCTGAGTAATGATTCTTAGCTGCTTATACATCTCGGAGCATGCAAAGGAGAAGTCTGACATGGCACGAAAAAGCTCAGGTAGGTGATTCCGAATGCTCCCTAAAGACTTTTCTCGAACTTGCTTACATGTTCTCAGGTAGGTCTCCTCTTCGCTCTTAAGTCTTATCTCCAGACTTTCGACTGCAAACTTCTTTTCTTCGACGAGATCTTTGTGGGTTGTGGCTTCGCTGCTATCTCTTTGTTTGGCTTCCTGTGTCGATGACGTGGTAGTCCTTTCCACATATTTTCGATGCCAGTCCTCAAAATAACGTTTTTTTCGTAAGTATTCCTTCTTCGTCTCCTCGCATCTTTCCTTGAGCTTCAGCTCATCCTCCTGAAGTATGACGATTGTGTTGATGACCTCGGAGAAGCTGTATATAGCATTTTTGGGAATTCCATCTGGAAGTTTTTCGAGATGATCATGCCAAGCATGAAGAAGATCCTGGATTGGAGGTTTATTAATTGGCCTTGGTGGTGTTGATCCGCTCTCTTTCAGGCTACTCTCGATCGGGACAAGATTTAACCTTAGCCAGTTATTTAGGGCTTGTATGTACTCTTTCTGGTGAGTAACGAGATTTTGAAACTGCGATTGCCACTCGCGGACAACCTGCCAGAGTTGGATGGTGGTGTCATGATGTTCTTCACTAGTCCCCCTTGGAGCAACCGAAAGATCGCTGGCTCTAAGCCCTGCAACAAGCTTATGCTGGCTGCTGTGCTGCACATGCATTGTTTCCCACATTGCGGCCATCCTGAAAATAAAGAGAAAATGGTATAATTATAAGATACACCGAGTTGAAATTCATTTGCTAGAGATTAGGATCAACCAAAATCATAAAAACTTCATCTTTAGAAAATGGGATACTAAGGAAAAGCTCATTTAAACACCATCCTTTCAAATTAGATTGCCGCATTAATACGAAGAGGACATGGACACGCCTACGAAATGCACAAAGCGCGTTTGATATGCTTGTTAGGGTTAATTATTTTATTCATGTATGTTAGATCAGTCACAAAGCCTTGGCGCACCGGTTGAGATGTTGCCGTGTGACCTTGAGGTCACAAGGGTTCAAGTACTGGACGCAGCCTCTTGCACAAATGCAGGATAAGATTTGCCTACATTTCACCTTGTGGTGGGACCCTTCCCCGGACCCTTGCTGAGTGACGATGCTTTATGCACCGGGCTGCCCTTTTTATGTTAATTCAGTCCCACATTGTACGTAAATTTTGGTTTAATGCCTCCTTTATCAATATAAAGAAGGGGAAAGCATCAGTAATATTAAGAAAGAAAATTCGACATCAGCAAGGTATCATACCAAAGTTCCATCTTACCCTAAACTCTATGTTATTAAAGACGCAAGGCGCACCGAGGCACAAAAGGGTCCTGAAGCCTAAGCGCAAGGCGCAGGGGCGCGACAGAGCTACGTCAAACGCAAAAATGAAAAATTGAAATAAAATCAGTGAATTTGACACCCAATTCACTGAAAAGCAGTGAATTGGGCACCCAAATATAATTTTATTGGGAAAACATCAAGAAAAAAATAGTGGCAAATTGATTTTCGTTGCCTTGTTTCACTTGTAAACCATTACATTAGATACAACTTTTAGAAGTTTACTTCACCCATAGTTACAGGACATGATGCACATCGGGCAATTTGCTTTAAAGTAGGAACTAATTAGAGATATGCTTTAGAGTTGACCAGTTCGTTGAATTGAATTTCACTAGTTTCTAATAGTTTTATAAAAATTTGTTTCTTACAGACTCGGTTCCTGTTTTAGTTCAGGCTATAGTGACTTTAGTTGAGGGATGAAAAACAGAATATTACATTAATCAACCCTATACTCCTATATATAAAGGGAAAAAGCACACAAAGACTAAAACACCCTTATGAGGGTAAAAAACAAAAATGCATAAACAGACTTGATTTCAACTCTCCCCTCAAGTCGAACGGTAGATATCTGTCATTCCGAGTCTATGGATATCATCAATAAAAACATCGCACCCTAAGCTCTTGGTGAAGACATCGGCCAACTGATCTCTGGAGTGAACGAAAGGAGTGACTAAATTTCCTTTTTCTAGATAGTCTTTGATGAAATGACGATCAACCTCGACATGCTTAGTTATGTCATGTTGGACCGGATTATGAGTCATGCTGATAGCAGTTTTGTTGTCACAGAACAGAGAGATGAGAGCATCCTCCTGAAGGTCAAGATCGTGCAATAAGGTGCGCAGCCATAAACCTTCACAGAGGCCTTGAGACAATGGCTGATACTCGGCTTCAGCACTAGATCTGGCAACAATATTTTGCTTCTTGCTACGCCATGTGACCAAATTTCCACCAAAGAAAGTGCAATACCCTGTTGTAGATTTCTTGTCATTACGGCTTCCGGCCCAATCCGCATAAGTAAAAACGTCAATCTTTAAATGGCTGTTCTTTGAAAACATCAGCCCCCGACCCGAAGCCTTCTTTAAGTACCGAAGTACGCGGTATGTCGCATCCTAATGTCTGATCCCTGGGGCATGCATATACCTACTCAAGATTCCAACTGCATATGTGATGTCGGGACGAGTGTGTGAGAGGTATAAAAGCTTTCCAACCGATCTCTGATAACTTGAAGCATCTGTGCGATCACCATCGGTATCTTCATAGATCCTATGGTTCTCCTCCATAGAAGTGTTAGCGGGAAAACACTCAAACATCTCAGTCTCTGTTAACAAATCTAACACATACATACGTTGCGAGATGAAGTTACCCTGATCAGAACGTGTCACTTCAATTCCTAGGAAGTAACAAAGCCTTCTCAAGTCCTTTACTTCAAACTCAGCTGACAGAAGAGCTTTCAGCTTTGAGATTTCATCTGAGTCATCTCTGGTGATCACAATGTCATCAACATACACAATAAGAATGATAATTTTTCCCTCATTCTTCCTGACAAACAAGGTATGATCAGAATGTCCCTGTTTTTAGCCAAACTTGATCATGGCCTTGTGGAATCTGCCAAACCAAGCCCTGGGAGACTGCTTCAGCCCGTACAAAGACTTCCTTAAGCGATAGACCAGACCTTCTGATGCAACCCGCGTCGCGACGTTTTTATTATTTTTATCGCACATATCTTTTATTATTGTAGCGCACGTTTTTGCGCAATTTTTTGGATTATTGTGTAACGTAGGGTTGTATTGCGCATGTATTAGCGCTTTTTGTGTATTTTGTATCGCGCACATTGTTCGCGCATTTTTGTTTGGCTCGTTGGTGCGACCGACCAACAGGACCCTAAATGCATAGGTCCGGTATTTTAGGAGGTAGATTAGCTTAGAACAAGCTTATAATAATTATCTATTCATTATAATCTTTATTTTGATTTCAAAATCAGCCCACCCTAAAATTAAGCCTGCCAGCCCAAAAAGAGGACCACCTAGTTTGAGCCCATTTCCTTTTCCTCCAAACCCTAACCCCCACCTATTATAAAAACAATCTTCCCCCCTTTACTAAGGGGCGGCTGTAAATGAATTGAACGAAACCTGTTTTGGTTTTCATTCGATTCTCACCAGCACCGCCTTCCTCCCGACGAAGCCCGACGCAGCCTACTTCCTCCCTCCCGACCAGCTCCGGTTTTTCCTGCACCTGTAGCCCCGACAACTTCTCATGTTGCTGTCCACGATTCCTCCTGCAACTTCGTTAGGCGGTTCCGATGGGATCCAACCCGTCCTCGCCATCCTGCAACGCCGCCGACTGGGGAGAGCTCCTCTTCCTCCGACGCAGTCGCAGAAGCTGTCTAGGGTTCCAGCGACCCTTCCCGTGGCCTTCCTCGACGAATCCGACGGGCCTACGACCGCCCGTTCCTTCCAGCCACGCGCCGACTCCCTCTCAGGTCCGCCACCACTGTCAGAGCTCTGCTACTCACGATTCCTCCTCCCCTGCCAGCCTCCAGCATTCCACCAGCGCCTTCAAGGACATCCCGAGCCCGCAGCCTCCTACAACTTCCTCCTACACCTTCAGGGGACTTGGTAGTCTCCGCCTCTCTTCCACGTGGTATACCTCTCATTTCCTCGCTTTCGAACACTAGTAATTTTTATGCTTACATGTTTAAATGAATAGTCAATTAAAGAGTTTGCCCTAGTTTTCTTAACCTCCTAATTACCGTCATTTTCATATCCGTGGTTGCCACTTTGTGAATGTTATGCCTGTGGAAATTAGTTTCATAACGTTGTATGTTCGTATGGTAGCATTTACGTTCGCGAGCAACGCCTTGACCGTTTAGTTCGTTAGAAATAGCCCGCGAAACCCCCTCGCGCCAATTTTATTTTAAATAGGTCGCAATTATTATTTTCAAAACTACAACCCTAGGCTTCAGATCACATCAGTTTGGTGTGGCTGCTGGGATATCTCACTCCTATCGTGGGATAGCCGAGTGCCGGTCGTTTTAAAATTCTAGGTTTACATTTTGTTTTTGTTTTAAAAAAAAATGATGAGTGATTTAGATGCGCGCATTAGAGCTTTGATGAAAGATGTTGAGTGCGTCACTGCTGACGTCCGACAAAATTTGCGTGGGTTGTGCACCTCTGTTCACAACCTGGAGGTGACAACGCGCACGTATTATGTTGCTCCTGCATATTTTCCCACTTCATATCACGTAGTGGAACCCGAGGTTAGGTGTTTCGTTAGTCTTCCACATCTCCTCAGTTTCACGACGAGCACTTTAGCTCCACCCACCCCCACTGTGACGCTCACTTCAGTCGAGGAGATTCTTCTGGAGCCCCTGCTCCCAGAAGAAAATTTTCCTCCTATATTTATCACCTCGACTGATGTCGTGACGCCACGTGTCTCCACTACAACACTCCCTTCAGTCGAGCATGTTCTTCCTGAGCCCCTGCTCCAGGAAGAAGGGTTTCTACCTATTTTTACCACCCCGACTAAAGTCGCACCTCCACCTGTCCCCGCTTTAGCACCGCCTTCGATCGAGGATGTTCTTCCCGAGCCCCTGCTCCAGGAAGATGAGTTTTTTCCTCCTCATTCCTTCCTCCCGATTGACTTGGTGTGTCCACTTTTCCCCACTGACTCGCATCCATCGGTCGCCGAGTTGTTTTCTGAGGTCCCACTCCAGGGAGGACTTATTAGGGATGTGTCACTCACCTCGGATACCACATCATCATTCTCTCTTCTCCCAGAGGAGTTGGGTAGTGATGTGACCCTCATCTTGGGTGATACAGACTCGTGCGTCTTATGTCCTGACTTTCTTAGCACACTACCGTCACAAACCCTTGAGCTCATAGACACTGTGTTTGGTGGTCCCTAACTCGTGGCCCTCATCAAGTCACCACTCTATATTGTTTTCGTTTTTGACGAGCACGCGTTTTGTTCGCATCACTTCTTTATGGATATAGGACAGCATGTTGCACCACCACATCACTACCGTTTGCGTCCTGACACTTCTAGGTTTAGTAGTCTCGAGAGAGTCGAGACGATACTTCGATACTTCACTCCCCATCGGGACACCCATTTCAAGGGATTTTTATGGAAAATTTTACACGCGAAATTCGGGATCTGTTTAAAATTTTGTGACTCGAGCGGAATTCCATCGGGTGAAATTAGGACGATATTCGATCCGGGTCCAGCAGATGATCGTAGGTGTCTATCAGACGAGAGTATGCTGCGTTATGAGTTACTGATTCCACGGGTTGTTTCCACTTTCTTCCTGTTCTCCCAACTGCCACATGTTTTCCCCACACACCGCCCCTCTCATCCTCTGAAAGCTCTAATAATTATTGTTATTTAAATATTCGGCATGAAATTTTGACTAATGGATTGCGAGCTTTTGGGATGAGAGGTTACTTGCAGGTTTTGGGTCGCAGCCATGGCATCAGCAGGACAGTATGCAACACTTCTTCGATCGACGTTTGGATCTTGTACTTGCAGGTTATATCGAGTCTCGTCGGGGTCGAGCTCTTTCAACCCCGGGAGAATTGATGCAACCCGCGTCGCATCGTTTTTATTATTTTTATCGCACGTGTCTTTTATTATTGTAGCGCACGTTTTTGCGCAATTTTTTGGATTATTGTGTAGCGTAGGGTTGTATTGCGCATGTATTAGCGTTTTTTGTGTATTTTATATCGCGCATATTATTCGCGTATTTTTGTTTGGCTCGTTGATGCGACCGGCCAACGGGACCCTAAATGCATAGGTCCGGTATTTTAGGAGGTAGATTAGCTTAGGACAAACTTATAATAATTATCTATTCATTATAATTTTTATTTTGATTTCAAAATCAGCCCACCCTAAAATTAAGCCTGCCAGCCCAAAAAGAGGCCCACCTAGTTTGAGCCCATTTCCTTTCCTCCAAACCCTAACCCCCACCTATTATAAAAGCAATCTTCCCCCCTTTACTAAGGGGCGTCTGGAAATGAATTGAACGAAACTTGTTTTGGTTTTCATTCGATTCTCACCAGCGCCTCCTTCCTCCGGACGAAGCCCGGCGCCGCCTACTTCCTCCCTCCCGACCAGCTCCGGTTTTTCCTGCACCTGAAGCCCCGACAACTTCTCCTGCTGTTGTCCACGATTCCTCCTGCAACTTCCTTAGGTGGTTCCGACGGGATCCAACCCGTCCTCTCCATCCTGCATCGCCGCCGACTGGGGAGAGCTCCTCTGCCTCCGACGCAGTCGCAGAAGCTGTCTTGGATTCCGACGACCCTTCCCGTGGCCTTTCCCGACGAATCTGACGGGCCTACGGCCGCCCGTTCCTTCCAGCCACGCGCCGACTCCCTCTCAGGCCCGCCACCACTGTCAGAGATCTGCTGCCCATGATTCCTCCTCCCCTGCCAGCCTCCAGCATTCCACCAGCGCCTTCCAGGACATCCCGAGCCCTGCAGCCTCCTACAACTTCCTCCTACACCTTCAGGGGACTTGGTAGCCTCCGCCTCTCTTCCCCGTGGTATACCTCTCATTTCCTCGCTTGCGAACACTAGTAATTTTTATGCTTACATGTTTAAATGAATAGTCAATTAAAGAGCTTGCCCTAGTTTTCTTAACCTCCTAATTACCGTCATTTTCATATTCGTGGTTGCCACTTTGTGAATGCTATGTCTGTGGAAATTAGTTTCATAACGTTGTATGTTGGTATGGTAGCATTTACGTTCGCGAGCGACGGCTTGACTGTTTAGTTCGTTAGAAATAGCCCATGAAACCCCCTCACGCCAATTTAATTTTAAATAGGTCGCAATTATTATTTTCAAAACTACAGTCCTAGGTTTCGGATCACATCACCTTCTTGTCCCCTCTTCACAAAACCTGGGGGAAAGGTCATGTACACCTCTTCATCGAGGTCATCGGCAGAAATGCATTTTTGTCGTCCAGTTGATGCAGATCCCAGCCCAAGCACACAACACAAGATAGAATCACACGAACAGAGTCCATCTTTACTACCGGGGAAAATGCCTCCTGGTAGTCGACTCCCTGAGTCTGGGCATAACCACGAGCCACCAGACGGGCTCTATATTGCTCAAATTTACCATCCTGATTTTGCTTAACGGAGAAGATCCACCTAGAGCTGATGACTTTCTTGTCAGGAGGAAGGGAAGGGACATCCCATGTGTGATTTTTATCCAATGCAAACATTTCCTCCTTCATTGCTTGAGTCCATGCTGGAATGCAAACCGCCTCCTGCCACGTCTTAGGAATGGTGATCACGGACAAGGAAGATATAAAGCCCTGATGAATCTGATAAAGGTGATCATAAGCAACATGATTAGAGATAGGGTGTTCCGTACACACAACCTTACCTCTGAGCACAGCAAGGGGGACATGCAGATCAACATCAGAATCTGTGTCCAAAGACGGCACCGGCAACGGCAGAACAACGGTGGACTGTTTACCTGTTTGCCGACGATGATATAAATGAGGGAACAAAGAGATGAGGGACGAATGATATATATGAGAAAATGACATAGGTGTAGGTAACGAAGGGGATGTCGGTGAAGCAGGTGTAGGAGTAGCTGTAGGAGGAATGATAGGTATAGGAGGAATCAGAGGGAGTGACACTAAATCGATGACATCATTCTCCCCCAGACGAGTGGAGTGAGTCAAATCCAAGTAGTAAGATTTCTCCTTGCGGAAAGTCACGTCCATGGTACAGAAAACATGTCCGGAAGGGGGGTGATAATACCGATACCCCTTAGTGGTGGCAGAATAGCCAAGAAAGACACAACGAAGATCCCGAAAGTCAAGCTTGTCACGATGAGGCTGATGGACGTGAACAAAACAAACGCATCCAAACACGCGGGGTGGAAGAAGAGCGGTATGAACAACGGAAGTAGAGGAGAGACGAGCTAGAGTAGTAGTATAGTCTAGAACCCGTGAAGGAAGACGATTGATAAGATAAGTAGCAGTTAAAATAACATCACCCCAATATGATTTCGGGAGGTGCATGGTGATGAGAAGGCACCGGGCAACATCCAGGAGATGCCGGTTTTTTTGTTCAGCCACACCGTTTTGGGTGGAGGTGTAGACGCAAGTGGTCTGGTGAATAATTTCATGACTAGCGAGTTATGAGCCAAACGCTCCACGGTCATCGTATTCTCCCTCATTATCACTACGAAGAACACGGATAGTTCCATTGAACTGGGTTTGCACCATTTTATGAAAGGTTTGAAATACTGGAAACACTTCATTTTTTATTTAAGAGGTAAACCCAAGCAGTGCGAGAGAAACAATCGATAAAGGTAACAAACCAGCGATAACCAGTTAAAGACACAACAGGGGAAGACCCCCAAACATCAGAATGTATAATAGCAAAAGGAGTAGTACTAGGAGAAGATAAATGTGATGATGAATGACGAACATGTTTTGACGTTTCGCAAGCATCACATTTTAAAGTTTGAACAAATGACGATAAAGCGGGAAATAATTTTGAAAGGTAGACTAGAGACGGATGACCAAGACGCAAGTGCCAGCATCGAGCATCAGCAGCAGTAACAGCGGAAGGTAGAGGGCAAGGGACAATGAAGTAGCATCCAGATAGTACAGGCCGCCGCGGTTCCTGCCACTGTCAACGATCCGCTTTGTACCAAGTTCCTGAAAAACACAAGAATCAGGGCAGAAAGTTACAGAACAGTTAAGTGACCGAGTAAGATTGCTAATAGAAAGAAGACTGCGAGAAAAAGAAGGAGCGTGCAAGACTAAAGAAAGAGATAGAGAGGAGGAACATGAAATGTTGCCCTTGCCCGCAATAGGGGACAAGGTGACATTAGCGGAGATAACTTTGTCCTTACCAGACAAGGGAGTGTAGGAAGAGAAACTTGAGGAGGAGCCGGTCATGTGATCAGTAGCTCTCGAGTCAATGATCCACTCCGACGGAGGTGTCGCAGCAGCATTGACATTGGGCATAGCAGCAGTAGCAAATGAAGTAGAAGTACCACTCGGGAAGTGTCTGACTAGGAGTGCAGGAGGCGACGGAGAGCATCCAATTCCGACGTGATAAAATTTCCTGGGAGCTGACCATGATGATCGTCATGAACCTCAGTGGAGCAAGCAGCATCGTGAGGGCGAGAACCACCCAGACGGTATCCCCCTTGTCCTGGGCCACGACCACGTCCTCGACCACGGGCGGATCCAGGTGGAGCAAGGTGAGGATGAAGTTTGAAGCACATGTCCCGAGTATGGCCCCTGCGACCACAGTAATCACAAGTAGGAACAACGTTGGTATGGTTGGAGCCACCACGACCAACACTAGTAAAGACAGAGCGATCAGAAGGAGGAGAGACAGCCATACTGAGGGACCTCCAACGGTCTTCGTCGCCAAGAACCATGTTAAAGGCCTCCCAAAGAGATGGAAGGGAAGATCGATGTAGAATATTTGTTCGAACCATATCCATTTCCATACTCAAACCATCAGAAACACATGTAGACGAAATCGTTCGTCCCTTTTCTGCAACAGGACTGCATCGGCAGTATAGGCGGGAGTAAACTGTTCGAAATAATCCAATTCCTGGGAGATACGCTCGAACTCAGAGAAGTAGGTAGACACCGTCATGGATCCCTGTCGTAACTCCAGCATACGACGCGTAAGCTCATAAATCTGGGTGGAATTGTCGATCTGAGAGTACGTCTCACGTGCTCGAGTCCAGATCTCATAGGCAGAGTCCATTAACATATAACTCTGGTACACCTTTGGAGACATGGAATGAAGAAGCCAGGAGACCACCAGGGAATTTTTTGAGTCCCAACGCTGTCAGGTAGGATCATCCAGAGAGGGTGCCACCTTAGTTTCATCAATGTATCCAAATGACTGATGGTTGTGAATGACATGTTGAGGCGCATAAGACCATTCCAAATAATTTGTCTCATCTAAGGGCACAGTTGTGATCTTCAAAGAGTCATCATTGCCAGAGGACCGCTGGGGTCACCCATCCGGGGAGCCACAACACTCGGCAATGTAGAATCGACTGCAGCCGAAGAATCATCCATGAGAAAAAGGTAAAAAAAAGCCAGATCATTGGATCAGAAGAACACCATCACAATGGATCTAGATCTGGACTTGGCACGAAGAGAACGGAAAGAGCACCATCTAGTTACTGGATCTAGATCAGGAGCATGTCAGGAACAACAGGAAACTGGGAACAATAGTAGATCTGGGCCATCGTCAGGAAGAGCAGACGAGAAGCGACACTTGATCAGCAACGGGAATGGCCAGGGCAGGATCAGCCGGCGCTGGATCAGTTGGAACAGAGTAGCAAGAAGCGGCGGAACAGAACACACATCATGAGGAGGAGCGGACGGCTCCTTCAATGTACACCTCGGACGACGAGTGAGTCACGGCTCACCATGGACAGAGAGACAAAACCACAGAGAGGAGCAGGGGGCGAAGCAGCGACGGGCAAGAATCGAGTGTCGAACGAGAGAGCAGAAAGCGGAAGTCGAGTCGAGTCGCGGGGTTAGGTCTTCTCACGGTTTTCTCTGATACCAAGTTGAGGGGCGAAAAACAGAATATTACATCAATCAACCATATACTCTTATATATAGAAAAAGGGAAAAAGCGTACAAACACTAAAACACCCTTATGAGGGTAAAAAACAAAAATGCATAAACAGACTTGATTTCAACCTACTTTCACCTTTACCAACTAACCATCAACTATAAATTTTTTATTGTTCTTATGAATATAATTAATGCTCTACTCCATAAACGCAAAAAAAAACTATGCCATATATTAATATTATGTTTAAAAACGTATAAAATAAATGTGACTTCAAAGTTTTCATAACTGAAATTCATTTCACCTTAGTATTTTTTTCATCAAACAAATGCTTGAAACTGTTTTGGGAGTAACTTCAAATAGTTACAAAATTTCTTTCAAGTGTACATATTTGATCACCAGCAAAGAGGATTTTCTACATAAATACAAATACAAAACACAAGCAGTGTGGAAAATATATATGATATACCGTTGAGAAAGAAGGTGACCGCTTAATTTGAGAAGAGCGGCGAGGACTCAGGCTAGAAGAGAGGCTAGAGGATCAGATTTGCGTCTTCGACGAGCGGCGACGACTCCAGATCGAGCGGACAGCATCGGGAGAGAGAAAGAGAAGGCCGACCTCATTTGGAGAAATGGATTCGGCAACATCGGGAGAGAGGCGGATTCAGCGGAAGAATGAAGAGAGGAAAATCGAACCGCGCCTTTAACCGATGATAACCCTAACAAAACGAACTAGTTTTAACACTAAACGATCAGGCGCGCCTGAACCGTGCCTATACAATCCATGAGGTGTGCGCCTAGCCGCGCCTGAGGCAAGTCGCCCTCCTTGGCCTTGCCAAGGTGCCCTTCCCAAGGCGCCCTTGCCTGCTCCCGGTGCGCCCGACACCTCAGGCGTGCCTTTCAAAACATATAGTCTAAACTAGTAATGACTCAGCACACGATCCAATCATCGGCACTACCGTAGGACAGTGTCAGCTCACTCATCAATCTAAGATGATAGATTGGCCTTTACCACTAATGTGACCTTATCCTCCCCCATCCCAGCTTTAGGAAATCTCGGCTTTGTGCATAAGTTGGATGGTTCTAACTGTTGGAATATTTTTCATATATTCTTATATTAATATATAATTTTTGGTTTTTGAAAACTATTATAAAAGAATTACAGATCTAGAAAATAGGATAATAATAAAACTTGAATAAAGAGAGATGTGAGAAATAAAAGGAAATCAGAATAGTACATTGATTAGAATCGAGTCTGGGTAAGGCGTGTGATCACTGCCCTAAGGTAGTTGCACCACCCTCCAGCAGGGTTTTCAACCGATGCTCACTCCTCCAAGGTACAACACCTGGCTAGATCCCGAAAACTCTGATGTGCGTGGACACCGAAGAGGCACAGAGCACCCGAACTCCCACTTGATGAAACAAACGTCAAGAAAATGGAATCACGAAGAAACTCGTCGTAAGAGCAAGAGAGCAGAGAGTAGTTTTTTCCAAAAGCGTATATAAAACGAATCAAAAATCTCTTATATAGGAGTCTCGTAAAACGATAAGAAATAACCATGTAAAAATTACAATGATTATAATTAGTAGCTTTTAATCGTGCAAAGAAATGTCGGATTTCCAACGTATATGATTAATGGTGAGAAGAACACGTAAAACAAGCGGTTAGAAATTTACACGCAAGGGCTGCGTAAAGAGAGAAGTCAACGTAGGTTGCGTGAAATTCTTATTGACGCAACTCAAGCCGACAGAGTTCATATCGACGCAAGCGTCGAGTTCTTATCGGCGCAAGTCAACCCAAGGTGGCTGCGTCGAGTTCATATCAACGCAACTCCAGTCGACGCAAGTCAGGTGCGTCAAGTTCTTTTCGACGCAAGTCAGGTGCGTCAAGTTCTTTTCGACGCAAGTTGGGTGCGTCGAGTTCTTTTTGACGCAAGTCGACGCAAGTTAAAAATATAGGATTTACAAAAGTGTCAAAATTACGCTACATCAACGACTTCGTTTCTACCACATTGAACCCAATTCATGGGATATCCAATCACATGGGTTAGGTATCCATCATTGGCAGCAAATCATGTGGGCTTAAGCCTCATTCCCCTCGATGGCAATAAAATCTCCCTTCGGGGCAATCACATGGCAAAATTATCAGCCAGATTTAATTCTGACTTTATATAGTTGATTGATATCACTTCTTTCCTACTTTGCTTCACTAATTTGAATTTGATTCTCATAAACTTATTCATTTTGGAAATCATACTACCAGAAACGGTTAAATAAATAACATATTTGTTATCTGTTACGGCCCCGGACGAGGCACGACTATTTGGCCGGCAATACAGGCGGCGGCTGAGACGTGACAGAGGCGACAACGGGGCTGAACCAATTGGTTCAGAACCCTCTTCATAAGTTTCGGCCCAAGGAGGGTCTGAACCAAGTTGGTTCAGCCCCCATTGGGGCCGGCCGGCCCCCTTGACCGGCCGACCCTGGCTCCGGGTATAAATATACCGGACCCCTTCTTTGGATGGATATGAAAAGTATTATTCAGGTATTTCCCCCTTCCCTCCTTCAACCCTAATTTCTCTAGTCACCTTAGATTCCCTCTCTCTTCTCATTCTTCTTCCTAACATTTGGTATCAGAGGCTCATTTCTCCACCATGGTAACCACTCGCACGCAAGAGGAAGTCGGCCGCTTGGAAACCTTAGAGGACAATCTCGTAGGGTTGACGGATTCGGTGGCCGCAATCGAGGAAAACGTGAAAACTTCCACCCAAAGGCTCGAAGAACGGATCGACACCCGAATGGAAGAGATCATGGCATTTTTGGCACAAAACTTGAAGGGTAAGGCTGTGATCGAGGAGGATCCGGGCGGATCTCCCGCTGCAGGACCCGATCCGCACCGGATCGGCCAGGCGGGCTCGGCAAGGGCTGTCGGCACCACGCAGGGGGCCGGATCGGGCATGGGGGGCATCGGCCGGGTCGGAGCAGGCGGGGGTGGCCCCGGAGGGGTCGGATCGGGCACGGCAGGCGGTCCAGGCTTCGGATCGGGCGTTGGAGGCGCCGACGGGTTTGGATCGGGCGTGGGGGGGCTCGGCGGGATCGGATCTGGCGCAGGAGGCAGCGGAGGTGTCGGCGGGTCTGGAGGTGTCTCCGGCGGGATCGAATCGGACGGATTTGGCTCCGGCGGGTACGGCGCAGGCGGCGGCAGCCCCGGTGGGTTCGGCACAGCCGGTTTTGGCGATTTGGGCGCTAGAGGGGGTGGGTGGCCGGTTCCCCCATATGGAGGAGGGGAGGGTCTGCTACCTCATCCAGCAAGAGGAGGCATGCAGTGGGGTGGTGCTCCGGCGGCGGGGCAGTTTCTCCGTGGCTTCCCGGGCGTGCCTTTTGAACACGAAAAACCAAGGAGACCGCCGGTATTTGGACAGGAGGCGGGGTGGCGAGGACAGGCCGGTCAGCGGCCGTACATGCCGCTGAAACTGACACACATGAATTTCCCCCGATATGTCGGAAGGGACGCCTTAGAATGGGTACAGAAGGCGGAGTTGTTTTTCAGCTATCAAGAGGTACCCGAGGTGTAGTGGGTGCAACTGGCGTCCTTCCACTTGGAGGACGATGCTTTTCAGTGGACGCAGTGGTTCCTGCGGGGGCGGGATTATGTGTTGTGGGCAGAGTTTGTTGATGGGTTTACCGCTCGGTTCGGGCCCCTGGAGTTTGAGGACTTTGAGGCTCTCTTGCAAAAATTACGTCAGAAGGGCACCGTGATGGAATATAGGACGGAGTTCGAAAAGTTGGCAAATATGGTGCACTGGGAGGAGAGGACACTCCTCAGTTGTTTTGTCTCTGGGTTGAAGGACCACTTAAAAGATGAGGTTCAGGCATACATGCCCCGCAGCTTGAATCACGCCATCAGTCTGGCCCGCATTCAGGAAGAGCGGTTCAACAGGCAGCGGTCCCGCACTACGGTGAGGCCCACTACTACTACACCGACTACTGCCAATAAAGACCCGCCGGTAGCGGGACGACCGACGGTGACACGGCTGTCCTGGAGCGAGTTACAAGCACGAAAGGAAAAAGGACTCTATTTCAACTGTGATGAGAAGTTTACGATAGGACACAAATGCCAGAAGGTCCAGGTCTTTATGTTACAACAGGAGGTGGAGGACGAGTTGAGTCCAGAAGAGCTGGATTTCGGAGGAGACTTGGACCTGACCGAGCTCGGGGTCTCTCTGCATGCCATGGAGGGGTGTAACCCCCCTCTGCTTACTATGCAAGGGTACATCGGACGCACAGATTTCTATCTTTTACCCATTCGGGGCTCAGAGATGGTGCTGAGAGTTCAGTGGATGCAACAGTTGAGGAGGGTCACCTTCGATTGGGACTAGATGACAATGGAGTTCTTGCAAAGTGGGAAGCAGTTCTGTTTGCGGGGTCTCACTTCTTCGCCGGTCAAGGAAATTTCTCTACGCAGTCTCCAACAGCTCGAGGAGGCGGGAAGTTTGATGGCGGTACTTTTGGGGGTGCGGACGGATGAGGTAGAGTCAGTTGAGGTGCCTATGCAGATGCAGGCTTTGGTAGAGCAGTACGCGGACATTTTCCAGGAGCCACGTACACTTCCGCCTTCACGGTTTCGGGATCATCAGATTGTACTCAAGACAGGGACGGAGCCTCCCAATATCCGACCCTACAGGTACCCGCACAGGCAGAAGGCCGAGATTGAGCGTAGCGTACGAGAGATGCTAGATGCAGGCATCATAAGGCCGAGCACGAGTTCCTTCTCGACTCCGATCATTCTCGTCAAAAAAAAGGATGGGTCTTGGCGGTTTTGTGTAGATTATCGTGCCCTGAACAGTGCCACACTGAAGGATAAGTTTCCGATTCCGTTGATTGAGGAGCTGTTAGACGAGTTATATAGGGCGACACGGTTCACCAAGCTTGATCTACGGTCTGGATATTATTAGATTCTCATGAAGGAGGAAGACGTCCACAAGACAGCATTTAGGACTCATGAGGGTCATTATGAATTCTTGGTGATGGCCAACGGGTTGACGGGTGGACCGTCCACCTTCCAGACGAATATGAACGAGATCTTCTGGGACCTTCTTCGTCACTTCGTGCTCATCTTCTTCGATGATATCCTTATTTACAGTGCTACTTGGGAGGACCACTTGCGCCATGTTGACCAGGTATTCTCCATTTTACGCCAGCACCAGTTGTATGCTAAGAGATCGAAGTGTTCGTTCGGTCAAGAGGAAGTGGAGTATCTGGGGCACTTGGTCTCGGCCGCAGGGGTGAAAGCCGATCCTCGGAAGATTGAGAGCACGGTCTCACAACCCCAGACCCTTAGGGCTCTGCAGGGATTCTTGGTCCTTACTGGCTACTACCGGCGGTTCGTGCGTGATTACGGGAAGATTGTCAGGCCACTGACACAACTGTTACAGAAGGACGCCTTTTCTTGGCAGGATGAGGCCGAGGTTGCTTTTCAGGCACTCAAGCGGGCTATGATGACGACTCCAGTCTTGGCACTCCCGGATTTCACCAAGGAGTTCGTCGTGGAGACGGACGCCTCTGGGGTGGGATTGGGTGCTGTGTTGATGCAGGAAGAGCGGTCGATTGCCTTTTATAGCAAGACATTGGCTCAAAGGATGTTGGGATTATCGGCTTATGAGAAAGAGATGCTGGCCGTCATCCACGTCGTGGGCCTCTGGCGACCGTACCTGTTGGGCCGTCATTTCAAGATTCGGACATATCATCAGAGTTTGAAGCACTTCTTGGACCAGCGGGTTTCCTCCCCCCTCTAACAGAAGTGGGTCACCAAGCTTTTGGGGTACGACTACGAGATTGTTTACCGGCAAGGGAAGGACAATCGGGTTGTTGATGCCTTGTCTCGCTTGCCGGAGGGCACTCTAGCCCACATTTCTACGCCCCAGTTGGATGTTATCGATGAGATTCAGGAGGAGGTCCAGCGGGACCCCGAGCTGCAGGCTATTGTGCAAGATCTACGACAGGCGCGTGAGACAGCTCCAGGCTATCATCTACAAAATGATCGGCTATACTATCGGGGTCGGGTGGTCATACCCTCCCAGTCGGCTTGGAGGACGGTCATGATGCACGAGTTCCACTCGTTCCCGACGGGCGGCCACGCCGGTGTTCTCCGCACTCTACAGCGGGCATGGGCCAATGTGTTTTGGAAGGGAATGCGACGGGATATTCAATTATTTGTTCAGCAGTGTGATGTGTGCCAGCGGCAGAAGTACGAGACCACCTCCCCGGCTGGGCTACTTACGCCCTTGGAGATTCCGCACCAGATTTGGGATACAGTGTCCATGGATTTCATTGATGGCTTGCCTCGGTCTAAGGGCAAGACAGTAATTTTGGTGGTGGTTGATAAGTTGTCCAAATACGGACATTTCCTCGCCTTGAGCCATCCCTATACCGGCGAGTCTGTTGCTGCTCTTTTCGCTCACGAGATTGTTCGGCTTCATGACATCCCTCGGGCGATCATCTTGGATCGCGATCCACTTTTGTTGGCAATTTTTGGCGGGAACTCTTTCGTTTACAAGGGACCACCCTGCGCTTCAGCACGGCTCACCATCCGCAAACAGACGGTCAGACTGAGGTCTTGAATCGGGGCATAGATACCTACCTCAGCTGCTTCGTCATGGACGAGCCGCGCACGTGGACGAGTTGGTTGCATTGGGCTGGATACTGCTTCAACACTTCTCATCATTCAGTCAGCAAGCTGACTCCCTTTGAGGTGGTCTACGAGCATCCGCCTCCTTCTCTGAGCAGTTATGAGTCGGGTGGTACGGCAGTGGCAGCAGATGACCGAGCACTCCGTGACCGTGACCGCACAGTCGCTACCTTGCGCGAGAATCTCCAGACGGCACAGGATCGTGTGAAGGCACATGCGGACAGACATCGCACCGAGCGGGAATTTCAGGTGGGGGACGAGGTTTTTCTCAAGCTCCGCCCCTATCGGCAGTTGTCCATTGCACAGCGGACGAATCAGAAGTTGGCACCCCGTTATTATGGTCCATTTTGGATCACCCGGCGGGTGGGACCAGTTGCTTATACGTTGGCGCTGCCTGAGGGGTCCAGGATACATCCCACTTTTCACGTCTCCATGTTGAAGCGGAAGATTGGTGACACTGTCGAGGTCATCCCTTGTTTGCCAGACGCTACTACCGGGGGCGAGCTACGCCCAATTCCTGACGACATACTTTTGATCAAGTGGAAGCGTCGCGGCACGGCGTACTGTCCTGAGCTACTGGTCAAGTGGAAGGGTCTCGGCACAGAGCACAACACCTGGGTGGATTTGCTAGAGTTTTGGGAGCTCTACCCCGATTACCACCTTAGGGACAAGCTGGTTTTTGATGGGGAGGGGAATGTTACGCCCCCGGACGAGGCCCGACTATTTGGCCGGCAATACAGGCGGTGGCTGAGGCGTGACGGAGGCGACAACGAGGCTGAACCAATTGGTTCAGCCCGCTCTTCATAAGTTTCAGCCCAAGGGGGGGCTGAACCAAGTTGGTTCAGCCCCCATTGGGGCCGACCGGCCCCCTTGACCGTCCGTCCCTGGCTCCGGGTATAAATATACCGGACCCCCTCTTTGGATGGATATGAAAAGTATTATTCAGGTATTTCCCCCTTCCCTCCTTCTTCAACCCTAATTTCTCTAATCACCTTAGATTCCTTCTCTCTTCTCCTTCTTCTTCCTAACATTATATCAATGCAAAGAAATAACAGGTATAGATTTTTTAAATAAAGGTGTTTCAAAAAGTAAATTCTCAAGTCATTCAGCTTTGGCACATGTAGTGTCAAACACTATAAGCTCGGATCTCATGGTGTTTCTAGAAATCACAGTTTGTTTTGTAAAAGTTCATGAATTGGCGGCACCTCCAATGAGGAATACATATCCAGTTGCAGACTTAATGTTTAACGAATCAGTTACCCAATTGACATCTACATATCCTTTAAGTATTTTGGGAAAACCGGTATATACTAAATTATAATATATAATTCCGTAAAGGTATTTAAATATTTTAGTCTAATGTTATCAAATGATCATCACTAAACCAGCCTATGTTGGTCTGAAGCCCGGATGAAAAATGGTGAAGGTTGTGTTAGGTAGACGGATAGCGTAAAATTTAGTCGCCCTTATTAATTTGGATCATTTGAGAAATTGTGAAAAACCAGGTTATTCCCCCTAAGGAACGCATCACATAGTCTGAATGCGGTGTCTTAGCAAGAACCGATGCATCTCCAGGGCTTGGGTGTAGTGTTAAATTTGCAAGAGTCCTCGTCGTATAGTTTGAATGTGGCGTCTTGGCAAGAACTGTTGCACCTCCAAGAGAACTTGGGTGTAGTGTTAAATAGGTAAAAATTCTCTCATATTAGACGTCCTAGGGAAGTATGTCGTAGGAATTGTGACCGACTTAGGTTTAGAAGTTGGAATATAGGTACGCTAATGAGGAAAGCGATGGGAGTAGTGGATACGATGATTAGGAGAAGGATAAATATTTTATGCCTTCAAGAGACTAGATGGGTGGGTGAGAAAGCTAAATTATTAGATAATTCAAGTTTTAAATTACGATAAACAGGAAAAATAAAAAAAAAGTAGTGGAATCAGTATTATTGTGGATACTACTTGGAGGGATGAAGTTGTTGAGATAAGTAGAAAAGGTAATAGAATCATAGCTCTTACATTGGTCATAAGAAAAGAAACTATTAATGTGATCAGTGCTTACGCGCCATAAGTAGGATTACGTGAAGTAATTAAAGTACAATTTTGAGAAAACTTATATGATTTAGTAAAGGAAATCCCACAAAGAGAAAGATTTTCATAGGAGGAGACTTAAATGGACATATAGTGAAGAAAAATATAGATTATACAGCTGTTCGTGGAGGATTTGGATATGGAGAAATAAATGAAGAAGGCTGAACCATTTTAGACTTTGCTGTAGCACATGAGCTAATTGTGATAAATACGCTTTTTATAAAGAGGGAAGAACATTTAATTACGTTTAAAAGCAGACCAAATAAGTCACAAATTGATTATTTTAAGTTTGAAAACACAACATAGATTAGTAGTTTTAGACGTACAAATTAAATATAATAAATTTAAGGCAAGAACAAAAATATTGCAAAAAATTCAGTGGTGAAACGTGTAGATGGAAAAGCGGGTTGTTTTCAAAACAACAGCTATAAAACAACTAGTTGATGACCCTTATGCTTATCCTAGTGTCTCATAGAAAGTTACGTCTTCACATTTAAGGACAACTGAAAAGAACATACTTGGAGTAACAAAAGATCGTGCGCCCCCAAATAAAGAATCTTGATGGTGGAAAGAGCAAGTGTAAAATAAAGTGAGGACAAAGAGGATCAGTTATATATCACTCTACGCTTGTAAAAATGATGGAAAACTTAGTCAGGTATAAAGTCGTCAAAAAAGAAACTAAACACACAGTAAGTAAAGCAAGAAATCAAGTTTATGAATAATTTTATAAGCGACTAGAAATCAAAGATGAATAACATGACATATATAATTGCTTTAGCTAGAGAAAAAAAGACAAGAGATTTAAGTCAAGTAAAATGCATAAAATATGAAACAAAAGAGCGATGAAAAAGATACTTTTATCAACTTTATAATGAAACAAAAGACAATGAATTAAACTTAAAAACTTAAAGTAAATCAGAGGAGTATAAGAACTTAATGTTTTATCGTAAAATTCAATTATCAGAGGTAATTGATGCTCTAAAGAAGATAAAAAAAGAAAAGGTGGTTGGGTCAGATGATATACCTAGGGAAGTATGGAATTGTCTAGAGAATGAAGTAATTTTGTGGCTTACATGTTTTTTTAATCAGATACTGAAGCCAATGAAGATGTCAGACCAATGAAAAAAAGTATATTGATACATTTATAGAGGAATGAAGGATATATACAAAACTATGTTCATTACATAAGACGGGAACGAGTAAATTGTGTTAATTACATAGAGGATTGAAGGATATATACAAAATTGTGTTAATTACATAAGAATTAAATTGATGAGTCATACCATGAAATTATGGGAACGAGTAATAGAAAGAAGAATAAGAAGGGAGACTAACATCTCAGAGAATAATTTTGGATTCATGTCAGGGCGGTTGACCATAGAAGTTATACATCTCATGAGGAAACTCATTGACAACTGTCGAGAAAGAAAACAAGATTTGCATGTGTTGTTTAACGACCTTGAGAAGGCTTATGATAGAGTTCCAAGAGAAATCGTATGGAAGTTTTAGAAAAGAAAGGTGTAAATGTAGCATACATTGACATAGTCAAAGATATGTATACAAATTCAGTGACAAGGGTGAGGACATCTGGAGGATTAACACAGGAATTCTCAATCAATATTGGGTTACATCAAGGTTCAGCTTTAAGCCCATATCTTTTTACCCTTATCTTAGATGAGCTCACCGGACATATCCAACAAGCAATACCATGGTGTTTATTATTTGCGGGTGATATCGTTTTGGTTGATGAGACACGCAAGAGTGTAAACGCAAAACTTGAATCTTGGCGAGACACTTTAGAAAAGAAGGGTTTTAGGTTAAACATGGCAAACACGGAGTATATGGAGCTTAAATTTAGCATTGCAAGAAGGACGGTTGACTTCATTATTAAGGTGGGTGATCAAGATATTTCCCGTAGTGAATATTTTAAATATCTTGGATCGATAGTTCAAAAAGACAGAGGTATTGATAAAGATGTGACACAGAATCCAAGCAGGTTGGTTGAAGTGGAGAGACGCGTCAGGGATTTTATGTGATCGTAAAGTACCATTAAAACTTAAGGACAAGTTCTACCGTACTGCGATTAGACCATCGATGCTCTATGGTTCTGAATGTTGGGCAGTGAATTGTGTACATGAGCAAAAAATGGGAGTTGCGGAGATGAGAATGCTTAGGTGGATGTGTGGACACACGAGACTGGATAGAATTAGAAATGAATGTATCAAGGATAAGACAGGAGTAGCACCAATTGCAGAGAATATACGAGAAGCTCGACTAAGATGGTTTGGATACGCACAAAGGAGACCATTAGAGGCACTTGTTAGGCGTCGTGAGAGTCTAGTCACTAGGCATGTTAAACGAGGGAGGAGTAGACTAATAAAGACTTGGAATGGAACTATAAGGGAAGACATGATGTACTTAGGCATTAGTGAGATTATGACACAAGATAGGGCATAATGGCGACAAAGGATCCATATAGGCGACCCCACTATAGTGGGATAAATGCTTGAGTTGTTGTTATATCCAATGATCATCACTTAGATTACTAGTATATCTACTTAGTCTGCCTACGACATAGAAAATGTCGAGCCTGGTGCCATTAGCAATATATAACAATGATCATATCATTTGTGCACACAAATGAGAGTGAATAGGTTCACCTATATTTTTACAAAGCTCTATGCTAGTATCATATAAATTAGATGTGGGTGCGGAATCATATATGTTAAATTTCTGTAGTATTCTCTTGATCAAGTGAGAAAGAGACAATGATACACTTGTATCGATTCTAACTAGCTTCATTCATAAAATAACATTAGCCTCTCGTAAATCTTTCATATCAAATTTGGATGATAAATTATTTTTAGTATCATTGACAATTTTAATTAAACTTCCAAATATTAAAATATCATATGCATAAAGACAAAAGTAAGACAGTTGCATTTCATCCCTGATGAATCTCCTGTAGTATCCAGCAAGGCCCAAAAAGCTGCGAACCTCTGAAACTGTCGTCGGCCTTGGCCAATTCTTAATGGCCTCTATTTTCTTCGGATCAACACTAACCCCTTTCTGACTGATGATGTGGCCTAAGAATGCAATCTCTGAAAGCCAAAACTCACACTTTGAAAACTTAGCATACAACTGGTTCTTCCTGAGTGTGCTCAAAACAATCCTGAGGTGTGTTGCATGATCTTTTGCACTATTAGAGAACACCAAGATATCATCTATGAAGACGATGACAAAACGATCCAAGTACTCCTGGAATACCCTATTCATCAGGTTCATAAACACTGAAGGAGCGTTGGTCAGCCCAAACGGCATGACCACGAACTCGAAGTGTCCGTATCTAGTACTAAAAGCCGTCTTCTGAATATCCACGTCACGAATCCTCAACTGATGATAGCCCGACCTCAGATCTAACTTGGAAAATGTGCTCGCTCCCACCAACTGGTCGAACAAATCATCAATCCTGGGAATCGGATACTTGTTCTTTATGGTCAGCTTATTCAATTCACGGTAGTCTATGCACAATCTCAGACTACCATCCTTCTTCTTCACGAACAGTACTGGGGCACTCCAAGGCAAAGTACTAGGGCGTATAAAACCCAAATCAAGCAGCTCCTGCAGCTGGCTCTTCAACTCTGCTAGTTCCCTTGGAGCCATCCGATAGGGAGATCTGGCTACCGGTGTATCCCCAGGCTGCAAGTCTATCGGGAATTCAATCTCCCTATCTGGAGGGGCACCAGGGAGCTCTTCCGGGAAAACATCGGGAAACTCTTGCACCACTGGCACCTCTGTCAAGTCAGTCTTAGACTCCGCGCTCATCAGTACTACGAAGGTTTCACAACCTTTACTGATGCACCTTCTCGCTTGGACTGCAGATATGATCATCTTCACTACTCCCTTCAAACCCTGAAAAGAAAAAGATGTCTGGTTGGGGCCATCGAACTGAATCTGCTTCGCCCTACAGTCAATCCTGGGTTGACTGCCGAAAGCCAGTTCATACCAAAAATCAAGTCGAATCCTGCTATAGGTAGCTGCAAAGCTTCTACGATAATCTCGGTATCCTCAAACTGCACTGGTACCCTGCACTTATCTCTGGTATGCAGAAGGGATCCATTCGGCATCATGACTTCCAGCGGTACTGCCTCTGGGACTTCTAAATCAACCTTACGCACTAGAGATTCCGCGATAAACGAGTGCGAGACACCTGTATCAAACAGAATCTTAGAGGGTAAATTACGAATCAAAAGGATGTCTACATGAATGAAATATGAAGGATGAAAATAAATGTGTCACTACAGAGGATTTGAATAAACTTGTTAAGTAAAATAAAGCACTTACCAGTCACTACGTCCTCCTGATCCTTCGCCTCCTGCTGACCAAGCTCATACGCTCTGGGCTGCACTAAGTCTCGACCCTGATGTGGTCTCCCATCAGTAATCATCAACGCTTTGCCCTTATCTACCCTGCTAGAGCCACCAACTTCGTACTTAGACTGCAAAAGTAATTTCATTAAACATCTACTGAAATTACATAAATGTAATGAATACAACCAAACTTTGCTTACCTGATTTGCACCAACTTCCTGACAAAAGCGAGCTATATGTCCAGGTTGTTGGCACTTGTAGCGCACACCTGCGATGGCCAAACACTCTCCTGGATGGCGACGCTGACACTTGGGACACGTGAGGTAGTCCTTGCTACTGTCACCAGACTGCCCACTCTTCTTAGCCTCGGGCTTCGGCTTCTTGTTCCAGTTCTTCCCTTGATCATTCCTGCTCTGCTGCGGCTGATGCGATTCCTGAGATCGCTTCGCACGAAAACTACTTCGCTTCTGAACCTTCTGCTGATCAGCCTCCAGCCTGCGAGCCGTATCCACTAAGCTCCTGTAATCAGCGTTGACCATAGTTATCAGCGGCTGCCTCAACGAGTCACGCAAGCCATCCACAAAGCGGCTGCACTTCTCAGTCTGATCTCCCTGCATCACGCTCGCATATCGAGCAAGATGAGTAAGCTCTCGCTCGTACTCAGTAACTGTCCTGTCCCCCTGGAAAAGCCTAAGAAACTTCTCCTGGAGACCTCGTCGTGCGGAAGGAGGCACGAACCAGCTTGCAAGGGCTCTAGAGAACTTGCCCCACGTAAACATGTCTGACGTACGACCTGACCAAAAGTACGGTCATACCATTTAAAGTGAACACACTACTTCCTAAAATAAAGGAAATTTCATTTTGCATTACCTGCAGGATCATCTGCCCGGTACTTGTCCCACCAGACTTTCGCCTTACCTCGGAGGAGGAAAACAGCCAAAGGAACCTTCTTGTTCTCTAGGCACTCCAAAACATTCAGCAGGTCTCTGGTGTTTGCTATAAAATCATCTGTGTCCATTGGGGTCTCATCCCCACTGTAGTTCGAAGGCAGAAGTTCTCTAAAATTTCTCAAATAGCGCTCCAGGGTCATCTCCACGGGTGCTGGGGCAGGAACTGGTGCAGGGACTGGTACTTGTACTGGAGCTGGAAACCCTGCAGCCAGTCCTCTCTGAAACTCCATCAAGGCAACAGTGACCGCCTTGGCAATCTGAGACGCTAAGTCAGTGCCCTCTGGAGCTGCTGGAACTGGTGGTACCTGTGGCACGGCAGCGTCTCCCATAGTTGCGTTAGGAACAGGGTCCTGACGTGAAGATTTACCTGGTTCACTAACTCGTGGTTCCTGATAGGACATATAAAAGAAATCTGATTATTTATCAAGCATCTGAGAAAAATCTGGCTTAGCAATTTATTTTGCACTCTAGAGAAAACTAGGGCTTAATCACAACTTAAAGTACTCTACTAACAAGAGTTTACTCTTACGTACTCCTATAGCTCTGTGAATTCTTTCTAGGGTCCAGGGATCCTAAACCTGGCTCTGATACCAATTTGTAACACCCTTTCCCAGTATTTCAAAAATCAGCCGTCCGGTCGGGTCAGCGATATAAAGAAAACTAGGAAACAGTATTAAAACTAATATGCAGTAGGTAAAAGAAACATCTACTAAGAAATTTAAAACCTTCAGCGGAAGCTAGGAAAATAAGCTAAGGGTAAACGCATACCTCAAACTGGATTCACAGAGCACTAACAGGAATAGAATTGAATTAACTGAAAATCTGGTTAACATTAATAGTCTGATACAATTTAGATAAAACATTAATAAATTACATTAACCACATCTACAAGAGTATACTGGAATTAAGGAAACTGAAGGGTAAAATACTACTGACTGACACCACCACAACGCTAATCCTAGGCGCAGTTTCCCACCTGGGTCACCTGAATAACATTGCCCACGAGGGGTCAGAGTAAAGAAAAACAACTCCCCTTAGTGACACTAAAACAGATTTATATATAAATGCATGCATGCCTTTAGAAAACAGTTTTGTGCATTAAAAACCTTTATTTTATATGTTATGCATGCCGTCGCACTACTTCCTGGTCAAACATCTATTTGTTCTAAGCACGTGACTTTTAGTTCACTAACTCAAGTCCTGACGTTCATTATCTAGTGTACTGTCACACGTCAGGTCTATACTTGAGTTCTAGGTGGCTTCTAACCTGCACATCTACTTGGAAGGCTCTAGGCAGAGTAACTCCTAACGCGCAACCGAAACTGGTGACCCGAGACCATCTTACGAACTCAACAGTTCTAGTATCGCGCGGACACGGTCTCGAATCTACTAACTGTCTCAAAGGGAAGTAAACTCTCAATACTGTACTGCTCACAAGATACCATATGTCTTATGAGAAAGGTAGTGCGCCTCTACCGAGCACGTAAAGACTTGTGTGTCCATTGACCTTTCGGTCTGATGCTACTCTGCTTGGGATATCTCTTTTGGTGAACTACTGAGCGACCATCGACTTTCTCATGGTCGACTTGAAGGGAGCTTCTCGCCCTTGGTTGGACAATCTCCAAACTTACGTACACGGGTAAAGTTTCATACCTAAATAACTGTTCATGACTTTACTAACGTGGTTATGAAAAAGGGCATTATCCTACGCGTTTCCACGATTATTTTCCTACTGCCACACTTTTCTATGCATGCTTATGATGCTTGTACGAAACCTACTCATGCGTATATAAATATAATTACTTGATATGTCTAACTAAAAGAAATTAGAATTTCCTTACAGCGGTGTTGCGGCGCTCGTAGAATCAGCGCGGCGACATTAGCTTTTCCAAAGACAATCCTACTGCTGGGGATCTTCAGAAAACTGCCTCGAACCTACTAGAGTCCTGCAATTTAAGGCAAACCTATTTTCATAATTTTTTCCCTTTAGGGTTTTCCGGAGGAAAATTTCCATACAACTAGGGTTACCAAAAACAAATGCTAAACTTCATAATTTACCTTTACGTATAGCGATTAAGGCTCTCAATGCGCCCCACACAAATTTCGCTGTGAACCACGTACCCCAAAACCTAAAATAGGGCAATAGGAAGGCAAATTAGTTTTAGCTTAACCTCCAAATCGAAGGATCTCCATGAAGAAATCGAGATAAGAGAGGAATCAAACTTACCGGTACCAAAACTGGTGACCTGGCACTTAACCTAGGGGAGGAAATCGGTTCTCACACGACACCAAAATGTAAGGAGTTCGTCGATGCCTGCAGAGGAGGGAGGAAGTATCGACGATGGGTTCTGGAGCGGGGAGAAGCGTTGGCCAGGGCAGCGGGGGCGCCAGTCGTCGGCTGGTGGAAGTGGCGTATCGGGAGAGGGCTTGCGGTTCTGCGGTTTCTTCCGTGGAAAAGAGGCGTGCGGGATAAATGTCGGGCTGCTTGCGGTTTTAATTAAACCGTGAAGTTCAATTTGATAACTGCCTTCACCCTCTTCATACCCAAATACAATGTATATTTCGCTGTTGGCACACCCATTTCAACTCCTTAGAATAAAAACCAATTTCGCGGCAGGCGTCATTTCTATTATAAAATGCGTTACACATTATGGTTAACACACTTCAAAGGCTAACGAACGCGATCATTAGGAAATAGTAACATTATACCTTGACGACGCACTGCCTCGATCAAAATCCGTCGCGACTCGACCCTATAATTTTAAATAAATTTCGCGTCAACATAGGATGTTACAGAGCCACCCAACATGCCATCCCATTTTAGAAATATTCAGCTTGTTGTCAGACTTCCCCTAAAGAACATGTCACGTTTGATGCGCCTCATTTGCATCATCGTTTGTATGAGCACTCCATATATTTTTGGAACCTACGTTGGTACTCGCCACATTTGTGATGAATTTTATTATTCTCCTCCCGGTGAACCCCTAGATGAGCCATATGTCGCTCATCAGGGATATTTATCATTAGTAGGACAATCGAATTTGAGAGTGCACCCAATGGCGGGCTGATCTTATGTCTTACTGATCGCACTTGTAGAGACAAGCCGCACACTATATTGACACATCTTATTAACAATGTCTCTGACATTCATTTGAGTGCTCATCGAGCCTGCGATGAATTCTTCTATGCCTCCACCTTCCGAGCCTCCTGATCATGTACTTATCATAGAAGTTTCTTATAATACCAAAAAACCCTAGTTTACGGAGTTGGTCGAGTTAGTTAATCTTTTATATTTGTGACTTGTTCATTTACTTTTAGTGCATGACTTATTTGTGTTGCATGATTCACAAATGTTGTATGCTTTACATCATTTGCATGAAACGCATGAATTAATCTGAATGAAAACTACTAGCAATATTAAATTATATAAGGAACGGGTAGATGTGCACAAATATGAACAACATTTTCGGGTGGGCGAGCAAGTCATTGTCAGACTTTGCAAGGAGGGGCTCCCAAAATGAGTCTTTACTAAACTACAACTTAAGCAAATGAAACCTTATAGGATTATAAAAAAAATTGGAACAAATATCTATGAAGTCAACCTCCAAGCAGATATATGTATTCAACTCGTATTTAATACGAAGATTTGAAACATTATTTAGAGCCTCTCGAGCATAGAGATCATACCTTGAGCCACTCCATACATCCTCCCAGTTACAGCCTGACCCTCCTAATTACCTTGGACATGCACCCGAACTTGCCTACACCTTCCATGATTCCACTGGTTCTTCTGGATCCACCAGCACAAGAGGTAATAATTGAGAGCATTATTGATATTGTGACGGACGAGTGCACCACCACCACAGACGGTCCTTCTTGTCGTTTATGGTGCACTGGAGTAGATGCCTCATCTTTGACGATACTTGGATATCTGTGACGGAGCTTGATAGGCTTTGATGGGGGAGTTGATATAGGACCATCCTGTGTCAGGCTTGCCCCTGCTCTTCAACTACAGTTATCTTCATTCCTCGGAGATGAATGCTTTTTAGTCAGGGGGAGTTGATGTGGATAAGCCTAATGATCATGCGATGGAGGAGATCAGGCCACCACTCGGAGGGACCCTCTTTTATATATTAACATGGTATACATTGATCAGATTAGTGATATGAGGCCACAAGTGTGACTGGAGCGTCATTTTACTATTTATATGTATTTTTTTATTTGGGCTTATATTTAGTATTTTGGGACACCAGGTGTAACGACCAATTACGGACATTCACACCGGGTGCCCAACCGCCCCTCTCCTTATAAATAGGGGCAGAGGCTTTCATTTACAGGCATTGTTGTATTTGTGAGCGAATCCAGATCCGACAATCATTCGTGGTGCGACGCCACGAGACCCCGAGGTGCGATGTCCCAGTTTACTTTACTATGTTCTTGTATTCACGTTAATTTTCAGTTAAATCCCACATCTGTCTCTACGATTACCATAAACAAAAAAAATAAATCGTAACTGCTATTGTTCATCGTCTTCTCCCACGCCTGTAAGTAAGGTTGTAGATATCGGATATCGGGTTCATATCGGTTTGGGTTTGAAATGTCGTATGTCGAATTTTATCGGGGATATTTTACAATACTAACAATGTTTTAACAATTTTTTGCAAATAAGTAAAAATGTACAAACAATATATGGTATACACTTTGCATTACATGTAACAAACTAACAATATGATTATAATGAAGTATTAAACAAAAATCACAATTGTGCATAATTGCATATTAATAAATGACAAATATTGAAAATGCGATCCTCGACCGTGAAATCCTTTTTAAAACCCCGTTTTTTTTATAAAATAAAACCAAAAAATGTCGGCCGATATATCGCCCGGACCCGTTATATCCCGATATATCGCCGATATATATCCGATATTTTACAAACCTTTATTTTGCTCAAACATATCGATTTCGTTGCGGTTTACCCTCAAAACCTTTATGTCGGCCGACATATCGGACATGTCGGCCGATATCTACAACAGTGCCTGTAACCGCCGGTCGCACGTCCCTTTCCATTTAGTCGTTTTTCACTACTCCGCTTCTCTCATAAATCAAAACCGACAATCACTTCCACAACTCGCTCGAAGGCCGCAAGCGTTGGGATTGTCCCCTCCTTCCTATTATTCGGTTCTACTATTACCAGCCTCCCTGCCCACAATTATTGTATCCAACTGGGAGTCCATTTCCGATCCCGTTTCCTTCACGAAAGCCCGTCCAGTCCCATTTCGAAGACAACCTTCTCCACCAGTCGCAAGTCGCAAAGCTATTTCTCGTCCCCTACCGCATCCTCCATTATCTCAAAAAACGTCACTGCCAACTTCCTAATTCTACAGCAAATTCCTACCGATTTCTGCCTCCTCCACAAAGCCATATCCTCCATCAAAGAAGTCTACTTCCATTCAAAGAGCTTTGTCTTATCTTCACGACTAACCTTCCAACATTTCTCTTGCCCATCTAGAAAATCTATCACTATTCAGTAAACCTCATTTTCATTAGGATTCAATTCCAGTATTTATGTTCCCATCCAGCGAATTATTTCTTGCTGTAAGCCCCAATCCAGACCAACATTCCTGCAATCGAATTCGTCCCCAAAGAGTAGCCGCCCACCATCACTTGTTTGTCGCCATATCTCTGTTGCTATGTGAGTATTATTGTATTGTGTAACATATTTCTTATTGAATATTGGATGTGTATTTTGTATTTGCTTAGGAATTAGCTTTACTGTGTTATTGCTTAATTTTCCTATTTTCTTATAAGTTATCGCTTGTGGCGTTGTAGTGGATAGCAACTTCTAGCGAAAATGATTGATATTTTGCTAAATTACTTTGAAATTATTGTCAACTTGGTAAAATTCTACTTGCTAGCAATTTAATTTTCGGGTTTCAAATTCAAGTATTCATGCATCATATAACGTAGGTGTGCTTACTTTCATTATGCACACTCACGTAGATTTACATTAGCGTCGACACAACCTCGTCACACAGCCCGTCCCGCGTCACTCCATGTCCGCTTCGAGCAACCCTTATCAGATTTAAAACGTTACATAATACAACAATAGAAGGAGGCCCAACTATGCATCACGACATATCCATATAAGAGATACAATGACAAAATATCGAGCATACATCTCATGCTCAAAACATCAATAAGCATGTAATCCAAAAATCGCAAAACTGCAATTCCTTGTTCGTGATACTTGCAAAAATATCTCTAGCTGCATGCTTAAATTCTAAAACTACGGTTTAGCAATTCCAGAGATAATATGAATGACATTTAATAAAATCACCTTAAAAATAATTCCATCAAAGAACTAGTAATTAATTGCAAAGCTGAGAATAGATCTATATGTACCTTTGACTCCAATACTTTTGGATCCACTCGTGAATAAGTCTTGGGATGTGGCATGGTTTCCAATTGAAGCTTCAACACTATTGGTGTTGAGATGGAGTTCCCTGGACATTGGGAGTCAAAGACCACCACTACCTTGATCTACATATTCAATTGGAAGAGCTCCTATTCGATTTCCTCCATAACGAGAACTTGTGTCGTCAAAGGGGCCATTGGGTCAAATTGTTAAACTCCTTCAATCTTTATGGCCGCCTATACCGTGGTGGCCATTGCCCCTTAATGTTGAAACCGGCGTTGTACTTTTTTTTTGTTTCCTAATCTCATTTTAACTTAATTTTATTCTATTAATTACTCAAACCTCTCCCAGGAGTTAGCATAATTATAGGTTGGACCTCTCTATCTTTTAAAATAACAAAAATCTCCCATGTAAATTTACATTCCATAACATGCATGCAGAAAAATATCCACCCTGGGGCTTCCCTCTAGGATATTTTGTGCATGCATGTGATGAAATGTAAGCTTCCATGGGAGGTTTTTGTGATTTGAAATGAAAGAGCGGTGCAGCCTGTTATTTAGCACACTGGCAGGGGAAGTCCTGATAAATGACCCTTTTTTATTCAAGTTGTTTTTATCTTTTGAACTTTTAATATTTTGAACTAACTTTTGGCCTAATTTATCGTTCCTCTATTCCAAGGATTTTGAAATTAGCTCATGCAATGGTGTTAAGTGGAAGATTAATTCACATTGGAGTTCTTTATGTAACTCCACAAGAGATCTTTTGAAGAGAAACTTTCCTTGTGGTGGTCTTTAAGGAAAAATTTTATCAAATGGTGAGAAATTTCTCATCATCAATATGGTCTTATTATCATACCCACTAATCTTCCTTATGACACATGGGATAAAGCTGGTTTTTAGTAACCTTTAAATTGCAAAAATGTCATTCTGAACAGATCATAATTTCTTAATTTGAAGTACCACCACATGAGAGTATTAGGATATTTTGGGGCTGGACAAATATTTATTGTACGGGGTTATATTTGTAAAACAAAATATACTTATCAAATATTATCAATTTCATCCGCATGGAAAAATCCATCGAAGGTCTGCAACCTTGGTTTGGCATCCACCGTAATAAGTAATGGGGATCGACGATGTGGACCAGTGGTGGAGCATGAGTTTTGGACCCGTTCGGGGTCATTTGGCCACCTGCCATATTTGGCATCTTCGGATCGACAATCCAACTCCACGAATGAGTACGGATCGACATTTCGATGTATTTCATGCATTTGTTTTTTGTAATTTGGTGATATCGAACAACCATCGTGTACGACCAAACATAGTCGTCCAAGAAGGTTGCCCTAGGTCATGTTCATTCCCAGAATTTGGTGATCCTCTAACGGTGACGACTCTGTGAGGCCCTAGGTGATGAATCCGTGAGGTTCTAGGTGACGACTCCTATGTATTTCCCTGGATCCTTTTGTATTCATAGCTGTCACCTTTCACCTCTCCAAAGTCCCACCGAGACTCCTCCATCACCCCTCTATTTTTCTACAAAAACCCAACCGTAAATCCCCTATTTCTACAATAACTTCACGCCTACAGCGCTAGATCGATGGTATTTTTTGCCCAGGTTGCGACTTCTTCGCCCCTCTCTGAAGCCGATCGTTCCAATCCAGCTAATAACCACCCTAGAACCTCCCGGTCAGAGCCTTCCATGACCTAAAATCCCCCTCCAGAACTCCAACGCCCCTCCCCTGATCCGCCGCAAGCCCTATTATTCCCTTATTGTAATCTATGTTGGAATTATCGGGTCAATGTCGGGTTATTAGAGTCTTTAGGTGTATTTGTGTTTAGTCTCACACCGATTATCGGTGTCTTTGAGTCATGTTGTAATCCTATTTAAAGCACCTATGTGGATGAATAAATGACTCCTTCTATTCTCTTTAACTTTCCAATATGGTATCAGAGCTATGGTGCCCTAGCCGTTTTTTTTATCGGCCCAAGGGTTCCGCTCCTGCTTGCTAGCCGCTTCCGCTCCCAATTCCTACTTACGCTACAGCTCCCGTCAAGCCGCAAGCAACAAGCCAGCGCTCCCGTCCCATGCTTCCACTCCCGCTCCCGTCGACGTGATCGTCCGGTGTCTCCATCGACAGGAAGGGTCCTTCTCCCCGCCTTCTCCGACAGTTCTTTCCGCCTTCATTGACGACTCCGGGCCAGTCTTCCTGTCCCGATCTCCCACAGTAGCAATTGCTTCCTCTCCCGTGTCTGCTACTGTTTTCGAGCAAGTTTTTTCCCTCCAGTCGACGATCCCGTAGTGTCGCTGCTCTTCTTTTGCCCGAGCACGCTTTCCTTCGTCGAATCCACTGGCTGCTCTCAATCCTGGCGCAGATCTGCTCTCCTTCGTCAAATCCACTGGATGTTCTCCATCCCGGCGCAGATCTGCACTCCTCCATCATGCCCAGTTGCGAATCTTGCCGACGATCCAGCCTGGCCCTCACTGCTCTCGTTCCAGTCGCTACGCCCTGCGTTTCCTGCAGTGGTTCCGCTGTCATTCCATGCTACCTTCTTGCAATCCCAACGAGACCAACAGCTGCTCCTCTGGTTTTTATCGCTTTCCGCAGTTGTTAGCCCTTATAGGGTGCTGATCTCGCAAGGATGCTGAAGTTGTGTTATTTATCGGTCGTTTTATGTGGTCTTTTAATTTTATGTTGTTAGTAGTTGCTTCTTATTGTCTTGTTTTTTGTCGATATGCATGTGAGTTTCACGTGAGGGGGAGTGTTTGGGATGAGGGCAACCCGGATGATCTTTCTCGTTGTTCGTCTTAGTCTCACACGGCCTTTAGGCTTATGTTGTATGTCGTTTGCGTCTCCCCATGTTTCTTTCGATTGGTCGTGTGTTGGGGACGCGACTTGTGTTGGTGTTCTAGTCTCATCGGGTTGTATCGTGTAGGATCGTGTCGTGCGGGACTGTGTCGTGAGGGACCGTTTTTGTGTGGATTATCCCCGACAGATTATCCCCGACGGATTATCCCTGATCACTCGTTTGATGACTTGCTCAACATCTTTCATTCTCTTTCGCATGATGTGTGTGTAGGTGATGTGGGTTGACCGTTTTTCAGTGAGTCCACGTCGTGTGTGGTCCTGCTCGTGTGTGGGTCAGCGTCGTGTGTGGCTATGTCCCCGACTTGATTCCCCGGTTTGGAAATTTCCCCCGGTCGCTCGTCTGATGTTTTGTCTCGCATCATCTACCTCCATTGTCGTTATTTATTGTGTCCAAGCTGAAGCCACCCCCCCCCCCCCTCAACTTGAGGGGGAGTGTTGGAATTATCGGGTCAATGTCGGGTTATTAGAGTCTTTAGGTGTATTTGTGTTTAGTCCCACACCGACTATCGGTGTTTTTGAGTCATGTTGTAATCCTATTTAAAGCCCCTATGTGGATGAATGAATGACTCCTATTCTCTTTAACTTTCAACAATTTGCATGTCGATCTACCCTAAAAACAACTTCTCGATTGTTTCTACTAGTCGGAAGCCCCCTCCCCCTTCACGATTGTGTTACTTGCGCCCTCCCTAGCCGCTCCTTTAGATCCCAGCATTCACCTTATCCCGTATACACATTCCTGACACCGGATCACAACCCATACAGCCGGGAACATCGGATCTCTACTCTACAATCTCCCCTTTTTTCGTGAGTCATCTAGACCCTTGGGATTTAATCTGAATCATTTATTCGATGTTAGAGTCATCTAGTATCTTCCAACTCTTAGTCCATGCATATGTATGAAGATAACCTCTATAGTAAATTTTTTATTTATGTCATGTTCAATAATAATCCATATTCATAAAGGGTGACTAAGTTTTACGCTAGTCGTCTACCTAATACAACCCTCGCCATTTTTCATCCGGGCTTGGGACCGACATAGGCTGGTTTAAACGCAAAAATTGAATCTTGGCGAGATACTTTAGAAAAGAAGGGTTTTAGGTTGAGCAGGTCAAAATGGAGTATATGGAGCTTAAATTTAGAAGTACAAGAAGGACAGACGACTTCGTTATTAAGTTGGGTGATCAGGATATTTTTCGTAAGTGAGTGTTTTAAATATCTTGGATCGATAGTTCAAAAAGACGGAGGTATTGAAAAAGATGTGACACATAGAATCCAAGCGGGTTCGTTGAAGTGGAGAGGTGCGTCAGGGATCTTATCATTCTTATGTGATCGTAAAGTACCACTAAAACTTAAGGGCAAGTTTTATCGTACTGCAATTAAACCCACGATGCTCTATGGTTCTGAGTGTTGGGCAGTGAATTGTGTACATGAGCAAAAAATGGGAGTTGCGGAGATGAGAGTGCTTAGGTGGATGTGTGGACACATGAGATTGGATAAAATTAGGAATGACAGCATCAGGGATAAGACAGGAGTAGCACCAATTGCAGAGAAGATGCGAGAAGCTCGTCTAAGATGGTTTAGAAACGTACAAAGGAGACCATTAGAGGCACCTATTAGGCGTTGTGAGAGTCTAGTCACTAGGCATGTTAAACGAGGGAGGGGTAGACAATTAAAGACTTGGAATGAAACTGTAAGGAAAGACATGATGTAGTTAGGCATTAGTGAGATTATGACAAAAGATAGGGCACAATGGCGATAAAGGATCCATATAGCCGACCCCACTATAGTGGGATAAAGACTTGAGTGCTCCTATTGTTGTTATGTCATGTTCAATAATAATTACTCTCCGTACATCTTATAGGCACCCCGTAGCGGTGAGACAAGAGAACCCTCACAACAAAAAACCACTCCTAAGATCGTCATGAATGACGTCAATGCGCCATTAGAACAAGCATCTATTGACATTGCAATTGAAATTGCCAGCGCACTAACCCAAGCCCTAATGGAGTTCAAGAATTCACAACCTGCAGCAGTGCCAGCCCCAGCTCCAGTACTTGTTGTCGTGGAGATCAAAATGGACCGTTATCAGAGGAACTTTAGAGATCTCCACTCCTCTAACTTCAGTGTCGAAGAAAGTCCTATGAAAACTGATGAATGGCTATTTAAGACTCGGACTTGCTAAACGTGATGCAATGCATGGAGAACAAGAAAGTACCCCTAGCGACTTTCCTTCTTGAGGGCGAAGCCAATCTGTAGTGGACTAGACACTTAGGCTCTATTTGTTTGGGCGTTTCGTTGCTCCGTTTTGGGCAAACGTCGTCGGAAGGAGGGTAAACAAATGAACCTCCGGCGGCGTTTGCTCTATTTCCACCCGCTCGCCTTAAGAAACGCCCCAAAAAGCTCCGTTTGGAGCAGCCACCTCCCCCCTCCGGTTCGAACACTCCGTTTCCACCCGCCGAATCGACCCGCCACCGCCGAACCAAATGGAGCCTTAGTTGAAGACCTTGCTGGTAAAAATCTAAGTTTGAATTTCCCTCTTTTAAAATTCAATTCCCTTTCTGACGTAATAATAATGCAATCTCTCTCTATGTCATGTCATTCTGTGGATATGTTCACCTGGAATGAATTTTTCAAAGCACTCGCAAACTGATTTATACCTCCTTCAGAGCGTCGGGGCCTTTAGGAGAAGTACCTCAAGTTGAATAAAAGGGATAAAACTGTCAAAGCCTATGAATGAGGATTTACTCATTTATCTCGCTATGCGGGCATAATGCAAAGAGATGAAGATGATAAGTGTCACCACTTTATGGATGACCTTTGTGACTCGTTGAGACAGTCGTTGCTGACCATGGTCAATATTGATTAAAGAAGTCTAGTCAACACTGCGAGGCAGCTGGAGACAGATCAACTGAGAGTGCAGAGAGGCAATAACTTTAGGAGCAAACGAACTCAAGATGCGCCACAACAACATAAGAACAAGACTCAGTAAGGGAAAAACTAGAACAAGAAATAGAGGATGGGCGAGAATTGAGAAAATCATCCTGGAGCTAGGGTCAAGGATTTCCCCCTTTGTGCAAAGTGCAACTGCTACCATCCAGGAGAATTCTTAGCCGCTTCTAGTGTGTGTTCAAGTGTCAATAGGTGGGACACATTGCCGACTTTTGTTCAGGACTAGCAAGCAATCAAGTAATTTAACATTAAGTTTTAGTGTTTCTTTGCATATTTAAGTTTCCCTTTCTTATACTAATACATATTACTGTGACATGCCTTGTAGTTGAAGTTTGAAGTTGACGGTCTGAATATGACTCAAAAGAAAAGCAATAATGAATGTCAATGCAAAGCTAACACCAGGTCGGGGTCTAGTGCAACCTAGAGCCTATGGACTTAGCCAGCAGGTGGCAAAAGAGTAGGAGGACGTGATCATAGGTAAGCAAGTGTTCAATTAAATTTTTACCATTTCACCCCAGTAACACTTAAACTACTAAGTCACACGCATGCATATAGGTATTCTTATGGTCCAAAATAAACCGTCCAAGGTTCTCTTTGATACGGGTGCATCGTACTCGTTCATAATAGAATCTTTGGCGCATAGACTCGGCTTAGAGGTCCTCCAAAGCTCGATTTCGTTACACGTCATGATGTTTAACAGATCAACTATGCAAACCAGTCGAAAGTGTAAGGCTCATGTGTCTTTTGGAAAATTTGAAATTATCTTAGAGGCGTCTAATCTCCCTATTGTCGAGTTAGATATAATTTTGGGAATGGAATTGTCGTCTGATGTAAATGCAAAGATATATTGCATAAGCAAGGAGATTCCGTTAGAAGGACCCGACCAGTCCCTCATCATCTTCAGAGGTATGAAGGGAGTCTCCAAACAAAACATATCTTCAGTCAAGGCTATCAGAAATATTAATAAAGGCTTTGTTGTTTTTCTTGTGCTGAAGCCAAAAGTAGTTCACAAGTACCAATGGTCAGCGAGTTTCCTGGTATCTTTCTAGAAGAACTGTCTGGGGCTCCTCCTGTGAGAGAGGGCAACTTTCAAATTAACCCTATTCCGGGATCTGCACCAGTAGGAAATGCCTTGTATCGCATGACTAAGAGAGAGCTAGATGAGTTGAAAGTCCAGTTACAAGAGTTGTTTTATTTGGGAATCATTAGACCCAACATGTCGTCATGAGGTGTACTTATTCTCTTTGTTAAAAAGAAGGATGACAGTTTAAGATTGTACATAGCTTACCGCGAGTTGAACAAGCTCACCATTAAGAACAAGTATCCTCTTCAGAAAATATCTAGCGTCTACCTAAATCACCTAGAGGGGGTGAATAGGTGATGTTTGTGTCTTTTCGCGAAATAAAAATTATCTAAAAAATCAAGCACACATGCACAGAGATTTATAGTGGTTCCCCGAGTTGGGTACGCCCACTTTTACGCCTCACCTATCTACCACAAAGGGCTAGATTCGGCTACTTTACCAAACTCAGATTTCGTCAAATCTTACACATCGGAGCCGCAACTCCTACAACTCGGAGACGACGCTCCTACAACTCGGAGAACAACCTCTCTTACAACTCGATCCACAAACTGGATCTACTACTCGATCCACAAACGGATCTACTCACTCGATCCACAAACGAATCTACAAACTCGGAGAAAAATTCTCCTACAAGAGTAAATTAATATTACAAAACAACAAAGATTACAAGTCTTCACTATTCTTCGTAAAATTAGATCTTGAAGCTTTGAGAACTCGGAAAGTTGAAATCTTGAAGAACTTGGATCTTGAGTCTTCACACGTTTAGATTTGGAAGAATAGAAGTCTTTAGAACGCAGCAACCCAGATGTAGAGGTCGAGGAAGACGATATCTTGTTGTGTTTGCGGTATTCGGACGATCGGAAAGTTGCGTGCGGAAGGAGGCCGACGGATTACAGTTTTGGAATGTTTTTCTCGTTTGAATCGGTGATCAATTTAGCACAAAACAAGATTAGTACTAAATAAGAATATCCCTAGGTATTTATAAAGATAAACCCTCCAACGGTATAAAAGAAATTTCCAAAAACGAAATCGGAAATTAATGTGCATGGCCGACAGAAACCCGTGACTGGTTTTGAGAATTTTCGGAAAAATGACCTAAGTCAAATTCGTCGAGTATCATATTGATATTCGTCGAATACATCTTGATATACGACGAAAATAACTTAGCCAAAACATCCCTAGCTGGTTGTACACTCAACACTATGCGACAAGTCATACTCGACGAATTCGTCGAGTATTACTAGGCATACTCGACGAATTCGTCGAGTATCGGTCAACAGACTCGATGCACTCAACGCCTTATATTCGACGAATTAGACTTGGAAAAATCTAGAGAAGTAGTGTCGACTGGACTCGACGAATTCGGCGTGTATCACTTAGCATATTCGACGAATTAGACTTGGAAAAATCTAGAGAAGTAGTGTCGACTGGACTCGATGAATTCGGCATGTATCACTTAGCATATTCGACGAATTCGGCGAGTATCGTTAGATACATTCGACGAATTCGACGAGTATGCACAATGATACTCTGCGAATTTTACTTAACAGATTTTTCACTTCTCCAATGAATTTACACTAAGTATATACGACGAATTCGACGGGCATTGGTAAGTATATTCGACGAATTCGGCATGTATCAATGATGATACTCGACGAATTCGACGTGTATGCTTAACCATACTCGCCGAATTTTACTTAGGTAAAATTCCTATTTTTCCTGGGTCTAACCCTTGACCATCCTTGAGCCTTCTCTTGTACTAAGGATAGAAGTACACTCCAATAGAGAGATTACACGTGAGTCAACACATTGGCCTACACAATGAGAAATTACATTGTATAGTGTTGTGTTTACTGACCCAATGTAACCTGACATTGGTGTGTACTTGGAATTGTAGACCTGCAAGTACATAACTAAACAGTGGCATCAAATACAGTCACAATTCATCTTAGCTTAACTGAGCTCTTCTTCAAAACTGGGTTATTGTGGATACAATACCCAACAATCTCCTCATATTTGAAGAAGTCAGAACTCTATAAGCTAAAGTGAATTGCACATGATAAATAATAAAATACAAAAACTTGAAAAGATAAATGATATAAACAAAGAAAAACACGCATTACATGACAATTGTGAAAATCATATATATATATATATATATATATATATATATATATATATATATATCAAATTGTCCACAGATTTTAACAGAGGGGGGGGGGGGGGGGTAACTCACAACTCAACACAAAATAAACTATAGTCCCTGTCAGCTCTGATTCTTCTGTCTCTGCCTGTCAAAATAAGCCTTCGGCTTTGTAAAGTACTTTGGTGGAGGTGCAGACATCGGATCAGCGTCTCTGTGATTTCTGAAGTGAATTCTCCTTTTGGTGCAGGATAGCTTGTACTTGTTCCATTCTTCCTGATCATAATGATGTTGATGTTTTTCACCACCAATGTCAACTAAGGAGAATGTGTTCAATATAATGCCTCTGGAAATGGGACTTCACACTTCTTCCATTTCTCTGTTTGGTTCTGACCTGACAGCAGATGGTCCTTCACCAAACTTTCTCTTCTTGTGGACTGGAGCAGAAGGGATCTCTTCAACATCAGCAGCAGCAACATCAGCCTGATAAAAATCTTGTAGGTCTGACAAGAACTGAGAGTAATCCTGGGCAGGATGAGTCTCATCATGTGCTGGTACAGGCACAACAGGTACTTGAGGTCCTATCAACTGATTATGCAGCCACATGCAATTGTCATATCTGTAGTCAATAGACTTTTGGAAGTTTTCTATCATACCAGCTTCAACAGCAGTCAGCTTAGCTTTCATACCTTCCTCCCCCTTTCTGACTTTTGTAGCCAGAGAATTTGCATACGCTTGCAAGCTGTCGTCATAATGAGCCATAGAAGTATTATGCGTTGCAATCATAGTCTTGGCATTTTTGTCCACATTATCCACAGTTTCCTTTGTATATTTGAGGCCATCCATATTTAGCTGTATTGCTTTTCCACCCTCAACAAATAATAAGTCAATCTCTGTATCAAGCGCTTCAATTTGAATCTTAACTTCAGTAAGGCCTCTGTTGACGTCTTGCTCTGTTTCTTTTACCTTTTCTAGGACTTTCTTCATTGTTGCTACAAATTATGTTTGTTTTCTTGCCAACATGACCTCTATTATCTTGAGAATTGAACTGTCAGCACTGGAGGTGACAACTGTCTCAGAAACAATAGGTGGGAGAGAGGGTAGATCTTCATTGAGAGACTCATCGATCGGGGATAATCGAGCTTTAGAATTAAGCAGAGGCACTTCAGCAGCTAAGACAGGAGGATGCTCCTTTGCATCTCCTTCCTCAACACAAATCTCAACTACCTCCTCAGGAATAATTGGAGGTATACCTGTTGCCTTGGTAACTCTTTTCTCAAGATTGCGGATAAACCTGTCAACCTCAGTACCAACTGATATCGAAGTCTTAGTCACCACCCCCCCCCCCCAGAAGATACAACAAGAACAATCTCTAGGAGAGGGACAATCAGACTCTTTGTAGAAACTAGCTCAGACCCATCATTAGCATTATCAGCATCATTGGGCTCATCAGCAACAATCATATCCTCATCAGTATCGATCTCATAGTCATCCACAGTAAAATCAGCATCAACAGCAACACTATACTCAACCTCATCAGGTACTAATTCCTCAACAGCAGTCTGCGCAATCTGAACAACCTCTGTCAGCAGATTTTTTGGCTCTGGGAATGGAATAACTGACTCCCCATCTATTCCTGCCCTCGAACTCTCAGGAATGTCACTGGGGTGTGGAGAGGTAATCCTGACCTCAGGAGCATGATCTTCCTCCTCCCCAGACACATCTAGGGCTCCCCCTTGCCTCAAGATCCTCCTATCCCACCTTGTGAAGATGGTAGAGTATATCTTCTTAAGGTGGTGGATAGGTACACCTTTGGTCATATCAAACTTGTTACCATCAAGCTGATTCAGGTACAAGGTGATAATCCTTCCAAAGTTGGGTGCGGAGACTGTCCTTGATTTTATCAAATAGCATCGCACCACAGTCCAACCTCTTCCTGCAGATAATTTTCACTAGCTCCTTGAACATTTCTGTAGAAAGGTAGTCATGAGAAATAGTCTTGCATAGCAATACTTTGTCAATGATGTCTGACAGCAGTTTCCCTTCCTCGTTCATCCCTTTCCTCTTAACGGCCTTGGGGCCTCTGGGTAGTCCACAAAACAACAGGGCTCTAGAGAAATCATCTTCGTCTAGATAATCGGCCTCTGCACAGACTGGAAGCCGCAAATACCTGGACAGAAGAGAGGCTTTCACCTTTACCTTGTACTTCTGAATCTTGCTCTTAATAACGGAGTCTTCATGATGGAGTTTTGCATTATGAAAGAACTCTAGAACTTCCTTGTCCAGCACCTTGCAGGGGTGATCGAGAACGAAGGAGAGTCCAACCGTCTCCAACATGAGAATGATGTTCCTGAATTCATCTGAAGCATGAGCAAACCCTGTCCGGACCAATTCACTTCCCCCTAGCAAGCCACAGGTGGTTCTAGGAGCCATAAGAAAACTGAAATCTGGATTTCTGAAGGAAAAAAATTCTTTGTTGCTCTGAAAACTGGATTGTTGCCCTGAAAACGGAATCAGCGAATGTTGTGTTACTGGAATCCACCACTGCACGATACCGGCTGGAAAACCTTGTATCGTTGTCGCCTAGGGCTTGGAAGGAGTTGACAACCCTAGTCGAGGGAGAAGAAGCACGCACTGCAGAAATGTTTTCGAGTTTCTGTATTCGGCGAATCGGCAGAAGGTTTCGACGAAATATGACAGTACGGCTGCCCCCCCCCCTTGTCATATTTATATATATATGTATATAAATTTCAAATTGACCTAGAAGGCGCGTACCTTATTTGTCGTCGGTTGTTCGGATCCAATATAGTAAGAAGGAAAATTTCCGCAGAAGTTAAATTCGGCGAGATCCACCGGGTGCAGAGTTTAATTCGGCGAGTATCATATTGATATCCGACGAATCAACGAAATTTCCGCCCGATATACGCCGAATTTTCCTTTGAAAAATTTTCAGCTTTTCTGAAGTAGTTCCCGAAAGATCTTCTGCTTGCATGGACTTCTTCAGGAGTCAATTTTCAGCATGCCTAGTTCCGTTTTGAAAAACGAGACTTTGGCCTCGTCCAGCGGCTTTGTAAAAATATCTGCAACCTGTTTATCCGCCGGGATATAGCTGAGGGCTATGTCCTTGTTTTCCACATGTTCCCGGATGAAGTGATAGCGCACCTCGATGTGTTTTGTCTGGCTGTGGGAGACTGGATTGTTTGTGATTGCTATTGCGTTGGATGAGTCGCAATACATTAGAATTTTTCTGAACTTCAAATTATAGTCTTCTAGTTGATTCCTTATCCATAGAAACTGTGCGCAACAACTCCCTGCAGAGATATACTCTGACTCGACGTAGAAGTTGTCACGCAATTCTGTTTCTTACTGCTCCATAAGATAAGCCGTCTTCCGAGGAATTGACACGTCCTAGAAGTGTTTTTCCTATCATCTCTGCTTCCTGCAAAATCGGCATATGAAAAACCAATTAGCTCGATATCATTATTTCTCGGGTACCATAAGTCAAGATTGGGTGTACCCTTAATGTATCTTAAAATCCGCTTTGCAGCGACGTAATGAGATTCCTTAGAGTTCACCTGGAATCTAGCGCAGACACATGTTGAAAAAATTATATCTGGTCTACTGGCAGTGAGGTAGAACAAAGATCCAATTATGCTTATGTACTTGGTTTCATCAAAAGGTTTCTCTTTCTCATCTTTGTCCAGAGACAGTTGAATCCATTGGAGTCCTCATAGAGGTTGCATTCTTCATTCCGAATTTCTTAAGAAGCTCCTTGGTGAACTTCGTCTGAGAGATAAAAATTCCATCTTCAGATTGCTTCACCTGAAGTCCTAAGAAATACTTCAGCTCTCGCATACTGCTCATTTCAAACTTTTCTTGCATAAGTTTAGAAAATATTTTGCAAAGGTTGTCTTTCGTAGAGCCAAAAATGATGTCCTCGACATAGATTTGCACTAGCAGAATCTTGTCTTTAACTTCCCTAAGAAATAATGTCTTGTCTATCTTTCCTCTTGTGAACTTGTTTTCCTCTTGTAAACTTGTTCTCAAGAAGAAAGCTAGACAACGTCTTATACCAAGCTCGGGGAGCTTGCTTTAAACCGTATAGAGCTTTATTTAAAAAGTAAACATGTTCAGGGAATTGAGAATTTACAAAACCTGGGGGTTGCGCTACATATACTTTCTCTTTTAGATTCTCGTTGAGGAATGCTGACTTCACGTCCATTTGGTAGACGATGAAGCCTTTGAGGGCAGTATATGCAAGAAACAACCTGATCGCCTCGATCCGAGCCACTGGAGCAAAGGTCTAGTCGAAGTCGATCCCCTCTTCTTGTCTGTATCCTTGTGCTACAAGTCTGGTCATATCTTGAGTATTACTCCGTGTTCGTCCAGCTTGTTTTTGAATATCCACTTGGTGTCGATCACGTTTTGTCATTTAGGCCTGAGTACTAACTCCCAGACTTTGCAACGTTCAAATTGATTGAGCTCCTCTTGCATTGCCAATATCCAAGAAGCGTCCTTGTTTGCCTCTTCGAATTTCTTTGGCTCAACCTGCGACAAGAAAACTTAGATGCACAACTTCATTAGTCGTACCTCTTCTGGTTCTCACATCGTCTCCTGGCTTTCCTATTATCTGATCAGCTGGGTGATCTCTTAGGTGTCTGAACCCTAGATTCCTTGCTCTCCCTCCTGCAGGCTCTGCAACATCTGGTGCATCCTCTGTAGGTTGTAGCAATTCTTCCTCTAGCGGTTTTTCATCCACCAAGCCTGGATCGACGATCTTGACTGAGCTTGGAGTTTCTTCCTTGACAGCTTCATCCAAACTTAGCTCCTTGAACCTAGTACTTGTATCTGCACCAATAACACTAGACGAGCTGCTTTGGAGCAGACTTGTCTCATCAAATACAACATTTATTGACTCTTCTACCACCAGAGTTTTCTTATTGAAAATCCTATATACTATGCCTACTATAACCTACAAAAATACCTTCAAAATATTTTTCACTAAACTTAGTGTGGTAATACTTCTCATTATTAAGTACGAAGCATTTGCTTTCAAAGATTCTAAAATAGGGCACAGTCGGTTTTCTGCCCTTCAATAGCTCATAAGGGGTCTTACGATAGCTTTTGTTGATAAGCGCTCTGTTTTGCACGTGACAAGCCGTGTTGACTGCTTCAGCCCAGAAGTGCTCCGGAAGTGAAGCGTCGTTCAACATAGTTGTACATGCTTCAATTAGGGTTCTATTCCTTCTCTCAGCAACTCCATTTTGCTGTGGAGTGCGCGGGGAGGAAAACTCATGAAAGATAGCTTGACTTTCACAGAATTTTGTCATGGCACCAGACTCAAACTCTGTTGCATGGTCACTTCTGATTTTGACCACTGAGTAGTTCAGCTCGTTCTGAATTTGCCGGACAAAATTGGTAAAAGACTTGAAGGTGTCTGACTTGTGTTTCAGAAAGAACACTCAAGTAAAACGCGAGTAGTCATCAACAATTACTAACATGTAGACCTTACCTCCTAAGGTGTGAATTGACATAGGACCGAATAAGTCCATATAAAGCAAGTATAAACTTCTTGAAGAACCTTTTTCAGCAATACCCTTGAAGGTAACCCATGTCTGCTAACCCATTTGAAGGGAGTGTCATGGAATCTCTTTAAGGCACTTAATACTGGGGGCATCAGGCGTTAAGTTGTGAGAAAATAACATATTTATTGTTTTGAAATTAATATGTGCAAATCTCTTGTGTCATTGGTCACAGAGAGACGCACTACTTTTAGCCATAAAACACATTGGGGTAGAATTGTCTAAACAAAAAAAATTTAAACAGAAAATATTTCTGCTCCGAGTGCCTGTTAAGACCGTCTCCAAAATTTGTAGACGATTTTATCAAGCACTTGTCCTTGCAGAACTCAACGATGTAGCCTTTGTCACATAGCTGACTTATGCTTATAAGATTATGGTGTAATCCTTCAACATAAGCTACGTCTGTGAAAGAGACTACGTCGTTGGAAATCATACCATAACCTTTTGTTGTTCCCCTGTCTGACCCTCTAAAGATCACTTTTGGTCCGTCTTCGACTGGGGTATACTCAAGTAAAAGGCTTCTTATCCCGGTCATGTGCCGAGAGCATCCACTGTCCAAATACCAGATCGGATTTTTAGTGGCCTTTGGACATACCTGCAAAAGCAAATCATTTTACCTTAGGAACCCAAACGTATTTGGGTCCTTGGTTCCTGATCAGTTGAACACCACTAGGAATATTAACTTTGCGAGTGGTCGGTCTCGCATTGCTAACTCGTGGGGTTGCATAATTAGCAGGATTGTACCAACAATCTGCGTCAAAATGATCAATCTTGCCGCAACACCAACAGTCAAACTTGTTGTACCTTCTCTTGTACTCCTGCTTTACCTTTTGGAGTTGTGGTCTAGCAGGGGTAGCATTCTTAGAGGTGGAGGCCTCCTGGTTGCAGCATACACAGGATCTCCCCGTCTCTTTAGCCTTAGGCACAACAATTTTTGGCTTTTGGTGTCTTCATATTGTTATGGCGATGTACATACGGATCATAACTCTTCATCTAAATTTCTTCATAAGGTGTTTTGAGCACGCTGACACCAAAGTGACAGGGACGGGTCCATCCCTGGTATCTATTCTTGGGCTCTACATAAGTAGGCCTAGCATAATGACCATAGGATGACTCCAGGTCACACTTGTTTGTCGGAAAGATTACCTTCCTAAACGAGAGTTGATCCATGGGTGCCTTCCCCTTTTCCTTGGCGTTAGCCTTCCTGGCAGTCTTACCCTTTCCACCTACGTGGCCAAGACCACTACCCTTCTTCTGAGCTGAAAACTCATCAATGAGAGGGAGAACAGTCTTCGGCTTGGAGTAACTCTCAACGAGTTTTTTCTCCACCGCGAGCTTTTCATTCAGCTCATCAAGATATTTTTCCTTCAGACTCAATGTCTCAGTGGAGCCCGTGAGTTCCTCTTTCAAGGAGTTGACTTCATCTCTGAGACGGAGTAATTTTGCAACTTCTTCCTTCAGATTAGTTTACACTGCCTTAAGGGAGACAATCTCCTTTAACTACTTTCGGACTACCTTACGACATTTGTCAAAAGCCTTTAATAGGTGCTTGTGCTGAGCTATCAATTCTGATTCGTCCTCATCAGAAGAATAGCCTTCACGACCATTGTTGGACGTTTCAGACTCAAAGAGTATTGTGTGCGAATTTACCTTCCCGTGGTACTCAGAGTCGCCCACTTCCTCGTTTGATTGCGCCATAAGCCCAAAGTAGGCTTCCTCATTTTCTGAGCTCGACTCACTCGAGTCACTGTCATTGAGAGTCTTTGACTTCTTGGCGACGAAGCTCTTTTCTTCTTTTCTTTTCCCCTTGAAGGATCTCTTTTCTTCTCCCCTTGAAGGATCTCTTTTCTTCCTTCTTGGAACCATCCTTTTTCTTATAAGGGCACTCCGCAATCACATGCCCTGACTTATTACAACAGTAGCAAACAATGTCAAAGGAAAAGTATTTATTCGGTTTCGATTTATACCTGTCCTCTTTATTGTAGCTTTTCTTTGAGCGATCTTCATCACGATGAGATTTTATGTAGTCAGAGGAGGACGACTGATTCTTCATTTGTCTCCATTTGCTGAGCAGTTTCTCGAACTGCTTGGAGATAAGAGAAAATTTTCCATCTGATAGCTCGGAGTCTGACATGCTTGGCTCAGAGTCTTCTGAAGTATCAGGAGCATGTGTCCTTACGGGTGACACAACTTTAGACTTCTTTGAACCTTCAGCCTTCAGGGCCACAAACTTTTTTTTGCTAGAAGTTCTGTTGTTTTGCTCCTCCTTCTTCCTGGTATTCATCTGGAGTTCGTAGGAGAGCAACTTGCCAAACAGGTTCTGGGGGTCGATTTCCGACAGCTTCCCAAATTCCCTAATAGCAACAACTTTGGTATCTCATTCCTTAGTCAGGGATCTTAGAAATTTGTCGTTGAACTCGTCATTAGTGAATGTACGACCATAATTCCTGAGGCCGTAGACGATCTTGAAAAATTTCTCGACGCTGTCAGCGATAGTATCACTTTATCCTTGCTTAAACGCTTCGTACTCTTGATTTAGTAAAGATCTTCGATCGTCTCGAACTTTCTCAGTCCCTTCCATCAGAACTACTAAACAGTCTCACATTTCCTTGACAGACTTGCAGTTGAATAAATTTTGAAGCATAGACTCGTCCACTGCACTTGCGATGATGTTCTTCGCTTTCTTATCCAAGGAGACCAAGGCGATTTCATCCCTGGTTAGATCCATCATTTTCTTGGGGATCATAATCGCCGAATTCAGAGCTGAATCTTGAGTAGGTATATGTGATCCTTCTTCCACTATCTGAAAAATTCTTGGATCAGCAGCTTCCATGAAGAACCTGACTCTTTCTTTCCACATGAGAAAATTCTCTTTAGTGCATACAGACAGCTTAATAGATGACATATCCTTGCTTCTGACCATGGCTACACAGCGGAATCTCTAAATGCTAGATCAGGGATCTTGTTCAAGGTATTAGGCTTGTCGAACAAAACGCCCCTCTGATACCAATTGAAAGTATCTAGCGTCTACCTAAATCACCTAGAGGGGGGTGAATAAGTGATGTTTGTGTCTTTTCACGAAATAAAAATTATCTAAAAATCAAGCACACAAACACAGAGATTTATAGTGGTTCTCCGAGTTGGGTACGTCCGCATTCCCACCTCGCCAATCTACCACAAAGGGCTAGATTCGGCTACTTTACCAAACTCAGATTTCGTCAAATCTTACACCTCAGAGCCGCAACTCCTACAACTCGGAGACGATGCTCCTACAACTCAGATAACAACCTCTCCTACAACTCGATCCACAAACCGGATCTACTACTCGATCCACAAACGGATCTACTCACTCAATCCACAAACGGATCTACAAACTCGGAGAAAAATTCTCCTACGAGAGTAAATTAATATTACAAAACAACAAAGATTACAAGTCTTCGCTACGACGTTCTTCGTAAAATTAGATCTTGAAGCTTGGAGAACTCGAAAAGTTGAAATCTTGAAGAACTTGGATCTTGAGTCTTCACACGTCTAGATCTGTAAGAATAGAAGTCTTTAGAACGCAGCAATACAGATGTAGAGGTCGAGGAAGACGATATCTTGATGTGCTTGCGGTATTCGGCCGATCGGAAAGTTGCGTGTGGAAGGAGGTCGACGAATTGCAGTTTTGGAATGTTTTTCTCGTTTGAATCGGTGATCAATTTAGCACAAAACAAGATTAGTAATAAATGAGAATATCTCTAGGTATTTATAGAGATAAACCCTCCAACGGTATAAAAGAAATTTTCAAAAACGAAATCGGAAATTACTGTGCATGGCCGACAGAAACCCGTGACTGGTTTTGAGAATTTTCGGAAAAATAACATAAGTCAAATTCGTCGAGTATCGTCGAGTATCATATTGATACTCGTCGAATACATCTTGATATACGACGAAAATGACTTAGCCAAAACATCCCTGGCCGGTTGTACACTCAACACTATGGCGACAAGTCATACTCAACGAATTCGTCGAGTATCACCAGGCATACTCGACGAATTCGTCGAGTATCGGTCAACAGACTCGACGCACTCAACGCCTTATATTCGACGAATTAGACTTGGAAAAATCTAGAGAAGTAGTGTCGCCTGCACTCAACGAACTCGGCGTGTATCACTTAGCATATTCGACGAATTAGACTTAGAAAAATCTAGAGAAGTAGTGTCGACTGGACTCGACGAATTCGGTGTGTATCACTTAGCATATTCGACGAATTCGGCAAGTATCGTTAGATACATTCGACGAATTCGACGAGTATGCACAATGATATTCAGCGAATTTTACTTAACAGATTTTTCACTTCTCCAATGAATTTACCCTAAGTATATGCGACGAATTCGACGGGTATTGGCAAGTATACTCGAGGAATTCGGCGTGTATCAATGATGATACTCGATGAATTCGACGTATATGCTTAACCATACTCGCCGAATTTTACTTAGGTAAAATTCCTATTTTTCCTAGGTCTAACCCTTGACCATCCTTGAGCCTTCTCCTGTACTTGAGATAGAAGTACACCCGAATAGAGAGATTACACGTGAGTCAACACATTGGCCTACACAATGAGGAATTATATTGTATAGTCTTGTGTTTACTGATCCACTGTAACCTGACATTAGTGTGTACTTGGAATTGTAGACCTGCAAGTACATAACTAAACAGTGGCATCAAATACAGTCACAATTCACCTTAGTTTAACTGGGCCCTTCTTCAAATTCGGGTTATTGTGAATATAATACCCAACATCTTCCAAGGATAGATAATTTATTTGATCAGCTAAAAAGGTTTTGCGCTTACTCCAAGTTAGATTTGAGACGGGGTTACCATCAGTTGATAATTCGAGACAGGGATATACAGAAGATAACTTTCCGCACGAGATACGGATACTATGAATTTATGGTCATATCGTTCAGGTTGACTAATGCCCCGTCAGCCTTCATAGACCTGATGAACAAAGTGTTCCGAGAATTTTTGGAATGTTTTGTTATCGTCTTCGTAGAAGACATTCTAGTTTATTCAAAGAGTAAAGAAGAACATGTCGCTCATATTAGGACAATTTTGAGTGGCCTCAGGGAGAATCAATTTTATGCAAAAAATTCTAAGTGTGAGTTCTGGCTTTAGAGGTTGCTTTCTTGTGACACATTATCAGTTTGAGAGATCTCACATATGATCCGAAGAAAATAGAAGCAATAAGAGATTGGTCAAGGTCGAAGGCGGTTAGTGAGGTGCACAGTTTCCTTAGCTTAGCGGGTTATTACAGGAGATTCATTAAGGATTTTTCAAAAATAGTTTTTTCCAATGACTTCGCTTACCAAGAAACGAAAGGTATTCAACTGGACAGTTAAATGCAAGTTTGAGATTAAGGAGCTTAAGACCAGATTGATGACACAAATTTTATGTTTACCTTCGGGGGTGGAGGGTTTTCAGATCTATAATGATGTTTCGGGGCAAGATTTGGGATGTGTGTTGATGCAATATGGGAGAGTAATAGCCATCGCATCCAGACAGCTGAAAGTGCACGAGAAGAATTATCTCATTCATGATCTGGAATTATCAACAGTTATTCATGCACTGAAGAATTGGATGCACTACCTCTACGGAGTTCGTTGTGAAGTTTTTGAAGATCACAAAAGTCTCAAGTATATCTTTGATCAGCAAGAACTCAACATGAGGCAGCATAAGTGGTTAGAATTTCTGCCAGATTATAAAGTGGATATCTAGTACCACCTAGAAAAAGCAAATATGGTAGCAGATGCTCTTAGCGGAAGAAGTTTGAGTTATTCACTCATTACTCAGCAAGAAGATTTAGTGTGAGCTCTAGAGAGACCGGAGATCAGTGTGTTACCGCGCACCAATATGGGTTTCTGCAAGTTTATGCTGGATAGAGATCAAGTGCGATATAAAAGATAGAATCAGTCAGGCACTGCCTTCAAATCCAAAGATGACAGAAATTTGGGAATTGACTCAATCAGGTAAAAAAAAGACATTATGATTTAGGAGAGTTTGTTGCTACATAAAAGAAGAGTGTGCGTTCCATATGTCAGTCACCTTCGAAAGGACATCCTCATTGATGCTCATAATTTTAAGTACTTTATACATTCTGGTAGCACGAAAATGTATACAGATCTTAAAAAATTAGCGTGATGGCTAGGGTTGAAGAGTGATATTACAGAGTAGGTGGGAAAGTGTGAAACTTACAAGTTAGTTAAAATCGAATGTCAGAGACCAGGGACAAGTTGCAATCACTTCCTACTCCTGAGTGGAATTTTGAAGACATATTAATGAATTTTGTTCATGGTCTTCCAAGTTCTCAAAGTGCGAAAGATTCTCTATGGGTTATCGTGGATCATCTTTTTAAGGTTGCTACATTCTTAATAAGAGGACTGATCAATAATAGGACTGATAAGGGTCTAAGATTAGCTCAACTTTATGTGGATGTGATAGTTCGACTGCATGGAGTTTTGAAGTATAGAGATGACATATTTACCTCAAAGGATTGGAAATATATTCAGGAGTGCTTGGGTAATAAGTTGAAGTTTAGCACAGTCTTCCACCCACAAACAAATGGGCAAATAGAGCGCATAAATAGGACCATGAAAGATATACTTAATATGTGTATTCTGGATTTTAAATGAGAAAAAAATGTCACCCTCGTTGAATTCTCCTACAATAACATCTTTTAGACAAGTATTGAGATGACACCTTTTGATGCTCTTACTGATAGACGTTGTCTGACACTTTTATGTTGGGCTGAAAGTGAAAAGAGAACTACCAATAAAGAATCATGGTTTGACAAGACCACGGCATGAGTCAAACTCATCCAGGAGCGTATAAAGATAGTCCAAGGCAAACAAGCTAAATATTACGATCTGCAGCATAGAACAATAGAATTCAGTGTTGGAGATTATGTTTACCTGAAGGTCGGGCCACTTAAGGGTGTCTCAAGAATTAAGCGAATGAAAAAATTGAGTCCTAGGTTCGTTGGTCCATTCGATGAACTTGAACGCATTGATGAGGTTGCATACAGGTTAGCCTTACTCAAGGAAATGAGTATACTACATACTGTATTTCATGTCTCTTATCTGGGGAGAGTAGTCAGAGAACCAAGTTAAGCGAATAGTACAAAGAATGCACAGAATCAAATCTAATTATCAGTATAAAGCTAATCAAGATTGTGGACTCAAGGATTCAGAAGCTTAGGAGCAGAGAGATCAATTTTGTGAAAGTCAATTGGATGAATTGTGGTTAATCAGAGTATACATAGGAAAGAGAGGGTGAACTTCAGAGCAATAAAGATCATGCCGATTATAATTTTTGAGGACAAAAATTTTATTAGGAGAGGAGATTTGTAATATCCCTAATTCTAACACAAAAGTGAATTTAAATTGCAAAGTGCGATCACGAGTAATATTCGTTCGCACAGTCATCGGATCGAGGTATTTATTCCCTATATGGTTAATTTTACGCACAAGCAATTATTTTAAAAGGAGAAATAATAAGAATTAATGTGCGATGCCATTTGGGTATTAAGGTGAAATGGTCATTTTTACTCAGCCCTCTAGCACGTAAGGAAACGAGATTTAGTTACCCTCCAATGCTTTATACTGAAACCCATTGTCTGCCTTTTGACTGAAACCCACGATACAATAAGGAAAAGGAAAGCGCCGCTCGACGCAGGAAGAGGGGAACTCTTCGTGTGATGACACCGGCGATCGATGTCTACAGTTAGACGTGTTAGAAAAGCCCATGTAATTAGCCCATTATTGGGCCCATTATTTATTGTTTTCTTTCTTCTCTTCTTTTAGTCCCACATCATGTATAGGATATCCTCTCTCCTTCTCTCTCCTATATATATGTATTCTCTCTTTGTATTTGGATACACAAGCAATACATACAAGTTTTGAGCTCCTTCAACATGGTATCAGAGGAAACTGTTCGGGTCATGCAGTCTCCCCTTTTCTAACCGCCCGGCCTGTTCCCCCCCCCCCCCCTGTCCGCTTCCCCCTTGCGGCTTCTCCCTCTACTCGCTCCGGGTAGCGAGTTCGCTTTTACCTTGCGGTTAATGTGTGTGTTAACCGCGGCTTGCCCTCCCGTCTCCTCCTCTCGTGGATCCACCCTTCCTCCGTATATTTATAGCCTTTCTCTTCTCCTCTCCCGTGGGCCCACCCCCTCTCTACCCGCGCTACCCGCTGCCCTCTCTCTTCTCGCCGCGCGGTCTGCATCTCCTTGCCGCTCGAGTATTCCTACCCGCGGCCTCTTTGTTTTCGCGCGGCTTTCCTCTTCTCGCAGTAGCCCGCGTGCCTCTCCGCTTGCGGTCTCTCCTCGTTAATCGCAGCGATCTCCCTTCTCGCTGCGATCTCCTGCTCGTCACTTCTTTCCGCGTCTATCCGCCAAGGCTTATCTCTCTTCCTGTCGCGGTCTCCTGCTATCCGCTCGAGCTCTCCTCGCGGATTGCTCTTCTTCTCGCCCGGCTTGGCTTATCTCTCGCCCGGCTCCTCTTCTCGCCGCGCGATCTGCGTGCCCCCCTCTTGCAGCGGCTTAGTTCCCTCTCGCCGCGGTCTGCCTCTCCGTTGCGGTTTCCTCCTCTACCCGTGCGGGTTGTGTGCCTGGTGCCCCTTCTCTCCTGTTCTCCTCTCCGGCGGTCTCCTTTTCTACCCGCGCGGTTATCATGGGCTCTTCAGTCGATTCAACCGGCCAGCCGGCTACTGCCTCTGATGACCGCCCGCCCTCTCTTCCAGAACTTCGAGATGAACTTCGGATCACCACTATTTCCCTCTCCGGCAAACGGAACTTCATTCCGTGGGTGCACTCTGTCCGCCGCGTTCTTCAGGCCAAAGGCCTTGTTCATCATTTGACTCAGGGCCCGCCATCTCCTCTTACCGACGAGTGGCTTCGTAATGACGGTAGAGTTCAGACTTGGCTCCTCAATTCCCTGGAGGGTGAGCCTTACCAAATGGTCATGTACCAGGAGACGGCCCAGGATATGTGGACGGAACTGCACTCCATATACTCCGGCAAGGATAGCCTTCAGCACCTTTATGATGTTATTACAGAACTTCAAACTCTCGATGCTGGCGGGGCTACGGACATGACATCGTTTGTTGCTCGGGTTAAGACTCTTGCGGAGTCCTGGATCCAGCATCAGCCCTCTACTTCTGATCATGCAGTCCAACGGGCACAGAAGGAAGCCGTTTGCATAGCTATGATGCTGGCTCGAGTCCCACCGCATCTTCAGGGTATCCGGACTCATGTCCTTGCTTCCGCGACCACTCCTTCCCTCTCAGATGTGTGTTCTATGGTCCTTCGTGTGCCACCCCCCCAGGAGTCTCCTGTTCCCTCCTCTCCGGCCCTTCTCCAGCAGACCCTTCCTCCATTACTGTCCACACCGCCCTCTACTCGTGGCGGCCGTTCTGGCTTCCGTGGACGGGGTCGTGGGGGTCGAGGTCGTGGGGGTCGGGGCCGTGGCAGGTGTTCATACTGCGGCCGGGACGGCCACACAGATGCGGTCTGCTACAAGAAACACGGTTACCCTCCTCGTCCAGCTGCTGTTGCTGCCACTGATGGCTCCTCCTCCACTGGTACCGACCTTGAGGCCGTTCGCCTCCAACTACAACACCTCCAGGGGCTTCTTAGCCCACCGTCGGCGTCTGTTGCCTCCATCTCTCCTGCAGGTATTACTTGTCTTTCCTCTGGCCCGCATTGGATCTTGGACTCAGGTGCAACTCATCACATCACCTCGCTGCGGCCACAACAGTACTCGGATGCTTCTCATCTGAAGTCTATCACCGTGGCTAATGGTGCGATCGTTCCTGTCTCCGGCTGCGCCGACATCACGCTTGATCATTCCATCTCTCTTCGCTCGGCTCTTTATGTTCCGGGCTCTCCGTTTAATTTGCTATCTGTTGGCCGCCTCACTCATGATATGGATTGCTCAGTAACATTTACTCCCTCTACTTTTGTGATACAGGATCGACGGACGCGGAGTACCATTGGTAAGGGTCGCCTGCAGAACGGGCTCTACCTCCTCGACGCCTCTTCAACAATCCTATCCTCTGTCTCCTCTGCTGACTGGCATCGCCGTCTTGGGCATGCTCCCCTACCCATCCTTCAAAAGGCTCTGCCTGATGTATCTTTTCATGCTTTTCAGTGTGAGTCATGTATTTATGGCAAACAGCCGCGTACTTCTTTTCCGGCCCATTGTACTAGGAGCTCTGCTCCGTTTGATTTGATACACTCCGATGTTTGGGGTCCGTTTAAAATTACTAGTATCTCTGGCTATCGATATTTTATGACTTTCATTGATGATTTTTCCCGCACGACATGGCTGTACTTACTTCATGATCTCTCTGAGATTATGCGCCTATTTCGTGCTTTTATACAAGAAACTCAAACACAATTCTCCATAACCATCAAAACCTTACGTACCGACAACGCTCGTGAATACACCGGCCGCGAATTTGCAAATATATGCGCCGACTTTGGCATCATTCATCAAACCTCATGTGCCTACACACCACAACAAAATGGAGTTGCCGAGCGAAAGAACCGTCACCTTCTTGACGTTGCCCGCTCCCTCATGCTTCAGATGCATGTTCCAAAGACTTTCTGGAATTTTGCGGTCTTCACGGCTTGTTTTTTAATTAACCGTCTTCCTTCCTCGGTCCTTAACTATGCCACTCCTTTTAGCCTCTTATTCCCCTCCACTCCGGCCTACCCACTCACCCCAAGGGTCTTTGGGTGCACTTGCTTCGTTCACCTCCTGGGTCCATCCGTGGATAAATTGGATCCCAGGGCGGCTAAAACTATCTTCGTCGGTTATTCATGTACTCAGAAGGGCTACCTTTGCTAGTCTCCGGTAACCCGGAAAGTCACCATCTCCGTCGATGTTACCTTTTGGGAGGATAAACCGTTCTTCTGCTCCACTTTACCTACCGCATCACCAACACCCTCTCCACCACTGCCTCGACCCGTCATACCCACTACTCTGCCGATTCTCCTACCTCCCTCTACCTCACCCCCGGCTCCCTCTACCTCAGCCCCTGCTCCCTCTACCTCCGCCCCTGCTCCCTCCAAACCTCCAGTTATCCAAGTTTATACCCGCCGACATCCTCCTCGCTCCGCTACCCCTATGCAGTCGGCCTCATCCTTGGATACACCGCGCTTGGCCGATCAGGTATCTCCCTCCACCGCTTATCCTCTGGCGAACTATGTCTCTCTGCATCGTCTCTCTCCCCAATTGCATACTCTTGCAACTTCTATTTCCTCCATTTCGGTTCCCAACTCTGTGCAGGAGGCGCTTCAACATCCTGGCTGGAAGGCTGCCATGGAGGAGGAAATGGCGGCCCTCTGGGCCAACCAGACCTGGACTCTTGTCCCTCTTCCTCTCGGACAGTCTCCGGTTGGGTGCAAATGGGTTTTCGTCGTCAAACATGCAGCTGATGGGACTATTGACCGTCTGAAAGCTAGATTGGTCGCCAGGGGCTTCACCCAACAACAAGGGCTTGACTATGAGGAAACCTTCTCTCTCGTTGCCAAACTCAACACTGTTCGGGTTCTGATCTCTGTCGCTGTCCATCGCCGATGGCCCCTTCTACAACTCGATATTAAAAATGCCTTCTTAAATGGCGACCTACAGGAAACGGTTTATATGCAGCAACCTCCCGGGTTTGAGACCACGGGGGAGTCTCGGGTGTGTCGCCTTAAGAAAGCTTTGTATGGCCTCAAACAGTCACCACGGGCATGGTTTGACCGATTCAGTAAGGCTCTTCGGGAGGTTAGTTTTACTCGCAGTACAGCAGACTTCTCTATGTTCAGTCGCCACCGCACTGCTGGGACGGTACTGTTGTTAGTGTATGTTGATGACATCATAATCACGGGAGATGATTCGAAAGGAATACAGGAGGTCAAACAACATCTTGGTACAGTATTTCAAACAAAGGATCTGGGGCCCCTCTGGTACTTTTTGGCTCTAGAGGTTGCTAGACGGCCAGATGGTCTCGTCCTCTCACAGCGGAAGTATTGTCTCGACCTCCTTCATGACGCAGGTTACTCTGGGTGTAAGCCGATCAATACTCCAATGGATGTGAATCACAAATTATGCACTCAGGCCTCTGATTCAGATCTCTTACTCGAGAATCCTGAGTACTATCGCCGTCTAGTTGGCAAATTGATCTACCTCACGGTAACAAGACCAGACATCTCTTTCGCGGTTGGTATAGTTAGCCGGTATATGCATTCCCCGAGAAAATCTCATCTTCACGCCGTGGAACGCATTCTAAGATATCTCAAAACGGCTCCTGGTCAAGGTTTAGTTTACAAACCATCACCTACAGCTCCTACTTTGGTTGCCTACTCAGATGCTGATTAAGCTGGGTCTCTTGATGATCGTCGGTCAACAAGTGGTTTCTGCACATATTTTGGAGGACATTTGATTACCTGGCGGAGCAAGAAACAAGCAGTGGTTGCTAGATCATCTGCAGAGGCCGAATATCGGGCAATGGCTTCAGTTGTGTCTGAACTAACTTGGCTGGAAAGTCTTCTTACCGATCTTGGTGTAAGACTCCATTCTCCCGCTCTCCTCTTCTGTGAAAGTCAAGCGGCTATACATATTGCCAAGAACCCGGTATTCCATGAGAGGACTAAACATATTGAAGTTGACTGTCATTTCATCCGAGAAAAAGTCCAAATGAAGAAGATCGACCTAAAACATGTTCCCGGGACAGAACAGGTTGCGGATGTGCTCACTAAGGCTCTTCCCAGTTCACTCTTCTATCAGTGCTTGTCCAAGCTTGGTGCGTACGATTTGTACGCTCCAGCTTGTGGGGGAGTGTTAGAAAAGCCCATGTAATTAGCCCATTATTGGGCCCATTATTTATTGTTTTCTTTCTTCTCTTCTTTTAGTCCCACATCATGTATAGGATATCCTCTCTCCTTCTCTCTCCTATATATATGTATTCTCTCTTTGTATTTGGATACACAAGCAATACATACAAGTTTTGAGCTCCTTCAACAAGACGAAACAACCTTTCCACCCAGAGGTCGAAGCAGCTATCGTCTTCTCCCTAATCGATGGCATAGGCACAACTTCCTGCCAAATTCATGTTCTTGTTACAGGCTCGTCCGACGTTTTGCAAAGCAAGGTTAGGTCTTTTACTGGCTTTCTGTTTTTCTTCCTACAACCCGAAGAAAAGCTTTGATTACTTTTACTTATTGTTACTTGGGAACTGCAGCCTCCTTTGTGAAATCCGAGATTTCCTTCAACGACTGAACACATCAAGGCCGACCACTTTCTCCTACACGCAGCCATATTGTTGACTGCTTTTCTAGAAGGCTGCAAGTCCTCCTCTCGATGAATTATTAGTAAATCTTTTGTACCTCAGATCATTATGTTCTAATGTTCACATCACTTGCTCATTTTTAGGCTACCCCACTTGATTTAGAGGAGCTTTGGTGGTGTTTTGTCATCTTTTTGTTTTGGTTCAATCAGATTAGGGCAAGGTGAGATTTTTATCTTTCAATTTGTTTTTCCCCTTCCTTTTCCTCCAGATTCACTAGTAATTGTTAATAGAACTTCAGGAAATTGTGGAAGAGGGAATTAGGGCTTTTGTGTTAAAGATCGAAGAAGCCTTGCGTAGTCTCAGAATCAAGGTGAGAACCTCTAACCTCGTCAACCGAATAATTTACCTTTCCACTATTTTAGAAAAAATCATTTTCATATTTTCCAAAAAAAAAAACCCAGCAATGGTAAAGAGGAATTGTAGAGAGTATTCAAGGGAGGTTTGTGATTTTACATTGAATCTTCATAGCACTTGCTCATTTTCAGGCAACCCCACTTGATTTAGAGGAGCTTTGGTGGTGTTCTGCAACCTTTTTGTTTTGGCTCAGGCAGATTAGAGCAAGGTAAGAATTTTATCTTTCAATTCGTTTTTCCTTTTTCTCTAGATTCGCTAATAATTACTAATAGAACTTGTTGGAACCCTAGTTCTAATTTGAGCAAGGATTACTATTAGGATGTTTAGATTGACCCAAAATGTATAGTCATGGGTCATAAGATTATTTCCAGGTTTGCTCCTTCAGAAAAATTCCAGAGAAGTTCAGATTTGAAGTTCAGAAATTCATCTCAAAGAAATTCTCCGAACTCAGTTCAACGAACTCTGAGCTCAGTTCAACGAACTCTGAGCTCAGCTCAAAGAAAGCTTTAAAACTCAGTTCAATGATTATGCAGTTCACATTCTCTGAGCTCAGCTCGACGAACTCCGAGCTGAGCTCAACGAACTCCGAGTTAAGATCAACGAACTCCGAGCTCAGTTTGAAGAAAGCTTTAAAATTCAGTTTAACGATTTCTTTGAAGTATGCAGGCAGAATTATTTACAGTTGGCCGAATTAATTAAGGTTTAATTAAAGACGATTATAGCTATCAGATTTAATGTTATATATTCTTATGAATATAGCCGTTTGGAGACTGTATTAATTATGGATTAAATCAGGATTTAATGCTAATTGATTCCCAAATAAATTACCATTCTCGGGAATGATTCAGCCATTGCAGACAAAGTAAATTCAAATGTTTGAATTATGTTCAGACAATATATAAAGATATTATTCTGCAGAGGCAGAACAAGAGAAGGGAAGAACAAGAAGCAGAGAGTGAGAAAATCAAAAATATACAGAGTTTTTCTTCTTCATCTGCTTCAGGCTTTTAAGAGACAACAAATATATATCAGTCTAAAATCTTGCAGGAAAGCAACATCACTTTGAAGGCCTACATCCTGAAGCAAAGCTTCCTTTCTCTTGAACTATTCTACATCTCAGGTGGAGCTTTGACATCATCAAATCCACTAGTCTTCTCTCAGAGCCTTGAGACAGAGAAGACAACATCTTTCTTTCATCCCACTGTGTATAGGGTTATAACTCCCTTCAAAAGTTAAACTCTTGGTGGCAGGGCACCTGATCAAAAACCTGTGTATTGGTTTTTGGGCACCTGATCAAAAGCTCAAAAGGGTTGCTAGATCTCCCTTGAAAAAATAAATATTGTGGTAGCAGGGCACCTGATCAAAAACCTGTAGTGGATTCCTACCAGGGTGGTAGAAGAGTGGATGTACCCAGTTTTGGGGAACCACTATAATCCTTGTGTCATCTGGATTGCTTGCTTTGCTTTCTTTACTTTTGTGTTGTGCTTACTCCTTTATATAACATATATATATATATAGTGTAAACTTAAGATCTCTTCTACTCTTTCAATCGGTATCAAAGGGTCATTTCTTTGGTTGTACAGGCTAACACCTGAACCAAAACGATCTGATAGATCTTATATTTCTTAAGAGTTTATCATGACACAAAATGAAGAATTTTCAAGCACTAGACTTCCAATGTGCAATCTAAATAAGTTTGCACTTTGGAAAGCAAAGAGTAGGCTTTATATGAACTTCATTGATGAAAATATTTTCAACTCCATTTTGACAGGTCCATCTAAATCATTGGAAACTCCAAGCACCAGTGTTGTACCATCACTTCAATGGACAGAAGCTCAGAAAAGGCTAAAAATTGTTGATGCACAAGCAATGAACATCTTAGCCCAATCAATGTTTGATGACATTTTTCAAGAAGTTGTTGAATGCTCTTCAGCAAAGGATATTTGGGACTCCCTCACAGCAATGGTTACTGGATCAGCTAAAAAGAGGATATTTGATGCTGACACTTGTAGTGACTCTGACTCTGAAGCTTCATCCTGTACAACTGAAGATGAAGAATAGTCAAGAGCAAGAGAATTTTGCCTAATGGCAATAAATGCCTCTTGCAGCAACTCAGATGAGCAATCAGACTCTGAAGCAGAATCTGAATCAGAAGGGGATCAGGTAATCTCTTCCTTTGATTTTTCTTCAGATCATTTTAAAGAATATTTTAAAAATATTTGTAAAGATTTGATCCAATCTAAGAAGGAAATAAAACTTCTCAGAGAAAAATTAAATAATTCTTTTTCAGAAAACATAAAGCTTAAAGAAAATTTGAAAACTGCTCTTGAACAGATTAATTATTTTGAATCAGTTAAAGGCAAAGACAAGTTAAAAGATTTAGACAAACTAACTGAAGTTTTGCATAATAATGACAAACCCAAACAAGTTAAGAATTTTCAGAAAAATCAGGTTCAAAAAATTTCGTCGATCAGAGCTCGACGAAAGCAGTATTATACGTCGAACAGAGATCGACGATCGTGGAACACAGATTATGACTATTATCATTTTGTGAACCGAGATCGACGAAATCAATACTTTTCGTCGAACTCAGATCGACGAACTCAACAAAAATCGTCGAACTCAAACTATCAAAACAGGAATTTTAATTCCTATCAGAACAATAATCAAAGACACAAATTTGTTAACCCCTTTTCTTAATGGATAATTCCACCCAGAAAATTTCATCCTCTAGGTTATAAAAGTCAACTTGAATGTTCTTTTATTTCTAATTATTATAAAAGAGAACCAGGACCCAAGGTAATCTGGGTCCAGAACTCCTAACATCTCTTTTCAGGAAAAGACCTATCTTACCACAGAGGAACAGTGGTATTTGATAGTAACCAAAAGCCTTTAGTCTCAGTCAGTGCAGAGGTTACAGCAGTCAGCAGTTTCAATTATTCAGAGAATCAGAAATGGATTCAGACATGCTGAAATAGATTCAGTTAAAGATAAGCAAAAGTGCAGCAAACATCCTTAATAGATTTTCTTGCAACTGCTCCTTAGTTTTTAATTATGTTCTAATATCTCTGTTGTCTTTCTTTATTTCTCAAAGCACCTTTGTACATTTGCTGAAAAATTTATAATCCAGGCAAATTATTTTGCTTTGTATTTTATTTGTTTTTGTGTAAATAGTGTCCTCACCCAAATAGGGGGAGATTGTTGGAACCCTAGTTCTGATTTGGGCAAGGAATACTATTAGGATGTTTAGATTGACTCAAAATGTATAGTCATGGGTCATAGGATTATTTCCAGGTTTGCTCCTTCAGAAAAATTCCAGAGAAGTTCAGATTTGAAGTTCAGAAATTCAGCTCAAAGAAATTCTCCGAGCTTAGTTCAACGAACTCTGAGTTCAGTTCAACGAACTCAGAGCTCGGCTCAAAGAAAGCTTTAAAACTCAGTTCAACGATTATGCAGTTCACATTCTCTGAGCTCAGCTCGACGAACTCCGAGCTGAGCTGAGCTCGACGAACTCCGAGCTGAGCTCAACGAACTCCGAGTTGAGATCAACGAACTCCGAGATCTGTTTGAAGAAAGCTTTAAAATTCAGTTTGACGATTTCTTTGCAGTATGCAGGCAGAATTATTTACAGCTGACCGAATTAATTAAGGCTTAATTAAAGGCGATTATAGCTATATGATTTAATGATATATATTCTTATGAATATAGCCGTTTGGAGGCTGCATTAATTATGGATTAAATCAGGATTTAATGCTAATTGATTCCCAAAGCAATTACCATTCTCGGGAATGATTCAGCCATTGCAGACAAAGTAAATTCAAATGTTTGAATTATGTTTAGACAATATATAGAGATATTATTCTGCAGAGACAGAACAAGAGAAGGGAAGAACAAGAAGCAGAGAGTGAGAAAATAAAAAATATACAGAGTTTTTCTTCTTCATCTGCTTCAGGCTTTCAAGAGACAACAAATATATATCAGTCTAAAATCTTGCAGGAAAGCAGCATCACTTTGAAGGCCTGCACCATGAAGCAAAGCCTCCTTTCTCCTGAACTATTCTACATCCCAGGAGGAGCTTTAACATCATCAAATCCACTAGTCTTCTCCCAGAGCCTTGAGACAGAGAAGACAACATCTTTCTTTCATCCCACTGTGTACAGGGTTATAACTCTTTTCAAAAGTTAAACTCTTGGTGGCAGGGCACCTGATCAAAAACATGTGTGTTGGTTTTTGGGCACCTGATCAAAAGCTCAAAAGGGTTGTTAGATCTCCCTTTAAAAAATAAATCTTGTGGTGGCAGGGCACCTAATCAAAAACCTGTAGTGGATTCCTACCAGGGTGGTAGAAGAGTGGATGTACCCAATTTTGGGGAACCACTATAATCCTTGTGTCATCTGAATTGCTTGTTTTGTTTTCTTTACTTTTGTGTTGTGCTTACTCCTTTATAATATATATATATATATATATATAGTGTAAACTTAAAATCTCTTCTACTCTTTCAGAACTTCTGGAAATTGTGGAAGAGGAAATTAGGGCTTTGTGTTATAGATCGAAGAAGACTTGCGTAGTCTCAGAATCAAGGTGAGAACCTCTAACCTCATCAAGTGAATAATTTACCTTTCCTCTATTTTAGAAAAAATTATTTCAATATTTTCCAGGAAAAAGCCCAAGCAGTGGTAAAGAGGGATTGTAGAGAGTATTCAAGGGAGGTTTGTGATTTTACATTAAACCTAGTCAGCTGTCATCACATCGTGATTATGAACGACGCAACACCGAGGTAAGAAAATCGACTCCTCTTGGCAAGACATATCATCTAATATAATTTCATTATCTAGGTTGAGTAAGAATGCACATGTGATTTAATTATTCAGGTTCTGGCTAGCAGTTATCATCTTAATTAAAATACTTAAAATTACATAGAAATCAAATGACACAACCTAGTAATGAATGATAAAATCAAGTAATTTATTAAGATACAATCCACAGAACGAAACAAGAATACCTACATTCTAAAGCAAGAACATACATGATTAAGAATGAGAAATACAATTAGGCGAAGATTAAAAAATTAAATTACATAATAAGTCTTAGAATAGTGACCTCATACTCACATGTCCAGTAGGCCATATGAGCCTCAAACATGGGGTCAACAACCCACATTTCCATGCTTGGAAATAATCAGTTCACGTTCAACAAAAGGGGCACAGTGATTCAGAGAACCTTAGGGTAGCCATTAGAACTTTCAACTAAAGGGACACAGTGATTCAGAGAACCTTAGGGTAGCCATTAGAACTCCATAATCAGAATGTACTCAGCAAGTCATATGATATAAAGTTAATCATGGGAACATGAAATCTAATTACCCAAACTTTAGAAATAATTCAGGACACTAAAATCATTATATACAAAAATTACAGATAATGGAACAAAATTCCTAGCAAAAAAATGGGAGTTGCAGAGATGAAAATATTGAGGTGGATACACGAGACTAGATAAAATTAGTAATGAATGTATTAAGGATGAGAAAGGAGCAGCAATTGCATAGAAGATGCGAGAAGCTCAACTAAGATCATTTGGACAAGTACAGAGTAGACAATTAGAGGCGCATGTTAGGCGTTGTGAGAGTTTAGTCACTAGGCATGTTAAACGGGGGAGAGATAGACCAATAAAGACTTGGAATGAAACTATAAAGAAAGAAATGATGTACTGTAACATCCATAGTTTAGACGCATTTTAATTTAGTGACAAAGCGCGACAAATTGTTATGTTTAAATAGGAGTAGATGTGAATTAACACTTTGGGGTGCCAATAGCAGATTTTCCACTTTTCCCTCATGCGGTTATCAATTAAACCGCAAGGCACGGAATAAAAAAACCCGCACGCCTCTTTTTATCGGGAGGAAAACAGCAAAGCCGCACCCGATACTTCCGCCTTCCGCAAGCCCGACGACGCCCAGCCGACGCTTCCCGCTGCCGTCCGACGGTCGATCCTCCTCTAGGAGCCTTCGCCGACTCCTCCTTCCTCTACGAGCGCCGGTGGGTGTTCCTTTTCCTTCCTTGGCCGTGGAAGAGCCGGATTCAACCCTAATTTGATGGAAGTTGGAAAACTTCTGTTTCCGGTGAGTTTTATTTCTCCCTTCTCCTTATTCCTTCATGGTAATCAGTCGATTTAGATGTTAGGGTAGACTAAGTTTTCATTCCCTTTACCCTAATTAGGTTTTGGGGTCGTGATCCACCGCGGAATTTGTGTAAGGCATTTTGGGAGCCTCAATCATCCCCGTAAAGGTAATATACGAAGCTCAGCACTTGTATTTTACAACCCTAGTTATATAGAAATTTTCCACGGGAAAATCGTAAAGGAAAAAATTATGAAATTAGGGTTGCCCTAAATTACAGGACTTTGGTGAGGTCGGGGCAGCATTCTGAAGGTCCCCAGCAGTAGGATTGCCTTCGGAAGAGAAAATGTCGCCGCGCCGAGTGTACGAGCGTCGCAGCACCACGGTAAGGAAACTTAATTTCTGCTAATTAGACATAGCAATAAAAATATATTTTTGTATACGCATGAGTAGGCTTTGTACATGTATCATGACCATGCATAGAAAGGTGTGGTGATAGGAAAACGGTCGCGGAAAACGTGTAGGATGACACCCTCCTCCAAGACCCAGGTAGTCAGATCAGAAATGGTAACGTTAGATACGAAACCAGTACCTGTGTACGTAAGTTTGGAATTTGTCCAACCAAGGGCGTGAATGTCCCTTCTAGTCGATCACGAGAAAGTCAAGGGTCGCTCAGTAACACACCAGAAAAGATATCTCAGGCAGAGTAGCATAAGACCGAAAGTTTAATGAGCACACAAGTCTTTTTGTGCTCGTAGAGGCGCACTACCTTTCTCATAAGACATATGGTATCTTGTGAGCAGTATAGTCTTGGGAGTTTACTTCCCTTTGAGACAGTTAATAGATTCGAGATCGTGTCCGCGTGACACTAGAACAATTGAGTTCGTCAGATGGTCTCGGGTCGTCAGTTTTAGTTGCGCGTTAGAAGTTACTCTGCCTAGAGCCTTCCAAGTAGATGTGCAGGTTAGAAGCCACCTAGAACTCAAGTATAGACCTGACGTGAGACAGTACACTAGTTAGTGAACGCCAGGACTTGGGTTAGTGAACTAAAAGTCACGTACATATAACAAATAGATGTTTTGACCAGGAAATAGTGCGAAGGCATGCATAACATGTAGCATAAATGTTTTCAGTGCACAAAACTGTTTTTCTAAAGGCATGCATTCATCATATGAAAACTGTTTTTAGTGTCACTAGGAGTTATTTTTCTTTAATCTGACCCCTCGTGGGCAATGTTTTACAGGTGACCCAGGTGGGAAACTACGTCTAGGATGAGCGTTATGGTGGCGTCAGTTTGTAGTATTTTTCCTCATTCAGTTTACTCTATTTCAGCTTATACTTGTAGTGGTGGACATGTATCTTGTTAATGTTTATTATGCCATGTATCAGACTATTAATGTTATATTTCAGATTTTCAGTCATTTCAATTTTATTCTTGTTTAGTGGCTCTGTGAATCCATATTTGAGGTATGTGGTTACCCTTAGTTTACTTTCTTAGCTTCCGTTGTAAGTTTTAAATTTCTTAGTAGATATTTCTTTTACCTGCTGCATACTAGTTTTAATATTGTTTTCTAGTTTTCTTTATATCGCTGACCCGGCCGGACGGCTGATTTCTGAAATACTGGGAAGGGGTGTTACATGTACTTGGGCATCAGTGCGATTATGACTAAAGATAGGGCACAATGGTAACAAAGGATGCATATAGACGGCCCCATTATAGTGGTGTAAAGGCTTGGGTGTTGTTGTAGTGGAACAAATTCTCATGCGACAATATAAAAAAATGAACTTATGAAACTACAGTCAGTTTATTCAAAAACATGCATAATTATTCAAATGTTCAAATTTTTATATACAAGTAAATTATTAAATTATGTATTTTTAGTGTTACTGGATGAGTAGTCTTTCTTACTCGCTAGTTGGGTTGGCCCATCTTTGGACATTCCTTTTTTGGGGTCATCGGTGGGGATTTATGCCTGGGATAAGAGTTTACGATTCTCCACTTTAGTTTGTCTCATTTTCAGCTTTTATTTCATTCCAGATGTTATACTCTTTAATTATGAACATAATGTACTTGAACTATCTAAAGTTTTGAATGTATGAGACAATGTTTAAGTTTTTTGTGTTTCAGATTTATGGGTTTTTTTCAATTATACCTGGCTTTGTGAATCAGAAAGAGGTACATTTTTACCCATAGCTTCATACTTTACTTTTGTTGTAAGTTTTCAGTTATTACTTTCATTTATGCTTGTTATATACCATTTTTATTATTGTTGCTTAGTTTATTTCATATCACAAGTGTCGGCTAGACGTATGAATTGATGTTAAACTAGGTATGAGTGTTATATGATAGTCGAGATGACTAAAAAGCTTTGGAAATGGAAGTTTGATATTGCTTTTAAGGTGTCATTACAAGTATGAATGCCTAAAATTTATAGAGCATAAGACTAATAAATAAAATAAAGGTAATACACAATCAAACATGACAATAAATCTAAAATAAACTCCTATTTCTTAAGTAATTGTCTATTCACATTATTTTGAGCACATGACCGGCCTCTTACCCTTACTTGCACTTCAAGTTATATTGGAATCATCATTTGCAAATGAAGTCCATGGATCACTTTGGTTGTACTCCGAGTTATCTTGCAATTTCAATGATGATGACGAGGATGAGAACAACAAATTTCTCATTATATACTGTTTGTTTGTTTTTATGTCAAAAGGGATGCTACCAAAAAGCTAAAACAATTGAAGTCAAAAAATTATAGAGAAATGCACGAAAACCATCGTGGAAACATAAACAACATTCAGAAACATAGACATGCATGAAGAAAAAGTTAAAACTAAAACATTTTTAGAAACCAGAGTCAAAATGTGTAACATAAATCAACCAAAAAGATTAAAAGCAGGATAACTTACCCACCAACGAGTTCAACTAGTTTTGGGTACAACTTATGATCACGTAAACTATTAATTTCTAAGATAGTGGAATCCATCGATTGCATATCAACTATGTATCTTGTATGCAACTGGCTCACAGTTGCTTTGATCTTTTCCAGCGATTCAGGAGGCGCACCATGTTTTTTCTGTTTATTCAGTAAATGGATCTTTCTTTGATACTCGACTTTCATAAGCTCACCGGCCTGTCTTTCAAGATACAAGCAACAATGATTAACAAAGGAATCTGAATTTGTAAGAAAACTAATGTGACTAAAGGTCGAAATTTAAAATATAATGTCTACAAAAATTAAAATGAAGAAGTAAATAAGAATGGAAGTTAAATAATGATTAGAGAGAACCTAAATATTGAAAACATTAAGCAAAATAACCCACATTGGATTTTAAAAAGAACCATTGGAGACAGAATATTATCGGAAAAAAATGCATGCATGGCACATCATATTGTAATATATTGCATGTACAATATAAAATAATAAATGCATGCATGGCACATCATATTGTAATATATTGCATGTACAATATAAGCAGCAGTTGTTACAGGTCATATGTATACCTCTTGTAGAAGAATGGTTCAAATTTTGTATATCCTCATTGAATTATAAAATACAAGTATGAGTACAAATATATAGGAAAGAAGAGGGAGAAAGACAACTACACAAAAGATGTGGGACTAAACTAGAATCCTAAATGGGTCATATTAATGGGCATTTACATCAAATTATCCTAATATTCTCTAACACTCCCCCGCAAGCTGGAGTGTACAAGTCGTAGGCACCAAGCTTGGATAAGAACTGATGGTACATTTGTCGTGGTAATGCCTTGGTGAGAATGTCGGCAACTTGCTCAGATGCAGGAACATGCTCCAGCTCTAACTTCTTCAATTGAAGCTTTTCACGAACGAAGTGACAGTCAACTTCAATGTGCTTGGTCCGCTCATGAAACACGGGATTCTTCGCAATATGGATTGCAGCCTGACTATCGTAAAACAAAGTTGTTGGTGAGGATAGAGTGACCCCCAAATCACCAAGAAGACCCTCAATCCAGGTTAGTTAAGATACAACGACCACCATTGCACAATACTCAGCTTCAGCAGAAGAGCGACCAACCACAGACTGCTTCTTGCTACGCCAAGTGATAAGATTCCAGCCAAAGTAGGTACAGAAACCCGTAGTGGAACGTCGATCATCCAGGGAGCCCGCATAGTCCGCATCTGAATATGCAATAATAGATAGAGAGGAGGATGTCTTATATACAAATCCTTGTCCAGGAGCTGACTTGAAATATCTGAGGATGCGTTCTACTGCGTGGAGATGAGAGATCCGAGGAGCATGCATAAATCGGCTGACCACTCCAACAGCAAAAAAAATATCAGGTCTTATAACTATCATATATATCAGTCTTCCTACAAGACGCCGATAATACTCAGGGTTCGTAAGCAGATAATCGAAGTTAGTCTCATGAGCACATAACTTGTGATTGGCATCTATCGGGGTCTCCACGGGTTTGCACCAGGAGTAGCCAGCATCTTGGAGGAGATCAAGACAGTACTTTCGTTGTGAAAGGACAAGACCATCAGACCGTCTTACAATCTCGAGTCCAAGAAAGTATCGGAGAGCCCCCAAATCTTTAGTTTGGAAGACGAAGTTTAAGTGTTGCTTGATTTTTTGTATCCCTGTGGAGTCATCATCAGTAATCAAAATATCATCCACATAAACCAAGAGAATGACAGTTCTAGTTGATTAATGACGAGTGAAGAGAGAGAAGTCAGTTGAGCTCCTCTTGAATCCAACTTCGCGAAAGGCCTTACTAAATTTATCAAACCAAGCTCTGGGAGATTGTTTGAGATCATAAATAGATTTCCGAAGATGACATACACGAGACTCCCCCGTGGTCTCAAACCCGGGAGGTTGGTTCATGTAGACTATTTCTTGAAGATCGACATTTAAAAAGACATTTTTGATATCCAGCTGATGGAGAGGCCAGTGACGATGAACAGCTAAGGAGATTAGCACCCGAACAGAGCTCAACTTGGCGACGGGAGAGAAGGTTTCATCATAATAAAGTCCCTATTGTTGAGTGAACCCCCGGACCACAAGTCGGGCTTTGAGACGGTCAACTGCCCCATATGGAGCATGTTTGATAGCAAACACTCACTTGCAACTGACACAAGATTGCCCAGGAGGAAGAGGAACCAGATACCAAGTCTGGTTAGACCAAAGAGCGGTCATTTTCTCATTCATAGCCGCACGCCACCCCGGATGAAGAAGAGCCTCCTACACAGACTTTGGAATAGAGATGGAGGAGAGAGAGCAAACTTGCGTAGAGGTGGAGACAGGCGATGCAGAGATACATAATTTATCATGGGATGAGCGGTAGATGTTGATGTTGGATCGTCAGTTCACGGGAGCACTGGTGGAGGGGGGCTGTTGTAGAGCTCCAGAGACCGGGGTACGACGAGTGTATACGCGAAGAAGAGGCAGTTTGGGTGGTTGAGGTGGAACAGGTGTCGGAAGTGAAGTGGGAAGAAGAGGTGGTAGGGAAGACGTGACTGGAACGGTTGGACGAGGTATAGACGGGGAGAGAGGAGGAGCAGAGACAGATGGTGAGTCATAGAATGGTTGATCCTCACGAAAGGTGATATCGGCAGAGACAATTACTTTGTCAGTAGTTGGAGAATAACACATATAGCCTTTTTGAGTCCGAGGGTACCCGAGAAACATATATTTGCTGGCACGAGGGGCAAACTTATCCGAGGTCGGACCAAGATTATGAACATAATAAGTACAGTCAAACACAAGAGGTGTGAGACTAAACGGGGATTGAGACAGAAATAGGAGATTAAACGGAGTGGCAAAGTCGAGCACAGAGGATGGCATGCGATTGATGAGGTGACATGTTGCAGACACAGCAAAGTTCCAAAACCGAGAAGGAACCTACATTTGAATCATAAGTGACCGAGTAACATCAAGAAGATGACGATTATTTCGTTCTGCCACACCATTCTGTTGAGGCGTATATGCACACGAGATTTGATGTATAATGTCGAACTCTGTGCATAGGTTCGAGAATGTCCGGCTAGTGTATTCCTGAGCATTATCAGTGCGAATGATTTTTAAAGGAGAGCTGAACTGGGTACGAGTTTCCATAAGAAATGCACGAAATGTAGAGCTCAGTTCAGCACAATCTCAGAGTAAGTATAATCAGGTTAAGCGAGAGTAATCATCAATAAAAATGACAAAATAACGATAGCCAAATATACTAGGGGTTTTATAAGGTCCCTGAATATCAGAGTGCACTAATGATAGAGGAGTATCACTCCGAGTACAAGTAGGATGAAAGGAAATACGATGTTATTTGCTAAAGATACAAGATTCACAGGAAAACTCATGCAGGGAGACATCTGAAAGAGTTTTCTTGAGAATTTGGAAGGGAGCATGCCCAAGACGATGATGTCAATCAGTAGTGGAGACGATGGAGAGAGCAGAAGGAGAAATATCGAGGAGATAGAGCTCATTCGATAGCCGACCTTTACCAATGATATTCTGTGTTTGCCGATCCTGCACAACAAAGATAGAGGGTCAGAAGGTAACACAGCAATTAAGATCTTGAGTAAGGCGGCTAACAGAAAGCAAGTTAAATGGTGAACCTGGAACATAAAGAGCAGAAGACAGAGAGAGAGTGGGTGTGAGAGGTATATCAGCAATGTCGGATACGGGGGTGGTATCACCATTAGCCACAGTAATGAACTTGGGGTGGGCAGCCATCGAATATTGCGGAGGGCGCTGCGAAGTAATATGGTGGGTGGCTCCCAAATCCACAATCCAGTGGGAGCCCTGTAAGAGACAAGATATAACTTCATTGGAAATAGACGCAACGAATCCAGAGCGAGAGACCACCCCTTATAGTTGTTGGAGCTGAGTGCATAGAGCATTAATGTCTTCCCGAGCAGAGGCTGCAGAATCCGTGAGAGGGTCCATAATAACAGGAGCGGCAAGATGTGGAGGCAGGTCATGTTTGTGATAGCAGGTGGCCTCAAGATGACCATCCCGACCCCAATATGTACACTTAAAAGTAGATCTGTCAAACCGGCCACGTCCCCTAGACGTGTTGCGTCCCCCACGGGCAGAGAAACCTCGAGCTGGCGGAGCAGGTGTAGGTTGTTGTAGAAGAGCTGGAGAGAGATTCACAGGAGCATCCTGGGGCGTGTAACCTTCAGAAGCATAGAGCACGCATCTAACAAAGGAGTGGTAATAAAAGAGAGAATTTAGGCCCGAACACTGTGCGGGTGAGAAGAAACTCAGGACATCATCATCGCAATCCCGACGGCTTCTTTCTGGGCCCATTGAGTAGTCAGATATGTAGGAGGAGGCTGATGCTGGATCCAGGCCTCAACCAGTGTCTTAGCCTTAGCAACAAAGGAGATCATATCACCGGGAGCTCTGGGATCAAGATTTTGAAGATCCGAGATGATGTCGAACAAGTTCTGAAGACTATTCTGCCCAGAGTAGGAGTGGAGCTCCTCCCATATTGCCTTTGTCGTTTCATGATGCATAGCCATCTTGTAGGGCTCGGTGTCCATTGAGTTGAGTAGCCATGACTGGACTCGACCATCATCACGAAGCCACTCATCGGTGGGGGCAGTAGGAGTAACACGGGTCAAGTGATGAAGAAGGTCTTTTGTTTGCAATACTCGGCGAACAGAGTGCACCCACTCCACGAAATTTCGCTTCCCGCTGAGGGAGATAGAAGTAATTCGGAGTTCATCACGAAGTTCGGGAACCGGAGCCATAACACGAGCAGGAAGAGCATAAGTAGCATTGGAATCCTCGGAACCCATAAACGGATGGCACGGATTGGTGCGGCTAGAGCGGGTAGGAAGGATACTAGAGAGGTGCTCTGGATATAGGAGAGGCGGCTAGAAAAGAGACTGCGGTGGTTACGAAGGCAACGGCAAGACGAGACCACACAAGCGGCTAGAAAGGAGACCGCGGCGGCTAGAAAAGAGACCGCAGTGGCAAGACCACGCCAACGGTAGGAAGGAGGGCCCCAGCGGATAGAAACAACGGGTATAAAACAGTACGGGAACCTGCAGTGGTTAAGAAGGCAACCCGCAGCGGTAAGATGAGAGCACACCAGCGACTTAGCAGAGCCGCGGTTAGAAGCACAACAGGCCGAGACTCAGCGGCTAGGCAGAGAGACCGCAAGTCGCGAGAAGATGCCGATAATACGCGAGAAGCAGAGCAGACAGAAGCAGCGGCAAGCAAGATCGAGGAGCGGCTAGCAGCGCCTGCAACGATTAGAAGAACCAGCGGCGAGGCGAATAGAAGCACAGCGGCTAGGCGGACAGCTAGACAGCGCAATCCGCGAGAAGAGACACCGCAAGAGCGCAGCGACTAACACGGGGAGACCGGCGGTTAGAAGAAGCTTAACCGCGGATAGCAGAAAAATGGCTAAGGAAGGCCGCAGCGGTTTTAACTGATTAACCGCGCGGTTAGAAAGGAGAACCCGTGGTGGTTAGAAGGAAGAGAGCGGCTGGAGGACAACTCAAGCGACTAGCCGACAAGGCCGCTGCGAGTAGAGAGGGTTGCGGTTAGAATACTGTGTGACAAGAAGATTCCGCGGGAGAGCAATCCACGGTTAGAGGAGAAAAGGTCGTAGCGGCTAGATGAATCTGCAGCAGCTAGAGGCAGTGACCAGCGAGAAAGAGGGACGGGGGGTCCCACTAGGCAGAGAGGAGAAGTTATAAAAGCCAACGGGGAGGAAGAGAAGAAGTGATGTGGAGCCACGGAAGACAAGAAGCGGGTAGGAGAAGAGAGGAGGCCGAGCGGATAGCAGCGGTCACACAAAATGTACCCGCTCAGAGGAGAGCGGATAGCACCCGTCACAAAATAGGTATCCTCTCAGAGGAATATCAGTGGCTCTGATACCATGTAAAAGAATGGTTCAAACCTTGTATATCCTCATTGAATTATAAAATACAAGTACGAGTACAAATATATAGGAGAGAAGAGGGGGAAAGACAACTATACAAAAGATGTGGGACTAAACTAGAATTCTAAATGGGTCATATTAATGGGTCTTTACATCAACTTTTCCTAGTATTCTCTAACACCTCTTAATACGGAGAAAATATGGTCCATCAACAATTGACAAACATTTAAAGCATCTTTCAAATATAAAAAACAGTGGGAAGGGGGATAACTTTTTTTTCTAATTTTGTTCCATTATATTGCATTAAATGCCAAATGGATGATGCCAACTAAAGACAAAACTATCATTGCTTAGTGGATGTGGAATTAAGGAATCAAGGGAAGGAGCTTGGGGAGGGTGCAGGGGCGATCATGAGATGGATGATGGTGCACTACAGAGGAATTCTTGGCTAGTGGACTATGAAAAGGTGATGAGTGGAGAATGGAGATCACATGTTAGAGATCGCTAGAATCGGGCATGAAGGTGAGGGAAGGGATGACATCAACCAGGAATAGGATCATCTGACCTTAGGTAACCGCCACCGCCCATTCTTGACCCATTTACATCCATAACACATTTGTTATGACTTCAGGTACTCATATTTCTTATTTCTCTTCTTCCGCCAAAGAAACTGGGTTATTGACTCGGGAGCATCCAACATATGTCGGAAAGCATAGATACATTTACATCAGTTACCCATCAACATCTCTACCTAGTGTCACTCAAAATCTCATATTAAAGGTGGTGTTGTATCTCCATCTCCTAATCTATCATTATCTTCTATATTATATGTGAACACAATATTGCAAGTGTACAACCCCGTATTCACCGAGTGGGTCCCTCGGAGCATGTACGAGGTTGGGGGAAGAAGTTTTTTGGGAGTCGGGCGAGTCGGATAGGTGAGTGGACCAGGATCTCTCCCCGACTCGCGTAGGTCATGCAGCCAGGGGCGTAGGAGGCGAGTGGGGCATGTGGGTCTGCACTCGCCCCAGGATCAGACCTCGCACGTGGATCAGACCAAGGGAGGGGTGAGTGCGGTAACCCATCTTGCACTCGCCCTAGCCCCAAGTCGACGGCGATTGTCAGTCTCACCAAGGCACTCGCCGGCCCAGGCGAGTGGAAGCGGCACAGACCTATTCGCTTAGTAGTGTTTTTACCAAAATGCCCTCACTGGTCTGCTAATAATCACTCCAAACAACAGAGTTTGGCTGTTGGCAGACCCATCTGGGTTGCGCATAGTATTTCCAAAAGGCGGGATTGTGTTATTGCAGGTCAAGTAAGAAAAACTATAAATAGACCCTAAAGGCACCTTTGGAGGGCATGAGTTTTTTGGCTTTCCTCCTCTATCTTGCTTTGGTTAGTTTCTAGAGCCCTCCGAGATGCACAGCTCAGCTTTGTCTTGGAGGGGAAGCTCTCTCAAATCTTCCGGGTGTGTGGCGGAACCTCCGCGCTGCAGCTCAGGGTCTGTTCCTCCAGGCTAGCAAAGTCTTTGGTTGAGACTGGGCTTCAAGTATCTCAGGATAAGTCACGTGCTGTTCACCTCGCATGTGGGTCTGAACTCTCTTAGAGCTACTAGGTAAGGTTTCAACATTCAGAACGTGGTGACCGAGGCATAAGTCGACTGTCTACCCCATGTGGAAGCGGCACAGACCTATTCTTAGTAGTGTTTTTACCAAAATGCCCTCACTGGTCTGCTAATAATCACTCCAAACAACAGAGTTTGGCTGTTGGCAGACCCATCTGCGCATAGGCGGGATTGGTTATTCAAGTAAGGACCCTAAAGGCACCTTTGGAGGGCATGAGTTTTTTGGCTTTCCTCCTCTATCTTGCTTTGGAGTTTCTAGAGCCCTCCGAGATGCACAGCTCAGCTTTGTCTTGAGAGGGGAAGCTCTCTCAAATCTTCCGGGTGTGTGGCGGAACCTCCGCGCTGCAGCTCAGGGTCTGTTCCTTAGTTCAAAGTCTTTGGTTAGGGGTTCAACTCAGGATAAGTCCAGGCTACCCCATGTGGGTCTGAACTCTCTTAGAGACTGGGTACCGGTTTCAACATTTTGGTGCGATGAGCGTGGACTGTAGTCTGCTCAAGAAAATCCAGGGAAAAGTCTCATGGCTGGAGGCGAAGAAGAAGGATCAAGCTCGGGCAACCCGCCACCACCGGTGAGTGGTGTCACGATTGGAATGTTGGAAGATTTCAAGAGGGAAGTTCTACAGACCGTTCACCTCGCATTCGCTGTGAGAGGCGAGTGGGCGACGCCTTCTATCCCGATGGGCGGCACCGTCTCTAAGCGAGAACGCCCCTAGTCAGCGACCCGGGAAGGAGGTATCAGGCCGAAAGAAATGAAAGAGATCTCGCTGGGCGGGAGCTATTCCCCGGTCAGGCGAGTGCTGATAGGATCAGCGAGCCAGCCGTACGAGATAGGTCGACTCGCCTTGTGGGAGGAGGGAGCCCTTTCAGCGAGTCGATCGTCTCGACCCCAGTCCCAGAGGGGTTCCGGGAGCCAGAGATGTCCTACTATACAGGAAGGGATGATTCAGTGCAATACGTCCAATGGTTTGAGGATGTTGTTTCCATCAGGCATATGTCGGACGTTTTCAAGTGCCAACTTTTTGCCATCACCGTGAAGGAGAAGGCTAGGGACTGGTTCCACTAACTCCCCATGAGTTCGATTTATTGCTTTGAGGACCTGCGTCGCAGGTTCCTGTTGAGGTTCTCAACATCGAAGAAGAGGAAGGAGTCCAGGTTTGGATCAGAGGAGATCCCAAGGTGGCGAGGCAATGCTACGTGACTGTCGTCAACACCATCTCATGGATGGCAGAGGCTGAAAAAGTGGGGAAGGAGATGGAGGAACGAGTGAGGCAGGAAAACGAGGATGCAGAGGATGAGGAGGCGATGAGGGAGTTGACAGTTCTGGGAAAGGAGAAGGAAGAGGTGGAAGAAGCAGGGAAAGATGAGTTCTGCGCCCAGGAGGTAGGGGCGGACGAGTCGCTGGAAGATCAGGCCGAGTTGATGGCAATAAAAGAGGCGGGGGATGAAGAGGCACTCGTCCAAGGAGAGAGGGCGAGGGGAGAGTAGGAGGAGCAGTCTCGGCTGGAGGCAGTGGAAGAGGTGGTGGAGATGGATGTTCTTACCCGGGCAGGGAAGACGGAGAAGGTATAGGTCAGCGGAGGCCTGAGCCCAAAAGACCAGGAGAAGATACTAGAGTGCATCCAGAAGAACGTCGACATCTTTGCATGGAGCGCAGCGGACATGTCGGGCATCGAAGCGGACGTGGCGTGACACTGTCTAAACCTAGATACAAACGCACGCCCCATTCGCTAAAAGAGGAGGACCGTTGCCAGCAAGCTGGAGGAGCCCATCCGGGAGGAGGTGGAGAAACTTCTCAAGGCAGGTTTTGTATCGGAGATCCAATATCTCGGCTGGGTCTCTAATGTGGTAATGGTGAAGAAGGGGGGTGGTCAGTGGAGGATGTGTGTCGATTTTTCTCTTTTAAATAAATCATGGCCTAAGGATTGTTATCATCTTCCTCGAATCGACGCGCTGGTTGACTCAGCCGTCGGTTTTTTTGTCATGAGTTTCTTAGATGTTTTTTCAGGTTATCACCAGATCAGGATGCACCCACTAGATGCCAAAGATGTCTCCTTCATCACGAGGGAGGGGTGTTACTGTTATAAGATGATGCCCTTCGGGTTGAAGAATGCAAGGGAGACGTAACAAATGATGATGGATCGAGTCTTTCGGGAGCAGAGGGGAAGGAACTTGGAGGTGTATGTGGATGACCTCATGGTGAAGAGCAGGGATGTGAGCTATCACCTTCGGGACCTGGAGGAAACATTTGTTACCCTACGAAAGTTCAAGATACGACTGAACCCCTTGAAGTGCGTCTTCGAGGCTAGCAGGGGGAAGTTCCTGGGTCATCTCCTTACCCAGGCGGGGATGGAGCCCAATCCTGATAAATTAAAGGTCATAATGGAGCTGGAGTCACTGCGACGCATCAAGAAAGTTCAGCGTTTGACAGGAAAGCTCGTCGGGTTGAGCAGGTTCCTCTCTCGGGCAGGAGAGAAGTGCTCACCTTTTTTCAAGGTGCTGCAAGGAAACCAGAAATTTGAATGGACGAAAGAGTGCGAGGAGACTTTTCAGGCCTTGAAGAATCAACTCACCAAGGCTCCACTTCTTCAAGGACCCAAGGAGGGGGGATCTAACTTTGTACCACGGAGTCGGAGCGGAGGTCGTAAGCTCCGTCTCGGTCCGGGAGGAGGGTAAGAAGCAGCTGCCCATTTACTACGTGAACAGGGTCTTAAAGAAGACAGAGCTTCGATATCCGATTCTGGAGAAGTTGGCATTTGCCTTGGTCATCTCAGACAGGAAGCTCAGACCATACTTTCAAGCACTTTCGATCAGAGTGGTGACCGATCACCCTCTCCACAAGATCTTCGAAGATGTGGAACATTCAGGAAGATTGGTTAAGTGGTCCGTGGAGCTAAGTGAATTTGATATCTCTTTTATCCCCCGGCTATCGATAAAGGCTCGGGCGGTAGCAGATTTTTTGGCTGACTATGTGATCGAGGTAGAGGACGAAGAATCCTCACGATATATCGCCTGAAAAATGTTGGTAGATGGAGCCTCAGGAAGGCATTCCATGGGAGCCAAGGTAGTGTTGGAAAGCCCCCAGGGGACCAGGATAGAGCAGGTCGTGGCGATATATTTTACCATCACAAATAACCAAGCAGAGTATGAGGCCATGATCGCGGGACTACGACTGGTCAGGGAGCTAAGGGTACAAAATGTGGAGGTGCTTACAGACTCGATGGTGGTGGCGTCACAGGTCAGGGGAGAATTTGAGGCGAGGGAGCCCATCCTCATGAAGTATTTGGCCAAGGTGAATGGGCTCATCAGGGCATTCCGAACCTTTTCCATTCAGCACATACCACGAGAAGAAAGCGCCTCAGCTGATCGATTGGCCAAGTTTGAACCCCGGGCTAGAGGGACCCTGACAGATTTGTTTCGCCCATCCATCAAGGAAGGCGAGTTGATGGAGGTAGATCAGCACCCCTCGTGGATGGATCCTTTCATAACTTTTTTAACAACAGGTAGGTTTCCGGAGGAGGTCCCGGATCAAAAACGCTTCAGGCGCAAATCGGCATACTACATGCTCTACGACGAAGGTCTGTATCGGAAGACCCTGTCAGGGCTTCTGGCACGGTACGTGGCTGAAGGGGAGGTCCCAAAGATCTTGGAGGAAGTCCACTCTGGCGAGTGCGGCAGTCACTCGAGAAGCAGGACCTTGGAGTCAAGGGTGCTGAGGCAAGGGTATTTTTGACCGACCCTGAGCAAGGATGCGGCAAAGTTTGCAAGGAGATGTCAGAAGTGTCAGTTGTTTGCTCCACTCCAACTCTTACCGGCCCAAAGGCTTAGGAGCATCACGGCGCTCTGGCCCTTCGCAATTTGGGGGATGGACTTGGTAGGACCTTTCTCTCAGGCGAATGGGCAAAGGAGATTCCTCCTGGTCATGATCGACTACTTCTCAAAGTGGTTAGAAGTCAAGGCGCTAGCCAAGATAACCTCTCAAGTGATCCGCAACTTCGTGTGGGGAGAAATCATTTGCCGGCACAGACTTCCTCAAGCCATCGTCACAGACAGCAAACCGAAGTTTGTCAGCGAGGAGTTTATCAGCTTCTGCACCCAGCTGGAGATAGACTTCGGGTTTGCGTCTGTCCACCACCCCAGGAGCAACGAACAGGTGAAGGCGGCGAACAAGATCATCGTGAACTTATTAAAAAAAGGTAGAGAATCTGAAGGGGAACTTGGTAGAACAGCTTCCCTCGGTCCTATGGGCCCTGAGAACTACCCCCAATACAGCCACAGGGGAGATCCCCTTCAAGCTTTCCTACGATTGTGAGGTCGTACTTCCGGTGGAGTTTGAGGTCAAGTCACCACGAGTGGTAGCCATCGGAGAAAGAGATGAAGAATAAAAAGTAGAGAATGAATGTGAGCTGCAGCTCTCACTAGACCTGGTAGAGGAGCTCCGCGACTTGGCCGTCGTTAGGCAGGAGAAAGTCAAACGGCGGATGGTCGGGTACTTTGACAAGCATATCAAAGTCAAGCAGTTCGTGGAAGGCGATCTTGTCCTAAAGAAAGTGGACGGAGCAGGGAGGTCGGCGGCTGTAGGGAAGCTCAATCCTAACTGGGAGGGCCCCTATATAGTTGAAGAGGCACTGAATTCGAGAGGGTTGCCGCCTCCAAAATGTGGAGAGGGTGTCCCTAAGTCACACTTGGAGTAATGATGATTTGAAAAACTTTTATCCATGAAATTTTTAAAATAAAATAAGAATGTCTTTGTCTATCATTGTCTTTTAGTATTTTCCATTAATGTGTGTGATTTAAGAAAATTTGTCCCCGAGCATATCTCGTTGACCAGGCTCTCACTAACTGGCAGGTCTAGAAGTCACTCGGTGGCGAAAATAAAATTGGCCCCAGAGCAGATCCTGCTGACCAGGCTCTCACTAGCTGGCAGGTCTGGAGGTCACTCAGTGAAGGAAAGAAAATTTAGCCCGGAGCAGATCACGCTGACCAGGCTCTCACTAGCTGGCAGGTCTAGAATTCACTCGGTGGCGGAAAGAAAATTGGACCCCGAACAGACCCCGCTGACCAGACTCTCAATAGCTGGCAGGTCAGGAAGTCACTCGGTGGCGGAAAGAAAATTGGGCCCCGAGCAAATCCCGCTGACCAGGGTCTCACTAGCTGGCAGGTTTAGAAGTCACTCGGTGGTAGAAAGAAAATTAGGCCCCGAGCAGATCCCACTGACCAGGCTCTCACTAGCTGGCAGGTCTGGAAGTCACTCGGTGGCGGAAAGAAAATTTGGCCCTGAGCAGCTCCCGCTGACCAGGCTCTCACTAGTTGGCAGGTCTGGAAGTCACTCGGTGGCGGAAATAAAATTGGGCCCCGAGCAGATCCCGCTGACCAAGCTCTCACTGGCTGCCAGGTCTGGAAGTCACTCAGTGGCGAAAAGAAAATTGGGCCCCGAGCAGATCCCACTAACCAGACTCTCACTAACTGGCAAGTCTGGAAGTAACTTGGTGGCGGAAGGAAAGTTTGGCCCCGACCAGATCCCGCTGAACAGGCTCTCATTAGCTGGCAGGTTTGGAAGTCTCTCGGTGGCTTGTGAGCGTAGTCTGGTAAGGAAAGGAGTAGAAGCGAGTAGGACTAAACATCCCCACTCGTCTGCCGAGTCCCCACCTCAATTCCCTAGGATAACCATCGCCTGAAGGGAGAAGAGAAAAAAGGGGGCAAGAGCGAGACGAGCCCCAGTAGTTCTACTCGCTTGTATTAAGCATGCGAATAAACGAAGTAAGATAAGCTAGCCACTCGCTGCCTCGCCACCCGCCGTTCCGCAGGAGAGAGCTCTGGGGAGAAGCGATTAAGTGAGCGGCGAGTGATCTACCTCTCCCCACCCGCAGCCATAGAACACTCGCATATCAGCCCGATATCATGCATGATAATCAAGGTACGAGTGGTCAAGGTCACGCGTGGTTGAGACCAACCTAACCTTAACGCACGTAAACACGGAGCGCAGAGCAAGCAAGGCACGAGACTATATAATTGACCAACGGTAAAGATAGCAAATAAACATGGACTTCATTAAGAATTTAAAGTATGGAATATTTACAAAAAGGCAGTCTCTCCTCGAGGCGAGTCGGCATCAAAAAAATGGATTACAAAATAATATCAAAAAAAAGAAAGAAAGAAAAATCCTAAGCCTAATCTTCTGGCGAGTCAGCAGCATCGGCGTTTTTGTTGTCGAAGAAGGGATCAATGTCGTCATCACAGAGGTCGAGAGGTACGTACATCACAGGAACCAGCTCTTTGGCAGTGATCGACTCGCATCCCTCTTTCACCACTTTGAGTTGCTTCATTTTTAGTAGCTGCTCCGCGGATTTGACGGATGTGACCCTGCACATCTCGTCGACCACTCGCTCGGAGAATTTCTTTGGCCGAACCTCTCCCCTGGACGACTCGTCGCGGATCGGCGCAACGGCATAAGCGAGGAAGGAGTTCACCTCGGCAATGAGCGTCCTTTTATCTTCCTCCAAAACTGCGATGCACGAGCGCATACGGTCAGCAGTCTCGGCATCCTGCGAGAGTCAACCAATGAGTATCAGGGGAAGAAATTTGAAAGGCAGGTATTCGAAAATATCAACTTACCACCCCACCGGCGCTATTTGCAAGGATCCTCTTGGCACTCGTCAGCCTCTACTCCAGATCCTTCGCTTTGCTCTTTGCGAGCTCTTCTTCTTTGGCTGCATCGCGTGCGAGGGTGAAACACCGTCACTCGGTCATGTGAGTGAGCTCAAAGGCGCAGAGACTGGCGTACGTGCTCTCTCTGACGACTTCTTGATTGGTCATCTTGTCGTAGGCCTTCGCGTCCTCCCGACCATAGAGCCCGAAGTCAAGGGCAAAGGCATGGCTACTGGGAGGATCTCGCTCCGACCAGGATAAGAGCGAGGAGACCGATATTCAGTTCCCCTTTTCATCCCATAACATCAGAGGCTCGTCGGCGCTATCTTTGGCTTTGGAGCCTAGACTGAATTGGCGGTGCTTTGTGGGCAGCTCCTCTTTCCCGAAAGATTTCGGCCCCGACTCAGCAGGCGAGTCTGGGGAGTCGCGCACGGCATGACCCCCCTCTGGTGGAACTTTCTCTTTACCCTTGTCTTTTCGGGCCATCGACTTCTTTAGCCTTTTTGGCGCCAAGGAAGATCTCGGAGGGTCAGGGTCGACGGGCCCAGGCCGCTTCTTGCCACTCGGCGCAGAGGGCCCAGGCTCCTTCCTCGCCGCTACAGTGGCGGCTATCGCACGAGTGTGTGTTATGTCAGCTTCGTCAACACTCGCATAGGGTTGGCTCGCTGGGATTCATCGTTCCCCTGTATGAAAGAAGTTAGTGAAGTTTGAGGAATCAAGAAAAGTGAAGCCAAGGGTAAGGAAGAAGTAAATATACCTTCCCCAGATAGTATCGGAGGGAGCGAGTCGAGGTCCTTCTTTAAGAAAAGGACCACGAAGTCCTTCTGAAGAAAAAACGCGCGGAGACCGGCGTTGTGACCCGCCACCGCCGGGGCACAGTACGTGTCCTTGGTTTGTTGTTCAAACAAGTAGGGGATGTTACCAAGGTTCCCCACGATGAAGACAAACTTCGTAGTCCAGTGATGATTCTTGTTGGCCATCTCGCGCACCTTGAAATGCGAGCCGGTGAAGAAGACCATGCCGTCGTTGGTGGCTCTGTAGATGAACTTTCGAAAGACGGTTAGGCTGAATTCGATTCGCTCCCTGCGCATGTAGCAGGCAAATGATATCAGCATGGAGACCGCATTAGGGTTCAGTTGTGTGGGGACAACACCGAAATATTTGAGAACCTGACGCACTTCCGGCCATAAGGGGAGGCGCAGTCCTGCTTCGAAGTGCGCGATGGGGAAGGCGAGTTCATTCTCATAAAAAATATTCAGGGTCTCGCCCTTCTTAGTAGGGCGCAATGCGAACCCGGGCGGAACGTAGTCAGCAACGAAGCTCAAGTACTCCTCTTCGGTCAATTTCCCGTCGAAAAAGGGATGGCCTATGAATTGCATGGCGCACTTAGATCTACCGTCAGCATTCGCTCTCTTCTTGCCCATCCTAGCGAGTCGGGAGTGCGAGAGCAGGGCAGCGAGTGCGAGGAAGAGCTGAATATCGAGTCGCTGGGGTAATAAATGCGGTTGGTGGGAGAAGAGTAAAGGGGAGGGGGGTATTTATAGAAAAAGAGAGATGTAGCGTCGGGAAGCGTGAACGGGGGATGTGCGGATAGCAATTTTGCGACCCTGAGGGGGTACGGATAGTCATCTCGCAACATCTCGCCTATGCCATCCTAGTTGACCCCTCACAACCCCCCTCACTCCCCAACTAGCATGTCTAGACATCTCAGCTACGGAGAAAAGATAGGGGAGGGTCAGATGTCTCGCATACGCGCGAGTCGAACACACGCACCCAACGATTAAATGAGTAAGATTAGCAAGTGAAAGGTTTGTTACAGCACAATCAACAAAGGCGAGTCAGTGAGCAATACTTATCCAAGTCCATGGAGAATCATAATACAGAATAACAAAGACAGAAAAGTGGAGCGGAAGTGAAAGGCAAAGTGGGGTAGCGAGTGTCGAGGGAATCAGAATTTGTACCACTTCCATCTCCCCCCGCCTCGCGACCCCGCCCTAGGCGGTCAGCGGGGATCATTGTACTCTCGGACAGCTCCAAGATCGAGGTGCACAAGGTGTAGGTGCTCCTCGATCTGCTCAATGAGCACGCTAGGGGAAGTCGGCTCGCTACCCGCTCCCCGCCTCACCTCATAGGCCAGCCGCATGCACTCGCGCTCGAGTGAGGCCACTCGTTTTCCGTTAATCATCCTTTCCACCTACATCTCGTGAAACATGAGCCCGTATTTACGGAGGACGCTAGCCATGCGTGATGACGACGCTCTTCGCCAACGCTGCGACGCTTCTTCGTCAACGTCGTGACGCTCCTTCGCCAACGCCGCTTCATATTTTGCACGACGTCTGCCGGCACCATTTTAGATAAAATATATAATTATAAATTAAAATTATAATTATATAATTTATTATTTATCTTTTATCATTTATAGCAATTTCTATTTAAGCAATGTTTTAATTTAAGCAATCTTATTATTATATTTTTATTCTTGTAATTATGATGGATACTTATAACCATCATATATTTGCTTCCATTTTCATGCATTTTAATTTTGGAATTGTTTTTATTTTGTTCTAAATATGTATGGAGGAGATTGAGTGGTGTAAGGCTATATATAGCCATGTTTTGTTTGATTAAGTATTGAAAGAATGAAAAATTGAAAAAAACCTAGAGATTCTTGAGAGAATTTTCCTCCCCCCCCCCCTCTTTGGCAAATTTCGGTCAACCCCTCTCTCCCTCTTTCTACCTTGGCCGCCGGCCACCCCCTCCCCTTTCTTCTCAATCTCGGCTACCTCTTTTCTCCCTTCTCCTCCTCCTCCTCAATATTCTCCCTCACCTCCACCACCCCAACCCAAGCCAACTTTTACTTCCCCAAAAAAATATCGGCCTCCCTTTTCCCTCCAAGCCGCCGGCCACCACCACCCCCTTAGGGCTCGGCCAAGTCCAAAGCCGCCACCTCCTCTCCCTCTTTAATCTCTCTCGGCCACCTCCTCTCTTTCCTCCCCCTAGGCAATATTCGGCCTTCTCCTCCCTCTCCCCTTTCTTGGTTTTCTTCTCCCTCCTTCATATCTTCCTCTTCCTCTAGCTACCCGAGCCCTCCTCTTCCTCTACGAAGAAAACCGACCCCTTCCACCCAACAAGCAAAAACCGGCCTCCTCCCTTCATCACAATCCGAGCCCCCCACACCTCCTCCCCATATAACTGTTGGACGTTTTCAAGAAAATCTCTCTTCTTAACCATGGGTCTGCATCAATTTGGTATCAGAGGGAGGTTCATGTCAATTTTCTAATTGGCACCCTCCAACTTTTATGGCCAGACTTGCCCCAATGTTGTTGCTTTCTTCTGACTGTTCCCCCCTCACGGGCCACTCATCGGAGATGAGTGATTTTAAGTGTGGGAGAATTGATGACGACGCTCTTCGCCAACGCTGCGACGCTTCTTCGTCAACGTCGTGACGCTCCTTCGCCAACGCCGCTTCATATTTTGCACGACGTCTGCCGGCACCATTTTAGATAAAATATATAATTATAAATTATAATTATAATTATATATTTTATTATTTATCTTTTATCATTTATAGCAATTTCTATTTAAGCAATGTTTTAATTTAAGCAATCTTATTATTATATTTTTATTCTTGTAATTATGATGGATACTTATAACCATCATATATTTGCTTCCATTTTCATGCATTTTAATTTTGGAATTGTTTTTATTTTGTTCTAAATATGTATGGAGGAGATTGAGTGGTGTAAGGCTATATATAGCCATGTTTTGTTTGATTAAGTATTGAAAGAATGAAAAATTGAAAAAAAAACCTAGAGATTCTTGAGAGAATTTTCCTCCCCCCCCCTCTTTGGCAAATTTCGGCCAACTCCTCTCTCCCTCTCTCTACCTTGGCCGCCGGCCACCCCCTCCCCTTTCTTCTCAATCTCGGCTACCTCTTTTCTCCCTTCTCCTCCTCCTCCTCAATATTCTCCCTCACCTCCACCACCCCAACCCAAGCCAACTTTTACTTCCCCAAAAAAATATCGGCCTCCCTTTTCCCTCCAAGCCGCCGGCCACCACCACCCCCTTAGGGCTCGGCCAAGTCCAAAGCCGCCACCTCCTCTCCCTCTTTAATCTCTCTCGGCCACCTCCTCTCTTTCCTCCCCCTAGGCAATATTCGGCCTTCTCCTCCCTCTCCCCTTTCTTGGTTTTCTTCTCCCTCCTTCATATCTTCCTCTTCCTCTAGCTACCCGAGCCCTCCTCTTCCTCTACGAAGAAAACCGACCCCTTCCACCCAACAAGCAAAAATCGGCCTCCTCCCTTCATCACAATCCGAGCCCCCCACACCTCCTCCCCATATAACTGTTGGACGTTTTCAAGAAAATCTCTCTTCCAAACCATGGGTCTGCATCAGTGTGTCTCTTCATTTCAACGGGGGTCGTTCGGGTCGCCCAAGAAGTCCTCGATCGAATCAGGGGAAGGGGAAGGCGAGTAGGCTCCCGCATCGGAAGGCTCGCCAACTGTCAAGATCACCCGAGTGTCTGAGACATTAGAAGATGATAAAATTCAAGTAAGAAGGTAATGAGAGGAAAAGAAAGAAAGAAGAAAGTAAAAGTGGTGAATGCTCCGACGAACCGGAGTCGGAGGATTGGCGAGATGGACTTAGCCTTTCCTAAAAAGGTGGGCCTAGAGGTAGCGCAAACGACTTCCCGCAGCCAGGACGGAAAGGATCCTGACCCAGTACCAGAGTGTAAGAAGGGGTGGGAATGTGAACAGGGTCGGTCCCCGCGAGTGTCGGGTTCGGGTTGAGCTCGCATGATCGCTCGCGAGCCGACGATCGAGGCGGCAGAGTATCTAGGTTGGTAGTCCGAAAAGGAAGATCTGCATCCATCAATACGGGGTCAAGCCAAGACGAAAATCATAGTAAAAACTCCAGAGTGCGGGCAGCAGGTAGCTTACCGGACGCCACTTAGGAGTTCAGGGGGTGATGTGTGTGTTCGCGTCCCCTTGTAGGAGAGTCTCCCGGCCCGCCCGCGGGGTCGCGTCGTCGTGAAGAGGTGCAACGACATCCATCAGGGTCGTGTCAGTAACGGTTTCGTCGGCAGGCTTTCCCTGTGAATGGTCAAAATGGACAAGGACTAGTGCTCCAACAAGTAATAAGTGAGACAAAGTCCCGGTAACCTGAACACCATCGGGAAGGGAGAGCCCAGGTTCAGGGGCTGGGGGCATCAGGTTCGGAGGGATGAACTCGCCCGACGTCTTGTCGGTCTCGGTCTTCTTGATCTTCTTCTATTTAAGGGGCGAGTAGGTGGACTTGCGCGAGATCCAAGGCATAAGCTTCGCAATCTCGAACTTATTTTGTTCATGCACGGCTGCCAAGCAATCACAAACCTCCGGTGGGAGAGACATCTGGAGTCAGGGACTCAGGGGCAGAAGAAAAAGGAGAGAGAACAGGTTGGCCAGGTGCCCTCCTGACGCCCTCCGGAGAGGGGGTATTTATAACTCCAGATGGGACCCACCAAAAGATTCCCTCGGAGGCGGCCGCCACTCGTAGAATACTCGGGGTTGGACTTTTCTTTCCGTGTTTGAGACAATCTCACAAAGAGCGGGGATTGTGAACAACCCTATATTCACCGAGTGGGTCCCTCGGAGCAGGTTCGAGGTTGGGGGAAGAATTTTTTGGGAGTCAGGCGAGTCGGATAGGCGAGTGGACCAGGATCTCTCCCCGACTCGCGTAGGTCATGCAGCCAAGGGCGTAGGAGGCGAGTGGGGCACGTGAGCCTGCACTCGCCCCAAGATCAGACCAAGAGAGGGGAGAGTGCGGTAACTTAGCTTGCAATCACCCAAACCCAAAGTGGGCAGCGAGTGCCAGTCTCACCAAGGCACTCGTCAGCCCAGGCGAGTGGAAGCAGCACAGACCACTCGCTTAGTGGTGTTTTTACCAGAATGCCCTCATTGGTCTGCTAATAATCTCTCCAAACAGCGGAGTTTGGTTGTTGGCATACCTGTTGAAACCGAAAAATCGGTCTCTGTGGAGTTCGACCCTTGGGGAAAGGGGTGGTCGCGCACCTACTCCGCTCCTGCAAGAAAACGACAAGAAAGTGAAGAACAAAGGACTAGACCAAGGGCCCGGCGCGGAGGTCCCACCACAATCCCGGAAGATCTCAGAGCGCTTCCCCTCCTTAGCCAAAAGCCGGGCTAAGATACCTCAGAAAGCACGAAAAGACTGGGAGACAAGTAAGTGTGTCTTTATGATGTACCCCTTGGGTCCTATTTATAGAAAACTGAAAACGGCCTGCAAATAGCCTACCTCTGCTGGTCTGAAATTACTAAAAGCCCCTTGGGCTGGCCTGCCAACAGCCAAACTCCGCTGTTATGAGAGGCTAGGGGCAGACCACTGGGGGCGGGATGGTCACTGGATGCCCTACTCGGCCAGGGCGGCGAGAGCTCGATGGGGCTGGCACTCGCCGCTTCTGCTCAGCCAATGGCGAGTGCGAGCTCGCCTGGCGAGCACCTCCGCTTCGGCGAGTGCGGGCTCGGCCCTTGCCCCCTGGCGAGAAAGCGACTGGGCTCAGCTCAAAAAACCCTGAGCTCGGCCCGACGATCCCCGAGCTCGGCACGACGATTTGCCGAGCTCGAGCTCGGCAGAGAACCCTGCCCGGGCCGTGAGGCGGTCTGGACCGGCCGGTCTGGCTTCCTCGGACCCATTCGGCGGATACGGGGTTGTACACAATCTCCGCTCTTTGCGAGGTTGGGACAACCTCGGAAAGATACATCCAACCCCACAGGATTCGGCGAGTGGGGGGCATTCGTTGAAAAGGAATCTTCTGGTAGGTCCCACGGATAGCTATATATATGTAACCCTGCGCTCCTGACTGACCTTTGCCCTTCCTTGAGTTCTGTTAAGATGCCGCTTCCCAAGGAAGTCCTAGAGCGACTCGCACGCTCCCGCGAGGAGATCGCAGCTCAAGTTGCGGGCTTGACCAGCCTAGAGGTTCCTGCTCGCCGATTTGCTGATTTCGGCTCAGCCAAGCGGGCGAAACCCTTTCCTCCGGGGGCCGAACCCATTCTAGCCGATTTTACAGCGGCCTTGGGGAACGGGGCTGGCTCCTCCAACCAGTCGGCTCTTGGTTCTCCTGCTAAAAACCTCGTGGAGCTTTCTTCCGACCGGGAGAATAGTGGCGAGGCATCCACTCCGCGGGCTAAAAGCATTCCTGACAGCTCGCCAAAACGGGATTCCGAGGTCAAGGAACCGGACTCGCAGAAGTTAGCGTCGTCGAGTCGTTTCCCTTCTCGGCAACCATCCCCTGATTCCATAGTGGTGGGGGGAGGCGCCGGGCATATCTCCGTCCCCGGCTATCAACCCATTCATCAGGAATTTCTGCACGGACGTGGCAAGGACCTGCGCCACTTCTCTCCTCGCGTCAACCCGGAGGAGCCAGGCTCGCGCGGTAAGTCTTCAACTCTATACTCTTTTGTTTTGGGGGTGCCTACTCTTTTAACTGTCTTTCAATTCTTCATGCAGACCTTCTCGGCCGGACTGAGGACGGCGAGTCCGTGGATCGACCTCCTTACTCGCCTCTCCCTTCTCCAAGCGCCCTGGACGCCTTCCTGGACCCCGAATTGGGCAGCCCTGAGCGTGCAAAACGGGAGCGGAAGGTTCTCAAGAAACTGGTGCGCGAGCTCCACGACCTGCGGAAGGACAACAACAGGCTGCAGTGGGAGTGCTCGCGGCTTGCAGACGGGGCGGGGGTCAGCTTGGCGTTCGAGGAGGCATCTTCCTTAGTGTTGATGGATGAGATTGATGAGAACTTGCGGGTGGTGAATAGAAACATGGGGCGGCTGCGCGAGCTCCAGGCGCGGCGATCTGCGACGGCGGACTGGCGAGACCGGGGAGAATAGAACGGCTCTTCTGTCAGCCGACCGGTACTCGCGCTCGCCCTCGCATGGTCCTCGCGTCTTTATTTTTCCTTGTTTTGAACAATTCACCTGTCGGTAATAATTTAAACAAATTTTATGTGACCTTGTATATATGTAGATGCATTTCAATATCCTGGTAAGTGTCCTTTCGAATTCCCCCTTCTGGGACCGGGCTAACTCGCGGGATACGGTGAGCCTAGAGGGTGGAGAGGCGGCGTGGAGGGGCTGGGCTGATCGGTCGGCTCGCCCTCGTCCTTCCCTGTCTTACTTTCTTTTTCTATAAATAGGCCCTCTCACCTACCCCCTGGGTACGCTTTTATTGCTTCCGAACCCTTGCCTCCCCTCCATCATCCCGAGCTCGCGCCTTTCCTTCGTTTGCGAGAATGGTTAAAACTAACCGTGACGCGGATGGCCGGTCCAAGTGCGCCCGGCACTTCATCGACCACTACTTCTTCGAGGGGCATATCACCGAGGAGGAGCTCGCCGAGTTCACGGCTGAGTTCGTCCCTCCTGGCTTCCAGGCTCGCAGGCCCGCTGAGCACGAAGCTATCAACTCCTTCCCTGAGGGTGAGCTCGTCTTCCCTATCTCGCACTTTGAGGTGGGGCTGCGCCTCCCCCTCTGGCCAGAGATCCGTCAAATCTTGAAGTACTACGGCGCGGTGCCCGCGCAGCTGAACTCTAACGCCATCGTTATAATGGTGGCGTTCGCCTGTTTCCTCCGCCGAGAGCGGATTGAGTTCAATCTTATGGTTTTCCGTAAGTTGTTCTCCTACAAGGCCACCCCCGATGCGGTCGCCTATTTCGGCGAATCCCTCATCAAGGTTCGCGAGCTCGCGAACAAGAACCACAACTGGATGACCCGGCTCGTCTTTATCAAGGGCGAGCTTGGCAACATCCCCTTCCTTCCCCTGCAGAAAAGCGAGGACATATACCGTCCTCCTTCCCTGTCCGGCAGCGACGCCAACCTCCATAAATTTTTCCTCCACAAAGACTTCGAGGTCGCCTACCTCCGTCGCGGCCTTGACTCGCTTCAACCCGTTCTCCCTGGTGAAGGTATACCTCGCCCTGTCTTCTCGCAAGCTCTGTCAAAGTGAACCTCAGCTTTTCTGATCAAGCCTTTTTCTGCAGGGGAGCGGCTTCTGCCGGAGCACCCGCCGTTTGCCGACCCGGGGATATTCTCTGATTCCCTGGAGCTGGCCCGGGCAGCGGCGGAGGCCTGCCGAGATGAACAAGCGCGGGGTCAACCCCCCAGCAAGAAGCGATTGGAGCTCGGGGGGTCAAGCTCGCGCCCAGATCCTTCAGCCCCGAAGAAGAAAAAGGCTAAGGTGGTCTCGCGTGGGCGGCTACATCTCCCTTCGTCGCCCGTCAAGTTCATGAGCTCGCCGGAGGTTTCTTCCGACGAGCCCCCGATGAGTCCCCTGAAAGAAGCGTCCTCCCCCCGAAGGGAGAAGAAGAAGAAGAATGGGCCTTCCCCCTCAGATTCTGTCGAGGAGGTCGTCCTTCGCGAGCCCGGCCTGCCGAAGGATCATCCCCACTTCGGCAAGGGAGGAAGAAGCAAAGATACGGCTAGCGAGCCTATTCTGAAGTGGGATGAGGGGGCCCACAGAGTCTCCATTTCTACTCGCGCCCCCTCCTGGGGAGCTCGCCGGCCTCCTACTGGCCATGCCTTCGCCTTCGCCTTCGGCCTCTACGGCCGCGACAGTGCCGAGTCGTACAAGAAGCTAACCCCCCGCCAGCTCGGCCATGAGGGGTTGCAGGCCCACCTGCGGGCCTTCGAGCTTCATCATATGATGGTCCGCCGCAGCTTCCAGCTCAGCAACGCCTTGCTGACCGCCGAGCAGGAGCGCGACCTGGCGAAGGAGAGCGCGGCCGACGCGGAAAGGCGGTTCGGCCTTGCCGACGCTCTACTCGCAAAATCTGCCGGCGGCTTGGTAATCACTGGATATCTCTGCTTATCTTACTTAGAAAGGATTCTTCTTGCGCTTGTTCTGAACTCTAGCCTCACAGGATGCCGAAGCCGCCAACGCGCTGCGAGGCGAGGTGGCTCAGCTGCAAGCTCAGCTTGCCGAGCGGGAAACTCAGCTTGCCGAGCAGAAGACGCGCTCTCGCGAGCAAGAGGCTGTTGCTGCCTAGCTGAGGGTGGAGGTGGCGGGGTTGAAGGAGAAGAACAAGGAGCTCCACGGCGAGGTCCTCCGCCAGGCTGAAGCTCTACTTCCCCTAGGCGCCAGCGAGCCACCCTTCCCCTACAAGAGGCCTCGGGTCTTTGGCGAGACTGATGTCGCGGAGCGGCTGCGAGTCAACTCCATTGAGTCTGCCGAGTGCCTCCTGAAGGCCATGAGGGGGACGGGGATTTTAGCGGAAGGCTGCGAAGGAGTCACCGTCCGGATCTCCTGCCGACCTTGTTCTCACCCAGCCCGCTCAGCGAGAAGGAAGACAGCTTCGACTCGCTCTTCGCGGGGGTGGGAGAGAAGGACACTCGGCTCGGCGGCGAGGAGGATCGCCGTACAAGGGAGGAAGACGAGAGCTGACTGGGCTCCTCCATTTTTGTTTTCTTTTTCCCTTGTATCTTGTCGAGGCAAGCCTCACCTTGTAATTATAATAGTAAAACAAAACAATTTTTGCACAATTTTTTCATCTTCTTTTTAAGCTTACTTGCGACACTGTACCCGCGCGCGTGATACCCCTTTAGGCGATCCTGCCGAGTCCGACCTCGTCTATAGGATGCTTTTGAGTTAGGACCAGCGCTTGCGGCGAGACCATAGGCGTCGGCCATAGCTGGACTCACTGATGTTACCGGTGCTTGCGGCGAGGTTGGACTCGCTTGAGAGAACTGCCCCCCCCCCCCCCCTGAGTCTGAGACGGGACCAGGAATTCCTTAGTAGCGAGCTGGAGGGGGCAGGATATCCCGAACTCGCCGTCTTGGCTGGCGAGCTCGCCCCTGGGTGCTTTTTTCGGACCAACTCAGCCGTGCCAACTAGGTGGAAGTCTGGCAGGGGAGTGACGAGACCTAACCCCAGAGCGAGAAGACTTAGAAACATTTGCCTCTCGGGTGCTACCACTGGGCCAGTCAGCTAGGTGAGAGCCTGAGGGCGGGTATTGAACATCCTCCGAGCTCAGCCCTAGGGTCATAGCGATGTTCATCGAAACTCAGCCGTGCCAACTAGGTGGAAGCCTGGCAGGGGAGTGACGAGACCTAACCCCAGAGCGAAGACTTAGAAACATTTGCCTCTCTCGGGTGCTACCACCGGGCCAATCAGCTAGGTGAGAGCCTGAGGGCGGGTGTTGAACATCCTCCGGGCTCAGCCCCAGGGTCATAGCGATGTCCATCGAAACTCAGTCGTGCCAACTAGGTGGAAGCCTGGCAGGGGAGTGACGAGACCTAACCCCAGAGCGAGAAGACTTAGAAACATTTGCCTTTCCCGGGTGCTACCACCGGGCAAATCAGCTAGATGAGAGCCTGAGGGCGGGTGTTGAACATCCTCCGGGCTCAGCCCTAGGGTCATAGCGATGTCCATCGAAACTCAGCCGTGCCAACTAGGTGGAAGCCTGGCAGGGGAGTGACGAGACCTAACCTCAGAGCGAGAAGACTTAGAAACATTTGCCTTTCCCGGGTGCTACCACCGGGCCAATCAGCTAGGTGAGAGCCTGAGGGTGGGTGTTGAACATCCTCCGGGCTCAGCCCCAGGGTCATAGCGATGTCCATCGAAACTCAGCCGTGCCAACTAGGTAGAAGCCTGGCAGGGGAGTGACGAGACCTAACCCCAGAGCGAGAAGACTTAGAAACATTTGCCTTTCCCGGGTGCTACCATCGGACCAATCAGCTAGGTGAGAGCCTGAGGGCGGGTGTTGAACATCCTCCGGGCTCAGCCCCAGGGTCATAGCGATGTCCATCGAAACTCAGTCGTGCCAACTGGGTGGAAGTCTGGCAGGAGAGTGACGAGACCTAACTCCAGAGAGAGAAGACTTAGAAACATTTGCCTTTCCCGGGTGCTACCACCGAGCCAATCAGCTAGGTGAGAGTCTGAGGGCGGGTGTTGAACATCCTCCGGGCTCAGCCCCAGGGTCATAGCGATGTCAATCGAAACTCAGCCGTGCCAACTAGGTGGAAGCCTGGCAGGGGAGTGACGAGACCTAACCCCAGAGCGAGAAGACTAAAAAATCTTTGCGAGCCCTCCTGTCATCACAGTTTAGCAAAAGCACAAGACACAATAATGAGATTCGTTTTTATTCATGAAACAAGAGTGCCTACAATATTTTCAAGGATAAAAACGTTTCAGATCATCGCCACTCCAAGTGTGGCTGAGGGTGTCCCCTTCTATATCCTGGAGGCGATACCCCCCTGATTTCAAGGCCTCATGTACAATGTAGGGTCCCTCCCAATTGGGATGGAGTTTTCCCACAGCAGCCGATCTCCCTGCCGCGTCCACTTTCTTCAGGACAAGATCCCCCTCCGTGAACTGCTTGACACGGACGTGCTTGTCGAAGTACTTGGTCATCCTTCGCTTGGTCTCCTCCTGCCTAACGGTGGACAAGTCACGCAGCTCCTCCAGCATATCAAGGGAGAGTCGAAGCTCCTCCTCATTTTCTGATCTCCACTCTTCCCTTCCAGCCTCCGCCTCGACGACCCGGGGTGTCTGGACCTCGAACTCGACGGGTAGAACGGCTTCGCAGCCATGAGAAAGTTTAAAAGGCGTCTCTCTCGTGGTCGTATTGGGAGTGGTCCTCAGGGCCCAAAGGACTGAAGGAAGTTGCTCCACCCAGCTCCCCCTCAGATTTTCTACTTTCTTTTTCAAGAGCTTCACGATTATTTTGTTGGCCGCCTCCACCTGCCCGTTGCTCCTGGGGTGGTGGACAGAGGCGAACCGAAGGTCAATTCCCAGTTGTTCGCAGAAGCGAATGAATTCCGTGCTGGCAAACTGAGGCCCGTTGTCCGTAACGATAGCCTGTGGTAGCCCATGCCTGCAGATGATCTCCCCCCAGATAAAATTCCTGATCACCTGGGAGGTCACCTTGGCTAGAGCCTTCACCTCCAGCCACTTAGAAAAATAATCGATCATGACCAACAGAAACCTTCTCTGCCCGCTGGCCTGAGAAAAAGGCCCTACGAGGTCCAAACCCCATATGGCGAAGGGCCATGGTGCCATGATGCTTCTTAGTCTCTGAGCCGGCTGTAACTGGAGCGGGGCATAGAGCTGGCACTTATGACATTTTTTCGCGAATTCGGCTGCATCTTGACCGAGGGTGGGCCAGAAGTACCCTTGCCTGATGATCCTCCCTTCCAAGGTCCGGCTCCCCAAATGACTTCAACACTCGCCGGAGTGGACCTCCTCCAAAATTCTATGCACCTCCTGTTCGGCCACGCAACGAGCCAGCATCCCCGAGAGGGTCTTGCAGAACAGCTGCCCCTCGCGCAGGAGGTAGTATGTTGCCTTGTGTTTGAGCCCTCTTCGGTCCATCCCCTCCGGGTACTCTCCTGTGGACAGAAAGGTGACGAAGGGGTCCATCCATGAGGGGCGCTGCTCCACTTCCATTAGTTCCCCCTCTTTGATGGAAGGTTGGAAGAGATCTGAGATGGTGCCCCCCACTCGGGGGCCGTGCTTTGCCAGCTGGTCTACCTGCTCATTTTCCTCTCGAGGCACGTGTTTGATGGAGAAGGTCTGGAAGGTCCCGATAATTCCTTTCACCTTTGTCAGATAGAACTGCAGGGTGGGCTCCCTGGCCTCAAACTCCCCATTGATCTGGGAAGCCACTACCATGGAGTCAGTGAGGACCTCCACGTCATGCACCCCCAACTCCCTTGCCAGGCGCAGACCTGCGATTACAGCTTCGTATTCGGCCTGATTATTAGTGATAGGGAAATGTATTATCATGGTTTGCTCGATTCTTGTCCCCTGGGGGCTTTCCAAGATGACTCCAATCCCCAAAGAATGTCTCCCCGAGGCACCGTCCACCATGACTTTCCAAGGGACCGGGCGAGTGAGTTGTTCCTCCGCCACCTCGACCACGTAATCTGCTAGGAAATCAGTCATAGCCTGGGCCTTGATCGAGAGGCGGGGAACGAATGAGATGTCGAACTCGCTCAGTTCCACCGACCATTTGGCCAACCCGTCTGAATGCTCTACCCCCTCGAAGATGTTGCGGAGGGGGTGGTCAGTCACCACTCGGATCGAGTGTGCCTGAAAATAAGGTCGGAGCCTCCGGGCCGAGATGATTAGGGCGAAGGCCAGCTTCTCCAAAATAGGATACCGAAGGTCAGCCTTCCTCAGTACCCGGCTCACATAATAAACGGGGAGTTGCTTCTTCCCCTCTTCCCGGACCAAAACCGAGCTCAGGGCCTCTGACCCGACCCCCAAATACAAAAATAGGTCCTCCCCCCTTTGGGCCCTTGGAGCAGGGGGGCCCGGGTTAGCTGTTTCTTTAAGGCCTAGAATGCCTCCTCGCACTCCGAGGTCCATTCGAACTTCCGACCCCCTCTCAAGGTTTTGAAGAACGAGGAGCACATCTCCCCGGCTGGGGAGAGGAACCTACTTAACCCCGCCAACTTCCCTGTCAACCGTTGTACCTCCTTAGCATTTTGTGGTGACCTTAGTTCCACGATCGCCCTTACCTTATCTGGATTAGGTTCTACACCGACAGGGATGAGGAGATGCCCCAAGAACTTTCCCCTGGTTGCCCTGAAGATACACTTCAGGGGGTTCAATCTCATCTTGTATTTGCGAAGGGTGGCGAAAGTCTCTTCCAAATCCCGGAGGTGGGAATCGACGTCCAAGCTTTTGATCATGAGGTCGTCCACGTACACCTCCAGATTTCTCCCCTTCTGCTCTCGGAAGACCCTGTCCATCATTTTTTGGTAGGTCGCCCCCGCATTTTTTAGCCCGAAGGGCATCATTTTGTAGCAATAACATCCATCCCCTGTGATGAACGAGACATCTTTGACGTCGGGGGGATGCATTCTAATTTGGTGATAACCTGAAAAAGCATTAAATAAACTCATTACAGGAAAACCGACGGCTGAGTCAACCAGCGCGTCGATCCGAGGCAAGGGATAACAATCTTTCGGACATGATTTATTAAGAAGGGAAAAGTCAATGCACATCCTCCACTGGCCGTCTCCTTTTTTAACCATTACAACGTTGGAGGCCTAGCCGGGGTATTGGATTTCGGATACAAAACCAGCCTTGAGGAGCTTGGCGACTTCCTCCCTGATGGGCTCGGCGAGCTTGTCCGCGATGGACCTCTTCTTCTGCTGGATGGGGCGAGCCTCCGGGTCCAGGTTGAGGCGATGGCAGGCCACGTTGGGGTCGATCCCTGGCATCTCTGCGGCGCTCCAGGCGAAGACGTCCACATTCTTCTGGATGCACTCCAGCATCCTGCCTTGAGCCTCCGGGGTCAGTCCTCCGCTGATGCGGACCTTCTCCACCCTGCCTCCGATGGTGAGAACCTCCATCTCCACCACCTCCTCTGCTGCCTCCAGACGAGACTGCTCCCCCCATTCCTTAGTACCTCTCCCTCCGAGGGCGAGGATCTCTTCCTCAGCTTCCTCCACGGCCATTGCCTTGGCCGGCTCTCGGGCCTCTTCCGCGACCTTCGCCTGGGCGCGGCACTCCTCCACCTTCATCTCTTCTCCGCCAGCTTCCTGCTCCACCTCCTCCAACCTCCGCCCCATCTCCTCGGCCCCCTCCAGCCAAGAGATGGAGTTCACTGCCGAGACGTAGCAAGCCCTTGCCTCCTTAGGGTCTCCTCGGACCCGGATCTGGACCCCCTCGACGTTGAACTTTAGGCACTGGTGGAAGGACGAGGGGACGCAGCGGAAGGCGCTGATGAGGGGTCTTCCGAAGATGGCGCTGTAACTGCTGGGGGCGTCTACGATGACGAACTTGCAGTTACGGGACTGCCCCCCCCCCAGAGTGACGTGGAGTCCTACTCCTCCCTCGACTTCTTTCCTTTCTCCCGAGAAGCCGAACAGGGGCCCGTCCGAGGCCAACACCCTTCTGGCCTCTACTTTCATCGCGTCGAACGCCTTCTTGAAGATGATGTTGACCGAGCTCCCATTGTCGACGAGGATCCGGGAGACGGTAAAATCCTCGATGGTTGTCTGGATGACCAGCGCATCGCAAAAGGGGTCCTCATGACCTGGCATATCCTCCTTAGAGAAGATGATTTTCTCATCCGGAGGCGGGGACTGGGACGTGGAGGCAACGCTCCTACGGTACATGGTGTGGAGGCTTGACTTACGGGAAGCCTCGATCCCAGCCCCACCGTGGATCGCTCCAATCCTTCCTCGGGTGCCCACATCAACCCGGTCCTCACACCAATCCTCTTCCACCCGAGGCCGGATCTCCTCTATCCGCACTTCCTGATGGTTTTGCTGTTGTTGCTCCCTGTTTCCTCTCATCTCGAGGAACTCCGGGCACGTGGATGTGAGGTGCCCTTCCTCTTGATGAAAATCACAATAGGGCAGGTCCACCCTGACCTCCCTCCTTCTCCACTGTCCTCTCCTCCTCCCTCTCATGGCAATTGTCATTGCCTCCTCCTGGTCGGGGAGAGGGGGTCTCTGGCCCTGCCTACCCCCTGGGGGTTGAACTTCCCTCGGCCACCCTGGCGGTTATCTCCTCCCTGATAACCCCTCCGGGGTGCCTGGTCCTGCCACTCCGGTCTCCATCCCAAACGGTGGGCCTGCTCCGGACGCCCCCACCTGGGTTGTGACTGCTGTTGTGGCTGCTCCCTCTGTCGGGGTTCAGCCCTCCTTTCCTCCTGAGTTCGGCCACCCCTTGGCCTCTCCTCCTCCTCGGCCCACTTGGTCAACCTCCGCACAAACTCCGGGTGCGCTGCCTCCATATCAGCCTCCCTGGCCGCCCTCTCCAGGAGTGCCTCAAAAGACACTGGAGGTGATCTCTTCAGTTCCATCGCGAAGAACTCGGACTGGAGACCCAGGGTGAAGGCCACCATCATGGTGTGCCCTGGCATCTCCTGCACTTGGGACAGTTCCTCCTAGAATCCGTCCAGATAGCTTCCCAGGGTTTCCCCCGTCCTCTACTTGATGCGGAACAAAGACTCCGCCTCCTTTCTCTTCTTGGAAGTGGTAAATCTCAACATGAACCCCCGTCGCAGGTCCTTGAAGCAGTAGACGGACCCGGTCGGGAGTTGGTGGAACCACTCTCTTGCCTTCTCCCTGAGGGTGATGGCGAAGAGTCTGCACTTGAAGCCGTCCGACATCTGTCGGATAGAGACCATGTCTTCGAACCATTGGATGTGGTGGACCGGGTCTCCTCTCCCAGAGTAGTAGGACATCTCCGGCTCGCGAAACCCCTCTGGAACTGGGGCGGAGGAAACGAACTCGCTGAAGGGGCTCCCCCCCTCAGCCGGGCGAGGTGGGAACTCCCTCCCAGCTGTCTCGCCGAAGTGGTACTCGGCAGCCGAGCCGGGGAATAGGACTCGCCCCTGGAACTCGCGCTCGCCCCTTTCGGCGGGCTCCTTCCCTGGTCGCCTGAGCGGCGCGTCGTCGCCGAGCACGGGAGCGGCGACCACCGGGACTGCTGGTGTCGCGCTCTCGGCTCGCATGTCGAGTGTTGTCCTGACGAGCCCGAGGATCTCCTCCCTAAGCTCCGCTGGCACACCCGGCGCTGGGGGCGGGGGAGGGGGTGGCGAGTTGCCCCTGCCTGATCCTTGCCCTTCTTCTCCGGTCATCGAACCTGCAGAAGATTTTCTCTGCTGACCACTCTCCACGCTCACCGCACCAAAAATGTTGAAACCGAAAAATCGGTCTCTGTGGAGTTCGACCCTTGGGGAAAGGGGTGGTCGCGCACCTACTCCGCTCCTGCAAGAAAATGACAAGAAAGTGAAGAACAAAGGACTAGACCAAGGGCCCGGCGCGGAGGTCCCACCACAATCCCGGAAGATCTCAGAGCGTCTCCCCTCCTTAGCCAAAAGTCGGGCTAAGGTACCTCAGAAAGCACGAAAAGACTGGGAGACAAGTAAGTGTGTCTTTCTGAGGTACCCCTTGGGTCCTATTTATAGAAAACTGAAAACGGCCTGCAAATAGCCTACCTCTGCTGGTCTGAAATTACTGACATCCCCTTGAGCTGGCCTGCCAACAGCCAAACTCCGTTGTTATGAGAGGCTAGGGGCAGACCACTGGGGGTGGGATGGCCACTGGATGCCCTACTCGGCCAGGGCGGCGAGAGCTCGATGGGGCTGGCACTCGCCGCTTCTGCTCGGCCAATGGAGAGTGCGAGCTCGCCTGGCGAGCACCTCCGCTTCGGCGAGTGCGGGCTCGGCCCTTGCCCCCTGGCGAGTAAGCGACTGGGCTCAGCTCCAAAAACCCTGAGCTCGGCCCGACGATCCCCGAGCTCGGCACGACGATTTGCCGAGCTCGAGCTCGGCAGAGAACCCTGCCCGAGCCGTGAGGCGGTCTGGACCGGCCGGTCTGGCTTCCGCGGACCCACTCGGCGGATACAGGGTTGTACAATACCCATCTGAGTTGGGTATAGTATTTCAAAAAGGCGGGATTGCGTTATTGACATGCCAAGTCAGAAAAACTATAAATAGAATCTATAGGGCACCTTTGGAGGGCATGAGTTTTTTGGCTTTCCTCCTCTGTCTTGTTTTGGTTGGTTTCTAGAGCCCTCCGAGGTGACCAGCTCAGCTTTGGCTTGTGAGAGGAAGCTCTCTCAGATATTCCGGGTGTGTGGCGGGACCTCCGCGCTGCAGCTCAGGGTTTATTCCTTAGTTCAAAGTCTTTAGTCTGGGGTTCAGCTCAGGATAAGTAAGTGTTGGCTACCCTCTATGGGTCTGAACTCTCTTAGAGAACGGGTACAGGTTTCAGTAGAGCGGGGATTGTGTACAACCCCATATTCACCGAGTGGGTCCCTCGGAGCAGGTTCAAGGTTGGGGTAAACAGTTTTTTGGTAGTCAGGTGAGTCGGATAGGCGAGTGGACTAGGATCTCTCCCCGACTTGTGTAGTTCATGCAGCCAAAGGCGTAGGAGGCGAGTGGGGCACGTGGGCTTGCACTCGCCCCAAGATCAGGCCAAGGGAGGGGCGAGTGCGGTAACCTAGTTTGCACTCGCCCAAGCCCCGAGTCGGCGGCGAGTGCCGGTCTCACCAAGGCACTCGCCGGCCCAGGCGAGTGGAAGCGGCACAAACCACTCGCTTAGTAGTGTTTTACCAGAATGCCCTCGCTGGCCTGCTAATAATCTCTCCAAACAGCGGAGTTTGGCTGTTGGCAAACCCATCTGGGATGCGCATAGTATTTCCAAAAGGCGAGATTGCGCTATTGGTAGGTCAAGTCAGAAAAACTATAAATAGACCCTAAAGGGCACCTTTGGAGGGCATGAGTTTTTTGGCTTTCCTCCTCTGTCTTGCTTTGGTTGGTTTCTAGAGTCATCCGAGGTGCCCAGCTCAGTTTTGGCTTGGGAAGAGAAGCTCTCCCAGATCTTCCGGATGTGTGACGGGACCTCCGCGCTGTAGCACATGGTCTGTTCCTTGGTTCAAAGTCTTTGGTCAAGAGTTCAGCTCAGGATAAGTAAGTGCAGTCTAGCCCCTGTGGGTCCGAACTCTCTTAGAGATCGAGTACCGATTTCAACAGCGAGCCCACACTATGGATCAATCATTAGCCTTAAAACAGATGGATGAGAGCTGAGGGAAGTAGACTTCTTACAAAAATTCCCTCTGTGACCCTCAATAATGTCTTCTACGTGAGATCGAGAAAATAATGGGGAGCTCTCCCCTTGGGGGTCTGTACCTTAGCTGATACTAAGGGAGAGATGGAGAGAGAGAAAGAGAGGAAAAAGAGATTAGGACAAACTTGTTTTAGCTTTCATTCCCCCTATATTAATAGTTCTTCACATACAAAAGCAATAATAATAATAAGCCGGGTTTACAAAATTACAAGCAATGCCCTTCTACCTTTTGAAATTACAAAAACCTCTCATATAAGCTTACATTTATAGCATGCATCCACAGAAATACCCTATGGCGCACCCATTTGTAGGGGTATGATGGGAATCTGATACGCTACAACTACTCCTACGAGGGAAACAAGTGAATACCTGTGCAGAATCTTCGATGCCCCAGGGGGAAGCCACGATTTCCCCCATATACCCAGCCGTCGAACCGGCTGGGCCTACCCGGTTTGATTAAGAAGAGGTAGATCCATACTCCTTGTCCCCTTCATATGGTAGACTGCACCGAAGAAGCGACTCCAGTTCGCCCCTTCCGATGGTAGACCACACCGAATAGGCTCCAGTTCGTATCATTCCCGCCTTCTTCAAAAAATTGCTTGTTCTCAAGCTAAAACTCGGAGTATGTCTCTTTGAGCTCGTCGTAATCCACCCAAGTTTGTTCGGACTCAACCATGCCCCTCCAGTGAATCAGAAGTCTGACGATGGATTTTCCTTGCACTGTCTTGACCCGCGCTTTAAGAACCCTCTCTGGTCTTGGCTGAACTTCGTCCAGTTCCATCAGCTCCGGCAAAGGACTAACATTTAGAGTGTCGCCTTGTATCGCCCTCTTAAGCAGCGACACATGAAAGGTTGGGTGGATACGAGAGTCCGCCAGAAGTTCCAGAGTGTAAGCTACAGCCCCCACCCTACTAAAAATCCGGAAAGGCCCGCAGTAGAGGGGTGTCAGCTTCTAGTTCTTCACTCCTGCAACTGACAGTTGTCAGTAGGGTTGTAATTTGAGGCACACCCACTCTCCCACATCGAAGTTCTGCTCTCGCAGGGGCTTGTCTGCTTGGGTCTTCATGCGGTGTTGTGCCTTCCAAATTTTCTCCTTCAACTGTTTTAAGATGTCATCCTGCTTTCGCAACGCGGATTCCACTCCTGGTACCTCGGTCGATCCTTCTTCATAGTTTCGTAGTGTCGGTGGAGCCCTCCCATACACGCTCTCGAACGGTGTCATCTTTGTTGATGTTTCGTACGTTGTGTTATACCAGTACTCCGCCCACAGGAGCCATTTACTCCACTGGTGGGGTTTACCCGCAATGAAGCACCGCAAATAAGTCTCCTCACTTCTATTGAGGTTCTCCGTCTTCCCGTCTGTCTGGGGGTGATTAGTTGTACTCATGCGTAAGGACGTTCCCGTGAGGCGGAAAAGCTCCTTCCAAAACCTGCCAGTGAACACGGTGCCGCGATCGGAAATGATGGAAGTCGGTATCCCATGCAGTCTCACCACCTCCCGAACGAAGGCTTTTACCACGGCCTCTGCGGTGCAAGGGGATGTCAGCGCAATAAAGTGTCCATACTTAGAGAGGCGATCCACCACCACCAGAATGACCGACTTGCCCTAAGATTTGGGTAACCCCTCGATGAAATTCATGGCAATATTGTCTGGTGTAAGCTCTGGAATGTCCAACAGCACCAGTAACCCTACTGGAACTTTCGTGTTTTACTTCTGCCTCTGGCATTCCCTACAGTTCTTCACATGCTGCGCTACATCCGCCTTCAACCCTTTCCAATACACATTCCCGTCTGTCGTGTTTTTTGATCCGTTGATAGGTTCGTAGCAATCCGTAATGTCTGCCGCTGGGGGTGTCGTGAAACTCATGAAGTAACTGTTGTCTTAATGGAGATCCTGGTGCCATTACCAAGCGTCCCTTATAATACAAATGGCCATTAATGATCTGGTAGCCCGCTTCCACTCCTCTACCTTTCGCAATATTCGTCAACATCTGCCGCAGCTCCGTATTGTCTAGCACCTCCTGATGAACATCCTCCACTATGCCCAAGACCGGCACGGAGATAGAAAAAATAGAACTCATCGTAGGCAAGCGCAAAAGCGCGTCGGCGACCTGATTCTCCTTCCCTTTTTAGTACTCTATCTCATAGTCGTACCCCAGCATCTTTGTCACCCATTTTTGTTGTTCTAGTGACGAGACCTGCTGCACCAGGAAATACTTTAGATTCTAGTGGTCAGTTCGTATTTTGAAGTGCCTCCCAATGAGATATGGACGACATTTCCCTACCGCATGCATGATCGCCAACATCTCCTCATAAACCGACAGTCCTAGCGCCTTCCCTTGAATCGTCTTATTGTAGTATGCCAACGGTCTCCCTTCCTGCATCAACACCGCCCCCAAGCCGGCTCCCAGCGCATCTGTTTCCACTATAAACAACTTTGAAAATTTTGGTAATGTTAGCACTGGGGTCGTCACCATGGCCTCCTTTAAAGCTTGGAATGCTAACTCTACGTCCCCTCCCCACTCAAACCTTCCTTTTTGAAGTAATGTGGTCAACGGCTTGGCAATCATTCTGTAGTACTTCAGAAAATTCCTGTAGTAGCCCGTGAGCCCCAGGAACCCTCTCAATATCTTGATGTTGGTGGGTGTAGTCCACTCTGTCATGCTCTAGATTTTTTGTGGGTCCGGTGGCACACCTTCTCTATTCACAGGTGGCCTAGATACTCCACCTCCCGTTGTCCGAAAGAGCACTTTGATCGCTTTACGTCCACTTTTGCTCCTTGAGAACATGCAGCACCCTCCGCAGGTGCTCCTCGTGCGCCACCAAACTCGAACTATAGATGAGGATGTTGCCAAAGAAAACTAGCACAAACTTCCGCAACCACTTTCTGAAAGTTTCGTTCATGACTGCTTGAAAGGTTGTCGACACATTCGTCAATCCGAATGGCATCACTAGGAATTCGTAGTGTCCTTCGTGTGTTCGGAACGCCGTCTTTTCCAAGTCCCCCTCATGCATGCAAATTTGATGGTATCCCGACCGCAAGTCCAACTTCGTGAAGTAATGGGCTCCTTGCAATTCATCCAGAAGCTCGTCGATCACCGGGATCGGAAATTTGTCTTTAACGGTAACCCCGTTGAGCGCTCTGTAGTGTATGCAAAATCTCCAAGTCGCATCCTTCTTTTTCACCAATAGTACCGGAGAGGAAAAAGGACCCGTGTTGTGTCGAATGGTTCCCTCCCGCAGCATTTCTCGAACGCATCTCTCGATCTCCCCCTTCTGTATAGGAGGATACTTATATGGCCAAACACTGGTGGGCTCCGCGCCCTCCTTGATCAGGATGCAGTGATCGCATGCCCGCGGTGGGGGCAGCCCCTTTGGTGTCTCGAAGACCTCGAACCTCTCCACGACCCCTGCAACCTTTCTGCTATCTTTTCCTTCTGCTCCCCCAGATCTCCTCCGGCCAGGACCCATGTCATGGGGTGGTCCTACTCGACCCACTTCTCCAAGGACAAGACCGTGGCTTCTTTCACCCACGGGCCGGTCTAACTCTTCAACTTGTATGTCTTCCCACCATGTGTGAACTCCATGGTCATGTTCTCACAATCATTTGTAATTAGTTTGAGTTGCCTCAACCACTGCACCCCCAGAACGACATCTGAACCCCGAACCGGTAGTATATACAGATCCGCATGACACCTGAACCCTTGTATCATCAGTGTCACCTTCTTTACAACCCCTGTGCATTGTAGGAGGTTCTCATCTGCTACGAGCACCTTGCACACCTTGGCCTCCGTCGGTGTGATGGCTAATTTCCTGGCCACCTCAGTGTTGATGAAGCTGTGGGTGCTCCCACTGGCATCCAGTATAGACACCTTTTGATCCCCCACTCTTCTTGTCATCTTCATTGTCAAGGGTTGTCCTCCCCCTTCTAAAGCATGCACGGATACTTCAATCTCCTCCAGATCGAAGACTTCACTCTCCTCAGTCGTGTTATCCTCATTGTCCTTCGTATCCTTCTCCTCTTGCAACATGTATACCTGCACCACCTTGCACTTGTGCTCGGGGGCAAATTGCTCGTCGCAAGTGTAGCACAGTCCCTTGGCACGTCGATCTTGCATCTCTTGCCACGACAATCGCTTCACTGGGGCCTCCCTCCGTGTGGATGAGCTGTTGGTCCCCTTGGTCATACCATGCTCTATTTCTTACTGCTCCCTTGGTAATTTGTTGCCGCCTTGCGTCTTCCCAGTTTTTCCTCCTGCAACCGAGCCATCCTGATGGCTTGTGCTAAGCTCCTGGGCTAAAATGTCTGCACCTCGTCGCTAATTTTCTCCTTGAGTCCGGCCATAAGCACCCCTAAGCGCCTTCTCTGACCACTGCACCCGGTTAGCTAGCCTTTCAAACTCCTTTCTATACTCGTTGACGGTCCATGTCTGTCTCAGCTTGTTCAATATCATGTCGAAGTCCTCATATTCGGTCAGCCCAAACCTCGCGATGAGCCCATCGCAAAATTCCTCCCATGTGGGGTAGGATCGCTGCCTCCTCCACCAGCAAAGCCACTAGAATGTCTCTCCTTCCAGATAAAAAGACGTGATGTGTACCCATTGGTGCTTGGGAAGCTCCTGTTATTCAAAAAATATCTCGGCCCTCTCGATCCATTCCAGGGGGTCGCCGTTTTTGTACTTAGGAAACTTCATCCTCGTCAATCAGGGATGCACTAGTGGTCGGTGTTGTTGCGGCGCCCGCACCTCTGAAAACTCTAAAGGATACCCTCAGCATTGATTCCACGATCCCCCGTTCTCCCCTGGTCTTCCCCTGCCTTGAAGGATGGGTCCCCGGCTCCAGTAGTCCTCTGGTAGTGCCTCTCAGTCCAACCTGTGTGGGATTTGGAAGTCCCACGCGCCATCCCACGTCGATGTCGTTGCTCCCCTCTCCTTACCCCCAGCCCCAGTGAGGTTGTCGGACGGGCTGACCGCCGCCTCTTCCCATATCCACATTCCACTGGATTTTGTCATCCTCTCGCCCAACCACATGCGGCTGTCGCTGTTGCCGGGATCCCCCGGGTTCCCTAATGAAACCGCAAGAACCCCTGGAGTCGTCGTCGGTCCCCTAGACACCGCGTGGAGGCTGCCCCTGTTCTCGGTGGCCCGGAGCGGCGACCTCCCTAGCCCCGCCAAATGCGTCAATTCCATCGTCATACACAGTCGGCGGGACCCCTGCGACATTCCTCCGATCGACCGCCAGCTCCAACATGACACTGAAATCGACCGTGTCGTCAGCTGCCACCTCCTTGCTCGAGTCATCGCCCGCTTGATGAGGCCCATATGCTTTCCAAGCGCCTGTGTCGCTTCCGCAAAGGCAACACGAGATCGCTCCTCCCCGTCGCAAATCCTTTGCGAGAGATCCTGCTTTAGTGCCCCGACAAAGTCATGTAAGCCATGTTGTCCCTATTTCAGCATCGTTAGGTGGTTGTCGTGGATTGCCATGGTCGACGTGGAAGGAGACTCCTCTGATACCAGATGATATGCTACAACTACTCCTACGAAAAAAAACAAGTGAATACCCGTGCGGAATCTTCGATGACCCAGGGGGAAGCCACGATTTCCCCCATATACCCAGCCGCCGAACCGGCTGGGCCTGCCCGATTTGATTAAGAAGAGGTAGAGACTGAACCATATTCCTTGGACCCTTCCGTTGATAGACCACACCGAAGCGGCTCCAGTTCGCCCCTTCCGATGGTAGGCGACACCAAAGCGGCTCCAGTTCATATCAGAATCAACGAGGCTTTTGAAGTACGAGTATCTGAGCCCATTCGTAATTGATTTGTCACATGCCATATTTGGCATCACTTGATGGATGATCTGAATCCGCAATCACGTTAAGAGCGATGTTTTCATATATTTATGTGTTTTTGCTGTTTTTGTAATTTCTATTTTGTAATATTGGGCAATCATCACTAACATGAGATCTAAGCAGTTCAAGTTGGTTGTCCTATGTGTGTTTGGTGATATATAACCTTATAACCATGGACACAATCGATTATATAAAACTATAAATCATATCTTAACTTGTGAAAAATATTGACAATAGGAAAGTGAACATGCATGGAATTTGATTAAATTCATAGACCATTTGGATCTCCATTTATGAACCCAATGAGGTATTTCCAACCTAAGTAAAAATAAGTAATCTCCTAACATAGCCAATTAATTTGAGGACGTTAATGATATCAGTATATATTAACCAAGTTAGGGGTTGGTTTGGCTTTTATCGCAAATTTTGGAGAGTTTCTTCCTGGAATCTGATGTTCTTCTCGTAGTGGCAACTTCGTGAAACCCTAGGTGCCCACTCTGTGAAACCCTTGGTGTCGAATCCTAAGTATTATCATTATGTTTTGGCTTGTATTTCCCTTGCATTCAGCCGTTCGGACCCTAATTAAGCAACCGGCCACCTCTTTCCTGGCAACCAGCCATGACCAACACTCATATACCCTTCAGCTAACCACAATCCCACTTCCAAACACCAAGCTGGCCTTAACTTTCTCCTCCAAAATGCCACTAGTTACCTTATATAGCCTTCCCCTGCCTTCAGCCGCCACTTCCCAAGTCACCAAACACACAACTAGCCCTCTTAGCCCTCTAAATCTCCTCACTTGACAGCCTGTCATCCATCATAACCCCCTGGACGACCAGATCCAAACCACCTTCAGGTCAGGATGAGCCTCCCAAGACAATTCTTAGCCTAGACAAACCCCTCCTTATCTCCCTAGCGCCGGTCAATTATTATTTGTAGGGTTGCGGATGTGGAGGAATCGTAGATTGGGGTTTTTCATGTCAGTTTATATGTCGGGGGATATATATTTCGTATATCGGGTCTCAATAATTAATTATTTATATACATAATTATATATACCATTGTTTTAAATATCGGCCGACATGTCCAACATGTCGCCTGACATATCCTATTTGAACAGAAAATGACTTGCATAATAAAAATATAAAGGTTATGACGTTTTGCAATATGTCGGCCGACAGTTCGGATCAAATCCGCTATGTCGCCCGCCGCCGACATTTTATGATGTCACCTATTATAAACAAAATCGTGTGAAAGCAGTGTCCAAAGGATTCATTAATGTGGTCTAACAGCTCTGCATGTCATTTTATTGATGTTAAAGTGTAACAATGGCTCTTTTTATATCAAGATTCTTAGGTGTAGTTTTTCTATTTGTGACAAAACATGAACAATGCTTGAAATTCATTATTTGGGCATATGGGACCATCCACTGCCATAGAAATGATCTTTCCTATGTTTGTCTGTTTTTCCTCTTGATTGCTCTCAATGGATTTTGTATAAAAAATCATAAATATAATATCAAAGCAGTTTTTGATAGGTTTCAGAAGTATTTAGAACAAAAAATCCGTATGTTAACAAAAAAAAACAGTATGTATTTTGTTCAGATTTTGTTAATTTATTCTTTGCATTTAATCAGTATCCCCCATGATTTAGATTACCATTATATTTCAGATTTTTCACTTACCTTTAATTTTTTTCTTTACTTTTAATCAGTATTTAATATATTTCAAGTTTTTGTGTTCGCATGCATATAAAATATATATATAATTAGGTTTAAAATGAGTAAGAAAATTTAATGTGGATGATAGTGTTAAAATAACATGTTATAACTTAAAATAAAAATATTTAAGAATCCGACATTTTAAAATGTCCCCGACATGTCTCCGACATCCGACATCTGACATCTAAAATCTCAATCCGATATCTGACATTTAAAATCATGATATATACATATAATCATTTTTAATATATATAGTAATAATTTAGCATTTATTGAAATTCTAAATCTAGCAAATCAGTATATGTTTTAAGTTATATTATTAATAACAGTATAACACAAGGAAGAAAGTGAGAGAAAGCAGGAAGACAAGAAGTCGCGGATAACGATCGAAGATAAGGAGCCCTTGGTCTAAAATCCAAAGACCAAGCAGAATCAGCGTCAACGACGGACGAGTGCAGGGAAGAAAGTTAGAGGAAGAAAGAAGAGAGTCTAGAGTATGGCACAAAACAACCGAGTCAACAAAACAATTTCATTTTATTGTCTATTAAACCATATACGCTAAACAAAAATAAATTAAAGAATTCAGAAGATATACCGTCAAGATATATCGACCGATACATTTCAAAAGGTTGTTTTTCAATAAAATATCAAAAACATGTCATTTTGTCCATTAAACATTTATGTTAGTCAGCATGTCGGTCATGTCAGTTGATATTCACAACAGTGATTATTTGCAACAAATTATTGGATCACACAGCATGCATGCATCATCCAAGGTTTAAATAAAATTATTTCTCCGACACAATACATAGGATTTACATCATTTAGAGATCCACTTTCACATCTCTACCCTGCGTAGGGATATTTGTGTGCATGCATGTTATGAAATGTAAACTCATATGAGAGATTTTTTGTAATTTCAAAAGATAGAAGGTGCAACCTGTAATAATGCAAACTCGCAGATGAAATTTCAGTAATTAATTGTGATATTAATAATGTTGAAATAAAAAATTTACCAAAATAAAACGTTAGCATTTTAAATTAAGTGGCATATAAATTTTAAAAATTTCATTTGCGCTCATCACGTGTTGTTGTCAACATTGTGGCGATTGTGCATGCACCCACAAAATGTGGTTACAATAACACCTCCCTCATCCAAAGCGGGCTTGGTCACAAGCTCAGACCAACCATATTCTTGTAGAAATGACCCCTATTGTTCCCCAAGTTGCTGCTTGTGTGTATTGATTCATCCATTGAACCAAGACTTCATTGATGCCTTGTGTAACCCGTGAAAGAGGCGAATTCGTTTGAGTTAAACTCGCCCTTTTGTTGTAGGAGGAAGTGAAGCAATGGTGGCAGCCAACTCTCCTATGAATGGTTTGATGATGTGGAGCAGAGACGAGGACCTGCAGTAGAGGACGAGTTTTGGGCCCGTTCGGGACCAATTGGCGACTTTCCATATATGGTGTGCCCGGATCGACGATCGGACTCTGCAGATGTGTCCGGATTCGCATTGCGAATCGATTTGATATATTACTTCATTAGTTTGCATTGTATTTTGATGTATTTGGGTGGCCGCACCTCCGGCCAATCATAGTTGATGAGAGTGGGATGTCCTAGCCTTTATTTTATAATAAATAGATAGGTAGTGGGCTGATTGAAGTTATTGCAGAGTTTGGTGAATAGAATTCCCGGATTCCAGCAATCCCTCCATGGTGCCGACTCCGTGGAACCCTAGGTGACGACTCCTAGGTGTGTATCTCCTCCCCCAAGATTTTCCCTAACCCTAAGCTTCTTTTTCCCCTCTCAAACTCCCTCCCGCAGCCCCCCTACAGCCCCCAAATCCAGCCACGATGGCTGTCCACAAATTCTCCACTCCTATTCATGTCTACTATTCAAAAAAGAAATTCACTATTCATCATATATAGTTTTTTTCCTTACCTGAAGCCGTCGGCCAGCAACAGCCACTGCCGCCCATTCATTCCCAGCGTGGAACCACATGTTACACCTGCCTCCCCTTTCCTGAGCCGCCACCAATACGGGTCAATACCCCCCCCCCCCAGCCGCCAGCCTTCCTGCTGGAGAACCACCACTCTCCCCTTGCCTCCCCTGGCTACAAGCCTATTGTTGTCTTCCTCCCTGTTCTCGTGGATCCATCCAACCCCCAAACCTTAGATCTATCCAGATCTGGACTAGTCAGTCTAGATCCAGCCCGTCTTTTCACTCCCCACCACATCTACAGCCCGGATCCACTCCGAAACAACAGATCTATTTCCCCCACGCCCAGATCCACCCATATATAGTCGGATCTATTCATTTCTGATTTGATCCCGCCTTCCACCGCCGAGGACAACCACCTACACTATTTCCATGTCTCTGATTTCACCTCGGATCGTTGTACACGCATCTCCGGCTCCGAATTCTTCAGTGTCTTGGTCAGGCCACTATTTGGTGAGATTTTGTTGTACTGAATTATTATTTTCAGCATATTTGTATTGGAATGGATGCTATCTTTGTTTGGATATATTGTATTATGTTGGTTTGTTAGATACTTATCGTGATTTTCAGGATTTATTTATTGTGAGCTCCTGCTTTGGCCCTCCACGCGGAGAAAAACCTGAGCTTATTTCGCCCTAATTAATTATTGTGTCTTGTTGTGAATTTATCTGTGTGAGTTGTTTTAATTATTATCCAACTATGACTTAATTTGTCGGGCTTTGCATAGCATAAAGGGTTGGGTCACCGTTTTTCCGCTGCCTATAGATTCTTCCTACATCAGTTGATACATGAAACACATTGTGGATTTTTGCTCCTTTAAAAGGTGAAGTCGATAAGCCATCTTCCCAACACGTGTCGTGACCTAATATGGACCATAAAAACATTGTGTCAGTATGTTGTTTGTCCGGTGAGTAGTTTATTGTTTGTCTGGTGAGCAGTCGAGGTTTGGCGATGAAATCGCAACTGTAACCAAATCCATTCCCCTTCCTAATAATAAATCATCAAAGCCCCCAGCACCTCACCTAAACTCGTGACTCTCAGCACACTAATCTCGAGCCCTCCTTCACCAGCAGTACTTCAATTGAGGGTCGGTGACCTTTCTATTACCCTCATCCCACTCCCTTGACCATCCTCGAGCCACTCTCAGTGTACCCCCACTCCACTTTTGATGCTGAATTGACAGCTAACGGCTAAACAGTAAATTTTTGCTACCATATTACGACTTGCAGCCTCCACTCCAGCTCCAACAAACTTAGCCTTTACAATCCTTGTTCTTCCTTGCAGATAGGATACCCCAAAGGGTACGAACCTTCAAGCGTGGAAGTCCTTGGGTAACCCTCTGACTAAGGTATTCTCTCTCTGTTTGTTTTCATTTGCTATAAGATTTATTGCAAAGTATATTTGATCGGTAAAAGTTCAAATCTCGCATTGCCCTTAAACCTCTTTGTCATTAATTTGTCAAATTTATCATGGGTCTACCTAAACATCGAAGTTAATATCTGCATGCACTTATCTCCCTCTTACATCTCAAAGGATTGATCGCATTAATAGAATGTGTTGGAACCCTCAACTAAAAGCAAGTATTATAAATTCTAGGTTGCATCAACAAGCCCATTCTTCATCGTCCTGCTAGAAATAATACTATGGTGTATTTAATGAATTTAAACTAGAGAGCACCCATTTGCTTGTATAAAATAACATTAGCTTGTTGATAAATACTATACAGAAAAGAATCTCTGTAAAATATTGAGTCGGGTGATAATATGAAAACTCAAACAAGAGTGGTCCAAATAGTGGTTGAACTGATCATTTTACCTTAAATTCATCATACAGTTTCTTCTCCCATGCAAGCATCTTATCCAACACAGTCGCATGAGTTTCCCATTTCTCATCATCTAAATCATCCTTGACATCAACCTCGCTTTGGATGCCTTTAATTGACCTATTCCAAGTGATAACCTTCAAAATCTTTTCAGAATGATCGATATGCCCTGGAAGACTTCAATCAAAATCAGGAAAAACAACATATAAATATCAGAAAATATGAATTAATATAGTCATTACATCCATAAATGGGGGAACCATGAAGATCAAGGTAATTTGAAAAGCTGAAATTTAAGAAATTGTCAGAAATGTAGTGAGCAAATGGCACTCATTCAAGTACAAATTAAGAAGGACAAGTGACGCAGGATGATTCTATAGGCAGCGGAAAATCGGCGACCTAACCCTACATGTTATGCAAAGCCTGACAGATTAATCACAAATTAGATAATAAACATTAACATCTCACGCAAATAATTCACAGCAAAGCAAAATATTTTATTAGGGCAAAACAAGCTTAAGCTTTCCTCCGCGTGGAGGGACAAAGCAAGAGCGCGGCCAAAAAACCCTGCAAATCACAATATTTATCCAAACAAACAACTACCATACAAGAGATCCAAAACAATTATATGATCCAATCCAATATAAATATACTGAAAATAATAATACAGTACAACAAAATCTCACCAAATAGTGGGTTGACCAAGGCACTACAGATCCGGAGCTGGAGATGTGTGTATGACGATCCGCGGAGAAACCGGAGGCACGGAAAATGATGTAGCTGGCTGTCCTTGGTGGTGGAAGGCGGGATTGGGCCGGGAACGGATAGATCCGGCCACGTAGGTATGGATCTGGGCGTGGGTGGATAGATCCGTTGTTTTGAGGGCGGATCCGGACTAGGGAATGATGGACGGGTGAGGGAAAATAGCGGATCAGGGCTGGATGGGCTAGATCCGGGATGATCTAGAGGTGAGGGGCTGTGAGAAGTGGATCCACGGGAAGAAGGGGGTTGGAAGACAAGTCGGCGGTTGGTGGACTTTTGGCCAGCTGCTGGGAGGCTTAGGGAGAGGGCGGCGGTGGTTCCGGGTGCTGAAAGGTCTTGCGGTAGTGGGGTTGGAGGAGGGGCGACCTGGCGGAGGAGTGTTGGGAAGGGTTGTGAGGAAGCGTGGGTAGGGAAGCTGTTGGGGGTTCGGTGGTAGGGGAATCTGCTGGACGGCGGGCTGTTTAGGGGAATAGAGGCTACGACAGTGGGCTTGGGAGGGGGAGGAGGGAGGCTAGAGTTAGGGGGAACCTTGGGGAAGGAGATACACACCTAGGAGTCGTCACCTAGGGTCCCACGGAGTCAGCACCGTGGCGGGATCGCAGGAATCCGAGAATACAATTCTCCAAACTCTGTAATGTCTCAAAACCAGTCACTACATGTCTATTTATAATAAAACAAAAGCTAGGGTATCTCACCATCAACGGCTATGATTGGTCGGAGGTGGGGCCACCCAAATACATCAAAACAAATGCAAATATAATAAACTAATATATGAAATCGATTCGCAACGCGAATCCGGACGCATATGCGGAGTACGATCATCGATTCGGGCACGACATATATGGAAAGTCACCAATCAGCCTCGAACGAGCCCAAAACTCGTCCTCCACTGCAGGTCCTCATCTCTGCTCCGCATCAATCTCCCGGGCTTGAAAGAATTCATCTCTCGATGAATAGGGACCGGAATTCTCTCGATGTATGTCAGGTACGACTCGAAGAGGTCCACCAGAGATCGTCCAAGTCTCGTCGATGGAAGAGTGTACTCGCCAGTCAACTCCCCCCGACTGAAAAGTTGTCATCTCCGGTGAATGAAAACGATCGTACTAAAGTCGAAGTCCAAGGGTGAATCGATCAAGCTCTGCGGCAAGTACCCAGGTGTCATCAACGTCTGTTGTAAGAATATATTGGTGGAGTCTGGTCTCTGTGATGCTTTCAACACTCAATTCACGAGCGGTGGATCCCAGTGCGATCGGCGGCGTCATAGGTAGAATCAAAGAAGACGAGTCCCCATATGGGTAGATGTCAGAAGTGGGTGAGTAGTGGTGGCCATCAGATGTGGGTGAACTATGAGGGTGGTAAGGCAACAAGAGTGGGGGTGTGGGCGGCTGGAATTCCCCACTGCTTGGGTCCACATACTCGCGAGGCTCGTAGTACGGCATCATATCTTCAACACTAAATAACAGGTGGATACCCATACTTGCAGGGATATCAAGATCATAGATGTTTGCTTCGATCCGTCTCATGATTATATAGGGATTCATTCGCCTAACGCTCAAGCTTTTATCAAGCCTCGCACGGAGCCTCACAATGCAGATTCTCACCATCACTTGCTCGCCTTCATGAAGTATCTGTTATTGCCAGTGGACATTCGCATGTGACATACAAAATTTATTATCATTATGGATTCTCCGTCGGACCGACTCGTGACACACACAAATGATGGACAAACAACTCAACAAACACATGCAAATGATGAAGAAACAACTCAACAGACTCATGCAAATGAAACATGACCGACACAACATGTTCTCTATGTGAAAATCTAATAATGACCTGAAAATCTATCAAGGGAGGTGGACTATCAAGAGGCTCTCTCGGTGGAGTGTAGAAAAACTCATCCCGTGTGAGACGAGTGCTCAGATGACCGTGAGAGACATCTATACTCAAATACGAGCTCGTAAAGAGCCAAATGTCTCTTAGGGAACGTAACACATCAGGGCGCTCACCAGGAGGTATGTATGAAAAGTCATCGTGAATGAGACGACCACTTGGGTGAAAATCGTGTACACAAACTAAAAGGCATGACTCTATAGTGTGAGGAGTATTCCAAAAAAATAAAGAACTCGTCTGGTGGGTCAGCAGGTGGTGCATCCCTAAACTCGTCAAGAGTGCGATGTCAGCAGGAGGTGTCCTAAATAGTGGATGTTCCACACAATATTCATCCTCTGGGGCGCGGTCAGGGACGATAATGGAAAAAGCATCAATAAATCGATAATCATACATGCGGGGCTCACCTGAATTTCATTCTCACCAAGAGGCAATGGATCATCAGGAGACTCAACTGTGGGCTTGTCATAGAACTCGTCACTAGGGTCAAGGTCATCCAAATGAGCACCATCGTAAGGGGTAGTGTCCTCGTGAATGGATGACATAGCCACTACGAGATCAACACCATGCTTTGGGCTCTCAATCGTGATGTGACTCAGGGTAATGACAATGGGAGAGCGACATATACCTATACTCAAGAATGGATCCGTGGGTGCGGTGTCAGGAAATGGGTCTGTGGTTGGGGTGCTAACTAACCCGGTGTATGGCATAGGAAGAGGTGTGGGTGAGGGACACAACATTACAGACTCAATAGGTCGCTCAGGCTCGCTCTCAGTCGGGGTCACAAGAGACGGTTCAAAAACAAGAGATAGGTCACTCACTGGGCTAAGCACCTCACTGGGGTGAGGGCAATCCGCATCAGGTATCACTTCTGTCGTGGCTGACAGGACAGTGGCAGGTATCGTGGTGACCTCAATATAGGAGGGACTCGTACTGCGGAGGTCAAGGTGAGAATCTCATCAACCAACTCTTGCGGATCTCAAAGATTATTCAAAACGAAGGGCAAGCTGATATATCTGCTCGAGCGACTTCGAGCTATGATAAACTACCTTAGTATGTATGTCAGACCGGAGTCCATACCGAAATCGGGAAATGGTCATGGTTGGGTCCTCACGGATATCACTTCTCACCACTAATTCATCAAAACGTCCTTGTACTCAGCGACAGACATGGATCCTTACTGAAGGGGAAATAATTGGTCGAGCAAGCGACTCTGATACGACGAAGACAGCTACCTCTGACACAATGTACGCTTCATGTCCACCCAACTAGTGATGCGATGTAGACGGTCTTGCTCGCGGATCTTCTCTGTAATGTCCATAATTCTATCGCGAAAATTTATTTTGATTTCAGGGTCCAACCTTGAGTGAAATTGGTCGAGCTTGCGTCTTCTCGAGGTCTGACGCTATAAATTTTTGTCGCGCGTTAAGAAATAAATAAGTTGTCATTACTAATGTTTTAGTTGTGTGTTAGTGTGTTGGCGCAGCAAAAATATATTCTAAATGATAGCGTATAATGACAAACTTGTAGTTAGGAGGGAATTATTTTCTTTTCCCTCACTAGAACTTAGTTTTCGATAATTTAAGAATAAAATTTTGATTTCAAGCCCTCACCCACGTATCTTTTCCCTCACAAATAATGGGTGAGGGCTTGAAATCAAAATTTTAATCTTAAATTACCAAAAACTAAGTTCTAGTGAGGGAAAAGAAAATAATTCTCTCCTAACTACAAGTTTGTCATTACACACTATAATTTAGAATATATTTTTGTTGCGCCAACACACTAACACACGACCAAAACATTAGTAATGACAACTTATTTATTTATTAACGCGCGACAAAAATTTATAGCATCAGACCTCGACAAGACGCAAGCTCGACCAATTTCACTCAAGGTCGGACCATTGAAATCAAATAAATTTTTGTGATAGAATTATGGACGTTACATTCTCAACGCTAGACCAATATGCCCTCGCCTGATCTAAAAGTCTAAGTTTCACAAACTTGACGCGACGCTCACTGAATACCTCGAAATGATCAAGATAACACTTTATATCTACGAACCAATAACTGAAAGACTCGGGACTCGATAAGCCGTCAAAGGAAGGGGCAGCAGTACGAAACTAACTCTCAAGATCACTCTCAGAACGACGATCCTCATAATAATCATCCCTAAGGTAAACTGAGTCGTGTCAAAGGATCAACACGATCTGCTCGCATGTACGGATAAGAACGACGACAATCGTCATACTGATCGTCTCTAGCATATTCAAGGTTGTAGATGTCGGATATCGGGGACACGTCGGTTTAGGTTTTTCATGTCGATTTTAATATGTCGGGGATATTTCATATATCTGGTTTTAATATTTAATTATTTATATGTTTAATTATATATAAATTTAATAAAATTTAAAAGTATATATATTAATAATTTGATATTTATTGAACTTCAAAATCTTCAAACTAATATAAACATTTTGTGTTACACAAGTAATAATGGTATAACGCATCAAATAAAACAAGAGCAAGCGGAATGTCGGGAAGTTGTTGATGACAATGGAAAATAAGGAACCTTTGGTTTATAATTCAAAGACCATGCATAATTGAAGTTGATGACGGACTTGATCAAGGAAGAGAGCCAAAAAAGAAAAAAAAAACATAAACAATGAAATAATTTTGGTCTATTGTTTATTAAACCACAAACACTAATTAAAATAAATTGAAAAAAAAAACAGTCAATAAAATGTCGGGATATATCGGCGAAGATATCGGTCAATAACAAATATATCGGAGGATATATTCCAAAATGATATTGTGCAAGAAAATATCGGAAACATGTCGTTTTGTCCATAACTTTTATATCGGCCAACATGTCGGCCATGCCGGAGGATATCCACAACACTGAGCATAGTGGGGTCGTATCGGTGGGTCAACATGATCTCTGAAAGTGGAGTGCTGCGATCGCGAATAATCATCGTAGTGTCGTGAGGGTCTCCCTGAAGGGGATCTATGGGGGAGGGTGCAAGTAGACTAGAGACCTCCAAAGTGAGCAGAGGAATAATTGTGACACCTAGACATAATGAAAAACATATAGACTCTACGACTGTGTATCAAAAGAGCGCGTAACTTGGCTCTGATACCAATTGACGCAGGACGAACCTATAGGCGGCAGAAAATCAGTGACCTAACCATACATGTTATGCAAAGCCCGACGAATTAATCACAAATTAGATAATAAACATTAATATCTCACGCAAATAATTCACAGCAAGGCAAAATATTTTATTAGGGCAAAACAAACCTAGGCTTTCCTCCGCGTAGAGGGACAAATCAAGAGCGCACGGCGAATAAACACTGCAAATCACAATATTTATCCAAACAAAAAACTATCATACAAGAGATTCAAAATAAGTATATGATCCAATCCAATATAAATATGTTAAAAATGATAATCCAATACAACGAAATCTCACTAAATAGTGGGTTGACCACGGCACTGAAGAATCTGGAGTCAGAGATGCGTGTACGACGATCCGCAGTGGAACTGAAGACGCGGAAAATGATGTAGGTGGCTGCCCTTGGCGGTGGAAGGCGGGATCGAGTCGGGAACGGATAGATCCGGTCACGTAGGTATAGATCCGGGCGTGGGTAGATAGATCCGTTGTTTTGAGGGCGGATCCGGACTAGTAAATGATGGACGGATGATGGAAAATAGCGGATTAGGGCTGGATGGGCTAGATCTGGGCTGATCTGGAGGGGAGGGGCTGTGAGAAGTGGATCCATGGGAAGAAGGGGGTTAGAAGACAAGCCGGCGGCCGGTGGACTTTTGGCCGGCTGCTAGGAGGCTTAGGGAGAGGGCGACGGTGGTTCCGGGTGCTGAAAGGGGCGGCGGTAGTGGGGTTCGAAGAGGATAGGCCAGGCAGAGGAGTGATGGGAAGGGTTGTGAGGAGCCGGCGATAGGGAAGCTGCTGGGGGGTTCGGTGGTAGAGGAATCTGCTGGACAGCGGGATGTTTAGGGAAATAGAGATTGCGGCAGTGGGCTTGGGAGGGGGAGGAGAGAGGCTAGGGTTAGGGGGAATCTTAGGGAAGGAGATTCACACCTAGGAGTCGCCACATAGGGTTCCACGGAGTCGGCACCGTGGCGAAATCGCGGGAATACGGGAATACAATTCTCCAAACTCTACAATGCCTCAAAACCAGCAACTACATGTCAATTTATAATAAAACAAAAGCTAAGGGATCCCACCATTGACGGTTATGATTAGTCAGAGGTGGGGTCACCCAAATACATTAAAACAAATGCAAATATAATAAACTAATATATGAAATCGAATCGCAAAGCGAATCCGGACGCATTTGGGGAGTCTGAATATCGATCTGGGCACGCCATATATGGAAAGTCACCAATCAGCCCCGAATGGGCCCAAAACTCGTCCTCCACTGCAGGTTCCTCGTCTCTGCTCCGCATTAACAAGCCAAGCAATAGGCATATCAAAACTGCTCGAAAACAAATCGCTGAAATAAGTTAACTTACAACATACCAAAGGTAAGCAGCAACATAAGAAGCAATAAACTAATAATATGCAGACCATACCAGTTAGTGTACCCAATGACAATGTTATATCAGTCATTTTCAAGCTCTTCTCATGTTAGAAATTGTTAATTAACACATTTCTTTCATTAATATTTAATTGTGCTTTCATGATGTTTGGTATTTGGGCTCTACATCAGTTGATGGGAAAAGCTCAAATCAAATGGAGGGAACCCAAATATTTAGAGGGAAACCGTTCAAGGGAAAGGATAAAACATTTAGTCTCACATTGCCAAACTCCAGCATTTTAAGTGGGTATATAAACCATTTCGCTCACTCTTATTATGTTAAAAAATATGAGTATTTATAAACCACACGTGCACGCACGTACCGTATCGAACCGGATACGGATTTGGGGATACCGTATCGAATCGCTGAAATAAGTTAACTTACAACATACCAAAGGTAAGCCGCTCGTTCTGCAGGGGTTGCGGACTGCTTCCTCAGTCCGCTCCTGCAGGCCGCGCGGTTAGATCGGTTAACCATGTGGTGGTTCATTCTTCCTCAGGTGCAAAAGTGGCGGACTCGCATTCCTATCCGCCTAGACCGCTCGATAGCGACGTGCTCAGCAAGTGGAGGATTCAGTCTTCAGTCCGCCAAGTCGCCAGCCCGTCGCCAAGTGCGACAAGCCTCCAGCAGGAGGCGGCCTGCTCAACCTGTCCGCCGCAAGTTGGGCAGACTCGTTCCGCAGTCCGCCAGGGTTGATTCAGATCGGCAATCGATCGGGTACATCCCGGTCTACGCGGGCAGGGCGGACTCGTTATCAAGTCTGCCTTCATTGATAAAGCCCAGCTCGGCAGCCACTCACCCTCATCCGCAGCGGGCTAGGCAAACTCGCTCAGCAGTCCGCCAGCAGCAAGACCGTCCCAGACCGCGCGACCTTGCGCGGACTCTGCGGACTCAGTATTTGTACTCGCACGACCCAGCGCGAGCCCACCCAACAGCAACCATCTCCAGCTCCAAGTCCCTAACCGCGCGGCCTGGCGCGGACTCCGCGGACTCAGTATTGTACTCGCACAGCTCACCGGCTCACCATGGGTGACGTTACCAAGACCGTTACCTCCTCGGACCTATAAATAGGCCCACATACCTCTCATTCACGACGGCAGAGGCGTCAAGGTCCCAGCATTAGCTCCTGCGGACTCGAATCCTCAGTCTGCGCGACCTGCCCCCCTTCGCTTGGCTTGATCAAGCAGTCCGCCCGGCTTAGTCCAGCGAGCTGCCCGATCATTAACCGCGCGGTCTGCCGACCTCCCTTGGTCAAACCGCGCGGCCTCCGGCATTCTTCTTCCTTAGCCGCCGGCTTCCCCCTTTGTACCCTTTACTGCTTTCTCCTGTAAAGGATCAATGGCAAGCTGTAATCTTGTTTCTTGGTAAAAGGAAAAGCCCGCCACAAGAGTGGCATTCAAGCCGCGGCGGGCGAAGTCTGTTGTTGTCGCTGCTAGCGGCCCCCTCTCTTCTTTTCTCCTCTCTCGCCATCAACCTGCAAATCTAACCGTCAAAGTAACCGCCTGCTCGACAGTGTCCGATCAACCTTCTCAGTGGCTCCTGCCAAACCTCTTCTCTATCCCCGCGACCCTCTTCTTCACCTAGCTTGTGAGACCGAACAACCCGTTAACTAGAAGGCGCATTTCTTGCATCGACAGAATTTAATTAATATAATCGTTGAAAATTAATTATGTGATTATTACTTGCGGTTTTACAAAACTCCTATATAGGAGTTTTCCTGAAAAAGTTTTACGTGCCTTTTCATTCTTAACACGATCGTTCTCTTGTGATTTTGTTTTCTTGATATTTGCTCCATCAAGTGGAAGTTCAAATGCTCTATGTTTTTTCGGTGTCCGCGCACATCCGAGTTTTCGAGATCTAGCTGGGTGTTGTATCTTGGAGTGAGCATTGATTGAAAGCCCTGTCGAAAGGTGGTGCAATTTCTTTTGAGCAGTTATCATACACCTTACACAGGCTCAATTTCTAAGATAAATAATAGTTTGCTTTCTTTGATTTCTCAATGTCTCTGTTAAAAAAAAAATTCATAATCTTGTTTTCAAGATCCTCATATTATAGTATAATAGTTTTTTAAAATGAAAAATATATATTATTTTATAAATATAGTATAAATATTTTAGCATCTTAGTCGTAAAATGTCATTATCAAGAACATATGACTTTGTTTTCTGCTGGGAACAGAAACTAAAAGACTATCCATGCAAGTACATTTTTGATAATACTCAAACTACCATTGCTCTTTAAAACAGGATAGTTTATTACCGCCCAATCGTAATTTATATCTCCATATTATTTTTAAAAATATTAAACACGCTAGTTAAATACAAATAATCTATAATTTTATTAATTATCTGTAATAAGTAAAAAATTTAATAAAAAAATAGTAAATATTTAGTAGCATTTAAAAATTTCTATCCTATAACAATTATATGTGAAATTACAACATTCTCTATCAAGAATGATAAGCTATACATCAAAACAATTAGCGCTGATCATATTATTCAAAACTCAAAAATCGCTCGAACATTGGGCTCAATCGGAATCGGTTACAATTGATTCCACTCAATTTGAGTCGATTCAATTTGATTCAAATATGATTTTAAGGCGATTCAGAGGTAAAAAAAAAAATGCTCTAAATAAGATGAAATATGGAAAGACGGTTGGGCCAGACGATATACCCATCGAAGTATGGAAATGTCTAGAAAATGAAGGAATTTTGGCTTAAATGTTTTTTCAATAAAATGCTGAAGTCAAAGAGGTTGTCAAGCCAATGGAGAGAAAGTATCTTGGTACCTTTGTATAAGAATAAAGGGGATGTACAAAATTGTGTTAATTATAGAGGAATTAAATTGATGAGTCATACCATGAAACTATGGGAACGAGTAATAGAAAGAAGATTAAGACGAGAGACTAACATCTCGGAGAATCAATTTGGATTCATGCCAGGGAGGTCGACCATGGAAGCTATACATCTCTTGAGGAGACTCATTGACAACTATCGAGAAAGAAAATAAGATTTGCATATGTTGTTTATTGATCTTGAGAAGGATTATGATAGAGTTCCAAGAGTGATCTTATGGAGAGTCAAATGTGTATATATATCATATATTGACACAATCAAATATATGTATACAGATTTAGGCTCTATTTTTTTGGGCGTTTCGCTGCTCCGTTTTGGGCAAACGCCGTCGGAAGGAGGGTAAACAAATTGTTAATGTGGTTGTATTATCCTAATTATATATATATGGGTGTGACTGAGTCTATTGAGGACTAGAAGTCACTTTTCATCCATCGTAACCCTAACATGGTATCAGAGCACATCCGCCGCCCGCGCTAGGCTTCCGTGCGCATCCGCTTCCGTCTGCCCTCGCGCATCCGTCGCGCTCCCGTCGCAGCTTCCGTCGCAGCTTCCGCTGCGCAGCGGAAGCGTGGTGGTGTTTATGTTCTGGATGAAGTTTCTCACCTTGCTTGTTCGGCTGCTTCTGCCAAACTCTTGGACCTCCACTTTCGTCATGGTCACCCGTCTATGCAGGTCATGCGTCGTTTGTATCCTGAGTTTGGGAACGTTTCCCATCTCAGTTGTGAGTCGTGTTTGTTTGCTAAACTCCATAGAGTTAGCTATGTACCTCGTTTGGATGTTCGTGCGTCTGCACCTTTTGATTTACTTCATTCTGATGTTTGGGGACCGTGTCCTGTCCCTACGTTGTTAGGACACAGATATTATGTTACCTTTATTGATGATTTCTCACGCATGACTTGGGTTTACTTAATGAAAAATCGCTCTGAAATGCTATCAATTTTTCAACATTTGTGGAAATGAAATTTTTACTCAGTTTTCTATTCGTCTGAAATGTCTTCGTACTGATAATGGGAGGGAATACCTGTCCCAGTCTATGTCTAACTTTCTCTCTGACAAAGGCATCATACACCAAACCAGTTGTCCTGATACCCCCCAACAAAACGGGGTTGCCGAACGAAAAAATCGCCACATTCTTGAGGTTACCCGTGCTATTCTCCATCATAGGCAAGTACCCAAACACTTTTGGGGAGATGCTGTTCTTACTGCTTCCCATCTCATTAATCATCTTCCTACCCATATCCTTCAGGGGGAGACACCCTATCGCATCTTTTATCCCGATCACCCGGAGCCTCCTCTACCTTTTAAAGGTATTTGGGTGTGTTTGTTATGTTTGGGATGCTCGTCCCTCCTTTTCTAAACTGGATCCTCGCTCTCTGAAGTGTATCTTCCTTGGATACTCTCGGATTACCAAGGGATATCGATGTTATTCTCCGGAACTTCACAAATATATTCTCTCTTCAGATGTCGTCTTCCTCGAATCTGACTCTTATTGTACTACTGGCTCTCTCCTTCCCACTTCACCTTCTGATCCCTCCCTTGATGATATGTTGGTTCCTCGTCATGATTCTGCTCTTATCTCTCCGACCGACATATTGTGTTCCCTTTGGGGACAAGTCTACTCTCGTCGCTCTTCTGATAGAACCGAAATGTCACCACCTCAGCCTACCTCGACCACTGATGGCACAACAACTGTTCCTCCAATTGCACCTACTAGTGAGCACCTGAGTCGAACTGAAGTGCCTGCTGCTCCACCTCCGGATAGTACCGAGCTTCCTATTGCTCTCCGAAAGGGAAGTCGGACTTGCCAGAATAAACCTCTCTATGTGAGCTCTTATCAGGGGTTGTCTGCCTCTCATACCGCTCTTCACTTGACTTTGGATCAGCACACCATTCCTTCAACGGTTGGGGAGGCCAAAACTCACCCTGGATGGATGGCTGTTATGCACGAGGAATTGACGACACTTCAACGGAACAATACTTGGGAACTTGTTTCTTTGCCTCCAGGCAAGCGTGCCATTGGTTGCAAATGGATATATTCCGTTAAAGTAAATGATGATGGCTCTCTTGCTCGCTTGAAAGCCCGTCTAGTTGCCAAAGGTTATGCCCAAACTTATGGCGTGGATTATGAGGAAACTTTTGCTCCCGTCGCCAAAATGTCATCTATTCGTATCGCGATCTCTCTTGCAGCCACTCACCGGTGGCCCCTTTATCAGTTGGATATCAAGAATGCGTTCCTTCATGGGTCCTTGGAAGAAGAAGTGTATATGGAACAACCACCTGGGTTCGTTGCTGCGGGGGAGCGTAACAAGGTGTGTCGTCTCCTTGCTTCTTTATATGGGTTGAAACAATCCCCGCGTCAGTGGTTTGCTCGTTTTCGGTCCGTTGTAACCAAATTCGGGCTTAATAAGAGTATCAAAGACTCGTCTCTTTTTTATCGAAACTCCTCAGCTGGTACCGTGCTTCTAATTGTGTACGTTGATGATATTGTCATCACGGGTAGCGATTCTAAAGGGATAACTGATCTCAAGGCGTTCTTACACTCACACTTCCAAACCAAAGATCTGGGGCATTTGCGATACTTCCTCGGGATAGAAGTTGCTGATCATGACGACTCCATCTTTGTTTCTCAACGTAAATATGCTCTCGATCTGTTATCTGACTTTGGAATGTCTAACTGCTGCCCTATGGATTTTCCACTTGAACCAGGAGAAAAAGGTCTTCATGCCGAGAGCAAATCATTTGAATCTCTAGAGAAGTATCGAAGAATAGTTGGAAAACTTAACTACCTTACTATGACTCGCCCTGATATTGTCTGTGTTGTGAGTAAGGTCAGTCAGTTCATGGCCACCCCAACTATCTCACAATGGGACTCTGTTCTCCGTATTGTCAGATATATAAAGAAGGATCCTGGTCTGGGAATATCATACAAGAATCGTGGGCATTCTAATATAGAGGCTTAATGTGACTCCGACTGGGCAGGCTGTTTAGCCACTCGGAAGTCTACCACAGGATTTACTATATTCATGGGAGGAAATCTTGTCTCCTGGAAGAGCAAGAAACAGACCACTGTCGCCAGATCTAGTGTCGAGGCAGAGTATCGGGCTATGTCACACACAGTTGCCGAGATCATGTGGATCAGACAGACCCTTTGTGAAATCGGATATCCTGTCCAAGACCCAACTCCATTATGGTGCGATAATCAAGCTGCAATACAGATAGCAACTAATCCTGTGTTTCATGAACGCACAAAACACATCGAGCTCGACTGTCACTTCGTGCGTGAGAAGTATGAAGAAGGTCTTATTTCCTTGAGCCATGTGAAGACCGGGGATCAAGTTGCTGATATTCTCACGAAAGGAATTACTGGGGTCAGAATGAATTTCATATGTAACAAGTTAGGTCTGGGAAGTTCCCACGACCCAACTTGAGGGGGAGTGTTAATGTGGTTATATTATCCTAATTATATATATATGGGTGTGACTGAGTTTATTGAGGACTAGAAGTCACTTTTCATCCATCGTAACCCTAACACAAATGAATCTCCGACGGCGTTTGCTCCGTTTTCACCCGCCCGCCTTGAGAAACGCCCCAAAAAGCTCCATTTGGAGCAGCCACCTCCCCCCTCCGGTTCGAACACTCTGTTTCCACCCGCCGGATCCACCCGCCACCGCCGAACCAAATAGAGCCTTAGTGACAAGGGTGAGGACATCTGGAGGATTAACACAGGAATTCCCTATCACTGTTGGCTTACATCAAGATTCAGCTTTAAGCCCTTATCTCTTTACCCTTATCTTAGATTAGCTCACCGGACATATCCAACAAGCAATACCTTGGTGTTTATTGTTTGCGGATGATATCGTTTTGGTTAATGAGACGCACGAGGGTGTAAACGCAAAACTTGAATATTGGCGAGATACTTTAGAAAAGAAGGGTTTTAGGTTGAGCAGGGCAAAGACGGAGCATATGTATTTAACCACTAAAATTTAAACCTAAATAAAAATATAAAGTCTTTATGGTTTCATTTGCTAAATTTAGAGGTTGCCCAAATTAATTCTGAGCCAACTAGAAATAAAAGGAAAAAATGCTCAATTTTGAGCTGGCTTGACTCGGTTTCGAGCTGGCTCGGAATCGAGCCATTTCGAATCGAATCGGCTCGACTCAATCAATCAATTTCAAGCCGAGTTCGACTTGAAAACTTCGATTTCAAGTCAAGCCCAAATCGCTCGAACTCGACTCGATATCGGCCCTAAGAACATTCATTTTCCTCAACTTCAAATTAAAGTGTAAATATGACACTAACAAATTATATCACTCACATCCAACCTTGTGTATATTCAAACTTAAAGGACAACATATTTATATAAATATTAGTAATTAGTGTGGACTGAATAATTTACAATAAATAATATTTAAGGATATTACATTAAAATAAACTTATAAATAAATTATAATGCACAAATATATAATATTAAGATTATTTACATAATAAATTATAATATATGGAAAAGTATAAACCATTTATATGTTTTAGTTCTATATTTATACTATATATCTTGATAATTAATAGATGGTAAATGGATACCTGATGTCCAGTAAGCTAAGTATCTTGGATCTATAATTCAAAATAATTAAATATATATGAGGATACCACTTCTAGAATTATGTCTACTGGTTAGTGTAGGAAATAACAATCTCGTACTATATTATTATAATAAAAGATGACATATGCACAAGAAGATCATAGAACTAAGAAAACCTAAATCTAAATGCCCTCAAAGAATAAAAATTAATTACAACCGCTAATTAATAATAAATAAAATAATATTTACAACATTGTCCCTCAAGCTGGTGAATGGATATCCATCATTTCTAGCTTGCAAGTGTGAAATCTCTCTGTGTAGACCCTTCGTTAGAACATCAACAATATGTAGTTCTGAAGTAAGATGTGAGATAGATATCAGACCACTATACAGCTTATCCTTAATGAAGCGACCATCAATTTCAATGTGTTTCATTCTGTCATATTGAACTGGATTATACACAATATTGATTGCAGACTTATTGTCATAGAAGAGCATCATTGAAGCTTAATACTAAATATTCAAATCGTCCAATAGAATCTTCATCCATAGCAATTCACGTATACCTTGTGTCATAGCCCTGAACTCAACTTCAGCACCTGACCTAGTCACCACATTCAGTTTCTTACCTCCATGTGATAAGATTGCCACCCAAAAAAGTACAATATCCGGAGGTAGACCTCCTGTCCACAAAAAATCCTCCATAATCTACATCATTATGTCTCAAGAGACAGTCCTTTGCTCACTTTAAATAGCAATCCTCTTCATGAAGTATACTTGAGGTATTGTAGGATCATGACCATGGTTTGCAGGTGTCTGGTCCTTGGACCATGCATAAATTAGAAAATAGCAATGACTGCATATGCCAAGTCAGGTTTCATATGTGTAAATATATCAATTTTTCGACCAATCTTAAATATTTAGCCTTATCCACCTTTGGGCTTACTTTAGTATTCTCACACCAAGGAAGTACTTTAGTCTTGGCCTTGTATCTCAAATTCAGTAGCAAGCTTCTGGTTGAGTAGTTTTACCCTCTTGTCGGATCATCCCCTTAAATGATAATATCAGCGACATATAAAAGTAATAGGGTGAGTTAATATTCATGTGAGTGCTTAAAGAACGGTGTATGAAGAGTTTGGCTCGGTCTGTATGACTGTATCCCAAAGTCAGCATATTTTGGAGAATCTACTAAATCATGCTTGGGGAGACTGCTTAAGCCCATACAGAGCCCTCTTATGCCTACGAGCTTAATTTTCATTGTTGTTGGAGTAGAATCCTGTTGGAATATCTATATATACATCTTCCTCAAGATCCCCTTGTAGAAAGAAATTTTTAACATTAAACTGATGTAGCTCCCAGATGAATTGAGAAGCAAGGGAACGGAGAACTAGAGAACTCTCACAGTACTCATTTTTTTATACTGGAATAAAAGTTTCCTGATAATCTATTTCACATATCTGGGAATACCCCTTTGTTACTAATCTTGTATTATATCGATTCAGTGTGTCGTCGGACTTATGTTTTAAGGAATAGATCCATCTACATCCTACATATCGTTTTTTACATGGTTTTGAGACAATATGTTGCGATGTCGGGGGAGGGTAGGCGGTGGTAGGGGAAACCGTGAGGGGAGAGAGAGAAAGAAGGGAGAGAGAAAGGGAGAGGGAATTAGGGTTAGAGATTAGAGGAAGGGAAAAACATACATTCATCCAAGATAAGAATTACATGGTCCGCTTGTCCTCTTATAGTGGCGAGGAGCGAATACAAAAGGAAATGCGGAAAATAGGAAATACATAAAATACTAAAAATGCCTCAAGCAAATAAAGCAACAAATTTAATTAGCAACATATTTAATATTTAAATATCCTCCACGCCGACCTCGCTCAGGTCGTCCTCGTTGGTCCAAGCCGCACTCGACGTGCCCGGTTCGTCTTCATCGGTTCGCGCCGCATCCGCCACGCATATCTGTAACAATGTCGCCGTCTGGGAAGTATGCCTTGTCCCCAAGGCAGTCGTCGGAGTGTCCGCGGCCGAAGTGATCCTGGGGCAACCAGTTGGCATCAGACTCCGGACGGGAAGACCTAGCGACATGGCCACTTGCGAGCCAGAGTTCCCCTGAAAGTGGTAGCGGCGACCAAGTAGCTTGGTTGGGTGGTTCGGCGCCAATTGTCGTCTTTCTTCCGGACCAACGAAAGTTGGGCTGATGGCAGTCCCGTCGGAGGCTGGATGGCATTGGTGAGCACAGTCGAAAGCTCTTGGTGGTTCGTCGGGAAAGGAAGAGGCACAGCGGATGTTCCCGTGAGGTCCCACAGCTTCGTGGAGAGGTCGTCGTCCGTGGTCCGCTGGATCGTGCAGAGGGAGCTCGGAGAGCGTAAGAGGGCGGAGTTGCCATCGAGGCGACATGGCTGGCCCTTATGCAGGAACTGCATGAACATAGTCTGCCAATTAACGCACACATTGTCGAGGGTAGCGAGCCAAGCCACTCCAAGAATGGCGTCGAGACCACCTAAGACAAATATGTAAAAGTCTGCGGTCACGGAACGGGTCCCCATCGAGAGGGAGAAGGCAGTGCAACGGCCCATAGACGGACGGTGGCGCCCATCGCCCAAACGGACCGCAACATCCGGGGAGGGAACGGAGAGCAGACGGAGCTACTGCACCAGGTGCTCTGAGATGAGGTTGTGGTTTGCGCCGATGTCCACCATGATGACTGTCGGGCGATCCCGTAGTGTGCCCGAGAGCTGCATGGTTTGTAGGCCAGGGGTCCCGCCCGTCGAGGCGCAGGATAGCTCCAATCGGTAGAACGTTGCTGTCGTGGAGTCGAGAAGTGTGTCCTCCGGTGAGAGCTCCAGAGCCTCAAAGTCGGCCAAGGTAACCCCAGGGTCGACGTCGTTGATGATGGAACAGAACTCCTTGACCGCGCAGACGTGGGTAGGAGAATAGGACTGACGGCGGCGAAAACACGACGCTTTTCTACGGAGGTCATCCAACTCGCGGTTGGAGAGTCGCTGAGTAGGGGCCAGTCGGCCTAGCTGAGCGGCTGGAGGAGGCCGAGGGGCTGGTGTCTCTGGAGTAGCGGTCTGCCATGGTTGGCCTCCCGGTGGAGGTCCGCCTGGTGGTGGTGGTGGACGAGGAGACAAATCTGCCTCCATGAGGCGGGCCATGTCGAGGGCCTCAGAAACCGTCCAGGGATGGTGAGGGTGGAGCCGGGAGTGGATGTGGGGCAAGAGGCCCTACATGAAGAAGTCGAGATAATGATCCGGCGGTAAGCCCGGAACATGGGTGACGAGGGCCACAAACTCATCGATGTATTCATCCAACGCGCCGACTTGACGTACCCCACACAGTCGTTCGATGGCGGAGCCGGAGTAACGATTGTCGTAGCGGCGGATCATCTCCTACTTGATCTCTGGCCAGGAGATGGTTTGGTTGGACTGTCGTAGCCATCGGGCCCAACGTAAGGCGGAGCCGTCGAGTCCCACAACGGAGGTGGAGACCTTGTCTTGCTCAGGAGTGTGGTGGAGGTCAAAGTATTGTTGTGCCTTTACGATCCACCCAATCGGGCCCACACCGGCGAAGGTGGGAAGATCCAAGGCGAGGGCTGGCCGGCCGGGGGGGGGGAATGTGGTGCGGATTCCCCGATGTGCGGGGGTGGTGGAGCCCCCAGGATGGACGTGTCGGTGGCCGGGCACGCGGATCCGTTGGCGAAAGAGGTCGCGGGAGGTTGTAAAGTATCAAGCTTTGCATGGATGGCGAGTAAGGAGGCCTGCAAGGAGGCCATGATGGACTCCTGGGTGCCGACGCGACGTAGGAGGGCCTCGGTGGCGTCCTCCGATGGGGCTTCGGCGGAGGAACGGGTGTCCGGCGCCATGGCAATGGCGGAAGGCCTGCAGCAACTGGAGGGTTGCCGAGGCAGAGACATCGCTGGGGCAGCGGCGCTGGAGGGCGGCGCTGGAGGTGCGGAGCTGCACGAGCGGCGTTCGGAAACGGCGCTGGAGATGCGGGATGGGCGTGAAGCGCTGGGTTGCGGCGGCCTGGAGTGCGGGACGACGCTGGAGGAACCCGCGATGCGGAGTTGGGGGTGTGCGGCGCGGGAGAAACCCGCGATGCGGTGCTGAGCGCGGACGCGCGTCGGGGCGGAAGTCTCTGGCGGCCTTCGATCGGCGGGCGGAAAGGGCAGGTCGGACCAATTGTTGCGATGTCGGGGGAGGGTAGGCGGTGGTAGGGGAAACCATGAGGGGAGAGAGAGAAAGAGAGGGAGAGAGAAAGGGACAGGGGATTAGGGTTAGAGATTAGAGGAAGGGAAAAACATACATTCATCCAAGATAAGAATTGCAAGGTCCGCTTGCCCTCTTATAGTAGCGAGGAGCGAATACAAAAGGAAATACAGAAAATACTAAAAATGCCTCAAGCAAATAAAACAACATATTTAATATTTAAATATCCTCTGCGCCGACTCCGCCTGGGTCGTCCTCGTTGGTCCAAGCCGCTCTCGACGCGCCTGGTTCGTCTTCATCGGTTCGCGCCGCATCCGCCACGCATATCTGTAACACAATATCCCAGGCGTCATTCTTCTTCAAAGCTCCTATCTCCTTATTCATGGTTTGAGCTCTGATCTTATCATTTAAGGTCTGTGCAGGAAAACTGAAAACCAAACTGAATCGAACGGGTGCGGTGTTGTTTGGTTTAGGTGTATGAAAACCAGCACCTTCTCGGTTAGGTGCGATTTTGTTCTCATGAAAATCGAGCAAACTGCACCACACCGCAACATTGGAATACTATGTCTATATATGGAAATGTAAGAAATTATAATATGTATTTCATATTGATCCAGAATGCGATCCTCAAAATACATAATAAAAAAAATATTTCCTGAAGGTCCTTCAATTAACAAAACTCTTCATTAAAGAGAAAATTCTACAAAGTTCCCCTTATATTTCCTACTTTTTCTCCTCGGTGATCCTGATGAAGATTGTTCGATATTGAAATCACATCATTGGTGGCATATTTGGACCTATAAAGAGGATTTTTTGGACATAAAACTTGTAATATTCAAACTCAAGACAAGGGATCACAGGAAATCAATCGGAGTCATCTTTTTATATAATGTAATAATAATACAATACACTGAATAAAAATGGTAACATGAAGAATTTAAAGATATTTTTTATATGAAAGATTAAATTTTAAGGAGATCTGGAATGAGGCTAGATGCAAATGGAACTAAGATACCTCTCATATTCCAATTTCTGGCCCACAATGCCATCAATAGAGAAGCTCAGAACTGAAAACTGCTGATGCTAGCAAGGGAAAAATTTCATGGGTTTTCAAAGAAGGGTCAAAAATTTGCCAAAAACGAAACCACACTGCAAAAATCGACAAATAATCGCACCGAATTTAAAACGCACCGCACAGTTTCGGTGCAGTGCAGTTTTAGTCAGTGCAAAACCGCACTCCTGCGGTACAGTTTTGATTTGGACTCAAAACCTCACCGCGTGAACCCCTAGATGAGATAAAGCATTTGTGCAGTATAGAAAGATTATTTGCAAATGAAGAAATGAGATATCTAGCATAGGTGTGTTTTCCTTTTCTCAAGGTAATCGGAAGATCAACATGATTAGAGTCAAAATTAAGAAAAGATATGTCAGAGGAGTTACATGTCTGCTCAGTAAATGTCAGATACTCCTTGTGACGCTCTAACTTCATTTCTCTGATACCAGGCAACCCGAAGAACCTTTGTTTAATCAAGGAACTTCAGAGAGAAGAACGAACAGTAGCAAGATAGGAATCGAAGTTGGATGATTGACAGCAAGCGAAACTTGGAGAACATATATTTGATCGGAAGCAAGTGGAACCAAATGAAGAAACAGAACTCTAGGTGGAATAACAATCAGCAAACAAGAACAGACACAATGAACGATCATCGACCACGCAGTCGAAGCTGAGTGATGAGGGCGAGCAGCTGGTTGAACTCACTGTGGGTAACCAGAGGTTCTTCGCAGAGGTCATGCGGCGGAGGAGGTTCTTTGCGGAGTTCACGTGTTCGAAGTGTTGGGGAAAAATCTGTAACTCAACCTTCCGCACTCAACGATCGCCTGGGGGAGTTCAAAGGAGAGATCGGAGACCGCAATTGAACGGTTACAAACCCTGCAAGGGCTCGGCGAACAGAAAGCATAACACAAAAGAGGGACCGCTAACAGCGAAAGACACCAAACCTACCCGTTGCGGCGAATACCACTTGCGGAGGGCAATGTTATTGCTCCAGAAAATTATTATAGGCGAATACAAGAGTGAGATAGGAAAGAAAAGGCAACCAAGAGACGGACTTAATAACTGCACCTACAACGGGGTAGATTTTGGCTCAAGTCCTCTGTCCCTTTCGAGCACCCATGGCCCTTTATTTATACTTGAGGGTAGGCTGCCCGAACGGTTGGGGGCATTTAATGCAACATTAAATACGCAGCCACCTGAGGTATACGAAGAGTCGGGTGGCGGAAAATAAGAGAAGAGACTGTGCGGTAACCGCACGTACTGCTGTAGAAGAAGAGAAGGGTCCGCGCGGGCTATGGTGAGTACCCGCCGCAACTTCTCTGTCGAACAGTTGAAGAGTTCTTCGGGAGAGCGCGTGACCCATGCCGAGTACTGTTGTGCGCGCCCTTGCTGGTGAGAACATGCAGACTCTCAGAGGGTGCCCGCGGACGCTTATGTGTGCCCGCCTAACAACTTTGTGCCCGACGTCGATGGATCCTGACAGCGGTCATAGGATTTGGGTTAACACTTATCCTAGAGCATTCTTCAGATATCAAATGGTTCGCTCAGCAGTATGGATGTGGGACATCCAAGGAGCATGCATGAACCGACTGACCACCCAATAACAATGAATATATCAGGTTGTGTGACAGTCAAATATATGAGCTTGCCAACAAGAAAAATATAGTACTACGGATTAAGGAAAAGAAGATCAGAGTTGGATGTATGAGCGCAGAGCTTGTAGCTGACACACATTTGTGTGCCAGCAGTCTTGTATCCAAAGTAGTTTGGATAATAAAGAAGGTTGAGACATTACTTTTGTTGAAACAAGACGAGTATATCGGGTCGATGAGCAACCTTGATGCCTAAGAAATATCGAAGGTTGCCCAAATCTTTGGTCAAAAAATGTGAGGTCAAACGCTTCTTGATCATAGAGATATTGTTCAGATTATTGTCTGTGATAAGAATATCATCATGTCGGACAGTTAGCGACGAGTAAATAGGGAGAAATCTGTTAAACTCCGAATGAAACCATAATCTTAAACGACCTGACTAAACTTATCGAGTCAAGCCCGAGGAGACTACTTGAGGCCGTGGAGAGATTTCATGAGGTAGCAGACAAGGGACTCCCTCGTGGTTTCATAACCAGGAGGTTGTTGCATGTAGGCAATCTCAGCGAGATCGCCATTACGGAGAGCATTCTTGATGTTGAGTTGATGCAACTATCAATGATGATGGACGGACAATAAGATCAAGACCCATGGGGTATTCAACTTAGTGACAGGGGAGAACATCTCTTCATAATCAATGTCATATTGATGAGTGAAATCGCGAGCCATAAAACGAGATTTGAGGCATTCAACAGTTCCATCAGGACGATGCTTCATACTGAAGACTCATTTACATCCCACAAGAAATTATCCAGGAGGAAGCGAAACAAGATCCCAAGTCTGATTGGCCTAGAGGGCAGCCATTTCTTAATCCTTCGTGGCCCGTCACCCCGAATGTCAAAAGAGAGGGTAGAAATAGAAGACAAGAAAGTCGCAAACCTGCAGACCTCAGACAGCTAACTAAATGGTACAGCGCGGACAGCTAGTTATGGCCAGCTAGTCGAGGCTAAGTGGATATTACAACAAATTTTAAATCAGCTAACTATAGCTAAGTAACATTTATAAAAAAAATTAAAATAGCTAGCTATAGCTAAGTAACAATTAAGATTTTTTTAAAAACAGCTAGCTATAACTAGCTGAATATGATTTTTTGAAAATTTCATTTTACTAAATAAGGCTAACTCGAATTTGGCCGAACAAGCCCAACCCACTCCCATCTGTACCACTAAAATTAAGGAGCACTGATTTTATATTGCAGAAGGGTTAATTTTATCATTTTATATCTACCACTAGATGAGGCGCTAATTTTTTATATCTATACCACTGAAATTAATACAGCTAGCTACAGCGCTGATTTTTTTTTAATTTCATTTTACTCAATTAAGGAGCGCTGGTATCTCGTCGTCGGTGAAATACTTTAAAATCAATTAAGGAGCCAGCGCTAATTTCATTTTACTCCCCTCACGCGACTAGGGCATCTCGTCGCCGGTGAAATACTCCAGTCGCTGGCTCTTCCGGATCGTCTCGCATCCTCGCTTTTGACCGCCGCATCCTCGCATCTGACCACCGAGGTTGACGCCAACGCCGACCTCCGCGTCCTCGCTTCTGACCACTGCAGGTAACTCATTCACTCCTTCCTTTCATCTCTTCCTCTCCTTCCAGGTAATTAATTTCTGCCTCAATAGGTATTCTTCAACTACTTTTCGACACCGAGATGGTGCGTCTTTCTCCTTATTCATTACTTGAGCAGGCTGTCATTTCTGAAAGTTCAACGAAATTAAATTTAATAACTTGATTGTTATTATGAGAAATGCAATACATGTTTTCATTTGTTGGTTTTACTCCATTCTAATAATATATATAGAATTAATGCATTCCATTTTTAACGTTAACTGATATGACTTCTATTGCATTCCAATTTTATATCTTGTTTTTTGTGGCGTAATAATGCATTTATGGTATTAACATCTACGGTTTATCTTCAGAAAGTCAGGTTGCAGTTCAATGGATGAATATTACTCGGTGAATAGCAAGAATTTAGAAAACAAATCGGTGTTATTTAACTGTAGCTTAGTGCACTTGTTTTAAAAAAGTTTAGTAGCTACCTGTAGCTAAGTGGAATTGCAAAAAAAAAATTAGTATCTAACTATAGATGAGTGGATTTGCAAAAATATTTTAAAGTAGCTAACTAAAGCTAAGTGAATTTACAAAAAAAAATTATAGTAGCTAACTATAGCTAAGTGATAAAATAAGGTGGAAAAAATAAAGCTAACTATAGCTAGTTGGTCAGCTATAGAAAGGTCTGCAAACCTACAAAGGTTGGTAAATAAGCGTTGTAAGTAGACATAATAAGAGAGAGGATGAGCGATAGACGTCGTAGTCGGATCAGCTGTCCACAGAGAAACATCAGTAGGGGACAACTGTCTCGGGGCAACAGATATAGGACGACGACGAGTTTACACACGAAAGGGAGGAGGTGGCAGTGTTGGGACCACGGGAGGTGATGTTGGAAGCAGAGGAGGTGTACTATTGTTGTGCAAGTTTCCTGATAGTTATGACTTGTATATTCGCACGCATTATAGGTTTGAAGTATTTTAATTGAGCACGAGAATTAAGTACGGCTCTCGGCGATAAAAGAGCAAAAACGACGTAGTAATTCAGAGCGATCGCGCAACAAATATAATCATGTCATGTGAGAATGATCATCAATAAATGTAAGAAAATAATGATATCTAGATAAACTAGCAGTTTTGCGGGCTACAAATGTCTAAGTGCACTAAATCAAAAGGAGCAGAGCTCCTAGTACATTGAGGGGAGAAAGTTGAGCAATGTTGTTTCTCGTAGATACTGGATTCACATGTAAATTCAGGAAAATCTTTCTGCGGGATAGGAAGAGGAGCATGGTCAAGATGTCGGTGCCAATCAAAAAAGTTGATAGAGGAGAAAACTGAGGTGGGAAGGTTCAAAGTGTATAGCTCATTTGATAATTGTCTTCTACCAATGATTTTTCGCGCCCGTCGATCCTGCACCACAAAGAAAGAAGAAAAAAGATGATGGAACAGTCATGATCATTAGGAAAATGACTAACAAAAAAGATATTAAATTAAGAGTCAGAAACATGAAGAACGGAGTTGAGAGAGTGAGATGGAGTGAGAGGCACATCTCTAGAGCCGCAGACCGGGGTGGTTTCACCATTGGCAATCGTGATAAACTTAGGACAAGCAGAGTTCGTGTACCGAGAAGGCTGATGCGGAGTTATGTGATTTGTTATCCAAGAGTCCATTATCTAAGAGGGGTTGTGGAAAAAACACAATATACCTTCATTGGAGATAGAAGCGACGGAGCCGGAAATCCGAGTAACCAAGCTCGAAGATGCTGGAGTTTCACTCGCAGGGTGTCAATGTCGGAGTGAGGGGTGATAAGAACATCCACCGCAGGAGAAGCATGGAGGTCCCAAAAGAGATCGAACAGATGTTGAATGTTATCCTTCCCGGAGTATAAGGACCTCAGTTCATCTCACAAAGCCTTTACGGTCTCATGGTGCATAGCCAAGCCTTATAGCTCAATTTCCATGAAGTTGAGAATCCACGACTGTACGCGACCATCATCCTGGAGTCATTGTTCGGTAGGCTCAATGAAGAAGACCTTTGTTCTAGAGGTCTCGGCGCACGGAGTGTGCCCACTCAAATTTTTTTTCTTCCCAGTGAGAGATACTGGTAATGCGGAGTTCGTACTGGATGTCAGGGAGAGGGGCCAAGCGAGTGCAGGAAGGGTTGAGGAAGCAGGCGTGGCATTCATTCCCGCGTGATTAGATATTAATGGGAGTAATCGATATAAGGTGGAGGGTTTGCGAGCTCTGGAGGGGTGAGTATGGTAGGGAGCTACTGCGAGCTCGGGATTCAACCACGGGGACATAAGCTATAAGTACAGGAGAAATGGAGTCACGTGTCGAGGGTCGCAAGCTATCACAAGTCAGGGTTGCACAGTCTACGAGTATGGGAGACGAGCAGCTGTGATCACGAAGGAAAACAGAAGTCACTAAGCCGTGGGAGAGGAATAGCGGGTCCAAATGCAGGAGAGCTGAAATCGTCGAGTGCTGGAAGCAAGCAAGCTCTGGGTGCATGTGTCGGCGAACCTGATCGAAGCAAGCTCCAAGAGGCAACAGAAAGAAGCTGCGAGCTCCAGGTGCGGGTGTCTGCGAGTTCGATTGTTGCAATGATAAATCGTAGTCGATCACATAACACAAAAATTGGCAAGCGGCTGGAGATAAGTAGTGGGTTCAATGGCTCAAGAAGCGGTGAGTCCAGCGTGCAGAGGTAATGGTGGGTCCAGGCGGTTGTCGTTCCGCAAGTACGTAGGCAGAGGAAAGTATCTGAAACAAGCATACTGGTATCTAGCATGCCTATAAAAAGGCGGGTAGGATGGCTTAGTTATGGAGACGGCAGAGGACGAGATACGGGTGAGTGCCCAGCAGATGCGATGAGTACTTGTACCAAAGAAAAAAAAGTACTTAGGCTGTGTTTGACGGGACTTATCGTAGCTTATTTGTTCTGATGAGGTTGGACAAAAACGTCATTGTATGTTTGGTATGACAAATGTTACTACCGTTATCAAAAAAGAAACTAGTTTGGGGAATAAGATTTTTGTATGACAATGATATTTTTGTCCAACCTCACCGGAGGAAATAAGCTGCGATAAACCGTGCCAAACGCAACCTTAATCATCGAGATGAGAATTCAATCATCGAGAGTCTAATGTTTGGAATTGAGTGGCTCTGATACAATAAAGAGAAATAAAGTGTGAAGCAGAAAAATGTTTTATTTCATCTCATATCCAAAAAATAATGTAAGGATTTGTACATATGTGAAGGTGTGAAAACTCAACTCCAAATCAAGATGTAGGACAAAACTATACATCTAAAAAGTAGTCTTTTACATGACCTTTTACATGACCTAAATCAATTCTTCTACAGTCAAAAAGGTGTAGATCACAGAGATCAGGGTGAGGACCATTGCTAGCAGTCAAACTCTAAATGCGGTGAACGAGGAGATTGCTTTGATGAAGAAAATGTTGAACTAGTGATCTACTCCGAGATCCCCTTAGTCGGTTACTTGTAACACTCCACTTGTAACTAATGCATTACAATTGGTATCAATTGTTAGGAATGCATCAATTTAGCAACAGAGCATTTTTTTCGAACCACTTTGATACTAGAGCTAACCACATTACATCATAAAACAAGAACTTAAATAATAATGCACCTAACAACCAGCACATACTTAAAATATCAACATAATTAATTCCCCAAAGACAGGAAACGCTTAACAAATATAATAATATATATAGCTCAATTACTAGAAACAATTAAGGAAACTAATTCTCACAAATATCCAATAAAGGAAGTAAAAATGCGCGCGCAATTCCAATAAATGCATGAAAGCGCATCGTCCAAACCCTTGAAAATCTTTGAACAACAGAAAATAGCAATTACAATGCAGCAACTTGTGTTTGTCAAATAAAGCTGAAATTCCAGAGCAATTACCTCGGTTATCTGCAAAATTGGAGTGATAGTGCAGCCTTGTTGCCTCAAGCATCTTCGAAACCTCATGAGCACTCTGATAAGCCTTGAGGAAATGATCATCCAGCTGATTTACAATCTGCAAGAAACTCACACTTTGAGGAACAGCTGCCGTCATCTTCCCCCGTTTCCCCTCAGACACGCCACCTGAAGAGGCAGATCGATGATGGTGCGACGAGCCGCTGCTCTGCCTCGGCTTTATCACAGTCTTCTGCTGAGGTGTTGGTGGTGGGTCAGCAACAGCCTTCTCTGGGATCACCGTGGCTGGGGCCGAGGGAGAGGGATATTTGACGGTATTTGCAAATGTCTCCGCCTCTTTATGGAGTGTCTCCTCCTCCGGTTGATCGAGCGAAGGAGCGGGGATGTGCTCAGTGTTAAAGACGTTGAAGTAATCCCATGTGTTCTCGTGCGGCGGTGCTGGTTGTGCTCCGAAGTGTTTTGGTGGTACAGAATCGGATGAAGTCGTAGGCGCCACTGGGGCTGGAGAGCCATCGTCAACAGCATCTACCTCGGAGTCCTCGGTGATGGTCTCTGGATGGCCTTCTTCGACTATCGCGACGTTGCGGGTAGAACCCTTCCCACGGATATTCGAAATTGGGAGACCAGGCATGCTCGCCGCCCGCTGTAAGGGGGCGGCAAGCGAGAGATCGGCGGGAAGGGGAGGGGGCGGAGGAGGGAGATTATCTACTGGGGGCTGCACGGCTGAGGCAGTGGTTCCGACTGATGTGGCGGGGGAGGAGGACGACAAAGTGGTTTGGGCGGCAGACGTGGCTGCCGGAGATGAAAGGGGGACGGTGGAGGAGGACGGGTAGAGGTCATGGACCTCGCCCTGTGCAAAATCTGAGAGGGCGGCGCCGGTGTTCTTGAGGGACATGCTATAAGCGGAGTGGGCGGCGGCGAAGGCGTTGCGGGCGGTGAAAGCACTCTTAATGAAGTGCTTCCGTTTCTTGCAGCGCGCCGCCGATTCATCGTTCTCGAACTTCGACTCCGTGCAGCCCATCGAGAAGGAGATGGACAAAGCTGAGAACAGTCTGCCGATCCTAGGAATCGCTCGATCCCCACACCAGTTGCACAACCGTTCCGCTTCAAGCCTCCAAGCCACAACGAGAGTTCCACCAGAGACTTGCCGTCAAATTAAAAAAAAAAATCGAGTTTAAATTTTTTAAGATTTGCTTACAATAATGACCCAATCTGTTCGTTAGAAAAGTCTATGTCAAGGGCCTAAACGGTAATGTTTGTGACTCATTTATTCTTTTATTATTATTATTTTTACATTAGTTTCACATTTTATATAAGGGATTCTTTTCTTTCTTCCTCCTATATATATATATATATATATATATATATATATATATATATATATATATATTCATATCTTGTATTTGATAATGGAAGAAGTATAGACAAGATTCAGCTTTTCTCTACATGGTATCAGAGCCAGGTTCGAAACTGCGGTCTGTTGTCTCCTTCCCTCTCCAGAACCAGCGACAACTCGCCTGCCCCTCTAACCGTAGACCCACCCCCCCCCCCCCCCCCCCCGCACCCCCGCACCCGATGTTTCTCCTTGTCTACCCGCTTTTGCTACTCTCTCTCGTGGCTTCCACTTCCACATCTTCTTGGCTATCTTATAGCCCTCTTTCCTCTGACAGGTGGGCCCCGCTCTCCTCTAGTCTTCTCGCAGCTTGCTCGTCTTGTCATCACGATCTTTGTTAGTCGACGCGGTCTCCCCATGCTAGCCGTTGTCGCTGTCATCTTTGATAGTTGTGATCTCCCTGCGTGATCTTTGCTCGTCTTTGCTAAGTGCTCGCCTCTCTAGCTGCGCGATCTCTCCTCGTCTTCTCGCCGCGTGCTCGCCTTGCTGTCGCGATCTCTACTAGAAGCCACGGTCTCCCCGTGCTAGACGTTGTCGCCACTATCTTTGTTAGTCGCCACGGTCTCCCCGTGCCCCGCTCTCCTTCGGTCTTGCCGACTTTCTAGTCGCTGCTCCTGCTCACGACCCCTACTCATGCCGACTATTCGTGACGCGCAGCCTTGTCAACCTCTCTAGCCATGCAGTCTGAGTGCCTCCTGGTCTTGATCTTGCTAACTTCACTAATCGTATTGTGCGACTTGTTTCTGCCCAATTCTCCTGCTTTGTCGTTGCAACCTTGCCCCTTTTCTAGACACCACTTAGCTGTTGTCTTGCTGATGTGACTCCATGGGGTCCTCATTTGATTCTTCAAAGAAGCTTGCGCCCCTCCTCCATCCTGATTGCTCCCTGCTACGGAACTGCGTGATGAGTTGAGAACCACCACCATTTCCCTCACTGGGAAGAATGTCATTGAATGGGTGCATTCTGTCAGACAGGTTTTTCGATCTAAGGGACTTCTGCAGCATCTCACTAAGGATCCTCCGTCTCCACCCACCAATGACTGGATTTGTCATGATTGACATGTTCAAACGTGGCTCCTCAACTCCCTTGATTATGAACCTTACCGCATAGCCATGTATCATGACATGGCCAAGGCAATGTGGGAAGAACTGTATTCCCTATACTCAGGTAAGACAGTCTCCAACACCCATATGACATCATCACAGATCTTCAAACTCTTGACACTGGTAGTGCTGCTGACTTGACCTCTTTTGTTGCTTGGGCTAAGACATTGGCTGAAGCATGGATCCGCCAACAGCCCCTACTAAGGATCTCGCTGCCCAGCGTGCTCAGAAGGAAGCTGTATGTATTATCATGATGATGGATCATGTCCTTCCTCATCTTCAGAGCGTTTGGGCTCAGATCCTCTCGTCTGCTGCTATCCCCTCACTCTTTGATGTGTGATCCATACTGCTCAAAGTATCACCACCTCTCGATACTACTGGACCCACCTCGCCGACCCTCCTTCGACAAACTTATGTGTCATTACTACCTCTCCCTCCTACTTCCCATGGAAGGCATTCAGGCTTTCGAGGAAGGGGTCGTGGTGGTCGACCACGTCCTAAGTGTTCCTTCTGCGGTAAGTACGGACACCTTGAGCCGACCTGCTACCTCAAACATGGTCTTCCTCCTCGTCTGATTGTGTCTATTTTGGTCGACAGCCCACCTGCCATTCGTGCTGACCTTGAGGAAGTCAACCTTCATCTCCAGCAACTTCACGGCATGCTCAGTCGCCTGTCTGCCTCTGTTACCTCTGTTGCCTCCATCTCCAATAAAGGTATCACTTGTCTCTCCACTACTCCATGTTGTATAGTGGATTCAGGTTTTACTCACCATATCACCTCGCTGAAGCCACATCAATACTTGGCTTCTCTGCATCCTAAGTGTATCACAATGGCCAATGGCGACACCGTTCCTATTGAAATTGGAAATCGGTCTCTGTGGAGTTTGGGGTCCCAAAAGGGGACAACTTGCACCTACTTCTCTCAAGCGAGAGAACTTGGCCGGTCTTGCGGAACTAAGGAATAAACCATGGGCTGCAACGTGGGGGTCCCACCACACACCCGGAAGATCCTATAGCTCTTCCCTTCCCTAGACAATGTTGAGCTAGGCACCTTGGGGAAGAAGAAAGCATGAATCTCCTCCTCTCTCCAAGGTACCTTAAGGGTCTATTTATAGTTATTTGAGTCTCGTCTGCTGATAGCGGAATTCCGTCTTCCGGTTGTACTAAATGCACTCAAAAATGGTCTGCCAACAGCCAAACTCTGTTGTTTGTATGGGCTATTAGCATATCAAAATGGGCATCATGGAGGTGGCAAGTGTCTGGTGAGGCGAGCACTCGCCACTCACCCTGATCCTAGATCTCGCTCCTAGGAAGCTGATCTCGCCCTAAGGGGGACTTTCACTCGCCCCTAGTGTAAGATCCTGTCTCCTCATCCCGAGGCTAATCCGGATCTTATGCCCAGAACCGCCGCCTTACGGTGACACTAACGCACGGGTTAGTCGTCACCGCAAGACGCCGATTCTGCCAGCTAGAACGATCATAACCTATCGGCCAATATGAGAATAAAAGCATAATATCAGAGTAAACGCAGAAAAGTTCACAGCCACAGCACATATATATATCAAAAGAGAATGAAAAGTCAGTCCACAATGAGTACAACAAATGTAAGTAAATAGGGCTTATGCCCAGTACATCATGATCACTCTCACTCTCACATACAGCAGCGGAATCTATCATCTCAAATCATCGCACCTGAACATGTGCTCCAGTAGTAGTAGCCGGTATCTGCTCCTCAAGTCCTGCCTCCTCGACGTGCTGGTCCACCTCCTCGAGCTCCTAAAATAGTAAGGTCACCGACCATTAGTCAAAAAGACTAAGTCGTATCCTCAACACCTCCTCCTGCAACTCCTAGGCACCGTGCGGGAGGACGAAGTGGAGGACAAACAAGGGGTGACAAAGGCGGAGCAAGTGACAGGAAACTAAGCAGAATATGTAATCAAGTAAATAATGAAAAGTAACCTTCACTTATGCGGGTACGCATAAGCAAGGGGTCTTCTGCAGGGCTCCCATTGTATAAAATGTCCCATACCATTTTATACAATGGGGTGTCAGGTGTCACAAGCATATATATATAAAAGAAAGTAACCTCAACCTATAAACATGCCCACTCAAGCTTATAGGCTAAGGGATTGTATAGCAGGTCCTAATGTATAAGCGTCTCATACCACTTATACATTAGGTGTCTTAAGTTGTTATGAAAGTTAATGATATGCATCTATATGGTGGGTATGATATGAACATGCAGTGCAACACACACACACGACTCCGTGATCACAGACCTTTAGTTCCCACTTTTCGAGAGCTAGCATCACTCTCAGGTACTACCGTTGTGGCTACGGCAGCAGCGGAGCGGGCATCTCCGCCTTCTAGGCGGGTATACACACTACCAGGCCTAGACCTCTCTTGTACGCCTCTGTACACCGACAGTGCACTCTAGAGTCTCTGCGTACCACTTTGCTGACTACCCGTCAGTCTTGTTGGGTCGGGTGCGCGTTATTAGGAAAAGTCCTCCAGACTCCAGTATAAACATCCTACTGGTCCTTCTAACCCTCGCACCCGCCTGGTCCACCGTACTGCCGTCGGTGTGACGATCGGCTAGTACCGCATGGCCCGCCACTAGTATATGCACATGCAAGTATTATATATTGAGCCTCCAGCTCAAAGGACTATCCTGTCCCAAATCTCTCCAACCCGCCACGGGTGAGTGTATGCTACAAAACCTCCAACCCTGGCTGGGTGAGTGTATAGAAGTCAATCTCTTCCTCTAACTCTGTACGGGTGAGCAAGTAGTCAAAAGACTCCAAGTCCCTCCAACCCGGCACGAGTGAGCACATGTCCAGTTCACTTAACCTATTAGACTACTCTTGTTTACAGATTATCATACTTAGAGTCTTAAGGTTAATCCCAGGACTGCCCAAGGTATTCTCGGTGAAGGGCTCTCAAGGGCACTAGGAGCTACGATGGGCTGAATCCCAAAGCTCCCTTTCTCAAGGATATTTATTTTAGTTGATGTCTACCCAGAATCCCTTTTCCTCTCTCCTGTTACATAGAGTGACCTAGTGACTTAAGGTATGGATTAAGGAGTGACGGTCTTCCGTCAACTCTTCCTAGGCAAGTCTAATGTTGCACTATTACTCTCGTCTCTAGAATGCATCTGCCACCCAGGGTTATACTTCCGATCTTAGACTCTAACTCAGTTGTTGATTCATCCCCTGGCGGCCTATAGTACAGCCTACTTTTACTATGCGCAACCCATGACCTAACACCACCCTGAAATCGAACTTCTAAATCCTTGGTCCAACTGTCCCCAATATTTATCCTAAGGTGGTATGGACTAATGAAATGAATGTGTTGGTTTTCATAATTTTCCTAGGTCATTAAGGCCTTTAATTAAATCCTTTAAATTATCCCCTAGGTCATTTTACACAAGAAGTAGTATCAATTAAAATCTACTGACCTAAGGGAATTTTCTTGAGTTGCATATGAGTAAAATATTACTGTCTACAAGATCTCATAATTTTCCTTTTTATATTTCTATTTATCCCATAATTAATACAAATTCTACCTATTTATCATCTTCCAAATGAAGCACAAGAAATATATACACCAAAATTCCAGGAAAATTACTGAGCATTTATATCACTACTTTATGACTAATGGCAGAGTTTCATTAACTTCTACAGTGTAATGGTCTATCAAAATCCATTCTTAATTATTTACCAAAATGTCATTATGCTAATTAATAATTAACAGTGTATCCAAAAATTCGGATATAATTCTACAAGACTAATGTAACAATTATGCAACTCTAGAATTATTTCCACAATTTTCCAACATGTAATTATACCAATTCATGAACAATTATAAAAAGGGTAAAATAGTCATTTCAATGAATTTTGCTCTAATAGTTGTCAAACAGAGATATAGAATTTTCTTAAGTCAAATAAAAGCTTCATTTTTGACTTGACTGATTTTGGGATCTTACCTTGATCAAAACCTATTCCTACAATTTATTTCCCAAAAAGGCCTTTATTTTGGAAATACCAAATAATAGGATTTTTGATCCCAAAAATCCTATAATAAATTCTAGGGGTGAACTTTACTCCAATTAATCCCTGAAATAAATTCCACAATTTTTGGATGCCTTAACTAGGCTAAATACACAAAATATCATTTCTTGCTAAATGCACCCCAAGGTTATAATTAGCCAACACATGCAAGTGGGTTAACCCAACATGCAGTGATCCAATTGTTCTGAAATTTCTACCAGACACCAATAATGTCCCTAAGGACATGCCACCAAAATTTGGGGCCATTTGGGTGCATATAATTACATTTATACCCTTAATTTACTTTTTGATATAATGATAAAAACTATAGGAAAATGTTTTCCAAAAATTCCAAATTTTTGGCAGGGGCTAGGTATGCCCTAAGAATGCACATGCCCAAAATTTCAGGTCATGAGGACTAGGGGTGCAAGTTGAGCTGAGCTGGCTCGTGAGCTCGATGAGCCGGCTCGAAAAAAGCTCGACTCGAGCTCGAGCCAGTTGAGCTCGAGCTCGACGAGCTCGAGCTCGATTGCGAGCTCGAGCTCGAGCTCACCTGCTCTTGTTCATGAGCTCGCGAGCCGGCTCGCGAGCTTTTTTTTCATTTTTTTAAAAAAATATAAATAATTATAAATAAAAATAGTTAATGAGCTGAAAAGCTCGTGAGCAGCTCGAGCTCGACTCGAGCTCGTGAGCTCGAAAGCTCGAGCTCGAGCTCAATATATTGGTCTCGAGCTCGAGCTCGAGCCATGCAAAATGAGCTCGTCGAGCTCGAGCTCGAGCTCGAGCTCGAGCTCGAGCTTGGGAATTTTTCCAAGCTCGACTCGAGCTCGACTCGTTTACACCCCTAATGAGGACACTTGGTTTGGCATGGGCATCATTTTTAATTTCTGCCATAGCCTAGGAGCAGTCCTAGAAAAACAGCCCTACAGGACAAACTACTGGACCAAAACCTTAGGATATAAATCTCAACCTGAATGTTTTGTTATATCAAGCTTTTTCTATCAGGAAAACAAAGGGCCCAAGGTAATCTGGGTCAAGAATAACTAATTTTTTCTTTGTAGGTAAAGAGCTGTCCAGGTTTTAATCAACAATGGTATCTCAACAGTGGATGCTCCAAGCATATGATTGGCAGCAAGGACAACCTAAATAATTACAAGTCCAAGCTGAGACCAAAGGTGATCTTTGGTGACTCAAATTGTGGCCAGACTGAAGGCTTTGGAGAAGTTAAGATATGAGAAGTTACTTTCAAAAAGATTGCATTTGTAAGTGGACTGAAACATAACCTCATCTCCATAAGTCAACTATGTGATGAAGGTTACCAGATATCTTTTAACTCAAGCTCTTATATTATTTCTACTAAAGAAAACCAAACTGTTTTAATTGGAAATAAACAAGGCAACATATATGTAGTTAATTTTCTATCTGCAACATCTGATATTTGTTTATTTAATTATGTTAGCAATCAGAATGAATTCTGACATAAAAGATTAGGTCATGTTAACCTGAAAAACATTACTAGGTTATCTAAAGACAACCTTGTTAGAGGATTGACTTCTGGTCCCTACAAGAAGAAAGACCTTTGTAGAGCTTGTCAATTAGGCAGGCAAACTAAATCTAGCTTTAGATCAGTTAATAAGAGTGATTCACCTAAGATCCTGTACTTGCTACACATGGACCTTTGTGGCCCTATTGCTGTACAAAGCCTAGGAGGGAAATCTTATACTCTAGTAGTTGTAGATGACTTCTCAAGGTTCACTTTGGTCTAGGGAACGTCCGGAATCGGAGATCTCCACGAACTAACGCTTTCCTACGGACTACACGTCGTAGATCTACCGCACCTACACAGCACCTATCACCCACAATAGTTCTCGTCGCAAGAACGCAGCGCAAAATAACATGGAGGAATGGTCGACTCGAAAACAACGATCGGAAATTTGAGTCGGAGTATTCCCCAAGAAAACACAAAGGTTGCCACTCCTTTTAGAGAGCAAGACCAAGGCTATTGGCCAAGATCCGCCCAAGCAAATAGGATCCACCCGATTCGGAATTAAAAAGCCTAGCAACGGCGAATTCGATTCAAAACTTGCAGCGATTAAATTAACTTTGCGGAGAAAACGATTTGCGAAAACCACCACAACTACTTAGAGAATCACACAAGGAGAGGGAAGAGTTTACCCAACCAGGATGAAGTTTTCACACAAGATAACGGTGGGAGAATTGCTCTCTCCACGGATCCACCGGCGTCACACCGAAGGGATTGCAACCTTCTTCCCGGAGTCGCACCGAAGGAAGCCGCGCCGGAGTCGCTCCGAACGGATGGAGGAAGCAAAGGGGGGCCGGCGGCTTCACACCACAAGCAAGGGGAAGAGGGGGGGCAGCGGCTAGATGAAGCCTCCTCTCTTGGCCGAAATTTGCAAGGCAAAATTAGGTTTCTTCTTTTCTAATTATCTCATAACAAAGCCTCCTTATATAGGAGTTACAAACAAGCCTTAACCATTCATGATGGAGATGTAATCTCATCCATCCGAATGGCTAAATGCACACCAACATTAAAATTGTTCAAAATTAAAAATAACAAAACATGCAAATGAATATAAAATTATCACTAAACATGAGATAATTTTATATTCTAAATATGAAATAAAGTTTTCCCGAATAAAATAAATAAGGCTAATTCTTTGCAGTGGATGAAGCACGCTGCGGGCGGAAGTTATAGCGTAGCCTTCCGTTAGCGTCCTCGTGCCGCCTCACGTCCTTGAGTTGTATTGCCTTATCAACCGGATCATCATCAGCATCGTCAGCATCGTCATCAAATGGTGGAGGAGAGGCCACGCCATCAATCCTCCCCTGCTCAAATCCACGCATCTCCGTTGCGTGGTCCAAGCGATAGCGGTGAAGGAGAGCGGCATCCAAACTGTGCAGCTCCGTCTCGAGTACCCAAGAGTCATCCGAAGGGGGTCGATCTCGCCAACGGATGAGAAAGCGGTGGGTGTCGCCATCAGCAGTGGTAACAGGCTCAGCATCAAGTATCATCTCTGGAGCGGAAAACGTCCGTGGAAACCTGGGGAACATATTAGCAGTAGGCAGGAAAGAAGGCAACTTACCATCCGATGATATACCTGTGGGGACCGAAGGAGAGAGTTCATCCGTACTACCACTCCCCAACCCATGAGAATTTAGAGTGGGAGAAGAAGACGACAAAGAAGTCAACTCTTGTGGTGGTGACACTATCATCGTTAAATCCGAAACGTTAAAAATGGGGGAGATACCCCAATCAGCAGGCAAGTCCAAAACGAAAGCGTTGTCACCTAACTTTTTAACAATCCGAAAAGGGCCGGCGCGCTTTGGTGCTAACTTTTTAACGGTGCCAGTTGGCAAGCGTTCGGGAACCAAACGGACTAAAACTAGATCGCCAATTTTAAAGTTTGATACTCTCCTATGTAGATTAGCGTGCGCTTGATAAGAGTCGTATTGCGTAGTCAAAGTGGCCCGTATACGTGCATGTAAATCATGGATGTGCTGGGCGAAGGATTGTGCAAACTAACTTGCCTTGTACGTTGGGGGCAACGACACCAAGTCAAGCGGCACAGGAGCCTTATATCCGTGGACAATCTCATTCGGCGACAAACCCGTAGACCTATTCTTGGAATTATTGTAGGCTAATTGGGCATGGGGAAGGAGAAGATCCCAAGTGCTCTTGTGATCACTCACAAGGCATCGTAACAAATTTCCTAAGCTCCGATTAACCACTTCCGTCTGCCCATCAGTTTGGGGATGATAGGCGGAGGAAAACAATAATTTTGTGCCCATTAATATCCAAAGAGTTTTCCAAAAATAACTAGTGAATTTTACGTCCCTATCCGAGACTATGGTCTTTGGCACTCCACGGTGACTAACGACTTCTTTAAAATATAATTTAGCGACGTGAGATGCATCATTTGTCCTACTGCATGGGATGAAATAAGCCATCTTTGAAAACCTATCCACCACTACAAAAACTGAGTCGTGACGGCATAAAGTAATGGGGAGGCCTAATACAAAATCCATACTAACGTCTACCCAAGGCATGGAGGGAATAGGCAAGGGAGTATATAATCCAACGTTGGTTTTACTTCCTTTAGACACCTGACACGTGCGGTAGCTACTCACTACCTGCCCCACCATAACCTTCAGTTTTGGCCAATAAAATTTGTCCTCGACTAGCGTAATGGTCTTATCTCTACCAAAGTGGCCACTCAACCCTCCGCTATGCAATTCCCATATGATATGTAGTCGTAACGATGACTGCGGGATACATAGCTTCCCGTTCCTAAACAGGTAACCGTCCTTGATAACGTATGCAGATATCAAGGAGGGGGAACTATCCTGGGCAGATAAATAAAAGTCCTGGAAGTCAGGACACGTAGCATACTCATCCTTGATCTGCTCAAATCCTACAACATGTACTTCCATAGAGGTGAGTAAAATAGTAAGACGACTAAGGGCGTCTGCGACTCGGTTATCAGCTCCCTTAAGGTGTTTGAGATTAAACGTGTAGCCTTGTAAGAAAGCTACCCACTTAGCGTGTCGTGGGCTGATCTTATGCTGGCCGTTGATGAAACGTAAAGCCTCATGATCGGAGAGGATCACAAACTCCTTGGAGAGGAGATAGTGCCTCCAATGGTGTAGACATCGGACTACAGCATAAAATTCTCTATCGTAGTTTGAATAGTTCAACTTAGGACCGGACAACTTCTCGCTAAAATAACTAACAGGATGGCCCTCCTGGCTCAAGACACCTCCAATCCCTACCCCAGACGCATCACATGTGAGCTCAAAGACTTTAGAAAAGTCAGGTAAACGTAAGACAGGTGCCTCAGTCATAAGCTCCTTTATTCGTTCAAAGGCATAAGTGGCGGACTTCGTCCATGTAAACTCTCCCTTCTTCATACAGTCGGTGATAGGCGTCATAATACTACTGAAGTCTCGTATGAAACGACGATAAAACGTGGCTAACCCATGGAAGCTACGTACCTCACGTAGGGTGGTTGGCACGGGCCAGTCCTTAATGACCTGAACCTTGCCCGGATCAACTCGAATACCCTTAGAACTGACTATATAACCTAAGAACTCTACCTCTGAGGCATTGAAAGTGCATTTCTTAAGATTGAGAAATAAGGTCTCTTTCCGCAGGGTGGAAAGGATCACTCTCATGTGGGAGATGTGCTCGGTAGTAGAGGTGCTATAAATCAGTATATCGTCAAAGTAGACGACAACGAACTTTCCCATGAATGGCTGAAATACATGCGTCATCATCCGGGAGAAGGTACTAGGGGCATTGGATAACCCAAAGGGCATCACAAGCCATTCGTACAGACCATCCTTCGACTTAAACGCCGTCTTCCACTCGTCGCCCTCTCGTATCCTAATCTGGTGATAGCCACTCCGAAGATCTAATTTGGAGAATACGGTGGCTCCAGACAAGACATCCAACAAATCATCTAGGCGGGGAATGGGAAACCTATACTTGATGGTGATCTTGTTGATAGCCCGGCTATCAATGCACATCCTCCACGTACCATCCTTCTTGGGGGCAAGAAGGGCTGGCACCGCATATGGGCTCATACTAGTCCTAATAAAACCTTTCTCTAGCAAACCCTCTATCTGGGACTGCAACTCCTGGTGAGCTGCGGGGTGGAGTCGATAATGGGGCTGATTTGGCAAGAAAGACCTCGGGATGAGGTCTATCGCATGCTGGATATTCCTAAGTGGGGGTAACGTGGGCGGCAACTCATCCTGGTACACGTCCCTATAATCTTCCAATAGTACCCGTAACTCACTAGGTAACTCATCCAAAATGCTAGAATCGGGCTTCGCACTTAGGAGGACTAGTGCATATATAATTCCATCAAGGAACGGATCTCTCTCAAACTCTTTCCTACCAACTAGATTCAACGTCTTCCGTTCTACCGGGATAGTGGTGTCCTTAGCCAATACTACGGGCTCCTTTGGGATGGTCGGTCTCAAGGTGATGGTTTTGCCATTGAATTTGAACTCATAAGTGTTGGTTCTACCAAAATGAGTAACATCACGGTCATATAGCCAAGGGCGGCCTAACAACACATGACAAGCGTCCATCGGAAGGACATCACACCACACCTCATCAACGTAGGACTTGAATGAGAGTGGGACCAGGCATCGCTTGGTAACGGGTACGGAGATCTTGTTGATCCAAGCGACCTTATATGGGGTCGGGTGTGGTTCCGTGGTCAAGGACATACGTGCTACGGCGTTCTCAGATACGACATTCACACAGCTACCACTATCAACAATAAACTTGCAAAGTTTCTCGCCACTCTTAAAAATCAAGGAAAATATGCTCGTCCTTTTCCACTCATCTAATGGACGAGGGGTGGCCAAGATACAACGCATCACCATAAGGGGTTGATTGTCCTCTAAGTCACTTGGGACCCCTTCCGGGTCGCTCTCCTCAGCAGCCTCATAAACGTAATCCGCAAGATCGGTCGTCGACTCTAACAAGGCTATGACTTTAGTTTTCGTTGGGCATTCGAAGGCGTAGTGACCTTGAATGCCGCAAGAGTAACATGTGGCGTTAGTCTTGCTAACCTTTCCGATAGGTATACGTTCGCTCGCGGGATTCTTAGTGTTCCTAGCAGTGATCACGACAGACTTTGACTCAGCGGACCGGAACTTCCCTTTGTCCTGATATGTGGAGGAAGATGATCCGGTAGTGGATTTCCCCTTCGTAAGGGAATAACGGGAGTGAGCCTTAGATGCTAAGTGTTTCTCAATGTCGAGGGCAGCATTGAATGTCGTGTTTAGATCAGTGTGGCCATATCGTAAGAGCTTTCGCTGAATATCGGGATTAAGCCCCTTACGGAATCTAGAGAGGGTGACCTCGGGGATTTCCTTCAGATCACAACGCACCATTCGGTCCTTCAGTTCTCCCATATACTCCGCTACTGAATTTGAGCCCTGCCGCAAGGTGGCAAGCTCGTCAAACATCTGTGTCCGATGGTACGCGGGAACGTACTGATCGGTCAACAAATTCTTCATTACGGTCCACCCAATAATTGGGTTTCCGTCTCCCGCACCTAGCCTATGCTCTTCATTTAGCCAATAAGTTTTGGCACGGCCTGTCAACTTCATCCTGGCAACTTGGACCTTTTGGGGGTCCGTGAGATGGTGCCAGTCGTAGTAACATTCCATGTCCACTATCCACGTAAGGAAGTTCTGTGGATCTCCCATGCCGTCGAAAGTGGGGGCATCAATCTTGATGGCCCTAGTAATGTCAAACTCTCGCTCGTGGCAACGGCCTTGAGGGGGCTCTCGTGGGGAGTCCCCATCCGAATCCGAATCGGAGATGTGTTGGCGTCGGCGGGGCAACTCAACATTAGCGGGTGGTGGTGGTGGCCTAACTTGATTTTGTAAAATCTGTGCTAAAGTGGCCCTAAGCTCCGCCATATCATTACGTAGACCTGCTATCGCTTCAGCGTTATGAAGTTCATTCCCATTCTCAGCCATCCTAGACGTAGACGGCGCCGTATATTCCGTGCCTAGCCTAGTGCGCATGCAAGACCCAGAAAATTATGAAAGATGATTTTTCTTAGGGCTGTAGCTAGAATGAAAATAAATTTTTTTTTGAAAAGCTTGATGTGAGAAACACGTAGATCGTTAAAAAAAAAAAATTTGAAATTTTATTGAAAATGAAGATTTCAGCCCGCTATTTGCAGACCAACTGAACAGAATTACGATTTCTAATTTGCAGGCCAACCTAACGAGGCCGAATTAAAAAAAATTCTGTTTTAATGTTGCTGGAAATAAGTGCAGGAAGCTACAGTTTTTTTTTCAGATTTTTTTGACAAGTTTAAAATTCCGAGGGATTTACTAAACGCAGACCAATCCGAAAATTTCAGATCTTAGTAAATTCAGATCAACCAACAACGAACGCAGAGAGGATGTTTGCAACGTGGAAGTTGAAACGACCGCCTCTGATACCAAATTGGTGAGGGAACGTCCGGAATCGGAGATCTCCACGAACTAACGCTTTCCTACGGACTACACGTCGTAGATCTACCGCACCTACACAGCACCCATCGCCCACAATAGTTCTCGTCGCAAGAACGCAGCGCAAAATAACACGGAGGAATGGTCGACTCGAAAACAATGATCAGAAATTTGAGTCGGAGTATTCCCCAAGAAAACACAAAGGTTGCCACTCCTTTTAGAGAGCAAGACCAAGGCTATTGGCCAAGATCCGCCCAAGCAAATAAGATCCACCCGATCCGGAATTAAAAAGCCTAGCAACGGCAAATTCGATTCAAAACTTGCAGCGATTAAATTAACTTTGCGGAGAAAACGATTTGCGAAAACCACCACAACTACTTAGAGAATCACACAAGGAGAGGGAAGAGTTTACCCAACCGGGATGAAGTTTTCACACAAGATAATGGTGAGAGAATCGCTCTCTCCACGGATCCACCGGCGTCACACCGAAGGGATTGCAACCTTCTTCCCGGAGTCGCACCGAAGGAAGCCGCGCCGGAGTCGCTCCGAACGGATGGAGGAAGCAAAGGGGGGCCGGCGGCTTCACACCACAAGCAAGGGGAAGAGGGGGGGCGGCGGCTAGATGAAGCCTCCTCTCTTGGCCAAAATTTGCAAGGCAAAATTAGGTTTCTTCTTTTCTAATTATCTCATAACAAAGCCTCCTTATATAGGAGTTACAAACAAGCCTTAACCATTCATGATGGAGATGTAATCTCATCCATCCGAATGGCTAAATGCACACCAACATTAAAATTGTTCAAAATTAAAAATAACAAAACATGCAAATGAATATAAAATTATCACTAAACATGGGATAATTTTATATTCTAAATATGAAATAAAGTTTTCCCGAATAAAATAAATAAGGCTAATTCTTTGCAGTGGATGAAGCACGCTGCGGGCGGAAGTTATAGCGTAGCCTTCCGTTAGCGTCCTCGTGCCGCCTCACGTCCTTGAGTTGTATTGCCTTATCAACCGGATCATCATCAACATCGTCAGCATCGTCATCAAATGGTGGAGGAGAGGCCACGCCATCACACTTGGGTGTTCATTCTGAGATCTAAGTCAGATACATTCAAGGTTCTTACAGATTTTTTCAAGACCATACAGATTGAGTACTCTACTCCAGTTGCATTGATCAGAAGTGATTATGATACTGAGTTTGAGTCTCTTCTTATGCAAGAGTTCTATGAGAAGGAATGTATCATGCATTGCTTCTTAGCTCCTAGAACTACTCAACAAAATGGCATAGCTGAGAGGAAAAATAGAACCCTAATTGAAGATGTAGGCACATTACTTGCAGATGATTATATGCCCATATCCTTTTGGGCAGAGGCTGTGAGCACAGCAAATTATGTATTGAACAGAAGTTTGATACATAAACTGAAGAATAAGACTCCCTATGAATTGCTTAAAGGGAAAAAACCCTAAAATCACTTATTTTAAAATATTTGGTTGTATATGCTATATTCATAATAATGATAAGAAATATATTAGAAAGTTTGAAGCTAAGGTTGCATAGGGAATTTTTCTAGGATATTCCCAAGTCAACAAAGCTTATAGGGTATCTAATAAATCCACTTTGAAAATTGAGGAATCTGTTCATGTTACATTTGATGAAGTTAACATGTCTTATAAGGAGAAAGAAATTTCTAGCAATAACACATTGCAGGTACCTCACTTGTGTGAGAGATTGGATGATCTAAGCCTCACCAAAGTGGTTCCAATACATCCCTCTCCACAAGTTGAAGAAGAAAGTGAAGAAGAAAGTTTAGAAGTGGCTGAACCCTATCCAACAGCTAATGAAATTCTACAAGAGGAATTTATTCCCCAAGCTGTTGCTTAACCAGCTCCTCTCATTGATTTTGTCACACTTAGAGATCATCCTAGATCTCAAGTGATTGGAGACATTTCAGTTGGTGTGCAAACAAGGCATCAACTCAACAATGATGTGATACACGCTTGCTTCATTTCTCAACTTGAGCCCCAATCCATTAAAGATGCAGAGCAAGATCCCCACTGGATCATTGCAATGCAAGAGTAGCTCAATCAATTTGAGAGATGTAGAGTTTGGGAATTGGTTGCTAAACCCAAAGAATACCCAGTCATTGGAACAAAATGGGTCTTCAGGAACAAATTGGATGCTGATGGCAACATCATAAGGAACAAGGCAAGACTTGTAGCACAAGGCTATTCACAGGAGAAAGGAATAGACTATGATCAAACCTTTGCTCCAGTGGCAAGGCTTGAAGCTATAAGGATTTTCCTAGCTTATGCTGCCTATAAAAAGTTCAAGGTCTACCAAATGGATGTCAAGAGTGCATTTCTCAATGGAGAACTCAAAGGAGAAGTATATGTTGAGCAACCACCTGGTTTTATCTCTCCAACCTATCCCTCTTATATCTTTAGATTGCATAAAGCTCTCCATGATTTAAAGCAAGCTCCAAGAGCTTGGTATGAGACCTTAACTAGCTTCTTGTTAGAGCATAAATTTTATAGAGGCATTGTAGATAGGACTCTTTTTATTAAACATCATAAAGATAAAATCTTGTTAGTATAAATTTATGTAGATGATATTATATTTGGCTCAACTAATCCCAAACAATGCAAAAGGTTTTCTGACCTTATGCATTAAAAGTTTGAGATGAGTAACATGAGTGAATTTTCATACTTGGTCTTCAAGTGAAGCAATCTCCTGATGGTATCTTCATCTCCCAATCTAAGTATGCTAAAGAGCTTGTAAAAAGGTTTGGGATGTGTGATGCCTCAGCTATGAAAACACCTATGGTTGCCAATGCTGTGATAGATTCTGATGAGCATGGAAAATCTGTTGATCAGAAAACATAAAGGGCCATTGTTGGGTCTCTACTATATCTCACTGCAAGTAGCCCAGATATTATGTTTGCTACATATATTTGTGCTAGGTTCCAGGTGAATCCTAAAGAATCCCACTATATTTTGCTAAAAAGAATTTTAAGATATATAAAGGGTTGCCCAAATCTAGGGCTCTATTATCCAACTGAATAAGAATTTGAATTAACTGGATTCTCAGATACTGATTTTGCTGGATGCAGAGTGGACAGAAAAAGCACATCAGGAACATGTTAGTTCCTTGGTGATAGGCTTGTGTCTTGGTTCTATAAAAAGCAAACTTTTGTGTCCATATCAACTGCAGAAGCTGGATATATAATAGCTGTTGCTCACAAATTTTGTGGATACAAAACCAACTACTTGATTATGGATACAACTTAAATAATTCAACTATATATTATGATAGTACTAGTGTTATATCCATATCACAAAATACAGTGCTCCATAGTAGGACCAAGTATATAGAAATAAGACATCATTTCATTAGAGATTGTGTAGACAAAAAGAAATTTATCTTGTCTTTATTTCCACTGATTTACAAAGAGCAGACATCTTCACCAAGCCATTGGATGAGAAGAAACATCTGTTTTTCTTAAATCAGTTAGGAATGATTAATAGAGATGAGATAATTTAAATTTTGTCTATGGTCGACGATTTGTTGACAGTTCGTCGAACGGAGATCGACGATCTGTGAACTCCTTATGAAGAGTTTGTCGAACGGAGTTCGACTACCACTTCTTAGTGAAACAGTTTTCATCGTATGGAGATCGACGATCCCTGCTTCAGTGAACTTATCGTCGAACGGAGATCTCCGATTTATTATTCTTCTTCAGACTGAGATCGACAAACTCATTTTCTATTAAAATACTTCGTCGGACTCAGATCGAAGATCTTTTCTTTTTCGTTGGACGGAGATCGTCTTTTCGTCTTCTAAAGACCTTATAATCTGAGTTTTAGACGAAATCCGTCCCGCGCTTTCAATTTCCTTTACACTCGATCCTTGTTTCTCTGTGCAGGCGATTTTAATGGCGATTTCAGCGGTAACTCTCACTTGGATGAAGTTCGTTGCTGGCTTTGATATAAACATGGATTCTTTCAAGAACTCCGATCAAATCTTTCAGGACATACTGCTCTTGTTCAATGAGCCGCAACTTCAAAAGTTTATGACTACACGGATGAAGCTTCCAGTTGCAGAGATAAAGGAATGGGTTTTTACTTCGTCATCTCCAGATGCACAAACCCTGGTTGGCACAATATCTGAACAGGAGGTTATTCTGACTCCAGATATTTTATCTGAAATCTTTGGATTTGTTAATGGTAACGATGATTTTGAGATGGAATCAACTGAGTTTTCTGAAATGCTTACAAGGATGGGTCACTCCGAGAGAAACCCTAGTAAGTTGCTGAAAAAGAACTTGTCAGTGGTGTATAAGTTTCTTGCTAATGTGACCGGCAAGGTGCTGCTCGGGAAGCACACCGCTCACGACCACATAACCAGGCACCAGTTCTTGTTGATGAGTGCACTGGTAAATAATAAATCAGTAAATTGGAGCACTATCCTATTTGATTTAATCAAGAAGAAAAATAACAAAAGAGAAGTGTGTTTTGGGAGGATTTTGGGCATCTTCCTCCCAGAGAAATGTCCTCAACTGTTGGTCTCTCAAACAATCTTCATTAATGTTTCCAAGAGGCTGATTCCAGTTCTCTTTGGGAAGTGGGAGAGGACAATCAGCAAGCCCTCCAAGGCTTACTCTTCCTCTAGACCTTCTGAGGACACTAGGACTCCAAGAGTCAATCCCCCACCTGCTGATGAAGAGGCACCGAAAATTCCTCCTTCTCCACCTTCCTCCAGACTACCTCCATCACCAACCCATCAACAACCTTCTAACCCTGATATCTCAACAGCCATTTCCACTCCATATCCACCTCATACCTCACTACCTCAATCTCCTCTACCTTAATACACACAGGACATTCCAATTACTACTTCTTTATCTACACAAATGTCTCCCACCTTCAATCTCTTCTCAACACCATTATCATCCCCATCACTAGTACAATCACCAATACATACTCCTCCACAATCTCCACTTACTGATGACACTCCTATGGATATCACATCTGACATACCTCATCTCACTCCTCTAGTCATCCCCTCCACATCTATCATCATCCCTCCAATTCTACCTTCACCTCCATCAACTTCATTAAATATCTGTACTTCTTGTGGTATCACCACTTCTTCTCTCCCATCATCCACATCTGATCCATCTTCCATCATCTCTCTTTTCACTCCAACCATCAAATCTCTCTTAGAGGATGCCATTGCACCTCTACTTCTCTCTATCAAAACTCTCTCCACTCAACTTGCTTCTATTTCTGGCCCTTCTTCATCTAGGGGCCTGACATCAGACATCCCTGATACTGATATACCAGATGCCGATGTAGTTGATTCCTTGGTCATTATTTTTGGAGACTGCTCCATTTCTCTAGCAGTTGAACTGAATTCAGTTCTAGATTCTTTTAACCTCCTATATAGAAACATTCTTTTATTTGTTTCTCCTAAGTATTGCACAGATATTATTTGTTATACAGCTCCAGTAAGTACAAAAACTCTTCAGGCCATTCAGGACAATTTTGCTACTGACATGGTTGTCGAACCTAAAGGCCCAACCTATGTTATAGATGACAGTCCTATTCCCAGCCTAGATGATTTGATTGCACAAGAGATTGCACAGATGCAAAATGATCCCGAGCTGAATGTTTTTCTATTAATTGACAAAGACATAGAAGATTCACAGATGGTCATAGAGATTGTTGCCTTTCCTGCAGTTGTTCAACCTCCAGCTCCTCCTCCGGCTGATAAACAAATTTCAAAGGACACAATAAAAGAAATAGATTCTTTATATGATAATCCTCTAAGTTCTTCTGAAGATGACACAAATGATGATTCTGATGATTTTGCTGATCCTAAATCTAAGAAGAAAGTTACCAAGAAGAGAAAGATCTTTCCAAAGGCTGCTCTTAAGCCTAATCCTAGCAATGACACCCCTTACTATATTTTGCAAAAGATAAGTCCATACCCAAGGATGCCTCAATGGATGTGGCTATCCAAGAATGAACAGAAAGAAAGGAAGAAGAGGAGAAGGTACAGGTATCCTCCTAGGCAATCTAGGAAAGACCCTCCTCCTCCTCCTCCTCCTCCTCCTCCTTCTTCAGGTGCTTCTGGAAATATTACTCAAAGAGTTGCTCTAGTGACCAAGTCATATCAAAGACATTCCAGGCATGGCAGTCAGCAATCTTCTCAAAGCCATCCTCCTCCAGCTTCAACCAAGAGAACTCCTACAGACAATATTGATGAATCAAAGCAGGACTCTAGTACAAAAAGGCCAGAGTCCCCTCCAATTCCTTTTGTAGATCCAGAACAGGAGACCTCTGCCAAAATGGTTAGATTTCATGAACTGATAGGACTCTCACATATTAACAAAGTCAAAGTTGAAGGAAAGGATGCTTCTCTATTTTCAACAATGTCATCTTTCAGAAAAGAATAACTCAAAAGGTATGCAAAAGCTAATAAATTTTTTAATGTTGATGATTATATGAAAATACATCCAGAAGCTGTAGTGCCCAGAGCAACTTCTCTCAACATTATTGGTGCATCTGACATGTTCATGTCAAAGAGAGAAGCTGCTAATCCAAACAGAGAAATCATATTCAAGCAGCCTGCTGAGAAGTTAGAGAAAGCAATTCCTAAATAGAATTAATGATTTTATTATTATGTTGTTCTTATTTTTTGAACTCTATTCTATTTAATAATGAAGCACATCTTGTAAATATCTGCTGAATGTTTTATCTCTGTCAGATATATGTTTTCTTGCTTTATGATTGTTTCTTTTATTTTGTGTTAGTGAACTCACCCAAATAGGGGGAGATTGTTGGATCCCTAGTTGGATTTGGGCAAGGTTCACTAAATTAGGTTAAGTATGACCCTCCTTGTATAGAATAGGGTCATAGGTTTTCATTAGATCATAGGGTAGGTCAACAAGTCATATTGATCAGACCAATCCCTCAGAAGACTTAGAAGACTAAAGAAACCAGAACAAGGCAGAGTTTTATCTATTTTAAGAAGGCGTTCGACGAACTCTAAAGTGAGCTCGACGATCTTCATTCTCAGTTCGACGATCTCAGAATCTCTTCTCTGAACTGAGATCGACGAAAGATGAACTGAGCTCGACGATCTCTTGTCTTCTATCAGGAATGAGTTCGACGTTCTTCTATCTCAGTTCGACGATCTTGGAGCCCAGTATGGAAAGCTGTATTTCAGTTCAGAGTTCTCAAAGCTCAGCTCGACGATGAGAGGTTTGAGTTCCACGATCTTGGATCTCAGATCGACATTTTCTGTCAGTTCAGTTTCTTCTTCTCTGCAGTTATTTCAGATTGTCTAAGGCTTACTTTCTGGCTTATTTTACTCTGAGTAATTAATGTTTATATTCTCTGAATATAGCCGTTCATATGGCAACATTAATTACTGGATTTCACAGAGTCATTATACAGCTAATTCTTGGGACAGTTAAGGAATTCTTTTATTGCTATTCTAGCCGTTGTCCAAGTTCCAAGATTTCAGCATTCAATCATGGCAATTGAATTCAAATTCAAGGACCAATTTGCTGCAGATGATATAATCAAGTTTGTGGAAAACATAAAAGACAAGAAATTATTCAAGAAGAAAAAGTCCTGCACTGTCTTCATCAAGTGTTCTTCTTCTAGCAAGCTTTCAGAGATAATCAACTTCATTTTATCTACATCTTTCTGGAGAACCTTTTCAAGAAGACCTATACACCCTGTAAAGCTCTCAATCTTCCTGAACAGAACTTCATCTCAGGGGGAGCTTTGACACCATCAAGGATCCACAAGTCTTCTCAGTTGTTTTGAGAAAAAGAGAAGACAACATATAGCTTTTATTTTCTTCACCCCACTGTACAAAGGTTTTCTAACTCCCTTCAAAAGTTAAACACTTGGTTGCAAGTCTCCTGATCAAAAGATTTGATTTGGTTCTTGGGCACCTGATCAAAAGCTTGAAGGGTTTCCTGATCTACCTGAATCAGATCTTGTGGTGATAGGGCACCTGAGAAAAAACCTGATTGGTGGTAGGACACCTAATCAAAAACCTGAGTGAATTCCTACCAGTGTGGTAGAAGAGTGGATGTACCCAAGTTTAGGGGAACCACTATAAAATTCTTGTGTCGTATGTGATGCTCTCTTATTTTTATTGTGTGCTGTTTGCTGAATAGTTTAGGTTTATTTTTCTGCACTATCTGATTACATATATAAGTATTACTATTTTAATTCCGCAATAAAAATCTAATAAGATTTTAAAATACTCTATTCACCCCCCTCTAGAGTTAAATAGATCTAACCCCTCAGGTGGTATCTTTCATACCTTCCTTCAGATGGTTTTCAGAGATACTTGGTTCGTTGGCATGAATGTTAAACTTCCCCAGTACTACCACTCGGAGCACTCACCAGAGATAAGTGATTTCGAGAGGGGGAGATTTGGTGGAGACCAACCTCGGTCAGGTCGACAAAAAATGCCTGACTCTGCACCAATCAAGACTTCGATCGACCATTGCGTTACGTTTTAATTTGAAAAGTTAATGTTGTCAATCTAGTTCGTTGCACGTCTGCGCGCGTAGCCATATTATTGTATGCTTGCGTGCGTCGTCATATTTGGGAGATTTGTGTTGCTTTTGTGTTGCTCTCCAAATAGAGCACATATATATAATTTATATGTATATATATATATATGTGAATATATATATAAATCAAATATATATATATATATATATATATATATATATATATATGTATATATATATATATATGTATATATATATATATGTATATGTATATGTATATATATACATATATATATGTATATATATGTATATATACATATATATATATATATATATATGTATATATATGTATATATATATGTATATGTATATATATACATATAAGGTTAAGTATATATATGTATATATATAAATTATATATATGTGCTTTATTTGGAGAGCAACACAAAAGCAACACAAATAGTGAATCGAGGGATTCTCCTTTATCCTATACTTAACCTTATATATATATATATATATACATACATATATATACATATATATATACATACATATATATACATATATATATACATACATATATATACGTATATATATATATATATATGTATATATATATATATGTATATATATGTATGTATATATATATATGTATATATATGTATGTATATATATATATCTATATATATGTATGTATATATATCTATATATTAGGTTAAGTATAGGATAAAGGAGAATCCCCCGGTTCACTATTCCTCTCCCGATCCAGAGCGAAGCCCAATACTATTCATCTTCCCCAAATCGGGCGAACAGCAGGAAGCTCTTCCGACTTTGGCGCTGCACCCGACATGGGTTACCCACGTCGCATTATCCCTCTGCCCATGTCCAGCTTGCCTGCTTCGTTCACGCATCCAGAAGCATCGCCAGCCCTACGATGCTGACTCCCGCAACCACCATAGACCACGACTATAGCAGTCATCCACGTCCCTGCGTCAGTTCCGCATCCACGAAAGCACATCCATGGCAGGTATCCTATATGTAGGGATCTCTGGATTATTGAAGATTGATGATGCATATTGAAGTTGAAATTGCTGGAATGTGTTTCCAATTGAGGTTGTTGTGTGCTTCATGTTAGGCGTGAGTTAGGCGTGAGGATTTCTGTGTGATTTCCTGTTAGAGTTAGGTGTTTAGGCGTGCTGTAGAAGTTAGGCGTGTTTCAAGCTTCGTGCGAGAGCTATAAGAATTAGGTTTGCTATGAGAAAGAGCTTGCTGCTAGTGTAGAAGATGAATAGTCTTATTTGAGAGAGAGGAGTTGAGGGACGCTGCTTGTCCCTTTATTTCATTCTTGCTGCTTGTGTGGGTTCTTTTTCGGTGACTATTGTATGAGAATTAGTTTATTAATGTTGAAAGAAATAATGAACAGTAAAGGCTTGATGTTACTGTCGGGTCATAGTTTTCCCGTTGATGATTAGAATTGTGCACGTTGATGAGTAAATTTTTGTGGGTGTTGTGTGAGTTTTGTTTACTTCGTGAACAACTCTGCGAAGGTGTCATTAAATTTGTTGGTGAACGAACTTGCTGTTGGATTTAGTGGAGTTCTAATATCCTGCAGGATTTTAGTTAGTGGATGAACACTTGGCTTGTTGTTTGGCTTCCGTGAATAGTAACAAGGTTAGAATAGTTTAGAGTGTTTGAGATTTCCTGGAGCCATCGCGAGTGTTAGAGATTTCATGGAACTACTTTAAGTGTGGAGAGCGAGTGAATTTTAGGTTTGTTAGTTTGTGGCTCCTTACTTTGTTTAGTGATTCCGTGGAACCACCTCGTGAGAGGGAGTGACTTAATTCCTTGGTGCTCGCGTGCGATAACGATCGACCTCGGAGCGGATATCGAAGGTGGCAAGGAGTTCTTCGCGTGATCACCATCGACTTTGAAATACAGAAGACGTCTCTTCCGTAGGTAATTGTTTCCTTCTCCTTTCCTTTGTATGTGCCACAATATTTTATCGTAGGATCATAGACTCATTGCTGAGTTTTCACCCGAGTTTTGTCAGTGAACGCTACGTCGAAAACTATAAACGGTAACACATCTGGAGTTCACGATTTCCGTTGTGCTACGATAAAGGGAACGGAACAAAAGTTGCAAGCTTCCTTCCCGGATTTAAAATTGAACCATTTTATTTAAGAAAATTCATTTTAAAAGAAAGTAGTGATTTTGTGCTTTACAAACAATTTAATTGCTTTATTCTTAAGTTCGTGCAAATTTCGCTCAAAACTTTGCAAAATTAAGTTAATCACTGCATACATTTAGGGTTTTTTAGAAAAAACCGACAGACGCGCAAACCCTATGCGTTATCCTACATCAACCACTCATCCCAATTACCTCTCCTTCCCACTGCTCCTCCCTGACCCGACTCTCGTTCTCCACAAGCCTCCTCTTATCCGTGTCTATACTCATCGCCCTCCTCGCTCCGCCGCCCCGATGTAGACAACTTCGACCTCTGACACTCTATTATATGCTGATCCGGCCCCGGCCTCCATCGCTCGTCCCATGAAACACTATGTATCATGACATCTCCTGTCCTCGACACTTTACACCTTTGCTACTTCTTTTTCCTCAATTTTTGTCTCTAACTCTGTGCAAGAGGCTCTCCAACATCCGGGCTGGCGGGCAGCCATGGAAAAAGAAATGACAGCCCTCTTGGTGTAACATCCCTCAAATAACTAGACCCCTAAGATTTTGTTTTGTCATGACTAGGTCATGACAAAAACATCAGAAGCTCTTAACAAGTAGGCAATGACCAAGATGAAAAATCACCTTGGTTTGCCTATAGCTCATCCTCAACATTTAGACCTAAGGTTTGACTTTTGGGATACAACTTGATCCCATGACCCTACCACAACACACTAACACCTTGGATAGTCCATAGGGTCACTAAGGACCCACTGTGGGCAGTCAAAGTGGTATGGGTCAAACTAGCCTACTTAGGGTCAATTGACCTTACCTTAGCCAAGTGGACCCCACCCATGCCCTCCAAACCCTAAAGTGAGGTCAATGAGTTACCAAGGACCCATTGGGGTCAACCCTAGTGGCTAAGTTAACCCAAGTCAACTCTAGCCCCAAAGTGGTCAAAGTTCCCTTACTAAGGGTCAAGTGACCTCCAAGGTGCCAAGTTGATAGTTTTACTTTCAAGACTACCTAAACACCTAGAGGGGGGGGGGGTGAATAGGTACTTTTCCTTGATTTTACTTAAGGCAGAATATAACTACAGTTCTTTGAATAAATCAGATATATCTAAGCTAACACAACACAACAATCACAAGCATACACACATCATAGATTGCACACAGATTTATAGTGGTTCTCCAAGGTCTGGGTACATCCACTTTCCCCCTTCACCTATCTAGCAGTATGCTAGAGTTGGCCTAACTTCTTCCTTTAACTCAGATCCTCAGATCCTATAGCTCAGAATCCAGAAGGATTCCTACAACTCAGGCTAACAAGCCCTACCTCAGCCTTGCCACAAGGCCTACAACTCAGAGAAAACCTTCTCCTACAACTCAGGCATAAACATCCCTACCTAAGCCTTGCCACAAGGCCTACAACTCAGAGAATACCTTCTCCTACAACTCAGGCATAAACAGTCCTACCTCAGAGAATAAATCTCCTACACTCAGCCTTTATAAAATAGGCTTACAACTCAGATCTATGAATAGATCCTACAGAATTTGATAAGGAGTTTTGTAATCTCTTACCCCTATTGAGAGAGAAGGGATAAAAACTTTCTTGATCAGCTTCTTGAAGAGGCTGATGGCTGAAATAAACTTGATCTTAGCTTTCTTCAAAGCTTCTTGAATCTGAACTTAGTTGAGTTGATTTCCTTTGAATAAAACTGACTGGCAGCTTCCTTCTTAGACTTCAGAAATAGATCTGAATCTTCTTGACAGATTGGCTCAATATCTGCTTCTTGAGAAACCTGTGATAGCTTCCTTCTTGTCTCCAAATAGCTGGATCTCTCTCTATCCAAAACCCTTGATGATACTTCTGAATTCTGATTGAATTCAACTTAGACAGAATCTGAATAGAAAACTACTTCAGATCGTCTTCTTAGATCTTCTCACGAAGATCTTCTTCTTTGTTACTTGTACTTTCTTGATCAGAGATTATTCTCTAATTGTGTTGGTGGTGACAATACTTCTTCTCTATGTATGTTGTATATTTCTTCTTCCGAATCCATCTATTTATAGACTTCATCCACGGTAACCGGCTGATCCGGTTTATAACTAACTTCTGACAAGTCTGACAGCTTCAGTAAACCTGTCATAACCCACAGTTGTCAAGTCTTCAAACAGTTCTTGAGCCTTTGACTCTATCAGCAAAGCGTCGAGTCTGTCTGCCATGAAGTGTCGAGACCATCTATCAATATGTGTCGACACAAGTGACTTAAGTGTCGACACAGCCTTTGGTGATGTCGAAATAGCTGCCTTGATGTCGACACAGCTCCTTGATACTGCATCTTGAGAATGTGTCAATACTGATTATTTGTGTCGATACAAACACTTCACCATTCATCAGCAATCAACTTGGTCTAGACTCAGAACATAGTGTATGTCGACACTGCCTCTAGGTGTCGACACAGTTATTGTCGACTCTGCCTCTATGTGTCGACACTGCCTCCCGGTGTCGACACAGTCGATGTCGACTATAATCTTCTGTGTGTCGACACTGCCTCCCGGTGTCGACACAAATTCTCTAAAGTGTCGACACAGCTATTTCCAAGTGTCGACACAATCTTACTGAAGTGTCGACATAGCTTCCTCAGGTATCGACACATGGACTTAGAATATTTTTCCTGCATTCTAGCACATTCTTAACCTGCACATATAAACTCAAAATAACATCAAATATACCTTGATGTATATCATTGAGCTAAGTGAGGCTTCTCCAAATCAGGTACACATTTTCCAATATACCCAACAATCTCCCCCTATTTGGAGAAGTCATAACCCTTTAGCCAATGATATACACCACTTAGAAAATAAACATGATGATGTATATAAGCATTATATGACAGGGTACTATATAAACAAAACACATATCATAGTTACATCACAGAATAAAGATGTAAAAGTAAATGATCTCAGAACAATGTTTTGTATATCAACTCTTATAAATGTTTGTTACAAAATATTTACATTGAATTCTTTAACAAACTAACAATTACATAGTTCTTGAACAAAAACTAGTAAAGCTAAGACTAAGGCTGGGCAGGCTCCTTGATGACTATCCCTTTTCTAGATATTATCTGAGCCTGAGCAGGAGGTTCTGTATCTTCCATGGGCTTCTCGCCTTTCAGATCAACTTTCTTCTATGCTTCAGCCTTGATCCTTTGTCTTTTAAAATAATGAAAGGGCTTGGGAAAATACTTGTTAGGCTCCTGCGTATCAGGAGGTAGCTTCCCCATCTTAGCCTTTCTCCTGTGTTGAACTATGGCTTCTTGTCTGGCTTCATACTTTTGCCATTCATGCTCATTGTACCATTTTCCTATTATATGTACCTGATCTTTTACAGCCTTCCATGCAGTTAAAATGATATTCCTTGAAGTGAGGCTCCACTGCTCAAAGTTTGGCTTTAATTCTGCTTGCTCTCTAAATCTTTTCTTTGATAATAGAGCATCTTGCTGAGCTTTGATAGCAGTATCTGACATATCAACCTTTTCAATAATCACATTTGTAATTGGTTGTGGAGGGCTGTACATTGACTGAACCTGCTCATGTATCATTCCAATATCTGCAGGAGGGTAAATGACTTGGGCAACCTCAGGTTGATTACCTTCAAGTAGAATTGGTTACACCCCTGACTCAGCCATATTATCATCATCACACAGGGGTGGATATCAAAGAGTGGCTCTTATGCTGTTAGTTACCCATTTGGCATGATCAGACCCAGCATAGATTAACACCCTCTCCCCCTTTATGACTTCTTTAGCCACATGCTCTCGCAAGTCATCTTTCTGAAATTTGATTTGTCCATCCAGATAGTTGATTCTATCTTTAAAGAATGACTTTAATTTTTGAAGCTTGTCACTAATCAACTTCTCAGATGAAGTGATGGCAGTTTTAACTGCATCTAGGGAAGCTTGTAGCTTCTGATCATATTCTTCTTTTTCTTTATTCCTAGCTTAAGTCATTACAACAACAGTATTTATGAACTCAGTGACTATCACATTATGTGATCCAGTCAGATTGTCATTCATTCTTATTTGATTCTCAAGGACATAGCCTTGTTTAACAGCCATCTCATCCACTTGCTTCTTAATGTCTGTTTGTTGCTTTGCAAGAAATACCACAGCATTGACTCCCTTGTGGAAGCAATCTGTCATCTCTCTTTTATTCTGATTAATTTCAAATCTTATAGATTTATCTCTTGTGCCAGATCAAATTGAAGAGCCTTTTGGCTTTCATCCACATACTTTTCAAGAAGCAATCTCTGCTCATTCATTTTGACCTGTAAATTTATCATAAATTTAGTGTAATCAAAATCAGCAGTAGCTTGGTGAGTTGTTGTCTGGAGAGCTTTCTTATAGCTGTGACTTCTTCTCTTGAAGACCATTAGCTTTCTTTTCTTAGCCTCCCTGACCTCTGCATTTTCAAACTCTGAAGTACTTTCAATATGAACCCTTTCTGGAGGAGTGGTAGGAATTTCTTTCTCAGCACCATGTTGCTCCCCCTCAACATGTACTTGCTCCCCCTCAACAACACCTTGCTCCCCCTCAACCCTAAGGGTTTCAACCTTATCAGCTGCCTCTCCAATTTCAGGAAACAACTCTTCTAGAGTGTATTCCTTTTGTGTTTGAGCAGGAGATGATACAGTGTTTCCTCTAGCAGAATCATCAATTCCAGCAGGGGACAAATCTTCTGATAAGTTTATTCTTTCTTCCTCTTGTACTTGTTCAGTAATTGGCTCCCCCTGCACCTGTGCTGGTATAGTCTCTTCATGGACATTAGCAGAGCCAGTCTGGTCCTCAGTCTGCTCTCTAACTTGTTTTGCTTGATTTGGTGGATTGCCATGATCATGCACATAAAGGTCATGTCCTGGTGATTTCTCAATTGTCTCCTGCCTGTCCACATCAGACAACTCCTTTGATAGAACTCTATCCCATCTGGAGAATAACCTCATGTCCATTCTCCTCATATTGTTGATCTTGGATCCAGGAATCTATTGCATTACCTCTGGAATGATTCCAGTCATGTACAGACTCAAAATTCTAGCCAAGTTTGGCTTCTTGATTCCTTCTTTGATTTTATCAAAAAAACTGCTGACCAAGTGGTTGAAATTTTAAAGACAATTCTTGTCATCAGACTGAACATATAGGCTGAGATCCTATCATGTCCACCTGGTTTACATAAGATCACTTTGCCTATAATTTCAGACAGAAATTTCCCTTGAGGATTCATTCCCTTCCTGTTGATGGCAGATCCTATCTTTATGGTTGGATCCAATCCATACCATTGAAGCGTTTCCCTTGTTTTTGAGGCTGGAACCTCTTCCTCATCTTGGACCCTGGGAAGATGTAGAATTTTACTCAATCTTTTCTGAGTCAACTTGACTCGTTCTCCATGGACGGTTGATTTGATCTTTAATCCGGTTGAATCCACGGATGCACCTGTATAGAACTCAAGGACTTATTTCTTCCATATTTTCGTAAGTTCAGAGAGAAGATAGTCTAATCCGTTGTCTGTGAGAAGAGAAATGACTTGTTTGAACTCCGTATCTGCATCGTCGAACGCATGTCGAACCAACTCATATCCCTCGTTGATTGCATCTTCAATCTTGGGCGCCATTGGAACGAAGAGAAAGCTTGGAAAGAGAGAAGAGAGATTGTCGACACAAGGCTTTTGTCTCGAAACCCTGGTGAGCGTGTCGACAGAATATGTGTTTGTCCTATTTATACCCTTCTAAGCAAAGAAGGTCAAAAGGCGGGCAAAAACTATCAAATTGTGTCGACACAGACGAAATGTGTCGACACATACTTCTAATGTCTCGACATCAATATAGACTACTTTGTGTCGACACCAATTGATGATGTGTCGACACTTGACTTAAGTTGTCAAAGAACAGAAATTCTGTATCGACACCAATTCTTTGTGTCGACACAAATTCTGAATGAGTCGACACCACTTTACTGGTTTTGTCTACATAACTTTCCTGTATGTGTCAACATAATATCCCTGATGTGTCGACACCTCTACTCTGTGTCGACACCATTTTCCTAAATTGTCGACACAATTCCTCTGTGTCGACACACTATAACTGAATGTGTCAACACCACTTTACTTAGCCAATTTTTGGTAAACTAACCTATAGTCAGCATTCCTAATTCAATTTTAAATCTATTGAATTTAGTTTTATCTAGAGGCTTAGTAAATACATCTGCAATTTGAAAATCAGTTTTAACAAATTCTAATGAGATGTCTTCTTTTTCTACATGTTCTCTAAGAAAATGGTATTTTATTTCTATGTGCTTAGTCCTACTATGTGAAACAGGATTGTTTGCAATAGAAATAGCACTTTTAGAATCACACAATAAAGGTGTTCTACTTACCTGAATACCATAATCCCTTAGCTGATGCTGAATCCACAATAGTTGTGCACAACAACTTCCAGCTGCAATATATTCAGACTCAGCTGTGGATATTGCCACACTAGTCTGCTTCTTACTACTCCAGGATATCAATCTTCCTCCTAGGAATTGGCATGTACCTGTAGTACTTTTTCTATCTTCTCTACAACCTACAAAATCTGCATCTGAATAACCTGTTAGTATAAAATCTCCATTCCTAGGGTACCAAAGGCCTAGATTAGGTGTGCCCTTTAGATATCTCAAAATCCTCTTGACTACAGTATAATGTGATTCTTTAGGGCATGCTTGGTACCTAGCATAGACACATATTGCATACATAATGTCTGGTCTACTAGTAGTTAGATATAATAGAGAGCCAATTATTCCCTATACAAAGACTCATCTACATGTTTACCTGCATCATCTTTGCATATAGGCATACTTGTTCCCATAGGAGTTCTCATGGTGGAGGATGATTCCATACCATACTTCTTAATTAACTCATTGGTGAACTTAGACTGGGATATGGACAATCCATCATCAGTCTGTCTTACTTGGAGTCCCAAGAAGAACTTAAGTTCCCCCATACTGCTCATTTCAAACTTCCCTTGCATAAGTTTGGCAAACTTCTTGCAAAGGTTGTTCTCTGTAGATCCAAAGATTATGTCATCTACATAGATCTGAACTAAGATTATCTTACCTTTAGAGTCCCTTAGGAATAGAGTTTTGTCTATTTTGCCTCTTGAGAATTTGTTCTCAATAAGGAAAGTAGACAGGGTTTCATACCAAGCCCTTGGGGCTTACTTTAACCCATACAATGCTTTCCTAAGTCTATAGACATAACCAAGTTTAAGAGAATCTACAAAACCTGATGGCTGCTCTACATAGACTTCTTCTTTCAGATCACCATTCAGAAATGCTGATTTCACATCCATTTGATATACCTTGAAGCCTTGATATGCTGCATAGGCAAGGAACATTCTAATTGCTTCCAGTCTTGCTACTGGGGCAAATGTTTGATCAAAGTCTATTCCCTCTTCCTACCTGTATCCTTTTGCAACCAATCTTGCTTTATTCTTCACAATAACTCCATTCTCATCCAACTTGTTCCTAAAAATCCACTTTGTACCAATGATGTTGTGGTCTTTTAGTTTAGGAACCAACTCCCAGACCTTGCATCTTCTAAACTGATTAAGCTCCTCTTGCATAGCATTAATCCAGTGTCGGTCTTGGATAGCTTCTTCAAATTTCTTTGGCTCTAGTTGAGATAGAAAACTTGAGTGCAGGACTGTATTCAGATTTCTACTTCTAATTTGCACTCCATATCTTGGATCACAAATTATCTGAGTTGCTGGATGATCCTTTAGATGTCTTAGAGCTGGAGGAAGACTTCCTTCTGGCTGAACACCTCCAGTTTCTTCATTATGCTGCACCTCTTGGTTGTCATCAGCTTCTAGAGAGTCTTGTACTCCCCCTGGACAGTAGCCAATATTTTCCAATACTTCATCTGCAGTTGAGCCTTCTGTAATGGAAAGCTTGTCCATCCTATTGCTTATACCTGTTGGACTGCATGAACTACAAGGCAACTCACTGTTGATTAATCTTATTTCATCAAATACAACATGTACAGATTCTTCTACAACCTGAGTAATCAAGTTGTAGACTCTATACGCCTTACTATTATTGCTGTACCCAACAAATATCCCATCTTGGGATTTGGCAGCAAACTTTGTTAAATAAGACTTGCCATTGTTAAGGATATAACACTTGCAACCAAAGATCCTAAAATAGGATAAATTTGGTTTTCTACCTTTCATAATCTCATAGGTAGTCTTTTTGTGGCACTTAGTGATAGAAGCTCTGTTGAGTACATGACATGCAGTGTTTACTGCCTCAGCCCAAAAATATTCTGGGAGAGAAGTGTCACTCAATAGAGTTCTACCAGCTTCAATCAATGTCCTATTCTTTCTTTCAGCAATACCATTTTGCTGAGGTGTTCTAGGTGAGGAGAATTCTTGAAAAATCCCAAATTCTTCACACAATCTTGTCATACTTTCAGATTGAAATTCTGTACTATGGTCACTTCTGATTTTGACCACTGTACTGTCCAGTTCATTCTGAATTTGTCTGACAAAACTGTGTAAAACACTTGGGGTTTCAGATTTCTGTCTTAGAAAGAACACCCAGGAATATCTAGAATAGTCATCTACAACCACAAAAGTGTAGACCTTCCTACCTAGACTATGAACTGGCATAGGACCAAAAAGATCCATATGTAAGAGGTATAGACACCTCACTGAATCCTTGTTTTCAAGGCTATGAAAGGAGGATTTTGTCTGCTTGCCCTTTTGACAAGCTGAACATATCCCTTCCTTTATACACTTAATTTGATGACCATTCCTCACTAACTCTTTACTAAAGAGTTGGCCAATTGTCTTGTAGTTAAGATGAGCCAGCCTCTTGTGCCATTTGACACAATGATATGCTTTCTCATCAGCTCCAAGGCAAATAGGAGAACCTTTGTTCTCACACCCAAAATCAAGACAATAAACATTTCTCTTTTTATACAAGGACAATATGACCTTTTGATCACTTGACCTTTTGATATGGCATCCATTTTTAACAAATGAAATGTCATATCCTAGATCACTCAGTTGACTTATGCTTATCAGGTTGTGTTTCAAACCTTTTACATAAGCCACTTGAGTGATGGTAATTTGGTTGGAAGAGATGTTACCAAATCCTTTGATGATTTCTCTTTTAGATCCACCAAAGATTACTTTAGGCCCATCCTTGATAGATATGTACTCCTTCAGTAGCCCCTTTGTTCCAGTCATGTGCCTAGAACATCCACTGTCCAAGTACCATATAGGGGCATGACAACTTGGACTTTCCTGCAATACAGAATTACCTTCCCTTAGAACCCAAGTAAGTCTTGGGTTCTTGGTTCAAGTTAGCACCATTCATATCAAAACTATCAGCAACTCTTCTAACTGGTAGACTGTTGTTCTTCCTGACACTTATGTTATGCCAGCAGTCTAAGGCAAAATGACCTGTCTTGCCACAGCACCAGCATTCATACTTATTGTATCTAGGTCTAGATACATTTTTGGCAGAAAAATTTCTGTTCTGTGCTGGTGCTGCTGTAGCTACACCCACTGATTTCTTATAACCATGGGGTTTATGAGCATAGGCTGACTTATTGGCATTGATACCCTTGTTATTCAGAGCATCAGTCTTATTATGACCATGAATGTTTTCAAGATCATACTTGTTAGAAGGCTCATGCACCTTTCTAAAAACTACAGGGACTTTAAAGTTCAATGACTGAACTGGTGCTTTGCGTTTTCTCTTGAAATGGGCAGCCCTGGTGTTACCTTTAAAGCCTATTCCTGCCTTACCCTTTTGAGCAACAAACTCATCTATTAAGGGTAAGACTGATTTTGGCTTAGAGTAACTAGCCATCAAATCTTTCTCTACTTGAAGTCTGACTTCCAGACTTTTTATTAGATCATTTTTATATATGATTGTACCCATCTGAATAACAGTAATAGTTTTCAGCTTGGCAACCTCATTCATTTGTTGATCCAATTCTTTCTCTAAACCAGATGCATTCATCTTGAGATCTGCAATTTCCTTAGCCTGATTTTTGGCCAGGTTTTTGCTTTTCTTAAGTGCCTACAATAAGTCCCCATATTCATCTATCAACTGATGAATATCTCCTTCAGATTCTGATCCATCCTCATTACTTGATGAAGATGAATCTGACTCTGAACCAGTACTGTAATCAGAAACTCTAGAATTACTTTGTACCTAACTGGGACCAGGCTGATCCTGGCACTTGTTGTCTTCTGATTAAGCCATCAGTCCCATGCACTGATGGTCTTCTTGTTCATTGATGGAGTCCAGCAATTTCATAAACTCCTCTTCTTCACTAGCTGCATACAGTCCAATGTATGCTTCAACTTCAGATTCTGACTCTGAGGAAGATTGATCTGTAAGACTCTTCTCCTTCTTAACAACAAAGGATTTCTCCTTCTTGCCCTTTTGTTGAGTCTTCTTTCTGTCTGCTGACTCCTTCCTCTTTTTTGGACACTCAGCCACCACATGTCCTAGCCTATTGCAGCAATAACAAATAATTTTTGATGTTATAGCTATGCTGGGCTTAGACCTGCTCCTTTCCTTTCTTGATGATTTTCTCTTTTGATAATAGTCATCAACTGGCTGTGATGTGGAGGGCCTTGACTTCCACTTCTTCTTCTTCAAGAACCTCTGAAACTTCCTTGTAAAAGCACCAAAATCTGCATCTGAATCACTTCTATCTGAGTTCTGATTATCTGAATTTTCTGAGATAACTTCAGCAACTTCCTTAGGAGGTGATGGAGACATCCTCCTGCTCTTTCTAGTGGCTTCAACCTTGAAGGCCACTGACTTTTCTCTATGCTCTCCTTTTGTATTTCTTTCTTCCTCCTTCCTAGCCATTAGTTGCATTTCATATAATAACAACTTTCCAAATAAGGTTGGAGGAGAAATGTCAGCTAGTTTGGCCACTTCTCTAATGACACAAATCTTAGTATCCCAATCCTTTGTCAAGGATCTTAGGAATTTGTCATTCAACTCATAAGTACTGAAGACCCTTCCATAGGACATCAGTTCATTCACTATCCTGTAGAATTTCTTGTAGCATTCAGATATGCTATCAGACTTTCCTTATCTGAAACTCTCATATTCTTGATTGAGCATAGACTTTCTGTCTTGTTTAACTTCTTCAGAACCCTCCATGTAGACAATCAAAGTGTCCAACATTTCCTTGGAGGTTTTGCAGTGAATCAGGTTTTTGAAAGTAGAATCATCTATGGCACTCACTATGATATTCTGAGCTCTCTTATCCATAGTTGCCAATATAATCTCATCCTTGATCATTTCTGAAAAATCTTTGGGAGTTCTCTGATTTTCATCTAGAGCAGACACATTCATTGGGATATATGGACCTTCTTTTACTGTGATATATATCCTTGGGTCAGAGGCCTCCATAAACAATCTAACCCTTTCTTTCTAAATTCCAAAAATCTCTTTCCTGCAGATGGGTAACTTCATTGACCCTAATTCCTTGTGATTCTCTCCAGAACCCATTTTCTTGATTCTTTATTCTGCCTTAGGGATCTAACTCAGACTGTTAAGTCTTTCTTTGAGCAACATCCCTTTGATACCACTTGATAGTTTTACTTTCAAGATTACCTAAATACCTAGGGGGTGAATAGGTACTTTTCCTTGATTTTACTTAAAGCAGAATATAACTACAGTTCTTTGAATAAATCAGATATATCTAAGCTAACACAGCACAACAATCACAAGCATACACACATCACAGATTGCACACAGATTTATAGTGGTTCCCCAAGGTCTGGGTACATCCACTTTCCCCCTTCACCTATCTATCAGTATGCTAGAGTCGGCCTAACTTCTTTCTTTAACTCAGATCCTCAGATCCTATAGCTCAGAACCAGAAGGATTCCTACAACTCAGGCTAACAAGCCCTACCTCAGCCTTGCCACAAGGCCTACAACTCAGAGAAAACCTTCTCCTACAACTCAGGCATAAACAACCCTACCTTAGCCTTGCCACAAGGCCTACAACTCAGAGAATGCCTTCTCCTACAACTCAGGCATAAATAACCCTACCTCAGAGAATGAATCTCCTACACTCAGCCTTTATAAAATAGGCTTACAACTCAGATCTATGAATAGATCCTACAGAATTTGATAAGGAGTTTGTAATCTCTTACCCCTGTTGAGAGAGAAGGGATAAGAACTTTCTTGATCAGCTTCTTGAAGAGGCGGATGGCTGAAATAAACTTGATCTTAGCTTTCTTCAATGCTTATTGAATCTGAACTTAGTTGAGTTGATTTCCTTTGAATAAAACTTACTGGCAGCTTCCTTCTTAGACTTCAGAAATAGATCTGAATCTTCTTGACATATTGGTTCAGTATCTGCTTCTTGAGAAACCTGTGATAGCTTCCTTCTTGTCTCCAAATGGATGGATCTCTCTCTATCCAAAACCCTTGATGATACTTCTGAATTCTTATTGAATTCAACTTAGACAGAATCTGAATAGAAAACTACTTCAGATCGTCTTCTTAGATCTTCTCACGAAGATCTTCTTCTTTGTTACTTGTACTTTCTTGATCAGAGATTATTCTCTAATTGTGTTGGTGGTGATAATACTTCTTCTCTATGTATGTTGTATATTTCTTCTTTCGAATCCATCTATTTATAGACTTCATCCATGGTAACCGGCTGATCTGGTTTATAACTAACTTCTGACACGTCTGACAGCTTCAGTAAACCTGTCATAACCCACAGCTGTCAAGTCTTCAAACAGTTCTTGAGCCTTTGACTCTATCAGCAAAGCGTCAAGTCTGTCTGCCATAAAGTGTCGAGACCATCTATCAATATGTGTCGACACAAGTGACTTAAGTGTCGACACAGCCTTTGGTGATGTCGACATAGCTGCCTTGATGTCGACACAACTCCTTGATACTGCATCTTGAGAATGTGTCGACACTAATTATTTGTGTCGACACAAAAACTTCACCATTCATCAGCAATCAACTTGGTCTAGACTAAGAACATAGTGTGTGTCGACACTGCCTCCAGGTGTCTACACAGTTGTTGTCGACTCTGCCTCTGTATGTCGACACTGCCTCCCGGTGTCGACACAGTCGATGTCGACTATAATCTTCTGTGTGTCGACACTAACTCCTTGTGTCGACACAAATTCTCTGAAGTGTCGACACATCTATTTCCAAGTGTCGACACAATCTTATTGAAGTGTCGACACAGCTTCCTCAGGTGTCGACACATGGACTTATAATATTTTTCCTACATTCTAGCACATTCTTAACCTGCACATATAAACTCTAAATAACATCAAATACACTTTGATGTATATCATTGAGCTAAGTGAGACTTCTCCAAATCAGGTACATATTTTCCAATGTACCCAACACAAGTCAAACCTACCCATCCCTACCTAGACCTTAGTGGAGTCCATTAGTGTAATGCCCCCGATTTTTCTGTGATTTGTATAATCCTTGTTTGGCATTACGTTGACGTGTTTCAGGCCTTTTGTCGTTGTTAGAGCGTGGTCTTAGCTCTTTAGGTTCTTGAGTGGCTTGTTTTGTAGCCTATTTGCAAGGTTCCCCAGCTAGCCAGAGTCTTTTTGGGTGACTCGGCAGAGCCTCTCAGGGAATGCTTGTGTTTTGGCTTTGGGAGGTGTTTGCCCGAGTTTTGATCGTCGGATGCTATTTTTGACTTCGTCGTTGTTTTCGTAGCATGGGTTTTTAGCTATGGTGCGAGTTTCGCCGAATTCCGAGATTGCTTGTTTTTTCGCGTCATTTTGGCGTGTTATTTAATTAGCTGATATAATGATATGCTTGGCCGGTTTTATTGCTGTACATATATGCAGTGGCTGATTTGTAAGATTATATTATCAGATATAACTGTATAGTATATATAATATTAGATATATTACAGTGGCTGTTATTCCTATATTTCTATACTTGTGGCTGATTTATAATAGTATTATAATACTTAGTAGTCGAATTGTCTAAGAGTTATTATAATAGCATTATCTTGGTCTTATCCCTATTCTTCTTCTCCAAACCCGACAGATAGCTTCCAGCGGAAGTTTTTGGGCGACATAAAAGCTTGAGCTCCGGCCGGTGATTTCTTGCAATCTAGAGCTTGTTTTTCTCGGGTAAGGGTAATCTGGACTGCTCTCACCCGGATCTTCCTCCCTAGGTAAGTTTTTCGGGTTTGCTCATGTTCCCTCTAAAAGCTTCAGGTTTGCCTCTTAAGTGGCCGATCTTGCCGCCGATGCCGAATTTTGGAAGGCAACTGCTGTTTTCTGGAGGTAAAGGCAAGTGGCGCTCTTTGCCCTTGCCAACCTTTATTTTGTTCCAATTAATTTTGTTGTAGTAGCTCATTCTTTTCTCTCCTAGAAGCTAGGGTTTCTGCAGTCTTTGTCCCAAGCAGGTTTACTACCAATCTTGCCAAGATTGAGTTATTTTCTCTCCTTAGTGCAGTTTTGTGTCCAGGTAGTGGCTGGAGGTCGGATTTTAGGTTGCTAGTTTTAGTCCAGCTTGGTTGGTAGCTTTAGCCGGGTAGAAGGGGTAGAAGAGAGGAAGTTAGAAATTCTTTTCTTTTTTTAGTTCTCTGGATAGCAGGCGTTGAGTGTTAGCTTAGGGCAGAAGTTCATTTTATAGGCTAAGTGTAAAAGCATTGAGTGTGGTGGACACACTCAACGCCTAGCTGTTTGGTCTGGAGTCTAAGTCCAAAAGCGTTGACAGCGTTGAGTGAGGTGAGCTCACTCAACGCCGTTTTCCTTTGGCGTTGAGTGAGTTGAGCTCACTCAACACTGTCTGCTTTTGGTGTTGAGTGAGTTGAGCTCACTCAATACCGTCTGCATTTGGCATTGAGTGAGTCGAACTCACTCAATGCCATTTTGCCAGAGACTTTTTCTATGTCTTTTGGCGTTGAGTGAGATGAGCTCACTCAACGCTGTCTGCTTTTGGCGTTGAGTGGGTTGAGCTCACTAAACGTCGTCTTTCCTGAAATTTTTTCTAAGTATTTTGGCGTTGAGTGAGTTGAGCTCACTCAATGCCATCTTGTCTGTCGATGTTTTTCTTCTAAGTCAAAAGCATTGAGTGTGGTGAAGTCACTCAACGCCATCGGCTGTTTAGCGTTGACAACGTTGAGTGAGCTGAACTCACTCAACGCCGTCGTCCTGAGAGTGAGTTTTTTTGCGGTTAAGCCATTTGGCGTTTAGTGAGTGGAGCTCACTCAATGCGGTGTCGAGTGAACTCGACGCCTTCCCCGCTGGGTGTTGGCGTTGAGTGAGTGGAGCTCACTCAACGCTGCGTCGAGTGAACTCGACGCTTTTTTCCTTGGGTTGGTGTTTTCTTCAGGATTGTTAGTGTGGCTTTTCCCTTAGGGGGGGGGGGTTATTTTGTTATCGGCTAGTTTTTGAATGCTGACTCACGGATTATGGCAGGTGTCGTTTCTGGCGGCTCTGTAAGGGGTGAATGGTGTGTGTTGAGCTGTGGCCACCACTAGTTAGGCTGTTTTGGGCTGGTTTGGTTAGGTGTGTGGACCCTGTAGCTGCCACTGGTTGTTTTTTTCACCCTTGAGCATTTTTGGGTCTGGTTGTTTGGAAGAGGGCTGTTTTTTTCCACCAACCCAGACTCAAGGTTTTACCACGACCAATAATTCACAAAGTTAGGACCGTTAGCTTTTTTCCTTTCAGATGGCTATTTCTATTGGCATATGTTTGCCTTATTGCTGCTGCAGGTGTTTGGTAGAGCATGTCGTTATTTATTCTTGCACTTGGTGTGCCTTGATTCCTCTTTAGATAGTGTTTCTTTTTGCTGTCTTGATTATTTCCTTCTGCTCTTTCGATAACATTTGTTGCAGGGTTGGTAAACCCCTTCTTTTATTGCTTATGAATCTAATGCTCCACTTCTTTTGATTATATTCTTGCTGAGGTATTCTTTCTTTGAATGCCTCAGGTTCAGGTTGTAGCCGGTTGAGCGGCTAGATTTCTTGTGGAGCTTGCTTGTGGCCTCCTGGGTAGTTGAGATTGCTGTTCCTCATCCTAGTGAGGTAGTTTTCTTCCTTCTGTATAGACATGCATACTCACCAGTGGGTTCGTGTCAGGTTGTTGACACCCACTGGTGGCTTACTTGTGATGCTGGGTATGAACTGAAACTACTATTTTTACCTATTTGGAGGTTGTTCACTTGCTTTCTGGGGATGATTTATGCTAGGTATTTTAAACCTTAAAAGCATTACTATATGTACCTCATGCACATCATGTTTATAAAACTAAAGCACTACTTTCCCAGGTAATGTAAAGACTATTATGTTATACTATACTAAATTTAGAGTCTTGCATATCATGAGTTGTCCTTTGGGGACGTTTACGCTCATGTAGGATATCAAATCACCTTAACCATAGTATTTTCCGTTGCGTATAAATATATTTTTAATTGTGGACTAGCTGATCCACTCTGCCGAGGGATACAACCATCAAACTAAACTGGTTTTTCTTTCATATTAAATTATGATTTTCTTTAAAGATGCAGAGTCTGGAGTTTTGCCTGAACGTGTGCAGTTATCCCCTGCACGACGTGGCATCATGGCACGTATTTTTTCTCTAGCTCTGATATGATTTTATTGTTGAGAAAATGCGAGTCGTGACAGTTGGTATCAGAGGGAGGTTGCTTGACAATTGGTCGGGTAACATTCCCTTGTTAGCATTAGTGGTTTAGCGTCATATCATACACACACCGATATGTCATCAGTACGTCTTGGCTGAAGCATGAACACTACACTCATAAGCATGAATAGAAGTATACAGGGCATATTATGTAGTATGGGATGCATAATATGTGTTTGTATATGGATCCACCATAGGTGGCAACATGTGAGAGTTATGTAGTATGGGATGCATAACCTCACCACATGAATGCCCATTAGCACGTTTTCTTATTTCGTTGCATGCAATGTTATGTAGTATGGGATGCATAATATTTCCATGTGTATGCCGCTCATAACATGCATTAAGGCCTTTTTAGAATGCATATCACAACATGCATAGCATAACATTGCATATGCACAACGTGCCAAGCAGAAGATTTGCATGATGACATATGTATACACATGGTTTTAAGTCAAAAGAAATATAAATTCATGCATTCATGGTCTAAGCACATGAGTTAGTATGATGGTAGTGAACCATCCTAGGTTAAGCATAACATCATTATTGTAAAATCCCAGAGCAAGTTAGCAGTTGAAGTTCATATTTAAGTATGTTTGTCTGTACCTGGTAGTTTTGCTATAGTAGTTAGGCTAGGTTTTGATTAGCGCTAATACAATTATAGGATGGCGAGGCATCCTTCGACGAGACTAACTCCCCAATCTGAGGGTGAGTCCTCAGGAGCGCAAAGCGAGGAGTTGATTGAAAGTCTGCGGCAGAGTAATGAAGCCTTGTCCAGGCAGATGGTGAGTATGCATACTCAGATCCAGTCTCTGTTAGCAGTTGTGGCAGGACAGCCTCCGAGAGTGCCAGACCCTACTGTAGGCGTAGCTGTTCCTGTTCCTCCTACTCCCCTGGTACCTCCTGTTGTGTTCCCCCCAGAGATGACGTTTATATCGCACTTCCAGCGAATAGGATGCAAGTGAGTGTAAGATCAATCTTCACTCTAAAGGGGGGTGAATAGAGTGTTTTAAAATAATTTTGCAAATATAAAAATTATTCTAGCAGTAGAAGAATTAGTTTAGTTAGTGTAGAGTGCTTGATAGAAATCAAAATAAAACAACTACAAGAGCAAATCCACAGCACACAGCAAATAAAATAGCAAACAACCAGAAGACACAAGGAGTTATAGTGGTTCCCCAAAACCTGGGTACATCCACTCTTCTACCACCCTTGGTAGGAATCCACTGCAGGATGAGTTGATCAGGTGTCCTGGCACAAATGTGCTTTTGATCAGGTGCTCAAAAACCAAACCAGATTTTTTGATCAGGTGTCTTGCCACCACTGAGTTTTGATCAGGTCTTAGAAACCAAAACAAAACTTTTGAAGGGAGTTCAAAAACCTTTTTACATGAAAGAAAAAAAAGGGTGAAGTTGTCTTCTCTGTCAACAATCAAAGAGAAGCACAAGTGGATGAGATGTTGTCAAAGCTCCCCCTGAGATTAGCAGGAGTTCAGGAACTAAAAGCTTTGCAAGGGTGATAGGTCTTCAGTAGAAAGAATGCTCCAGCAGAAGATGATTTCAGCTTTAACTGAAAACGTTTGTTGTCTGGAGTGTGAATGATGAAGACTTGAGAAAACTTTTAATCAGCAGGACTAAGAAAGAAAACTTGTTCTGTTTTCTGTGTTATTGATCTTCTTTTTCTTTCTATATATTGATCTTCTTTTTCTTTCTGTATATTGATCTTCTTTTTCTTTCTGTATATGTTCTGTGTATATTGTTGTGTATATATTCTTGTTCTCTCTGAATGATAATAAGAAATCCAGTCGTCAGATCTTCTTGATAGCCGTTAGCAAAGTCATAAGAACTTTCCTTAAATGTCAACTGTCTCTGGAGGAAATAACCTAAGAACATTCCTTCTTTGTTACCTTGAAACTTGCTATAGATTTATTATAACGGCTAGAAATCTTCTTCAATAAATGCTCTGACTTGAAGACATTTGAAATCCTTAACAAACTGGCAAAATTCCAGAAATCGTCGATCTCAAAGGATAATCGTCGATCTGAGCTCAACTATCATCGAACTGAGCTCAGAGATATTGGAATTAATCTAAGATAGAAATCATCGATCTGAGCTCATAGATCGTCGAACTGAGTTTGACGCATCGTCGACAAGTAGAATTCTTCTTCTAGGCTTCTCATCTGAACTAGGAGGTCTTGGGGAAAGCTTCCAACCTAAGCCCTAAGCCTTAGACCTAACTAGTTGACCTTTACTCTATACAACAAGGTCAAAGCAACAATCCTATAGACATAGTGATCCTGACCCAAATTAGAAATAGGGTATTCCAACAATCTCCCCCTATTTGGGTTAGGATTATTATTTACATGAGTTATAGGAAATAACATCAACAGAAATAGAAATACAAAAAGCATTGATGAACCACAGATATATAATTATATCAGACCAAATAGTTCAGCAGAGATATGAAAGAGTTTTCAGCTTACACCCAGATTAATGCTGATCATCTGTTCTTTTCTTGAAAATGATTTCTCTGTTTGGATTTTTTTGAATTTTTCTTTGATCTGAAGTCATCAGTAGCACCAAGAGTCTTCTGGCTTCTCCCTCTAGGGACTATAGCTATTGGATGTTGCTGCATGTACTCCTTAGTATTGAAGAATTTCTTAGAGTTGTATCTTTCAAGTTCTTGTCTTCTTTGATATGATAGAGTATAGATATTGGAAGTATCTTGGCCTTTTTCTCTAGCTTTCTTGATTTGATCTAGAGCAGCCATTTCTTTTAGTCTGGCTGTCCAGGAGACTGGGTTATTCTCTGGATCTTCAAAAGAAATTGGTGGCTCATACTTATTGATGGTGTCAGTGGGAGGAGCTTTTGGATGAAAACCTTCTTTGAGCTTATAAGGAAAAGCACTAGAAGTGGAATCACTTGGGCTTTGTCCTTTCCTTTGATAAGGTTGATGTCTAGACTGTCCTCTGGAATAAACTTGATAATCTCTTTGACTTCCTCTGTACTGACTTCCTCTTGACTGATTGCCTCTTTGCTGATATCCTCTGGATTGAGATCTTCCTTGAAACTAAGAAGATCTTTGAGATGAAGCATTTGAGGATTGATGAGCTAAGTTTCCACCAGATCCTGCACTTGGAGAAGAAGGAAGTGGAGGAGGATTATAATGAGAAGTTCCTTGGTCATATTTCCTTTTCTTACTCATGGCCTTCAACTGGTTCTTAGAAAATTGCATCCAGTGCTCAGTTATAGGACAGCTATGCAGAATATAATAGGGTATATCATGATCAGAAGTAGTCTTTCCAATTGGGACTCTTTTCATAGCTTTACTTCTAGCTTTCCTCTTCTTTGCAATAGTTACAGAGGAATCATCAGAGTCAGTCCTAAATTCATCATCATCAGAGCTCTGAGGCTCATCAAATAAAGCATCTATTTGCTTTAACACTTCTTTAAAGATAACAGGAGTTGAAGTAGGAGGAGCAGAAACTGAACAAACTGGCTTTATCACAGCCTCTGAGAGAACAACATCAGCAGCACCAGCAGCATGAACCAAAGGAACACTTTCCACAGTCTTAACAGAATTGATGTACATCTGTAACAGATTGGGATCACAGCAGGAGAAGGGAACTATAGCCCTTGTTAAATCTTCAGCAGGGAGAGGTGCTGGAAGATAACTGCTATAAAATGAATCAAATAATGATAATAAAGAGTGTAGATCTACTGTAGGACTGATGGTTGGAGCTGGAGCTGGAACTGAAGCTGAAACTTTCTCTGAAGCTGAAATCTCTGAAGCTAGAACTTCTTATATTTGCATTTCTGAAACAAAATTCTCTGAGGGCAGCACTTCTTCATAAGGCTTCTCCCCCTGCCTAGTTTCAGTGACAACTGAATCTAGGCCCCCAGAAGAAGGGGTGGCCTGAAGGGAGAAGGAAGAAGAAATTCTAATAGATAACTCATTCAAAGTCTTGACTAAGGGAGCCAAGGTTGAATCAAGTAAGAGAGTTAGCTTGGGTGCCAACAACTCATATAATCTATCTACTAGAGTAAGAAGATTTACTTGCTCAAGATTAACTTGAGTAGAGGTAGAGGGAGGGGCTGCAAAGATGGATGGAATTGATGCAGATTGGAGTGGTATGGATGGTTGAGAGATGGGGATGGATATTATGGATGGAGCTTGGATAGAGACTATTGGTAGAAATGAGGAGATGGAAGGGGGAAAGGATGGTTGAGATATGATATCATGTAGGATTTGTTGAAAGGATGTTGAGGTGGATGAAATGGCTTGAGGTGAAGATTGAGAAACATCTATGAAGGAATCATCTAGAAGGTTGAATGATGGAAGATGGGAGGATGATTCTAAATCAATGGATGAGAAGTAATGTAGTGGATGGAAAACTTCTTGAAAAGTGGCTGAGGAGGTGAAGAAGCTATTTGAGATGAAGGTGTGGAAGATGTAACTGGATGTGGAGAGAGAGGAGAGGATATCGAAGGGGAAGACAAAACTTCTAATGGGGCAGTGGACTAAGGAGGAGTGACTGATTCAGTCCTTGTGCCTGAAGAAGCTTTAGCTGCAGGAGCCCTATTGGGTTTGACAATCTGTCTCTCCCACTTGCCAGAAAGGGCTGAGGAAAGCCTCTTTGAAGCATTGATGTGCATCCCATTGGACACTAACAACTGAGGGCACCTATTCTGCAGGAATAGGCCCAAAATCCTTCCAAAATTCACAAAATTTTTATTGATCTTTTTCTTAATCAAGTCAAAGAAAATGGCTCCCCAATCCAAGTGCTTCTTATCTACTATTATAGCCATTAAACAAAATTGATGTCTAGATATTATATCATGGGCTGAATGTTTGGCCAATATCACTTTGCCTACAACATCTGCTAGAAATCTATACTCCATAGATAGATTTTTCTTCAGCAACTTATTAGGGTTCTCAGAATTATGACTCATTCTATCTAACATTTTAGTAAATTCTACCCCTGATAGTTCTATGCTATCATTTCCAGTACTTAATCCAAAAATCTTTGTAAGAATGGCTGGGGTTAGGGATACCTGTGTCCCTGAGATTGTTCCAATAACTGTGTTTTGATCCAGATTGTGGGCAGTATATACCCATTATTTAATCTCATTTGCTGCTAACTTGATTCTAGAAGTCATAATGTTCACAAGTTGTTGCTCCTTGAAAAGTTCCAGAATGTCCTTGAACATCTGATCAGTTCCTTCAAAAGATTCCATGTCAATATCAAATCCAGTGTCGAACTTCATTGCGGCTAGAACGGAGACTGACACCAGACATATTTCCTGCAAAAACAAACAAGATCAAGTGCAGAAAAGTTTGGAGGGAAAGAAAGTTCTTGCAGAAGGTATGAAAGTGCAAAGGAGAACGACGCCTGAAAAATGATTTTATATCAGGGTTCGACGCAAAAAAGGAAAGATCGTTGAACTCAGTTCGACGATCTACGGCTCTAGGGGAAACTGAAAGGTCTCAACATCATCGATCTCCGTTCGACGATATTTAACATCGTCGATCTTTGTTCGACGATAAATGAGATCGCTGACCGAGAAGGATAGTCTAGCACTATCTGGAAATGCCGAGCTCCGTTCGACGATTCCTAACAAAGTTGATCTCCGTTCGACGGAAAACAAGAGATAGTTGAATACTATCTGGAGACGATGAGCTCCGTTCGACGATCTTTAGGAAAATCGTCGAGCGCAGTTCAGAGACAGAGAAAAACTATAGACACTAGGGAACTCAAATTTTTAACCTAGTCTTTGTCAATTTTTTTAGGTTTTTAAGATCTTGGAACTTAATTAAGACTTCCTCCATCTAACATTCCTAACTGATTAAGGAAGAAAGTGTGTTTCTTTTCATCCAAGGGTTTGGTGAAAATATCTCCCCTTTGTAAATCAGTTGAGATGTATTCCAATTCAATTTTATTTTTCTCTACATCATCCCTTAAGAAATGGTGCCTAATCTCTATGTGTTTTGTCCTACTATGGAGGACTGGATTTTGATCTATTGAAATAGCACTAGTGTTATCACAAAATATTTTGGACTTCTCTAAGTTGTAGCCATAGTCCAGGAGCTGATTTTGAATCCACAATATCTGTGAGCAACAATTACCTGCTGCCATATATTCAGCTTCAGCAGTTGATGTGGACACAGATGTTTGTTTCTTACAAAACCAGGAGACAAGTCTGTCACCAAGAAACTGACAAGTTCCACTGGTGCTTTGCCTATCTACTCTACATCCAGCATAATCAGCATCAAAAAATCCAGTTAAATCAAATCCTGAATCAGCTGGATACTAGAGACCTAGATTTGGACAACTTTTCACATACCTAAGAATCCTCTTAACTAATGTGAGGTGTGACTCTCTAGGGCTGACTTGGAATCTAGCACATATGCATGTAGCAAACATTATATCAGGTCTACTGGCTGTAAGATACAATAAGGAGCCAATCATTGCTCTATATGTGGTCTGATCAACTAGTTTCTCATGTTCATCAGCATCTAATACAGCATTAGTAGGCATGGGTGTTTTCATAGAGGATGCATCAGACATACCAAACTTCTTAACCAATTCTTTTGCATACTTGGTTTGAGAAATAAAGATGCCATCAGCATTTTGTTTGACTTGCAATCTTAGAAAGAAGGATAGCTCACCCATGCTACTCATTTCAAATTTGGAATGCATTAGGTTGGAGAACCTTTTGCACAAATTTGAATCAGTAGAACCAAAAATAATATCATCTACATAGATTTGTACTAGTAGGATATGGGACTTATGGGTTCTAATAAAAAGAGTTTGGTCTACTCTACCCCTTTTAAAATCATTTTCCAAGAGAAAGCAAGCTAGGGTCTCATACCATGCTCTAGGAGCTTGTTTGAGACCATATAATGCTTTATACAATTTATAAACAAAATAAGGGCGAGTTAGAGAGATAAAACCTGGAGGTTGTTTACATAAACTTCTTCCTTGATATCACCATTGAGGAATGCACTTTTGACATCCATTTGATATACTTTGAACTTCTTGTGAGCTGTAAATGCTAGGAAGATTCTTATGGCCTCCAACCTTGTAAATGGTTCAAAGGTTTGGTCATAGTCTATGCCTTCTTCTTGAGAGTATCCTTGAGCAACCAGCCTTGCCTTGTTTCTTACTATAACTCCTTGATCATCTAACTTGTTTATGAATCCCCATTTTGTTCCAATAATGGGATGATTCATTGGCTTTGGCACTAGCTCCCAAACTTTGTTTCTTTCAAATTGATTTAATTCCTCTTGCATTGCAATGATCCAGTTTGGATCTTGTTCTGCATCTTGTATGGATTGAGGCTCAATTTGAGAAAGAAAACAAGTGTGCATCAGATTTTGATTGATTTGGTTTCTGGTTAGCACACCAGCTGAGATGTCTCCAATCACTTGGGAGATTGGATGATCTCTTGATGTTACTAAATCAACAATGGGTGTTGATTGTTCACCAACCTGTGTTATTGTTTCCTCTTATGGAACAACAACTGGCTCTTCATTTTGATTGCCATCATGACTTGCTAAAATCTAGCTGTCATCTTCATTTTCACTGCTTTCAGCTTCCTGCAAAGGGTCTCTTCTGTTACCTGTTAACACAGTTGTGTTGTCTTCTGATTTGATGAGGCATGAAGATTTGTTGAATGTGACTTTGTAACCTTCATCACATAACTGACTGATACTAATAAGGTTGTGCTTCAGTCCTTCCACATATGCTACCTTTTTGAATGTTACTGACCCTATTTGGACTGCACCATATCCTTTGGTCTGTCCATAGTTTGAATCTCCAAACATCACTTTGGGTCCATGCTTAGCCTTGAAGGATACTAGGTTACCCTTGCTTCCAGTCATGTGCATGGAGCACCCACTATCCAGATACCAGTACTGGTCCATGGTTGGATAGGTCTTCACCTGCAAAAATAACAGTTTATCTGTTTTTGACCCAGTTTACCATGGGTCTAGCTTGATAACCTTTGAAATCAGAAATAAAAGACATCTCTGGTTGACTCTTATATCCTTCAGGATGATATCTCCTAGGGGGTATTTTCCATTCAGTATAAGGGTTGAACCCTTGAGATGTAGGATATCTAGAATTAATTTTGATGTATCCCTTGAGAACTGGTCATATCTCTGAGCTCCGTACGACGATCGTGGAACTGAGTTCGACGATCTTGAGTCAGATCGTCGAGCTCCGTTAAGCGATTGATCTTGCTTGTGTTCAGAGATCAGAGATCGTCGACCTGAGTTCAACGATTCAGTATGAAATCGCTGAGCTCCGTTCGAAGATCGTCGAGCTCTGTTCGATGATTTCTGTTGAACTTTGTTCTTTTTGGGTAGATTAGAATTTTTTCTAGCTACCTCCACAACTCCTTTTCCTTTATCAGAGATAAATTTAATGGGAGTTGTTAACGCAATAGGTTGGCTGGATGAAGCACCCAAGCCCAGTGTACTATTGAATCTTGAGTTTACTGTGCTTGTGATGTCCATCAGTTTGATACTTCTCCGATTAAGAGATTCTTCAAACTTCTTGGCCTCAAATAGTTCACTTTTTGGTGAAGCTATCTGTTCCCTGCAACATTCTAACTCTTCTAAGAGTTTGAGGTTATCTGAACTTAAGGTACTGTATTCAGATAACTGATTTCTGAGAGAGATAATTTCTTTCTCAGAATTGAGTAGATCTAAACACAGTGCTTTAAATTCAGACTTGAAGTCCTCAGAATTAAAATCAAAAGAACTAATTACCTTGTCTTCTTCTAGCTCTGGTTCAGATTCAGATTCAAATTCATGTTTTGAATCAATGTTGTTCTGAGATGCATTGATTGCCATCATGCAGAAATCCTTTTCTTGTTCATCATCTTCATCATCACTTGAACTTGATGATGCATCAGATTCTTCTTCTGTTTCACTCCATGTTTCAGCAACAAATCCCTTCCTTGTGTGCTTGTTCTTGCTGGAAGAGGATCTGTCATAGTGATTTGTTCTGGAGTCTTTATATCTTCTCTTTTCTCTCTTATACTTTTAGTCCTTGTTTTGACTTTCTGACAATCAGGCAGTATGTGGCCTGGTTTCCTGTAACTATAACAAATAATCTCTTTATTATTTGATTTATCATACCTTGGCTTTTCTTGGCCTTTGGATGACCTTTTTCTGAAGTCCTTCCTGGCTATTTTGTAGAACCTCTTGGCTAGGAGGCTCATCAGTTCTTCATTTCCTGTGACTTTGTCTTCAGGCTGATCTTCTGTTGTCTTGAAGGCAATTGACTTCTCCTTTCTGACTGCTGGAGAAGTTGTCTTCTGTTCTTCTTCTCTATTCTTGATGAGCTGCTCATAAGATTTGAGCTTGCCCAATAGGGCTTCTGTAGTGATTTCATTTAGAATTCTGGCATCCTTGATGGGCCAGATTCTTGAATCCCAAGTGCTGGGGAAGCACATTAGGATTTTGTCATTTATCTCTGTGAGAGAGATCTCCTTGTCCAAAGTTTTGAGTTCATTGACAATTAGACTTAGTCTGCTGTACATGTCAGTTACTGACTCATTTTTTGCTTTCTTGAAATTCTCATATTGAGTGATAAAATGAGATCTCCTATCTTTTCTCTCATCAGCTGATCCTGATACAATCTCAGATAGTTTGTCCCAAATCTCTTTAGCTGAGTTGCATTCAGCTACCTTCTGGAAGATGTCATCAGACATTGTTTGAGCTAGGATGTTCATAGCTTTAGCATCAACAAACTTCCATTTCTTTATATCAGCATCTGTTCCTGAAGGTGGTGGAACAACATTTGTACTTATGGTTGCAGAAGGCTTGGGGCAATCTGTCAAAACAGAATTAAAGATATCTTCATCAATGGGATTCATGTATAATCTAATCCTTGCCTTCCAAAGTGCAAACTTGGAGAGATTGCACACTGGAGGTCAGGTGCTAGCATAATCTTTGTTCTGTGCCATGGATTTAGATTAAAATAAATATAATAAAAATAACCCTCTATTAAGGATGGATCTTAAGAGAGATCTTTTGGTTTAGGTGTTAGCCTGTATGAACAACCAACCTGGCTCTGATATCAATTGAAAGTGAGTGTAAGATCAATCCTTCACTCTAGAGGGGGGTGAATAGAGTGTTTTAAAATAATTTTGCAAATATAAAAATTATTCTAGCAGTGGAAGACTTAGTTTAGTTTGTGTAGAGTGCTTGACAGAAATCAAAATAAAACAACTACAAGAGCAAATCCACAACACACAACAAATAAAATAGCAAACAACTAGAAGAAACAAGAAGCTATAGTGGTTCCCCAAAACCTGGGTACATCCACTCTTCTACCACCCTTGGTAGGAATCCACTGCAGGATGAATTGATCAGGTGTCCTAGCACTAATGAGCTTTTGATCAGGTGCTCAAAAACCAAACCAGATTTTTGATCAGGTGTCTTGCCACCACTGAGTTTTGATCAGGTCTTAGAAACCAAAACAAAACTTTTGAAGGGAGTTCAAAAACCTTTTTACATGAAAGAAAAAAAAAGGGTGAAGTTGTCTTCTCTGTCAACAATCAAAGAGAAGCACAAGTGGATGAGATGTTGTCAAAGCTCCCCCTGAGATTAGCAGGAGTTCAGGAACTAAAAGCTTTGCAAGGGTGATAGGTCTTCAGTAGAAAGAATGCTCCAGCAGAAGATGATTTCAGCTTTAACTGAAAACGTTTGTTGTCTGGAGTGTGAATGATGAAGACTTGAGAAAACTTTTAATCAGCAGGACTAAGAAAGCAAACTTGTTCTGTTTTTTGTGTTATTGATCTTCTTTTTCTTTCTATATATTGATCTTCTTTTTCTTTCTGTATATTGATCTTCTTTTTCTTTCTGTATATGTTCTGTGTATATTGTTGTGTATATATTCTTGTTCTCTCTGAATGATAATAAGAAATCCAGTCGTCAGATCTTCTTGATAGCCGTTAGCAAAGTCATAAGAACTTTCCTTAAATGTCAACTGTCTCTGGAGGAAATAACCTAAGAACATTCTTTCTTTGTTACCTTGAAACTTGCTATAGATTTATTATAACGGCTAGAAATCTTCTTCAATAAATGCTCTGACTTGAAGACATTTGAAATCCTTAACAAACTGGCAAAATTCCAGAAATCGTCGATCTCAAAGGATAATCGTCGATCTGAGCTCAACTATCATCGAACTGAGCTCAGAGATATTGGAATTAATCTAAGACAGAAATCATCGATCTGAGCTCATAGATCGTCGAACTGAGTTTGACGCATCGTCGACAAGTAGAATTCTTCTTCTAGGCTTCTCATCTGAACTAGGAGGTCTTGGGGAAAGCTTCCAACCTAAGCCCTAAGCCTTAGACCTAACTAGTTGACCTTTACTCTATACAACAAGGTCAAAGCAACAATCCTATAGACATAGTGATCCTGACCCAAATTAGAAATAGGGTGTTCCAACATAGGACCTCCTACTTATGATGGAAAGGCAGACTTTATGGTTTTGGACGATTGGCTTATAGCCATCGAGGAGATGTTCTCCTATTCTGGAGTTACCCCTGATCAAAGGGTGATGATCGCCGCCTATCAGCTTAAGGGATTAGCGAAGAGTTGGTGGCTGAGAGAGAAGGAGAGCTTGAAAGAGGGATTCTCTTGGGAGACCTTCAAGGAACTGTTGCTAAGGAACTTTCTGCCTTCGGTCGAGCGCGGTTGCCTAATGAATGATTTCCTACACTTGAAGCAGAAGCAGCTCATAGTTAGTGAGTATGAGGTCGAGTTCAGCAAACTGAGTCGGTTTGCCCCCAGCTTGGTAAGCTCCGAGGCGGATCGAGTTAAGCGTTTTCTTGGTGGCCTAAGAAGTGATATCCAGCAGTTAGCAAGTGCTTATGGATCAGCGAGCTATGCTGGAGTGGTGGAATCTTCTTTGAAAGTCAAGGCAATTGAGAATGCTAAGGAAAGAGGGCAGCAGATGAGAAAAGATAAGAGGAACCCGGTTGAAGGAAAGAGCCCTCAGGTACCCGGTGCTGCTTCAAGAAAGTAGAGCAAGGAGGTTTGTAGATTCTGTGGCCGGTCAGGCCACCCCTTTGAGAGATGTTTCAAAAGGTTAGGAGCTTAGAATAAGGAGCAGGTGCATGCAATTCAAGGTGCTGTCAGGAAAGATTTATTCTGTTCTGCATGTAAGCGGTCATGGGATGATGTTGCCAATTACTGGGGAAAGGATAAGATTAAGGCAAGAAGTTGTTTTCTATGCGGTCAAGAAGGGCACATCAAGGCTAAGTGCCCACAGCTCTAGCCTGTGTTATATCCAGTGCAACTCCAGGCTTTGCCACCGCCTCAGTAGGTGGATAAAGGCAAGGGAAAGCTGAATGTGATTTCTTCGGAGGAAGCTCAGACTTTGACTCAGGTGATTTCAGGTTAGATTTCTCCCTAGCCTGAATATTTTTATTCTTAGCGATCGTTTAGCATTTGTTTTCCTTAGTTGCATGTGCAATCTTATAGGAAGATTTAAGGTGAAGAACTGCTGGGCACGTGTTCTGTTCGACTCTGGCGCTACTCAATCGTTTGTGGCTAGAGCCTTCGTGGATCGGTACCGTTTAGATCTAGATCGAGTTGGGGATGCCTTTTGCGTTAAGTTCTCTTCTAGTGATTCTGTGGTTTCAGATCAGGGCATTCAGGATTGTCCGATTGTGTTAGGGGATTTCCTGGCTAAGGCAGATCTGAAGGTGATTGACCTGGAAGACTTTGGTGTTATCCTAGGCATGGATTGGTTGTCCAGGTATGATGCAGTTATCCAGTGCAAGGGTAAGAGCTTGGACTTCATAAAGGACAACAGTCAGCCTGGGAGTGTTTATAGTGATCTACGCCAGGATTCTCTAGTCATTTCTGCGGTATGTGTTCAGAAGCTGCTTTATTCCGGTTGCTTTGCCTGTTTGGTCTGAGTTGTGGGGACTGTTGTTAGTGTACCGCGCTTGGAGGAGATTCCTGTGGTGTGCGAGTTTTTAGATGTTTTTCCTGATGATCTTCCTGGTCTTTCACCTGATAGAGATGTTGAGTTTGTGATAGATTTGGATCCAGGTACGCGTCCTATTGCGAAGGCGCCATACCAGATGGTCCCGTGAGAGATGGAAGAGTTGCGTATCCAGCTGGATGAGTTGTTAGGGAAAGGTTTTATCAGGCCGAGCTCGTCGCCTTGGGGTGCTCCTGTTCTGTTTATAAATAAGAAAGACGGATCGATGAGGCTTTGCATCGACTATAGAGAGTTGAACAAGGTTACTATTAAGAACATGTATCCTCTGCCAAGGATTGATGATTTGTTTGATCAGTAGCACAGTAGCACGGTATTTTCTAAGATTGATCTTCGTTCCGGCTACCATCAGCTCAGGATCCGCAAGTCAGACATTCCACGGATTGATTTTCGATCCAGGCATGGGCATTTTGAATTTCTGGTTATGTCATTTGGTTTTACCAACGCGCCCTCAGCCTTTATGGATATGATCAACCGAGTGTTCAAGGAATTCCTGGATAAGTTTGTGGTCGTGTTTATTGATGATGTTCTGATTTATTCCCGCAATGCTGAGGAGCATGACCAACATCTGCGCTTGGTTTTATTTGCTTTGAGGGACCACAAGCTATTCACCAAATTGAGCAAGTGTGAGTTTTGGTTGCCTCGGGTTTCATTTCTGGGCCATGTGGTCAATAAGAGTGGGATTTCTGTTGACCTGGAAAAGATAGCCACTGTGATAGATTGGAGTAGGCAGGGCACACCCAAAGAGATTAGAAGCTTCTTAGGGTTGGCTGGCTATAACTGGAGGTTTGTGGAGGGTTTTTTTTACCCTGGCTGCACCTTTGACTAGATTGACTCAGAAGAATGCGGCTTTTGTTTGGAGCGAGAAGTGTGAGGAAGCCTTTTTAGAGCTCAAGAACAGATTGTGCACTGCTCCCATTTTGACTCTGCCTACGGAGGGCATGGATTATGATGTTTATGTGGATGCATCGTATGTTGGGCTTGGTTGCGTGTTGATGAAAGACGGGAAAGTGATTGCATATGGGTCCAAGCAACTAAAGACTCATGAGAGGAACTACCGTACACATGATTTAGAGTTTGCAGCCGTGATTTTTGCGTTGAAGTTGTGGAGACATCTGCTTTATGGCGCACAGTGCAAGATTTTTCCCGATCATAAGAGTTTAAAGTACGTCTTCATCCAAAAGGAATTGAATCTGCTCCAGCGGCGATGGTTGGAGTATGTTGCCGACTATAATGTTGAGATCCAGTACCATCCGGGCAAGGCTAATGTGGTGGCCGATGCCCTAAGTCGGAAGACGGGGAAGATTTTTAATCTCTCCGCTGAGCTATTAGTGGAAGAATTTCTTTTGATGGATATTTCTGTGGGGAGCTGCGACTTGCAAAGTAGTTTGGTAGTAGCAGAGCCTTCTTGGATTGCGCTTATGAGGTTACATCAGAAAGATGATCCAGATCTGCTGTATTTATATCTTAGAGCTGAGAAAGGGGAGTTACCAGATTTCTCGATTGATAATGCAGGTACTTTGAAGTACCGCGAAAGATTTTGTATCCCCGCCGTTATGGATATTCGAGTTATGTTGTGCAGAGAGGCGCATAGTTCTAGTGTTGCCTACCATCCAGGATCTACCAAGATGTATCATGACTTAAAGCAAATTGTCTGGTGGTATGGGATGAAGGGAGACATAGCCAGGTTTGTTTCTGAGTGCTATACTTACAAGCGTGTTAAGGCCGATCATGGAAGGCCTGGTGGCAAGTTGACTCCGTTTGGAAGTGGGAGAGCATTTCGATGGATTTCATCACGGGTTTACCGAGATCTCCTAGAGGATATGATTAAGTTTGGGCGATTATGGACAGATTAACAAAGTGTGCTCACTTCGTACCTTATAAGATCGACTATCTGATGAAGAAAATAACTGAGCTATACTTAAATGAAGTCATCCGATTGCATGGTATTCCAGTCAGCATTATTTCAGACCGAGACTCCCGGTTTACATCTCGCTTTTGGAAAAGTTTGCAAGAAGGTTTGGGTACGGATTTGAGATATTCTACCGCATACCACCCGCAATCCAATGGTCAGACAGAGCGAGTTAATCAGATAGTGGAGGACATGATCAGATATTATATTTTAGACCACGGAGGAGCGCGAGATGAGCGTTTGAGGCTTATGGAGTTTGCATATAATAACAGTTATCAAGAAAGCTTGCAAATGGCTCCTTTCGAAGCTTTGTATGGGAGGCACTGCAAGACTCCCTTATTTTTGGCTGAGGTTGGTGAGAGACCTTTGTTGGGTCCGGATGCGCTCGAAGAGATGGAAACTGCTGTGAAGCTTATTCGGGAGAAGCTTCGGATAGCCCAAGAGCGATATGAGAAGAACGCTAACTGGCGTAGATCTGATCTGGTGTTTGCTGTGGGGGACTTGGTATTTCTAAAGGTTTCCCCGATGATTGGAATCATGAGTTTTGGTAAGAACCGGAAGTTGGACCCGAGGTATGTGGGGCCTTTTAAGATCATTGAGCGGATTGGTGTGGAAGCTTATAGGCATGTTTTGCTCGCGAACTTTCCTGGCGTGCATGATGTTTTTCACGTTAGCCAACTGCAAAAGTGTGTGTTAAGCGACATGCAAGTTTTGAATTCTGTGCCTCAATTAGAGCCAAATCTTTCTTATGTGGAGATGCTTGTCCGCATTCTGGATGCTCAAGATCGAGTGTTGCGGAGGAAATCAATTCCAATGGTTAAAAGTTTTGTGGAGAAATCAGGGCGTGGAAAGCGTGACTTGGGAATTGGAGTCGGCTATGAGGGAAGCTCACCCTCATCTGTTTCCCTGACTTGTGACTGGTATGTTTTGCATTTTCTAATATAACTCTTGCTTGGCTATTTATTTTTCCTTATTGATAGAAGTGTTGTGTGTAAAGTTTCGGGGCGAAACTTTCTTGTAGGGGGAGTGGCTGTAACGCCCCCTGTTTTTCTGTGATTTGTATAATCCTTGTTCGGCGTTACGTTGACGCATTTCCGGCCTTTTTCCGTTGTTAGAGCGTGGTCTTAGCTCTTTAGGTTCTTGAGTGGCTTGTTTTGTAGCCTGTTTGCAAGGTTCCCTAGCTAGCCGGAGTCTATTTTGGTGACTCGACGGAGCCTCTCAGGGAATGCTTGTGTTTTGGCTTTGGGAGGTGTTAGCCCGAGTTTTGATCATCGGATGCTTTTTTCAACTTCGCCATTGTTTTCGTAGCATGAGTGTTTAGCTACGGTGCGAGTTTCGTCGAATTCTGAGATCGCTTGTTTTTTCGCGTCGTTTTGGCGTGTAATTTAATTAGCTGATATAATGATATGCTTGGCCGGTTTTATTGCTGTACATATATGCAGTGGCTGATTTGTAATATTATATTATTAGATATAATAGTATAATATATGTAATATTAGATATATTGCAGTGGCTGTTATTCCTATATTTCTATACTAGTGGCTGATTTATAATAGTATTATAATACTTAGTGGCCGAGTGGTCTAAGAGTTATTATAATAGCATTATCTTGGTCTTATCCCTATTCTTCTTCTCAAAACCCGATGGATAGCTTCCAGCAGAAGTTTTTGGGCGACGCAAAAGCTTGAGCTCCGGCCGGTGATTTCTTGCAATCTAGAGCTTGTTTTTCTCGGGTAAGGGCAGATCTGGACTGCTCTCACCCGGATCTTCCTCCCTAGGTAAGTGTTTCTTATTCTAGAGTTGTCTTTGTAAACTAGGGTTTTTCAGGTTTGCTCATCTTCCCTCTAAAAGCTTCAGGTTTGCCTCTTAGGTGGCCGATCTTGCCGCCGGTGCCGAATTTTGGAAGGCAGTTGCTGTTTCCGGGAGGTAGAGGCAAGTGGCACTCTTTGCCCTTACTAACCTTGATTTTGTTTCAATTAATTTTGTTGTAGTAGCTCATTCTTTTCTCTCCTAGAAGCTAGGGTTGCTGCAGTCTTTGTCCCGAGTAGGTTTACTACCAATCTTGCCCAGATTTAGTTATTTTCTCTCCTTAGTGCTGTTTTGTGGTTCGGTAGTGGCTGGAGGTAGGATTTTAGGTTGCTAGTTTTAGCCCAGCTTGGTTGGTAGCTGTAGCCGGGTAGAAGGGGTAGAAGAGAGGAAGTTAGAAATTCTTTTCTTTTTTTAGTTCTCTGGATAGCAGGCGTTGAGTGTTAGCTTAGGACAAAAGTTTATTTTGTAGGCTAAGTATAAAAGCATTGAGTGTGGTGGACACACTCAACGCCTAGCTGTTTGGTCTGGAGTCTAAGTCCAAAAGCGTTGATAGCGTTGAGTGAGGTGAGCTCACTCAACGTCGTCTGCCTTTGGCATTGAGTGAGTTGAGCTCACTCAACGCCGTCTGCTTTTGGCGTTGAGTGTGTTGAGCTCACTAACGCCGTCTGTGTTTGGCATTGAGTGAGTTGAATTCACTCAATGCCGTTTTGCCAGATACTTTTTCCAAATCTTTTGGCATTGAGTGAGGTGAGCTCACTCAACACCGTCTGCTTTTGGCGTTGAGTGAGTTGAGCTCACTCAACGCCATCTTGCCTGGAATTTCTTCCAAGTATTTTTGCATTGAGTGAGTTGAGCTCACTCAACACCGCCTTGTCCGGTGATATTTTTCTTCTAAGTTGAAAGCGTTGAGTGTGGTGAAGTCACTCAACGCCATCAGCTGTTTAGCGTTGATAGCGTTGAGTGAGCTGAACTCACTCAACGCCGTCGTCCCGAGAGTGAGTTTTTTTACGGTTAAGTCATTTGGCATTGAGTGAGTGAAGCTCACTCAATGTGGAGTCGAGTGAACTCGACGCCTTCCCCGCTGGGTGTTGGCGTTGAGTGTGTGGAGCTCACTCAACGCCACATCGAGTGAACTCTACGCTTTTTCCTTGGGTTGGTGTTTTCTTCACGATTGTTAGTGTGGCTTTTCCCTTAGGGGGGGGGGTGTTTTGTTATCACCTAGTTTTTGAATGCCGACTCGCGAATTATGGCAGATGGCATTTCTGGTGGCTCTGTAAGGGGTTAATGGTGTGTGCTAAGCTGTGGCCACCACTAGTTAGGCTATTTTGGGCCGGTTTGGTTAGGTGTGTGGACCCTGTAGCTGCCACTGGTTATTTTTTTACCCTTGAGCATTTTTGGGTCTGGTTGTTTGGAAGAGGGCTATTTTTTGCCACCAACTGAGACCTAAGGTTTTACCACGACCAATAATTCACAAAGTTAGGACTGTTAGCTCCTTTCCTTTTAGATGACTATTTCTATTGGCATATGTTTGCCTTGTTACTGCTACAGGTGTTTGACAGAGCATGTCATTATTTATTCTTGCACTTGATGTGCCTTGATTCCTCTTTTGACAGTGTTTCTTTTTGCTGTCTTGATTATTTCCTTCTGCTCTTTCGATAGCATTTATTACAGGGTTGGTAAACCCCTTCTTTTATTGCTTCTGAATCTAATGCTCCACTTCTTTTGATTATATTCTTGCTGAGGTATTCTTTCTTTGAATGCCTCAGGTTCAGGTTGTAGCCGGTTGGGCGGCTAGATTTCTTGTGGAGCTTGCTTGTGGCCTCCTAGGTAGTTGAGATTGCTGTTCCTCATCCTAGTGAGGTAGTTTTCTTCCTTCTGTATAGACATGCATACTCACCAGTGGGTTCGTGTCAGGTTGTTGACGCCAACTGGTGGCTTACTTGTGATGCTGGGTATGAATCGAAACTACTATTTTTGCCTTTTTGGAGGTTGTTCACTTGCTTTCTGGGGATTATTTATGCTAGGTTGCATGCTAGGTATTTTAAAACCTAAAAGCATTACTATATGTACCTCATGCACGTCATGTTTATAAAACTAAAGCACTACTTTCCCAAGTAACGTAAAGACTATTGTTTTATACTATACTAAATTTAGAGTCTTGCATATCATGAGTTGTCCTTTGGGGACGTTTACGCTCATGTAGGATGTCAAATCACCTTAACCAAAGTATTTTTCGCTGCGTATAAATATATTTTTAATTGTGGACTAGCTGATCCACTGTGCTGAGGGATACGACCATCAAACTAAACTGGTTTTTCTTTCATATTAAATTATGATTTTCTTCAAAGATGTAGAGTCTGGAGTTTTGCCTGAACGTGTGTAGTTATCCCCTGCACGACGTGGTATCATGGAACGTATTTTTCTCTCGCTCTGATATGATTTTATTGTTGAGAAAATACGGGTCGTGACAATTAGGTCACCAAGGACCCATTGATGGTGACACAAAAGGTCAATTTGACCAAGGTTAACCCTAGTCTAGGTTAAGTCAAACTTAGCTCAAAAAGGGCTAACCCAAGCTCAAGCCCTCTTTCCATTTGGGCTAACCTTATTTCCATGAAAAATATGGGTTAGTGGGCTGCCAATAGGCTGGAGTGGTCAACAAGGTCAACCTTGATGACTAGGAGAGAGAAAAATCCAAATTCCCTTTAATGGAGTAGAGAGAAAGAGATGGGAGTAATGGGGGAAGACCTTGGGGCACACTCTCCCCCTTCCCCAAGCTCTCCATTCATTTCATTATGGCCTGTGGAATAAATTCCCAATGAAGCCAGCCAGACAGCCACCAATGCAGGAGCCCCCAAGCCATGGCCGAATTCAAGCTTTAAAGCCATTAATGGCTTTGAAGCTTGAACCACTTAACTCTCCTATTAAGGGTTGGAATCAGTTTCTCTAGGGGAGAGGAGGAGTCCCCAGCCTTTCCCGGCCTGTTTATGCTCAGATTCACCCCCCCATACCATGGCCGAAATTCACATTAAGGAGCCATTAATGGCCACTTCAAGCTTGGCCCCTCCCCTCCCTCTTTTTACTCATCTAAAAGCATCCTTGGATCCAGGGCAAGCTTTTACATACCTTACCCGAAGGAGACGAGCGAGTTCACTTTGCTATTGCAGAGCTCCAACGACTCCTCCACCACCAATGGCATCCCGACGATCGACGCGTCTCCAGGCCGCAAGCAAGGTCCTCCCCTTCTCCTTCTCCTATGGGTAGATCTTAGGGATCATTTAGAATAAAAATCGGGCTCAATTAAGCCCGATCGAAGCTATGGTTTTCATGGTTTTCCGTCAAAAAATTCATCTATCGGGATCACCGGAGACGGCCCCTCCGGCGGCTGTGTCGCCGCCAATCGATGGCCACCACTTCGTCGGAGGTGGTGGTGGTGGTGGCCGTCCAAGGAGGCGGCCGACAGATGTGGCTGGAAGTCGGCCCAGGTTCGGGCAATCCAGGCCCTTGGATGGAGGAGGAAGACAATCCAGCAGCCGTCGGATCTTGCATCAAGATCAGTGCTGATCATTTCAATCTTTTAATTTTAATGCTTTTTTTGTATTATAATAACATACACTTAGAAAATTAATTAAAAATATTTAGAGGCCTCTTATGAAAAAGTTTTCAACATAAAAATTGTAGATATGAGAGTCTAATTTATTTTAAAATTGATTTCAATCAATTTGGGTAAGTGGTCTGACCACAACACTCATTTTGGTGCAACCTATACCTAGGTGTGGCCAGTCACAAAAAGTATTTCCCACACCAAAACACTCACCCAAATACCTTGAAATTTATGGAATAGGATTGTAATAACCTTCCCCTCATACTGTCCAAAAATCAGAATTTTTGGACAATATTTTTCTATAGTTTTGTGAATAATTTAATAAATCATATGAAATTTAATTAGGTGACTTAAACTCCTCAAAAACCTTCAAAATTTTTGTGAGTGATCTTGGGGGATAGTATATGGCTCCATATTTATTTTCATCACTTTTGGTGATGGTTTAGGATGGAAACAAGCAAACCCTAAGGGTGCTCAAATAGGGGTAAATAGGTCATGGTACCTTTTGTGGGTTTAAGTGGTCAAATCACCTCAACAGAGGCCGAGACTTTGCCCACTGGTTTTTTATGACCTTGGACACCCTCCAATGGGAGATGGAGTGGATTAGGGTAGATTTTCCCTAAGAACCAAGACCAAACCCTATGGTTAGTCTTTGGGGGTTTGTGAAGGGCATGTGGTCAAATGTCCTTGTATGGATTTGAAATTTGGTGGAGAGGACTCTAGGATAGTCAGAGTCCTCTGGTAGAAATCTTATTTGATTTAGAAGTTGTTAAACCCCTCAAAACCTTAACCCTAGTTTAGGGCACAAACCTTGTAGTTGTAGAATAGGTTATTAAAACTCATTGAACAGTGATGAAACTTCGGTAGTGTAGTCATAAAGTTAGTATAAACCTCTAGAAATTTAATTGGGAATTTTGGAATATTAATCTTAGTACTTCCTTTGTAATGCATGAGTTAGCCCTACTTAATTATTTGGATATTGTGAACTCACTGTCCATTGGAAAGTCATGAAAAATTGGGCAGAGAGAGTTTTGGACCTTTATGCACATGCATGAATTTTATTAGAATTTTTAAATACATAATTACAGTACCTACTTCACAAGCTCATACATTTGGAAACTTATTAAATAATTCATTCAGAGCTCATTTCTTGTTGAAAAAAATTATGAAACTTGATCAGTAGTGTTCCTAGGACAATATGCTCATATGGAGATTTTATTACAATTTTTAGATGAATAATTGCTATACTTAGTTCATTAACCTATTAACTTGGATTATTATGAGAAAATTAAGTTTAGAGTTCATTATTCACTGATAAATTATGCAACTTGACCTGAAGTGTTTATATGTCTTTATATTCATCCTTGAATTTTCTCAGAATTTTTGAAAGTATATTTGCAGTACTTGTCTATTTAATTTGGTTAATGTAGGTTATGTTCAAAAATTATATTTAGAGGTTTAAGTCTTACTGAAAATTTTGAGACCTTGAATTTTCTGATAAGTAGTTGTCTTGTAATTATCATAATTTTGTGGAACATTTTGCATGGCTAAAAATAGTACTTCATGTTCAAACTAAGGCATTTGGATCTCTTAGGAAATTAAATAAATTATCAAGTAAATTAGGAAAATTATAAACTTCTGGATTTAGGCTAATCATGTCATGATAGACCCCCAATAATTATTTTAGGGAAATTGGATGATAATTTAGAGTACCTCTCATTGTATACATCATATAGCTTAGGATGGTCTACATTGAGTAAAACTGCAGAAATCATGATATGGTGCAAAATGAACTCAGAGAGTTGGGATGTTAGTGTATTGATCTGGTAAGTGAAATGAGTTCATCATCGGGATTTGTGATGAGGAGTGGAAGGTTTGACTTGTGTTAGGAGGTGCTCGGGGTCGACGAAACATCGTCTTCCCCGTGGCGAGAGAGAAAGAGTCAAAATACTCTAGGGTTAGATCCAGTACAACATTAAAGGGATTGGGAGTTGGGTAATGACCAATAATAATAAGTGCCTTGCGAAAGGGAGCTTTGGGCTTCAACCCATCGTAGTTCATAGTGCCCTTTGAGAGCCCTTCACGGGGTATGCCGGGGGCAGTCCTGGGCTAACCTAAACAGTAGGAATAATAAACTTCAAGAGCAACTAGTATAACTAGGGTTTCACTTCTCACACTCCGGTGTCTTAGGAATTTAGTTTGACTAAGATGTCTGGGCGGTAGACTCGGTGGTTGATACATCAAGGTTGCATGTGCACAAAAAATAAGGTGGCGGGTCTTCGGTATTGGACGGTCGTTCACACCGACGTCGATATGTTTACTAGACAGTGTGGGACACTTGGCCAGGGAAAGTCTGGTGGATATGGCCAGCATAGTACATGGAGAATCTAGGTTGTGTCTTTCTAGAGGCGTACATAAGGGCTAGGCCTGGTAGAGTGGATACCCACCTAGGAGTGGGGGCCCGAATCACTGTCTCTGTTTGCCACTACGGAGGTTCCTGAGAGTGAAGCTAGCTGCCCAAATAGGGAGAACTAAAGGTATGTGCGCATAGAGTTGTGTGTGTGAGTTGCACTGCATGGACATAAACATTAACCCACATAACATAACATTGTACACCATAGCATCATCATTCAACCCTTACCCCTAAAGTATAAATCGGTATGGGACGGTTTATACATTAGGCCTTGCAAAATGACCCCTTAGCATATAGGCTTGTGTGGGCAAGACAAAAAGTTAAGGTTATGCTTTATAATATCTTTTAAACTGCTTACAACCGACACCCTATCGTATAAATAGGAATGGGACTATTTATGCGATGAGAGCCTTGTAGAAAATCCCTTGGCTTATGTGTTCGTTTCGGAGATCATATAAGTTAAGGTTTCATATTTCATTTTTGATGTGTTGAATCACTTACTGCTTATTCTACCTGATATATAGAACTGCTAGATAAGCTCCACCATCACCTGCCATTTTGTACTCTCCACTTTCATAGCTTCCCTTTCGTTCTCCCCGACCGGTGCCTAGGAGCCATGAGGGGAGGGGTAGGGGATGATATGGCTTAGTATTTATGACCAAAGTTTTCGGACCACAACATTACAGGGGCTCCGGATGGGAGACAGGGACCAGCAGCCCAGGGACCAGCACCAGCGGAGTACAGTATGCATGGAGGTGGGCCAGTATAGTACCGGAGCACCAGTGACCAGCTCCGTGAGTGATTAGTCTTTCTTATAGCTTCCGCAAGAGATTGTAGTGAGGATCTGATGTACCGGGCTTAAGACCGTTTATATTTCATTTGTACTGTTCTATTGCAGTACTCTCTCTTTTCTATATTTATGGACTTATTGTGATTTCTCATTTTTATATGATATTTGTGGACTCAATTATATTTCAATTTATGATTACTACTAACTCTTTGATGATCGAAAAGGCCGACAGAATCGGCGTTTTGTAGTGGCGGCCTTCCCGAGTGTCGGTGCCACCGTAAAGCGGCGATTCTGGGCATAATACCCCGGGGTTTGAAAGAAAAAAAATGGGGTCTTACACTGGGCTAACCAGACATGAGATCTCGTTCCCCTCTCTCCAGGCCACACTACTGTTGGTCATAAATGTGTCTTTGTTATCAAGCATGCTCCTAATGGTATAATTGGCAGTCTTAAATCCCGAATGGTGGCTAATGGCTTTACTCAACAACAAGGTCTTGATTATGAGAAAATATTCTCTCTAGTGGCCAAGCTCAACACAGTTCGTATCCTTCTCTTCGTTGTTGTACATCGCCATTGGCACTTACATCAACTGGATATTAAGAATGTGTTTCTAAATGGTGACCTATAAGAAACTATTTACATGCAACAGTCGCCCGGGTTTGAGACCATGGGGGAGTCCTGAGTTTGTCACCTTAAGAAGTCTATTTATGGTCTCAAACAATCCCGTCAGGCATAGTTTGATAAGTTCAGTAAGGTTGTCTGTAGGTTGGCTTTACTTGGAGCTCGACAGACTTCTCTCTATTCACTCGACAGCGAACTATAGGAATGGTTCTTCTTTTGGTATATGTCGATTACATCCTAATTACATGAGATGATTCAAAGGGAATACAAGCGGTCAAACATCATCTTAGTTTCATTTTTCAAACAAAAGATCTGGGGAACCTTCAATGCTTCCTTGGTCTTGAGATCGCAAGATGTCCTGATAGTTGTCCTCTCTTAACAGAAATACTATCTCGACCTTCTTTAGGATGCTGGCTATTCTGGATGCAATCCGATTAACACCATGATGGATGTCAATCACAAGCTGTGTGCACATGATTCTGATGTAGATCTTCTTTTTCCAAATCCGAATACCATCGTTGACTAGTTAGAAAACTTATTTATCTAATAATCACAAGACCATACATATCCTTTGTTGTTCAACCGATTTATGCATGCTCCTCGAATTTCTCATTTACATGTCGTTGAGTGCATCCTAAGATATCTAAAAATATCCCCTTATCAAGGGCTGGTATACAAAACCTCTTCTTCTACTCCCATATTGGTTGCATATTCAGATGCAGATTATGCTAGTTCCCTGGACGATCGGTGGTCCACCAGTGGATTTTGTACCTACTTTGGAGGTCATCTTGTGACCTGGCGCAATAAGAAACAAGCTGTGATTTCTCGATCTTCAGCTGAAGCTGAATACCGATCGATGGTGTCAGTTGTCTCCAAGTTTACATGACTTGAAAGTCTCCTCGATGATCTAGGAGTAAAACTCCCTTCACCCGCTACCTTACTATATGACATTCAAGCTGTTATACACATAACTAAGAATCCAGTCTTCCACGAAAGAACGAAACACATTGAAGTGGAATGCCACTTCATTAGGGAGAAAGTTCAAATGAAGAAGTTAGAATTGAATCATGTTCTGGGCACTGAATAAGTTGTTGATCTTCTTACTAAATCACTATGGAGTACCCTATTTTTTAGTTCCTATCCAAGCTAGGTGGCTACGACTTGTACGCTCTAGCTTGCGGGGAGTGTTAGAAAAGACCATGTAAAGGCCCATGTTAGTGTCCCATTAGTATTTTTTTATCTTTATACATTAGTCACACACCTTGTATAGGGGACTCATCTCACTTTCTCCCTCCTATATATATATTTATGTATTCATTCATTGTATTTGTAAATGGAAGAAGTATAGACAAGGTTCAGCTTTTCTCTACACTATTGAACTCTTTCATCAAAATATCTTATGATCAGTTCTTATCAAATTGTTGATCTCTTGAGGATGACTCAACTCGAGCAAGGCTTAGGTTAGCACAAATATTTTAGAATAACAATGAGCATGAAAGGATTAAGTTTTATTCTATCATTTGATGAGGTATAAAAGGGCATTATATTCAACACCCCCTCACAAACTCGAGAAATTTTTCGGTATGTTTCTTCCATCAAAGATTACGGCGTTCGTGTAAAACCCCTCCCCTTACCAAAGAGTTACCCAGGTCGTATACCTAGAACAACCGCCTTACCACGATACCCACTCATGAGTTTGTCACCGTCGCATGACGTCGACACTGCCGGCTAGTACGATCATTTTAACCCCTAGGCCAATTTGAGAAAAGAAATAAAAGAAGAACCCCAAGTCCACAAATCACAGCGAATCATCATCATATATATGAAAACATAGTCCACAATGAGTACAAAAAGAGAGTAAGGGCTTATGCCGGATATATGCCAAAATGAAAGTACAATCCCTCTCTCACAACATCTCTAAGCGGAAGCTAAAACAAAACACTCATCATCATCACCTATTGTTGAGTAGTAATAATAATGTGCGGTGTCTGCTCCTCAGGTCCAGCCACCTCATCCTGTTGGTCATGCCAACGCTTCAACTTCTCGAGCTCCTATGGTCACAACTGACCATTAGTCAAAAAGACTAAGCCATTTTGTTCCCGCCTCACCTCCGCGACTCTTATGCACTATGTGGGAGGATGAAAGTGGAGAACAATAAGGACAGTATCAACAAATAAGCAGGTGATAAGGGAACTATACTAACATGAGTAAAATCTAACATTGTTCATGAATTTATGCTAGCAAAATAAGTATGTTAACAAGTGGTGATAAACAATAAATGGTAGAAGTAGTATACAACAAAAACAGTAAAGTAAATAAGTGCGGCGTAAGTAAAGTAAACAACTACTACCATACTACTATCACAAGAGTACCTTAACTTATATAAATGCTCATACAAACTTATAATAAAGATTTCTGGAATTGTAACTTATCATATAAAAGAGCACATACTAATATATATGATAAGTATCTGCATTATGAATGACCTATAAGTATATATTTTATGATACGTAATGCATGCTATAATTCATACAAGTGCAACTCACCCACACGACTCTATGATCACAGACCTTTAGTTCCCTATTTTTGGAGTCAGATAAACTCTTGGTACCACCATTGTGGCTATGCTAGTAGTGGAGTGGGTACCTCAACTTCCTAGGTGGGTATAACACTACCAGGCCTAGATCCTTCGTACGCCTCTATACACATCCCAGGTGCCCTTTAGAGTCCCCATATACTAATTGCTGGACATCGCATCAGTCATTATGGTCGAGTGTGTTGGAGCATGTGTTCCACGCTTCTTTGTTTGCTAATAACAAATCTCGTTTGCATTTGATCATAGGGTGTTTATGATGTGCAGATATCACAGGTCTAACACTAAAATCATTTGGTGTTTGATTTGGGTTTGAACAGAGGAGTTTTGGTGATATCTCCTATCGATATCCACTATCGCGAATAGGCGATAACTCAATGGGCAGTTACAACATTATCTCCACAGTGTGCAGTTACAGTCGATATCGCCCGACGATATCGATATCGCTCAGGGGATAGCGCATGATTGGCAATGACAGGTTCAACCCGCAGAAGTTTTGAATTATGGGACACATGGCAGTCAGAGAGGATATCGCTTGCAGGCGATACCCAGTCTCGCCGAGTGATATCGCTAAAATATAAAAGCGGTTCATTTTTCTGAGGAGATTACGACTTTGAGTTTCTGGAGTGTTCCTTCCCGTGCGTCTTGTCCAGAGAGCTCCAACATTCAAAAAAACTCCATCTTCCCAAGAAGGTTCAAGCGCGAAAAAGCAACGATTCATACATGGCATCTGAAGCAACCCTGATAAGGATTCGTCGGCATCTTCAATGCCTCGTTAAGAGGGAGTTTTGATTCTAAAAATTGTTCTTTATCATTATTCATTTCTTCACTGTAATCGATAGAGGAAATCGTTGCTTTGTGTGTGGCGTCTAGATTCGAGTATGGATTAGGAGAGAATCACCGCCTTGTGCGTGGAATATAAGTTCTTGTGTGACTTAGGGAGTTTTCATCGCCTTGTGTGTAGCGACTATATCGCTGTGTGATCTAGGGGGAGGCTAGTAGCAAGATCTAGGAAGTGAAATGCTATAGCCGGTCGGTTCTTGCTTGAAGGACCGGTGAAATCAAAAGTTTGTATTTTTTATAGCCTTGATATCTATCTCTATAGAGATACGTTGTATTTTGTTTTAATATTTGGGAAATAAAATATCATCATTCTTATTCTTATGTTTTTCTAAGTGTTAATCTTTGATTATGAAAAATTAGCTTTGATTTTAGCAATTAGTTCATCAATGAGAATTTGTTTAAGGAAAAATTTTGTTAACCCTTATTCACCTCCCCCCTCTAAGGGCGCCTCATGATCCTACAAGTGGTATCAGAGGAAGGTTACTCCAAATCGGTTTCACCATCGGGAGTAATGGCACATAATGATCACGTATTTTCTAAGGGGCAAAGGATTAGTAGACCTTATTCACTAACGTGGATTATAGCTATAGGAAAACTCAAATGCGATTGAAAGTCTTTAATTCTAAGATAGCTAAACACCTAAGGGGGTGAATAGGTTTTCTAGTCTTTTAAGATTTTCTTTAAGTTGGTGTGTTGTGAGTTAGCTAGGTTAGCTACTTTCAAGACAATCTATAAAAGCACACACAATATTTATAATGGTTTCCTAGATTATGGGTACATCCAATGTCCCTCACCTTTCTAATAGCTTGTTAGACAAGGCCCCTTTTCCAAAACTCAGCTCCTTAGAGCTTACAACACAGACCCATCAGGATCTCTCAATCTCCTCCAAGACCTACAACTCAAGCACAAAGCCCTACCTCAGAGCAAGCTTGCTCATACAAATCAGTGATCAAAGGATCACCTACCTCAGACTTGAACCCAAGTCCTACAGCTCAGGCTATGGAGGTTAGCCCTACAACTCAGAGAGTAAATCTCTCTTACAGCTCAGATCTGTTAAGATCCTACCTTAGGCCAAAGGCCCTACCTCAGGCACACAGGCCCTACACTCAGATCAATAAATGATCCTACCTCAGCTTTTATAAATCAGGCCTACAACTCAGATCCAAAAGGATCCTACAGAAAGAAAGTTTGGTTTGTTGATGTGGTTGATTTGACACCAAACTTTCTTTCTCTGTCCAAAAGGAATTGAACTTGCTGGAACTTTTAGTTCAGCTGGTTTAACTTCCTGCTTCAAGCTCGATAACAATGGTGAGGAAGAAGACGAAGTCCAGCCGCTACTTTTTGAAATCAGTAAAACCCTAAAAGTTAAGTTCCAGCTCCCGATCTTGTCCCTTTTATCTCCAGCCATCCAATGGCTATATGACCCGTGGGCCTCACTGAAGTTGTTGGCTACAACCTGGCTTTTATAAAATTAGTCTTCTTGTAGACCTGCAACGCTATTTGTCCTGTTCTATAGCTTTCCCGTAACTAATTTGAATTATGTTGACTTTTATTGACTTTTGCTGACGTTAGCATTTGTGGACTTAGCCAAATTCGCAGATTCATTCCAGGCATTGAGTGCGTTGAATGAATGACCTTCATTCAACGCCTCTGAACTTACAAATTATTTTGCCTTGCTTAGGCATTGAGTACGTTGAATGAACTGGCTTCACTCAATGCCTCTAGACTTAGTCAATCCTTCTGCCTTGCTTAGGCATTGAGTATGTTGATTGAACTGGTTTCACTCAATGCCTCTGGATGGCCAATTGTTTTGCACTGTCAGGCGTTGAGTGCATTGAGTGAATCTTCATCACTCAACGCCCCTGGACTTAGCTGCAACTTTCTTTATCTGCTAGGCGTTGAGAGCGTTGAGTGAACTGGCTTCACTCAACGCCTCTATACTTAGACAGATTTTTCTGTCCATCTTTCCTTGAGCTTTGACATCACACGACGCTTTCTTCTCTGGTGTTGAGTGAGCTGTATTCACTCAACACTTTTGGACTTAGCAAGAATTCTTGACAGATTTTCAACTTCTTTGACTACTTGAGCTTATCTAAACGCTTTTTGGTACATGGCATTGAGTGAACTTGCTTCACTCAACGCCTGTGGACTTAGCTGCATTTTCTTCCTTTCTAATGCTGAAGCTTTGACAGACTCAGGTATACTCAATGCCTTTTGATATATGGCATTGAGTGAACTGCCTTCACTCAATGCCTGTGGACTCAGCCACAGAATTGCTTTTCAGACTGCTGGGCTTTGACTGTCCACACCTTACTCAGCGCTTTTTGGCATCTAGCGTTGAGTGAACTTGCTTCACTCAACGCCTGTGGACTTATGCGATTTTCAGCCTTTCCAACATCCTTCTTTGACATTTGGTTTTGAGTGAACTAGCTTCACTCAATGCCTGTGGACTTAGACAGATCTCTGTCTCTCCCCCTTTCTATCTTGTGACCACATATCACCATCACTTAAACAACCTGTCTAACCTTGTTCCAAGGAACATCCTACACATGATGAGCTTAACCAACATCAAATATAACTATGCTCTTAGTGTTGATGGTGATGTTTCTTTAAATCAAATCTAGGGAATATTGAGGGTAATATTCCCAACAATCTCCCCCTATTTGAAGAATGCAGAACACCTAGCAATACTAAGATGCATTTTAAAGAAAATAAATTTTGAAGCAACTGTAAGCTTTCTCATACTACTTGAAAATTCAGAGCTGTATGAAAATCCATATTACTTGAATGTTTTCAAATAACATGCACTTACTTAACAAGACCTATGCTTCCATATCTCCCTCTGGGCATGTATTGTCCACCATCTCCTCTTATCTGGCAAGTATAGCTCTACTCAGTATGCTCTACACCTCCCCCTTTCCCCTTTAGGGTTAAGGGTATTGCATACCTCTCCTTGTAGGACCTTAACAGATCCTCTACTCTTCTCCCTTTAAAGTTTAAGGTATTTCCTACCTCTCCCCCTTTCTGGCTTCTTCAAAAAGAAAAATTCCTTTATAAGGGAGGTAAGGGGATCATGTACTAGATAATTTATCTCTCTATCCTTTCCAAAGTCCCATGTTGATACCACTAAGGAAATTATCCTAGTGATCGTTTGATGAGGAGTCATACCTTTTTTGTTGATACACTGACACAACACATCACTACAACACTTGAGCTAGCTACTATCATAGTTCCACTTGAGCCAATATCACTCCTATACCACTTAAGGCTTCTACAGAATGCAGCTATAGTAAGGGAGTTGATGGATTTTCCTTTTCTCCTACAGCAGTAGTGACTGCACAGCAGCACCCATCCACTAGGGTTGATCTCGCCCTCAGACTATGCATAGTCCTGAGAACTTGCTGATCAGCTGTGATTATCTTTGATCTACTAAAGCTGATGGCTGCTACTTAACAAGAAGCTAGACTAGTTCCTGTAACTTCTGAATTTACTCCCCCTCAACAGGAGCATCTGTTATCATCCTTCCTGGTAGACACCTTATTCTATTCCAGTCTGGATATCACTTGAACCACTTGAAAATCTTCATACCACTGAAGGTCTTTTCCACCTGCAAGAAGTAGTACAACCTGCAATAAAATTAACACAAGGATCAACTGAAGCTATACCAAGTTCAACATACCCAACTCAAACTTGAAGGTGTTGAACTTTGCTTCATCCAGTGGCTTAGTGAAGATGTCAGCCACTTGCTTGTCTGTAGGGACAAACTCAAGATAGATATCTTCACATTCCACATGCTCCCTAATGAAATGATACCTAATCTCAATGTGCTTAGTCCTGCTATGAGAGACAGGATTCCTAGCAATTGAGATTGCACTAGGAGAATCACATTACAAAGGAGTTCTACTTATCTGTAGGTTATAGTCCTGGAGTTGATGCTGGGTCCACAACAACTATGCGCAACAGCTATCTGCTAAGATGTATTCTGACTCAGCTGTTGAGATTGCAACACTGGTCTACTTTTTGCTGCTCCAAGACACTAGTCTTCCTCCCAAGAACTGATAGGTGTCTGAAGTGCTCTTCCTGTCCTCTTTGTAGCGTGCAATATCTGCATCTGAATAGCCTATTAGTTCAAAATCCCTATTTTAGGGTACTATAGGCCAAGATCTGGTGTGCCCTTAAGATACCTCAAAATCTTCTTAGCAGTAGAGTAGTGAGATTCTTTAGGGCTAGCCTGATACCTAGCACAAACACATGCAGCATACATGATGTCCGACCTACTTACAGTAAGATATAGAAGGGAGTTTATTATTCTTCTATACAAAGTTTCATCAACAGGTTTCCCTGTCTCATCTTTGCCTATATGCATACTTGACCCCATGGGAGTTTTTATGGTGGAAGCATTCTTCATACCAAACTTTTTGTTCAACTCCCTAGTAAAGTTAGACTAGGATATGGATAATCCATCTTCAGTATGTCTTACTTGGAGGCCCAAGAAGATCTTAAGTTCACCCATACTGCTCATCTCAAACTTCCCTCACATAAGTTTGGTAAACTTCCTGTAAAGGTTGTCATCAGTAGATCCAAAGATTATATCATCTACATAAATCTGGACTATAATGATCTTGCCCTTAGATTCCCTTAGGAATAGGGTCTTATCTATATTCCCCCTTGAGAATTTGTTCTCAATGAGGAAGTTAGACAATGTCTCATACAAGGCTCTAGGGGCTTGCTTCAGCCCATATAGAGCTTTCCTAAGTCTATAAACAGAATTAGGTGAGTTAGGAACAACAAAACATGAAGGCTGCTCAACATAGACTTCTTCCTTTAAGTCACCATTCAGTAAGGCTGACTTCACATCCATCTAGTAGATTTTAAATCCTTTGAATGTTGGATATGCAAGGAAGAGTATGATGGCTTCCAATCTTGCTACAGGGGCAAAGGTTTGATCAAAGTCAATACCTTCTTCTTGTCTGTACCCCTTAGCTACTAGTCTAGCCTTATTCTTGATTATAATGTCATTTTCATCAATTTTATTAATGTAGACCCACTTGAATCCAATGACATTATGTCCTTGTGGTCTGGGAACCAGCTTCCAGACCTTACACCTCTTAAATTAGTTCAATTCCTCTTGCATTGCTATAATCCAGAACTGATCTATATTATCCTCTTCAAATCTCTTGGGCTCAACCTGTGATAGGAAGCAAGAATACAAAGTTGTATTAAGGCTCTTGCTTCTTATTACCACTCCTTAGTTTGAATCACCAATAATCTAGTGTCTTGGATGATCTCTTAGATATCTGACAGCTGGAGGCAGTCTTCTTTCAGCATCAGCTTCAGTAGCAGCTTCTTGCTGATCTTCATCTACTTCAAGTGTGCCTTGCACTCCTTCTAGAATATCCACTCCATCTTGGATTATTGGAGCAGCTTCCTTGATGGTTAGCTTGTCCATCACCAGCTCTGTACCAGCAGTACTAGAAGAGGAGCTTGGAAGCTCACTGTTAATCATGGTAGACTCATCAAAGACTACATGTACAGACTCTTCTACAACTTGGCTTTTTAAGTTGTAGATCTTATAGGATTTACTATGATTGTTGTACCCAACAAAAATTCCATCAAAGGACTTGGAAGCAAACTTAGTCACATAGGACTTACCATTATGAAGCACACACCATTTGCTACCAAATATCCTGAGATAGCCCAGGTTTGGTTTTCTGCCCTTCAAGATCTTATAAGGAGTCTTCTTGTGGCTCTTGGTGATAGAGGTTCTGTTAAGGACATGACATGCAGTATTTACTGCCTCAGCCTAGAATATTCTAGGAGAGATGTGTCACTTAGCAATGTCCTTCCAGCCTCTATGAGAGTTCTATTTTTCCTATCAATAATCCCATTTTGCTGGGGTGTTCTTGGAGAAGAAAATTCTTGATGAATCCCTTGCTCTTCACAAAACTTTGTCATGCTATCAGACTGGAATTCAGTCCCATGATCACTTCTGATTTTGACCACAGAACTATCAAACTCATTCTGAATTTGCTTGACAAACTTCATGAAGATATCAAGGTTTCATTCTTTTTCTTAAGAAAAACACCCAAGTAAACCTAGAATAGTCATCAACCATCACAAGGGTGTAGACTTTCCTACCTAGACTACGTAAAAGTGTTCTTGCCACGGATTGTCGAGGGTGAACTGGCATATGACCAAACAAGTCTATATGCAAGAGGTATGAACACCTCACAGAGTCTTTGGTCCTAATGCCCTTGAAGGGAGCCTTGGTCTGCTTGCCCTTTTGGCAAGCTAAATAAATGCCTTCCTTGGTACATTTCATCTTGGGACCATTCCTAACTAGCTCTTCACTAAAGAGCCTGTCAATAGTATTATAATTCAAATGAGCTAGTCTCTTGTGTCATTGTACACAATATAAGACTTTCTCATTTGCAACTAGACAAATAGAAGAGTTTGTATCTAGACACAAAAAGTTTTAGCAAAAAACATTTCCACTCCTAGTCCCTGTCAAGATGACCTCTTGGTCACTTGACCTCTTAATCTGACACTTATCCTTGTGGAAGACAATGATATTACCAAGATCAGAGAGTTGGCTTATGCTTATATGGTTGTGTTGCAACCCTTCAACATAAGCCACTTTTGAGATGGTGACTATGCCATTGGTAATCTTACCATAAATAAGATTACCCCTTTAAGTTTGGGTCCATCCTTCACTGGAGTGTACCCCTTTAAGTTGCTCCTTATTCTAGTCATGTGCCTGAAAAAACCACTGTCCAAGTACCATATGGGGGTATGAACACTTGGACTATCATGCATCACATAATTTACCTTACCTTAGGACCCTAATAATTATTGGGTCCTAGGTTTTGATTAGCCTGAAAATGAACATGTCTTCCTGCATATTTTCTCACAAAAATACTAAAACTACCTCTCGGCACAGTAGGATTGTGACAGCAATCTATGGCAAAATGCCCCACCTTACCACAGCACTAGCACTCATGAATATTATACCTTCTCTTCTGAGTAGGTCCTGCAGTTGGGTTAACTGCTAATTATACAGAAGGAAGAGGTGTAACCGCCTTCTTCAAGTTCCTTTCAGCAAGGATCTGACTGAAGGTGAGTCTTTCAGCAGGCTTTCTTGGCTTGATCTGAATGCTATTTATAGCAGTCTTCTTTGCAAATGACTTGTTGTTTATAGCATCAGAGATAACTAGATCTGTCTTGCTGATAGACTTGCCCTTGGTCTGGGTCTTTGCTGGATGACCTTTAGAGTTAGCCTCTGCCACTTTTTGAGTGAAGGGGCTGGTTCACCAAACACAAATGGTCCATGATGGACCATTTGGATTTCCTCATGGGGAGTCTTAAAGACACTCACTCCCCTACTGTACCTTCCACCATAGCTGTGAACCTCTTTATTCACACTAGTGGATCTGCCATTCATCCAGTGACCATAGATACTTTCTTGGTCACCTTCTTAAAAGGGATGGGAAGCTTGGAAGCTAAAGGCTGGACTGGAGTTTTCCCTTTCCCTTTGGAAGGGGAAACTCTAGTGTTTCCCTTAAACCCCAACCCATTCTTACCCTTCTGAGAGGAGGAGTCTATCAAGGCCAACACAGTATTGGGCTTAAAAAAACTATCCACAATTCTCTTCTCCCTCTGGAGCTTCTCTTCAAGATCTCTAATGAGACTATCCTTGTACTTGATGGTGCTAATCTGAATGAGAGTAATATTCCTGAGGTGGCTGAATTCCCTAGCCTTTTGATCCAGCAAGGATGCTATCTCAGCCTGCTGGGAAGCAGCAAGCTGAAGGGAGGTTATTTCCTCATCCTACTTCTTAGTCAACTTCTTGCACTTCTTAAAGGCATTCAGAAGTTCACCATACCAGTCAATAAATTGATTGACATCTCCTTCAAGCTTAGAATCATATTCACTACTGGATGAAGAAGCTTCTGAATTGGGACTAGTCTCATACCCAGACTCAGAAGAAGAACTAGATAGAGGAAGTACCTTTTTTGGAACAGGCTGACCCTGGCTAAGACATTGCTATCATCCTATAACATCCTGACTTTTATTGGACCACCGGAACCCTAGTGGCCCAATAAAAGTGACCAGTATCTCTACCCGTGGTCCATACCAAGGTAGGAGGTAACCCTAGATGGGGATATTGAGCTAGAGAACTCTTATTTGAGTTCTGTCAGTTCCCGTGGCCTTGTATAGTCAATACGAGCACATCAGAACTCATTGCTTCACAATCCTAGGTCTAACGATGAATATAAACATTTTGACAGTTTTTAGCTTGCCACGACGTGCATATTTTGGACTTTCGCCAAACAGACTCCGATTCAACCCCAGTCAGTGGAATTGGACTTGTGTGGTCAATACGAAGTTAATAGAAGTCGTCTCGAATAATTTTAATGACAGTTGGTTAACTCATGGTCAAATCGAGCACAATCATGCACCGAAAAGTGTGTGCACACCAATCGTGACACGATACCCCAACTTTGACCCTACCCCGACTACCTGGACCCCTTTTGACTTTGACCAGCATGGGGGACCCCCTAGGGTTAACTTTGGTCAAAACCTCCTAAAAGTCAATTTTTTGGGATTTTTTCCAAAGAGGTGTTCACCCCCTCTTCATTAATTGGTTAAGGCCCTACCCCTCTAACATCTTGGGCCACCCAAAACCAGCCACATGATGGAATTGGGTCATGGCCAAGGTAGGCCCAATTCTCCCTCCCCTTTTTCCCTCTCTTTATCCCTTCCACCATTTAAAAAAGGCTCAAGCATAAGGCTTTTTCCCCTATTTCCCCATATGGGGGAAATACCCACAGCCTCCAGCTGTCCTTGGACTGCTGGAGGGTGGAGATTAACCCCTCCTTAGGGAGGGATTAATCCCATATTGGAGGTGAGGAGAGGCCCCTCTCGGATCCCCAGCCTATTTAAGGGCCCCCACCCCCATATCAACCCCCAAGCTCTAAGAGCACACCCCACCCTTGCCCCCTCTACCGGAGCCCAGGTCGCCGGAAAAAGACCAACCCAAGCTCCACCACCCTGCCACCTTGCATGGTTGACCAAACCGGACCCTCCTGAGCTCCCCAGTATAGGTGGATATCTCCCCCTCCCCCTTCCCTATCCCCCTGACGTGCTGCATGCGTCCCTCGGCGGCCGGAGCGCCGCATGAACCACCCAAGCCAAGCACCAGGTCGGGTGGTGGCCGCAACAAGCTAGCCCTCCTAGTGTCGATGGTGGCGCTATAGAAGGGCTAAACCACCGGGGATGACTTTCCCCGGTGGTGGAAGGCCGGGGTGCCGCCGGAAAATGCCGCTCCGGTGGCACCCGAGAAATAGAGATCTTCTCTGTTTTAGCTTCGGCAGTGGCCGACGGTGGTTGGTCGTTGGGCCACCATCGAAGAGGAGCCCTGCCCCCGACGCTCCGGCCGGGGGTGGTTTCGTGGTTGGATTCATCGCCAGAGAGGCAGGGTGGCGCGGTGGCGCTGGGAGCAGATCCACTGCCAGCCTGCTCTTTGGATGATCATTTCATATGGTGGCCGGTGGTGGCAGGACACTACCCAAAGACTCGTCGGCCCTTGGAAAATCAGCCAAGGGAGGCGCTGATATCCAACAGCAGTCGGCCAGCGGTGGCAGCGGGCCACCACCTTCTTTATTAGCGGGATTAATCGCCGCCGTACAATCTCGATGATGAGATGGACAACGAATATTACCTAAATTCCCGCCCCCGCCTCATCTTCTATGCCCCGCATAGCGGATCTGCGACTGATCCGCTGTGGGGAGAGGTTGGCATTTTCCTCGGTATGGCACATTCCTGGCCATAGGATGGGTGTTGATCTGCTATAATGTAGACCATTTTTTAATCAAAACTTTGCACATTTTTTATAAAAAAATATAGGCTCTTAGGAAAAAGGTGTTGAACATGAAAGTTGTTCCCCTTGATAAGGGCTACCCTCACAAAAATTTTGAGAAATTTTGAAGGTGTTTTAGTATTTTTAAAAGCCTAAATAAAGTTTGATTGACCAAATCAAAGGCCCAAAACTTCTGGGAAAATTATGAATAATTTTTTAGGCTCATTTTAGGCTCCTTTTGAAATTGTATCAAAATTTGGGGTCATGGGGATAAGAAATGCTTTTTTTGCCAAATTCTAGAGCCTAGGGTCACACTCGAGATTTATTACGCTCATTTCTCTTGGAAATGAAAATTGGAGCACATGATCACCCTCCATAAGTTGAATAGTAAATTCAAATTGCAACAAGAGTGGCCGAGGAAAGTGGCCAAGCTTCAAGCGTTTCGAGATTTCGTGAAACCGCTGAGCGCCTCGACCCTCGGTTATTTTGGGCAGGCTCGAAAAGTAGAGTACGAGTCGCAAGTTGCTAATTATTCTCGATGGATAATAAAAGAGTAAGTTAATTATCGGATCTTAATAATGGGTGTAACCCAAGGAAATCTTAAAAATCGAGAAGGAACTGATAATAACTCCTGAGAACAGAGACGGAACTGAAGCCTCCTCAATGGAGTGAATGGACTACTAACCATTTTCTTTATGATTATTCTAGTCTCGTACTTGTCAAGTTAAATTCAGCACTTTCAATTCATCTCCAGTCTTGTACTAGTCATGTTCAATTCAGTACTTTCAATTCAACTCCAGTCTTGTACTGGTCAAGTTCAATTCAGTACGTTCAATTCAGCTCCAGTCTTGTACTAGTCAAGTTCAATTCTGTACTTTCAATTCAACTTTAGTCTCGTACTGGTCAAGTTCAATTCAGTACGTTCAATTCAACTCCAGTCTCGTACTGGTCAAGTTCAATTCAGTACTTTCAATTCAACTCTAGTCTCGTATTGGTCAAGTTTAATTCAGTACTTTCAATTCAACTCCAGTCTCGTGCTGGTCAAGTTCAATTAAGTACTATTCCAGTTTCGTACTGGTCAAATATCATTCCAGCACTTAAATTATGTAGCTTTCATTATCAGAATCTTTAATTATCGCTTTTCATTTCTGCAATTTACTGTTTTAAGCCCGGGTCCTGCTCTGACGAGCAGTTGCCTATTAAGGTCGAGCATTAGTTGGGGATAACCGGAGTTGAGGTATTCCTCCAGGTTTAGCCCCAAATAAAATGCTCTCATGCTCCTTATCGAAAGTTGAGCTGAGCATTACTGCCCAAAGATAGAATCATAGTAGGGCAGACCGCCACAGACCCGATACATGCTAGCAAAATTGACGATTTGATTGTTTGTAAATTGCTTGCGGTAAATCGTGTCGGGTCAGTCACTTACGCAGACTGTTCATACCAGTGTGGGAAGTTTGACGACTCAAGGCGACAGGGAGATGGGCACCACGAGTAACCAACCGTTGGGGTTTCCTCCGCTTGCCGACCAAAATATTGTATCGCTGGATGTCGCTCACATCTAATAGTATACGAGGTGTACATTAGGGCATGGGGATGTGTAGTACGGCCACCGCCAGATGTGGCAGGACTGGCCACTATCACCGACGGCCACATCGGTGAGGCCCGCAGGGCTCGCTACCCTACTAGAACAAACACAGTCCATACTATGTTGACATAGGGTGTTTTGCCCAGCTATGAATACATGCGAAGTGTGCGCGGCTGTGAATGTCTGTGATATGTGCGCGATTGTGAATTCCTGCGATGTATGCGCGGCTGTGAATGCATGTGATAGGATACGGGTTATGAATACCTTATGTGTTGATGTGCTAGTAGATCCCTTAATATAATTGATGTTATTGCTGCTGCCATTTCAGTTATATTATGATGCCCTTCCTTTATCCTTGCTCCTAGCTTAAAAATATGAAATGTTGTGCTACTTCTCTCATGCTTCGAATATCTTAATAACCATTCACAGAAGATGGAGCGCCGTAGTGACCCCGTGCCATAGGAGAATGCTCCAGCCATTAGGACTACTCAAGCAGAAGCACCACTGACATCTTCAAAGTTTCGAGACATGAGTACCAGCAAGCAGGATAGGGAGAGAGAGTGAGAAGCTATATGTAGAACTTGTACAGCCCGCGGGCTTATATATAGAACGTAGGCGATGACCCTAATATTCATGTAAATATATATGATGTTATATATATTTGATAATGTTTTTCCTATTAATGCTTTCGCAAATCTCTGATGTGTTGTGATTCTAGCCGAGCATGGCGGCCAACTAGTGCTTAGATAAGGTGGATTGTTACCCTTAAGGAGCACTAGATGGACGTCTTGGGAAAGTAGTACACCCTCCAGCCCGATCCAGGCAAAGGTTGGGCGTGCTAAAAATGAATCATAGCGATCACAATTCGTCCTTATGGAGCAGTCTCAGGATCCCTCCGTCCCTCGCTTCGTTCCTTGGTTCGGGATGAACCTTGCAGCGGAAGCCTGGTGGACCCTAATGTAGATTATTGGGAATTATAGACTGTACGATAGTATGTCCGTACACCGTTGTTTCCGCTTCGTCAGTCATTTTTGTAAATTTACCCTACTTTTGCAAAGTACTGACTGTAGTACCCCCCAACCTTTTTCCCGGGTCGGGCCGAAGGGGGTACTACTGGCCCAAGACGCCCACCCAGTACTCATAGGGGAAACGATCCACCCTGTCCAAGCACTAGATGACCGCCTTGGTTGGCTCGAATCATAACATTCACAACCCAACAGAATATAGCGGAAGCATTAACAGGAAACCATTGCAGATTATATATCACATATCAAAATCACAGCGGTTCTAGGGCTGAAGCCTAAGTACTTATATAAGCCCGCGGGCTATACATGTGCTACATATAATCCTCATATACTCTCTCTCTATGCTGCTCGGCGGGACTCACGTCTCTAAACTCTGGGGATGGCGGGGGAGCATCTGCTCGAGTAGACCTAGCTGCTGACGTAATCTCCTGTGGCAGCGGGTCACTACGGTGCTCCACCTCCTGTGAATGGTTAATCAAATAACCGTTAGTCACAGAGCTAAGTGAAAACAAATCTCCTCCCCAGATCCACATCCTGGGGACGAGCACGCACCCACCCAACAGAAGTAAATAGTCGAAGCACGAGAGGGTTAGCACAATATTCCATATATGAACAACTAAGAGCAAATATAAAAGAGTGCAGTATAACCGGAAAAAGCAGCAATAATATAAAACGGTTATAACAATGCTCTACTAGCTCAACAGCACAACATGTTTTCATATCTTGAATTCTATCGCAGGCATTTACAGCCGCGCACATACCGCAGGCATTCACAACCACGCACACAAACCCTATGTCGACATAGTTTGGACCGCTTCTGTTCCAGCAGGGTAGCGAGCCCCGCAGGCCTCACCGATGTGGCCGTCGGTGATAGTGGACAGTCCTGCCACTTCTGGGGGTGATCGTACCGCACAAACCCAGGCCCTAACGTACAACCTGGTGTACTTTTGGATGTGAGCGACATCCAGCGAATCATTTTGGCCAACCAGCGGAGGAAAACCCGACGAGGAATAAAATGACCGGTCACCCGTGGTACCCATCTCCCTGTCGCCTTGATTCGTCAACCTTCCCGCACCGGTACGAACGGTCTGCGGAAGGGACTGACCCGCCACTATTCCACCGCAAGTAATTTACAAACAATCAATCAACGACAAACATAATACACACCGGGTCTACGTCGGCCTGCCCTACTAGGCTTAAACTTCGGGCGGCGGCACTTAGCTCTACTTTCGTCAAGGAGCGTGGGAGCGCATTTTTTTGGGGCTAGACCTGGAGGAATACCTCAACTCCGGTTATCCCCAACTAAGGCTCAACCTTAATAACGACTGCTCGTCAGAGCAGGACCCGGGATTATAATAGTAAATTGCAATGAGGACAAATGCGGTGTTTATGCTGCTTATTTAAAGTGCTGGAAAGAAACGTGACCAGTACAAAACTGGAGTAGCACTGAATCAAAAGTGCTTTACTAGTACGAGACTAGAGTAGAACTGAATTAAAAGTACTTGACCAGTATGAGACTGGAGTAAAGCTGAATTAAAAGTACTTGACCAGTACGAGACTTGAGTAGAGCTGAATTAAAAGTACTTGACCAGTACGAGACTGGAGTAGAACTAAATTAAAAGTACTTGACCAGTACGAGACTGGAGTAGAACTGAATTAAAAGTACTTGACCAGTACAAGACTGGAGTAGAATTGAATTAAAAGTACGAGACTGGAGTAGAATTGAATTAAAAGTACTTGAATTGAAAAGAATAAAGGAACAGGACCAGTGCAAGACTGGAATAATCATAAATAAAACGGTTAGTAGTCCAATCACTCCATGCAGGAGGCTTCAGTCTCATCTCCGTTCTTAGGAGGCACATTCAGTTCTCTTTTAGTTTTTAATAAGGCTTCATTGGGTTACACCCATTATTAAGATCCGATTATGATTTGGTTGCCCCTTATTAATCATGACTTAATCGGATTAGTGGCTTATCAGGAGTTACATCCTTAATATTAATCGAGAATAATATGCAACTCGCTGCTCGTACTCTCACTTTCCGAGCGAGTCCAGATCACCCGAGAGTCGAGGCGCTCGACGGTTTCACAAAGCCTCAGAACACACGGAGCTTGGTCACCTGCCCCAGCCACTCTCGCCGATACGATAATTTATTATACAAATTAGAGGATAGACGCGCGCTCCAATTTTCATTTTCGAGGAAAATGAGCGAAGTATTTACCAGGCGCGATCCTAGGCTTCCATAATTTGAGAAAAATATCAAAACTTATCCTCATGATCCCAAATTTTGATACAACCTACAAGGGGGTCTAAAAAATCTCTGGAAAAATTTTCATAATTTTTTGAATAGTTTTAGGCCTTTAATTTGTCCCAATAAAATTTATTTGGGCTTTTAAAAATACCAAATCAACTCCATAAATTCTCCAAATTTTTGTGAAGACTACCCTCATCAAGGGGAACAATTTTCATGTTCAACACTTTTTCATGAGGGCCATATTTTAGCCCCTGAAAAATAAAAACCCCTTATTATTATATTATAATATTATAATAATATAAATTATAAAACATAAAATAAAATGACTGTTCATCCTCTCTTCCCCCCCCTGCTGGAACGAATCCGCCGCCCTTACGGGCTTCTCCACCGCCGGCCGGCCACCGGCCGGCCGTGGCTCCACCACCGGCCAACCCGCCGGTGGTGGGCGCTCCCTCCGGCGGTGGTCCGGCGGCCCGCCGCCTCCGGCCATCGCCGGAGCTTCTTTTTTTATTATTCTAAATGGGAGGGAAGGGGAGAACGGCGGCGGCGCTCCGGCCGTCGAGGGCGCCATGCAAAACGTTCAAAATGAAGAAGGGGGAGGGAGAAGGCTTCCACCTGTGTTTGGCGGGCTCGGGAGGGGCCAGCTTGGTCGGACATGGCTCAAGGTGGTGGTGGAGGGGGAGGAGCTCCTCGGCTTGGCTTTTTCCGGCCACCAGAGCTCCGACAGAGGGGGGAGAAGGGGGAGGGATGCTCTTGAGAGCTGTGAGGGAAGGAGAGGGGGTGGGGTAGCTTTTATAGGGAGGGGGAGGGGGAGCTCCCTCCCTTTGGGTGGTGTGGGACTAATCCCTCCTTAGGGAGGGATTAATCCCACCCTCCAGCTGTCCTTGGACAGCTGGAGGTCTCTCATTTTCCCCCATGTGGGGAAAATGAATGAGGCCCTTAAATGGGCTTGGGCCTTTTGGGAAGAGAGGGGAAAAGGAGGAGAAGAGGGGTGGGGTGGGCCTCCACTTATTCTAGGCTTCATTGCTGGTTGGGGGGGCCCAAGGAGAGTGAGGGGGGCATGAGTCATCCTCCTTTGGAGAGGAGGTGGGCCCCTCATTTGGAGAAAAATCCAAAAAGTGGATTTTTAGGAGGGTTTGACCAAGTCAACCCTAGGGTGGATCCCCCTTGCTGGTCAAAGTCAATGTGGGTCCAAGTCATCGGGGTCGGGTCAAGGTTCGGGTGTCGTGTCATAATTGGTGTGCGCATGCTTTTCGGTGCACAACTAGCCTCGATTTGACCGCGAGTTGACCAATTATCATCAAAATTGACCGGGATGACTTCCGTTGACTTCGTATTGATCACACGAGTCCAACGCCACTGACTGGGGTTGAATCAGAGTCCGTTTGGCGAAAGTCCAAAATCTGAGCGTCGTAGCGCGCTAAAATGGTCAAAACGCTCATAATCATCATTAGGCTTCGAATCGCGACGCAACGATTTCCGATGTGTTCGTATCAACTATACGAAGTCATAGGAATTGACATAACTCAAATCGGAGTTCTCTATGTCAATAACTAAAAATCTCATTTTTGCGACGTTCTGCGGGGAATGGCTAAATCCACTATATGACCTCGGGGTCCAACTGAACGAGTTCTGATGCGCTCATATTGACTATACGAGGCCACAAGAACTGATAGAACTCAATTCAGAGTTCTCTAGCTCGATTCCCCGCCTAGGGTTGCCTCCTACCGGGTCACGGGTAATGGCTCGGGTCACTTTTATTGGGCCCACTAGGGCTCTGGTGGCCCAATAAAAGTCGGGATGTTACAATCCAATAAAAATAAAAGGATTTTCGTCCCCGAAAATTTGCTTGAAGTAGAGGGAAAAGTAACATACCTGGGGAAAGAGCTCTGGGTGCTTTTCTTGGAGGAGTGCTTCAGGTTCCCACGTGAACTCCTCTCGTCCACAGTTTGACCATAGTACCTTAACCATTGGAATGGTTTTATTACGTAGTGTCTTGACCTTATAATCCACTACTCTGACGGGTTTGAGCCGGACGGATCTATCTGACTGTAGCTGCACCGGTGGAGTAGAAAGGTACTGTTCTGGTTGCCGGAGGACTCGTCTCAAGGAAGATACATGAAACACATCGTGAATATTCCCCAACTCTGGGGGCAAGGCCAAACGATAGGCGACGGGGCCAACATGCTCTATCACCGGATAGGGGCCCAAGAAGCGGGGATCTAACTTTTTCTGCTTCCTCAACCGGGAGACACCATGCGTGGGCTTTATTTTTAAGAACACCATTTCCCCCACGCTAAACTCCACCAGTCGGTGCCGCGCATCATAGTACTTAGCCTGCCGGCTTTGCGCTTCCCGCATTCGCTCCTGAATCAGCCGTATCACTGCCGTAGTGTCATCGATGTAAGCCACTCCCAAGGCTTCCGGGTCCTCTTCCTGAGCCCAAGTCAACGGGGTTCGACAACGCCTTCCATACAATGCCTCGTACAGAGCCATCTTAATACTAGCCTGGTAGCTGTTATTGTATGAAAACTCGACCAACGGCAAAAAATTCTCCCATGGCTCATTGTGCTCCACTATGCACAGTCAAAGAAGATCCTCCATCGTCCGGTTTGTCCTCTCCGTCTGTCCGTCTGTCTGCGGGTGGAAGGCAGTGTTGAAGGCCAACTTGGTTCCCAAATACGCCTGCACCCGCCTCCACTCCTTAGATGTGAAACGCCCGTCACGATCTGACATGATGGACTTTGGTACTCTGTGGAATCGTACCACTTGCTCTAGGAACATCCTGGCCAGGATATCTACTCCATCACCCTGTCGGTTTGGAATGAACCGTGTTACCTTGGTGAGTCGATCTATGACCACCCATATTGAGTCATTCCCAACGCGGGATCGAGGTAGGTCGTGGACGAAGTACATGGAGATGTCTTCAAACTTCCATTCTGGTATCGGCAGGGGCTGTAATAGGCCTCCTGGACTGCGACATTCGGCTTTGACCTTCTGACAGGTCTGGCACCGGGCCACGAAGTTGGTGACATCTCTTTTCATTCCAGGCCAGTAAATGATCCTGCGCAAGTCCACGTACATCATAACTATGCCAGGGTGGATCGAGTACCTGGACTGATGGGACTCTTGCAAAATTTCTTCACGAATCCCTCCAGTAGCGGGAACAAATATGCGGTGCTTGAATTGCAGAATCCCGTCATGCAATTTATAATCCTCTTGTGCCCCTTCTTGTAGAGATCGGACGATCGGCATCACCTCTGTGTCGATCTTCTGGGCTTCTCGTATCCGGTCCCGGATGTCGCATTGGATTTCCATCCAATACAGCTGCGAGTAGTACCCTTCTGGATCTCTTCGGGCAACCAGGGTAATCTCCATGTCTATCAAAGACTGGAAGAGTTCCTTAGGGATCTGCTCCATCAAACTCCCGACTATTGCAGGCTGGCGGCTCAAGGCGTCAGCGACTCTGTTAGCCTTCCCGGGGTGATATTGGAGAGTGAAGTCGTAATCGCATAAGAATTCCAGCCATCGGCGCTGCCGGAGGTTCAGGTCTTTCTGCGTGAAGATATACTTAAGGCTCTTGTGATCGGAGAAGATCTCACATCTTACTCCGTATAGATAATGCCTCCAGATTTTAAGGGTGAAGACGACGGCGCCCAACTCTAAATCGTGCGCCGCGTAGTTTAATTCATGCGGCTTTAATTGCCACGAAGCATAGGCCACTACCTTGCCATGCTGCATTAGGACTGCTCCCAATCCCTTCAGGGAAGCATCGGTGTAGATTTGGAATCCCTCGGTCCCTGTGGGGATCGTAAGGATTGGCGCAGAAGTCAGCCGCTTCTTTAGCTCGACAAACGCTGCCTCGCACTCTAGCGTCCATCAGAATGTGACGTCCTTCTTGGTGAGAGCAGTTAGGGGTAGGGCGATCTTGGAAAAACCCTCGACAAACTTCCTGTAGTATCCGACAAGACCGAGGAAACTCCGGATATCCGCAGCCGTCCTGAGTGACGGCCAATTTTGTACCGCTTGGACCTTGGCTTGGTCTACTGCCACTCCTTCCTTGTTTATTGTGTGGCCCAAGAATCCAATTTCTTCTAGCCAGAATTCGCATTTACTGAATTTGGCGAAGAAAGAGTGTTCCCGGAGCTTTAATAGCACTATCTGAAGGTGCCAGGTATGGTCCGTCTTGGTCTTCGAGTATATTAGGATGTCGTCTATGAAGACGATGACAAAGTGATCCAAGAAAGGTTCGAAGACTCTATTCATCAGGGCCATGAAGGCAGAAGGCGCGTTAGTGAGCCCAAAGGGCATCACAAGGAACTCATATAGACCATATCGTGAGCTAAAGGCCGTCTTGGGGATATCTTCCTCTCGGATTCGAAGCTGGTAATAGACGGATCTCAGGTCCATCTTGGAAAACACGGACGCACCTTGCAACTGATCGAACAATTCGTCGATTCTAGGGAGGGGGTAGGTATTGCGTACAGTCAGCTTATTCAGCTCCCTGTAGTCGATGCATAGTCGCAGAGTCCCGTCTTTCTTCTAGACAAAAAGTACCAGGGCTCCCTAGGGTGAGGAACTAGGGCGGACGAATCCAACATCTATTAGTTCCTGTAGCTGGATCTTTAGTTCAATCAGCTCCCTTGGGGCCATCCGGTAGGGGGCTCGAGATACTGGTCGTGCTCCGGTCACGAGCTCGATCTGAAAGTCGACCTCTCGCTGTGGTGGCAATCCCGGGAGGGACTCAGGGAAAACATCCGAAAAGTCGCGGACTGCCGGGACCTTGGCGAGCACCTGGGATTTGTCTTCCATCTCGAAGTAGATAAGATATACTTCGTCCTTCTGTCGGACGAATTTCACCATCTGCGTAGAAGTCAAGATGATACGCAAGATAGAGGGCACACCTGTCAATGTGACGGTCTGGCCATTTGGGTTCTGTAGCCGAACTTCTCGCGTGGAACAGTTTATCTGGGCTTGGTGCTCGGCCAGCCAGTCCATACCCAGAATTATGTCAAATCTTGTTATTGCTAGGATGGTTGCGTAGATCTCAAATTCTACTTCTCCTAGCATAGCCTGGAACGAGCACTTTTCGGTAGAAGTCATATCCGACCCGTCCGGTAAGCGGATTCGTATAGACAGTCCGGTTGAACGAATAACATTTCCTTTTGTTGCGATGAACTCGTGGGAGACGAAAGAATGAGTTGCTTCCATGTCGAAAAGGGTTTTGGCAGGAAGTCCTTCTACCAACAAGATTCCTGACGACATGGGAATATATATATATATATCAACTATCTAATACAGAGGATATAAGCACACATAAGTAATATACAACATCAGTAGTTAGATCTGATATCTCTCTATCGCCTAAGATATATACCTATGACTACGTCAGGGGCCGGTCCGTGCTGCAGGTCGAGTGCGTAGGCCTCCTGGGGCGTTGCTCGGCCCTGCTGGCCTCTCCTGCCAGCTCTGCCTCTGCGGCCTCTCTGACCCTGCCCTCGTGCCGGCTGTCCACCCTGAACAGCTCCCAATCCGGGTCTCCCCGTCGCCTGAGGGCAAAAGGCCCTCATATGTCCTGGCTGATGACATAAGAAGCAGTTCCCTGCGAAGGGAACATCTCGTCGGGCCACTAGTGGGGGCTGCGGTGCTGGAGCTGGTCTGAAATCTGGCTGTGCAGCTGGGGGTGCTGGTGGGTGCCTATAAGGCTGCCTGCGGCGTCGCTGCCTGCGCTCTCTATCCTGTCTATGGGGAGCGACTCCTCCGTATCGCCTCTGGTCTCGAGGGAGCTCTTCCTGACCTCTGCGCCGCTGAGCCACTGTTTGCTAGTCCAACTCTAAGGATGTCGCATGGGTAGCTATGGTGTGGAAGGTGGCCTGAGAGAGCATAATCAGGGCCTGCCTCAGGTCATCTCGTAGTCCTCGATAGAACCTAGAAGCTCTATCCCTGTCGGAGGCAGCCAGGTTCCCGGCAAAGCGTGCTAGGTGTATGAACTCTCTCTCATACTCTGCCACAGTGCGGTTGCCCTGTCGGATGAGCAGGAACCTCTCTTGTAGCGCGGCTCGGTCTGTATCTGTGATAAAGAACTCTAGTAGAGCTATGGAGAACTCTCCCCAAAGGATTGTGCTCATCGGCCGACCTCGAAAGGTAGAGCGACTAGCCGCTCTCCACCGATCCCTCGCATATCCCTCCAAGAGGGTCACCACCAAAGAAACTGCTGCCACTGCTGGGCACATCATCCCTACTAATAGCTCCTCCACTCGCTCCACCCACTCCTCTACCTGAATGGCCGTCTCTGTACCCCTAAAAGGGGGAGGCCTTATTCCTCGAAAAGTCGTCAGCAGATCAGTGGGTGCGGTCATCTCTCGTGGTGGCTATGCAAGGGCATTACGGAAAGTCGCTAGTATAGCCGTTAGTGTCTGCCCCATATCTGTCTCGACAAACGGTACGGTCGCGCGAGCGACCGGGTCTGGTGGTGGGGTAGCTGGAACATATCCACTAGACGAGGATCCCCCGTTACTGTCCTCCGGTATCTGGAGAAGTAATAGGAAAGAGTGTAAGTATTTTGCAAAAGTAGTGGCAATTTGCAAAAATGACAGACAAAGCGGAAACAAGGGTGTATGGGCATACTATCGTACAGTCTAGAATCCCTAAGCCTCTACACTAGGGTCAACCAGGCTTCCGCTGCAAGGTTCGTCCCGAACCTAAAACGAAGCAAGGGATGAAGGGATCCTGAGACTGCTCCACAAGGAAGAATCATGATCGCTCTGATCCATTTATAGTACCCCCCCAACCTTTTTCCCGGGTCGGGCCGAAGGGGGTACTACTGGCCCAAGATGCCCACCCAGTACTCATAGGGGAAACGATCCACCCTGTCCAAGCACTAGATGGCCGCCTTGGTTGGCTCGAATCATAACATTCACAACCCATCAGAATATAGCGGAAGCATTAATAGGAAACCATTGCAGATTATATATCACATATCAAAATCACAGCGGTTCTAGGGCCGAAGCCTAAGTACTTATATAAGCCCGTGGGCTATACATGTGCTACATATAATCCTCATATACTCTCTCTCTACGTTGCTCGGCGGGACTCACGTCTCTAAACTCTGGGGATGGCGGGGGTGCATCTGCTCGAGTAGACCTAGCTGCTGACGTAATCTCCTGCGGCAGCGGGTCACTACGGTGCTCCACCTCCTATGAATGGTTAATCAAATAACCGTTAGTCACAGAGCTAAGTGGAAACAAATCTCCTCCCCGGATCCACATCCTGGGGACGAGCACGCACCCACCCAACAGAAGTAAATAGTCGAAGCACGAGAGGGTTAGCACAATATTCCATATATGAACAGCTAGGAGCAAATATAAAAGAGTGCAGTATAACCGGAAAAAGCAGCAATAATATAAAACGGTTATAACAATGCTCTACTAGCTCAACAACACAACATGTTTTCATATCTTGAATTCTATCGCAGGCATTTACAGCCGCGCACATACCGCAGGCATTCACAGCCGCGCACACAAACCCTATGTCGACATAGTTTGGACCGCTTCTGTTCCAGCAGGGTAGCGAGCCCCGCGGGCCTCACCGATGTGGCCGTCGGTGACAGTGGCCAGTCCTGCCACTTCTGGGGGTGATCGTACCGCACAACCCCAGGCCCTAACGTACAACCTGGTGTACTTTTGGATGTGAGCGACATCCAGCGAATCATTTTGGCCGACCAGCGGAGGAAAACCCGACGAAGAATAAAGCGACCGGTCACCCATGGTACCCATCTCCCTGTCGCCTTGAGTCGTCAACCTTCCCGCACCGGTACGAACGGTCTGCGGAAGGGACTGACCCGCCACTATTCCACCGCAAGAAATTTACAAACAATCAATCAACGACAAACATAATACACACCGGGTCTACGCCGGCCTGCCCTACTAGGCTTAAACTTCGGGCGGCGGCGCTTAGCTCTACTTTCGTCAAGGAGCGTGGGAGCGCATTTTTTTGGGGCTAGACCTGGAGGAATACCTCAACTCCGGTTATCCCCAACTAAGGCTCAACCTTAATAATGACTGCTCGTCAGAGCAGGACCCAGGATTATAATAGTAAATTGCAATGAGGACAAATGCGGTGTTTATGCTGCTTATTTAAAGTGCTGGAAAGAAACGTGACCAGTACGAAACTGGAGTAGCACTGAATCAAAAGTGCTTGACTAGTACGAGACTGGAGTAGAACTGAATTAAAAGTACTTGACCAGTACGAGACTGGAGTAAAGCTGAATTAAAAGTACTTGACCAGTACGAGACTTGAGTAGAGCTGAATTAAAAGTACTTGACCAGTACGAAACTAGAGTAGAACTGAATTAAAAGTACTTGACCAGTACGAGACTGGAGTAGAATTGAATTAAAAGTACTTGACCAGTACAAGACTGGAGTAGAACCTGGAGGAATACCTCAACTCCGGTTATCCCCAACTAAGGCTCAACCTTAATAACGACTGCTCGTGATTATAATAGTAAATTGCAATGAGGACAAATGCGGTGTTTATGCTGCTTATTTAAAGTGCTGGAAAGAAACGTGACCAGTACGAAATTGGAGTAGCACTGAATCAAAAGTGCTTGACTAGTACGAGACTGGAGTAGAACTGAATTAAAAGTACTTGACCAGTACGAGACTGGAGTAAAGCTGAATTAAAAGTACTTGACTAGTACGAGACTTGAGTAGAGCTGAATTAAAAGTACTTGACCAGTACGAGACTGGAGTAGAACTAAATTAAAAGTACTTGACCAGTACGAGACTGGAGTAGAATTGAATTAAAAGTACTTGACCAGTACAAGACTGGAGTAGAACTGAATTAAAAGTACTTGACCAGTACGAGACTGGAGTAGAACTGAATTAAAAGTACTTGAATTGTAAAGAATAAAGGAACATGACCAGTTCAAGACTGGAATAATCATAAAGAAAATGGTTAGTAGTCCAATCACTCCATCCAGGAGGCTTCAGTCCCATCTCCGTTCTCAGGAGGCACATTCAGTTCTCTTTCAGTTTTTAATAAGGCTTCATTGGGTTACACCCATTATTAAGATCCGATTATGATTTGGTTGCGCCTTATTAATCATGACTTAATCAGATTAGTGGCTTATCAGGAGTTACATCCTTAACATTAATCGAGAATAATGTGCAACTCGCTGCTCGTACTCTCACTTTTTGAGCGAGTCCAGATCACCCGAGAGTCGAGGCGCTCGACGGTTTCACAAAGCCTCGGAACCCACGGAGCTTGGTCACCTGCCCCAGCCACTCTCGCCGATACGATAATTTATTATACAAATTAGAGGATAGACGCGCGCTCCAATTTTCATTTTCGAGGAAAATGAGCGAAATATTTACCAGGCGCGATCCTAGGCTTCCATAATTTGAGAAAAATATCAAAACTTATCCTCATGATCCCAAATTTTGATACAACCTACAAGGGGGTCTAAAAAATCTCTGGAAAAATTTTCATAATTTTTTGAATAGTTTTAGGCCTTTAATTTGTCCCAATAAACATTATTTGGGCTTTTAAAAATACCAAATCAACTCCAAAAATTCTCCAAATTTTTGTGAAGACTGCCCTCATCAAGGGGAACAATTTTAATGTTCAACAATTTTTCATGAGGGCCATATTTTAGCCCCTGAAAAATAAAAACCTCTTATTATTATATTATAATATTATAATAATATAAATTATAAAACATAAAATAAAATGACTGTTCATCCTCTCTTCCCCCCCCCCCCCCCGCTGGAACGAATCCGCCGCCCTTACGGGGCTTCTCCGCCGCATGCCGGCCACCGGCCGGCCGTGGCTCCACCACCGGCCAACCCGCCGGTGGTGGGCGCTCCCTCCGGCGGTGGTTCGGCGGCCTGCCGCCGCCGACCATCGCCGGAGCTTTTTTTTATTATTCTAAACGGGAGGGAAGGGGAGAACGGCGGCGGCGCTCCGGCCGCCGAGGACGCCATGTAAAACGTTCAAAATGAAGAAGGGGGAGGGAGAAGGCTTCCACCTGTGTTTGGCGGGCTCGGGAGGGGTCGGCTTGGTCGGACATGGCTCAAGGTGGTGGTGGAGGGGGAGGAGCTCCTCGGCTTGGCTTTTTCCGGCCACCAGAGCTCCGGCAGAGGGGGGAGAAGGGGGAGGGATGCTCTTGAGAGCTGTGAGGGAAGGAGAGGGGGTGGGGTAGCTTTTATAGGGAGGGGGAGGGGGAGCTCCCTCCCTTTGGGTGGTGTGGGACTAATCCCTCCTTAGGGAGGGATTAATCCCACCCTCCAGCTGTCCTTGGACAGCTGGAGGTCTCTCATTTTCCCCCATGTGGGGAAAATGAATGAGGCCCTTAAATGGGCTTGGGCCTTTTGGGAAGAGAGGGGAAAAGGAGGAGAAGAGGGGTGGGGTGGGCCTCCACTTATCCTAGGCTTCATTGCTGGTTGGGGGGGCCCAAGGAGAGTGAGGGGGGCATGAGTCATCCTCCTTTGGAGAGGAGGTGGGCCCCTCATTTGGAGAAAAATCCAAAAAGTGGATTTTTAGGAGGATTTGACCAAGTCAACCCTAGGGTGGATCCCCCTTGCTGGTCAAAGTCAATGTGGGTCCAAGTCATCGGGGTCGGGTCAAGGTTCGGGTGTCGTATCATAATTGGTGTGCGCACGCTTTTCGGTGCACAACTAGCCTCGATTTGACCGCGAGTTGACCAATTATCGTCAAAATTGACCGGGATGACTTCCGTTGACTTCGTATTGATCACACGAGTCCAACGCCACTGACTGGGGTTGAATCAGAGTCTATTTGGCGAAAGTCCAAAATCTGAGCGTCGTAGCGCGCTAAAATGGTCAAAACGCTCATAATCATCATTAGGCTTCGAATCGCGACACAACGATTTCCGATGTGTTCGTATCAACTATACGAAGTCATAGGAATTGACAGAACTCAAATCGGAGTTCTCTATGTCAATAACTAAAAATCTCATTTTTGCGACATTCTGCGGGGAATGGCCAAATCCACTATATGACCTCGGGGTCCAACTGAACGAGTTCTGATGCGCTCGTATTGACTATACGAGGCCACAGGAACTGATAGAACTAAATTCGGAGTTCTCTAGCTCGATTCCCCGCCTAGGGTTGCCTCCTACCGGGTCACGGGTAATGGCTCGGGTCACTTTTATTGGGCCCACTAGGGCTCTGGTGGCCCAATAAAAGTCGGGATGTTACACTGACACTCTTTCCTGTTACTTCTCCAGATACCGGAGCACAATAACCGGGGGTCCTCTTCTAGAGGATATGTTCCCGCCACCCCACCTCCAGACCCGGTCTCCACCGCAGCTGTACCGTTTGCCGAGACTAACTTGGGGCAGACATTGACCACCTTCTGGATAGCCTTGGCGTAGCCACCACGAGAGATGACGGCACCCACCAATTACTGACAACTTTTCGAGGACTGAGGCCTCCCACTTTCAGATGTATAGAGACTACCATCTAGGCAGAGGAGTGGGTAGAGAGTGTGGAGGAGCTGCTAGTAGGCATGATGTGCTCAGCAGTAGCTGCAGTCTCACTGGTAGTGACCTTATTAGAGGGTTACGCTAGGGACTGGTGGTGAGCGGCCAGCAGCTTGACTTTTAGAGAACGGTCGTTGAGCATTATCCTATGGGGAGAGTTCTCCGAGGCTCTGCTGGAGTTCTTTATTACAGACGCGGACCAAGCTGTTTTACAGGAGAGGTTCCTACACATTCGACAGGGTGATCGGACTGTGCCTGAGTATGAGAGAGTTCATACACCTAGCGTGCTTTGCCGGGAACTTGGCTGCCTCCAACAGGGATAGAGCTTCCCATTTCTACCGAGGCCTACGAGATGACCTGAGGCAGGCTCTGATTATGATCTCTCAGTCTACCTTCCACACCATAGCTACTCACGCAACGACATTAGAGTTAGATTAGCGGATGGTATCCCAGCAGCACAGAGGATAGGTTGAGGTCCCTAGAGGTCAGAGACGAGACAGAGGAGCTGCTCCCCACCGACAGGATAGGGAGCGTAGGTAGAGATACAACAGACAACCATATAGGCACCCACCAGCACCCCCAGCACCCGCAACACTGTAGCACGACGTCAGACCAGCTCCATCACCACAGCCCGCGCCAGTAGTCCGATGTGATGTTCCCTTCATAAGGAACTGCTTCTTGTGTCAGCAGACATGGAATATGAGGGACTTCTGCCCATAGACAGTAGGAAGGCCAGGACTAGGAGCAATGCAGGGTGGGAAACCAGTACGGGGACAGGGCCAGAGAGGCCGTAGAGGCAAAGCTGGTAGGAGAGGCCAACAGGGCCGAACAACACCCTTGGAGGCCTATACACTGGATTTGCAGCACGGACCAGCCCCCGATATAGTAATAGGTATATATGTTAGACGATAAAGATATATTGGATGCTCCTACTTATGCTATACTGGATATAAATGTATACTTACATCTCGTGTATTATTATATGATATATATTCCCTATATTGTCAGGAATTCTATTGGTAGGAGGACACCCTGTCAAGACCCTCTTCGACATTGGAGCGACGCACTCCTTTGTATCCCAATTTCATTATGAATAAGGAGAATATTGTCCGCTCGTTCGGACTGTCTATACGAATCCGTCTACCGGATGGACAGACACGACGTCAATAGAGAAATGCACATTCCAGGCTATACTAAAGGACGTGGAATTTGAGGAGTGACAATCTTGGCAATAACCGGGTTTGATATTATACTGGGAATGGACTGGTTAGCCGAGCACAAGGCGCAAATAAATTGTTCAGCGTGAGAGGTTCGACTATAGAACCCAAACGGTCAGGACATTATACTAACAGGTGTACCCTCTGTCTCTCATATTATTTTGACTCCTGCGTAGATTATGAGATCAGTCCGACAGAAGGATGAGGTGTACCTTATTTACTTCAAAATGGAGGACAAAACTCAAGTGCTCGCCAGGATCCCAGTAGTATGCGACTTTCCGGACATTTTCCCCGAGTCCCTCCCAGGATTACCACCACAGTGAGAAGTCGACTTTAAGATCGAGCTTGTGACTGGAGCACAACCAGTGTCCCGAGCACCCTACCGAAGGTCCCCAAGAGAATTGGCCACATTAAAAATTCAACAGCTGGAGCTAATAGATGCTCGATTCGGCTTCCCTAGTTCCTCGCCTTCGGGAGCCCCAGTACCGTTCGTAAAGAAGAAAGACGGGACATTATGTCTGTGTATAGACTACCGGGAGTTAAATAAGCTTACGATACGAAATGCATACCCCCCTCCCGAGGATCAACGAATTGTTCGATCAGCTGCAATGTGCATCTGTGTTTTCATAATTGGACCTGAGATCAGGCTACTACAAGCTTAGGATCCGGTAAGAAGACATCCCCAAGACTGCCTTAAGCTCCCGTTACGGTCTTTATGAGTTCTTAGTTATGCCTTTAGGGCTCACCAATGCACCCTCCACATTCATGGCCCTAATGAATAAAATTTTCGAGCCTTTCCTAGATCACTTCGTGATCGTCTTCATTGACGATATTTTGATCTACTCAATAACCAAGGTAGACCATACTAAACACCTGCAGATGGTGCTACTGAAACTTTGAGAGCACTCCCTCTTCACTAAATTCAGTAAGTGTGAGTTCTGTTTAGACGAGGTCGGATTCCTGGGCCACACTATAAACAAGAAAGGGGTAGTAGTTGATTAGGCCAAGATCCAGACAGTACAAAACTGGCCACTGCTCAGAACAGCGACAGATATCCGAAGCTTCCTTGGTCTTCTCGGGTGTTACAGGAAGTTTGTAGAAGGTTTCTCCAAGATTGCATTACCCCTCGCCGCCCTTACCAGGAAGGATGTTACTTTCCAATGGACACCAGAATGCAAGACTGCATTTGTGGAGAAAAAGAAACGGCTAACTTCTGCACCAGTCCTTACGATCCCCACAGGGACCGAGGGATTCCAGATCTACACTGATGCCTTCCTGAAGGGATTAGGAGCTATTCTGATGCAGCACAGCAAGGTGGTGGCCCATGCATCTCGCCAATTGAAGCCGCACGAGTTGAACTATGCGGCTCATGATCTAGAATTAGGCGTTGTCATCTTTGCTCTTAAAATCTGGAGGCATTACTTGTACGGGGTAAGGCGCGAGATCTTATCTGACCACAAGAGCCACAAATACATCTTCAATTAGAAAGATCAGAACCTTTGACAACGCCGATGGTTAGAATTCATGTGCGATTATGACTTCGCTCTCCAATATTACCCCGAGAAGGCTAATAGAGTTGCTGATGCCTTAAGCCGCCAATCTTCGGTAGCTGGGAGTTAGATAGAGCAGATCCCAAATATATTGTTTCAGTCTTTGATAGAATTGGAAATTACCCTGGTTGCCCAAAGAGATTTGGAGGAATACCATGCCCAGCTGTATTGGATGGAGATCAAATGCGACATTCAGAGGATTGATCCAGAGGTAATTCTGATCATCCGATCTCTATAAGGTGGGGAACAAGAGGATTATAATCTACACGATGGGATCTTGTAGTTCAGGCACCGTATATTTATTCCCTCTGTCAAGGGAATTCGTGAAGAGATTCTGCAAGAAGCGCACCAATCGAGGTATTCCATCCACCCTGGTGTGGTTAAAATGTATGTTGGTCTGCGCAGGAACATTTACTGGCCTAAAATGAAAAGAGATGTCACAAACTTTGTGACCTAGTGCCCGACCTGTCAAAGGGTTAAAGTTGAATATCGCAGCCCAAGAGGCCTGATGCAGCCCCTGCCGATACCCGAATGAAAATTTGAGGACATTTCCATGGACTTTTTCTACGACCTACCTCGATCACGTGCTGGAAACAACTCCATATGGGTTGTTGTGGATCGACTTACCAAGGTAGTGCGACTCATTCCAAACCGCCAGGGAGACAAAGTTAATATTTTGGCCAAGCTGTTCTTGGAGCAAGTAGTCTGATTCCACGGAGTACCAAAGTCCATTGTGTCGGATCGTGACGGGCGATTCACATCCAAGGAATGGAGACGGGTATAGGCATACTTTGGGACCAAGGTGGCCTTTAGTACTGCCTTCCACCCTCAGATAGATGGGCAAACGGAAAGGATGAATCGGATGATGGAGGATCTACTTCGACTTTACATAATGGAACACAATGAACCATGGGAGCAACTATTACCTCTAGTTGAGTTTTCTTACAATAATAGCTACCAGACTAGCATTAAGATGGCTCCATATGAGGCATTGTATGGGAGGTATTGCCGAACCCCATTGACATGAGCTTAGGAAGAGAACCCGGAAGCCTTAGGAGTGGCCTATATTTATGACACCATGATAGTGATACGGCTAATCCAGGAATGGATGCGAGAGGCGCAGAGCTGGCAGGCCAAGTATTATGATGCACGTCACCGAACGGTGGAGTTTCACGTGGGGGAAATGGTATTTCTAAAAATTAAACCCATGCATGGTGTCTCCCGGTTGAGAAAGCAAAAGAATCTAGATCCCTGCTATTTGGGCCCCTATCAGGTGATAGAGCGTGTTGGCCCTATTGCCTATCGATTAGCTCTGCCACCAGAATTGGGAAATCTTATAATGTATTTCATGTCTCTTCCTTGAGATGAGTCCTCCGACAACCAGAGTAGCATCTACCTACACCACCAGTGCAACTGCAATCAGATAGATCTGTCCGACTTGAACCAATCAGAGTCGTAGATCATAAAGTGAAGAATCTGCGTAACATGGCCATCCCAATGGTCAAGATATTGTGGTCAAATCATAGACGAGATGAGTACACTTGGGACTAGAGACACTTATCCGAGAAAAGCATCCATAGCTCTTTCCCCAGGTATATCACTCCCTTCCCACTACTTTAAGCAAATTTTCGGGGACGAAAATCCTTTTATTTTTATTAGATTGTAACATCCCGACTTTTATTGGGCCACAGGAACCCTAGTGGGCCCAATAAAAGTGACCCGTACCTCTACCCGTGTCCCATACCAAGGTAGGAGGTAACCCTAGACAGGGATATCGAGCTAGAGAACTCCGATTTGAGTTCTGTCAGTTCCTGTGGCCTCGTATAGTCAATACGAGCACGTACTTGTTTCGTTGCAATCTGCGGTTTAATAATAAATGTAGATATTTTGACTGTTTTAGCGCGCCGCGACGCGCAGATTTTGGACTTTCGCCAAACAGACTCCAATTCAACCCCGATCAGTGGAATTGGACTCGTGTGGTCAATACGAAGTTAACAGAAGTCGTCCCAGACAATTTTAATGACAGGTGGTCAACTCGTGGTCAAATCGAGCAAAATCGTTCACTGAAAAGCGTGCGCACACCAATTGTGACACGACACCCCAACTTTGACCCGACCCTGATTACCTGAACCCCCTTTGACTTTGACCAGCATGGGGGACCCCCTAGGGTTGACTTTGGTCAAACCCTCCTAAAAGTCAATTTTTTGGATTTTTTCCAAAGAGGTGTTCACCCCCTCTTCATTAATTGGTTAAGGCCCTACCCCTCTCATATCTTGGGCCACCCAAAACCAGCCACATGATGGAATTGGGCCATGGGCCAAGGTAGGCCCAATTCTCCCTCCCCCTTTTCCCTCTCTTTCTCCCTTCCACCTTTAAAAAAAGGCCCAAGCCAAAAGGGGTTTTCCCTTATTTCCCCATATGGGGGAAATACCCACAGCCTCCAGCTATCCTTGAATAGCTGGAGGGTGGAGATTAACCCCTCCTTAGGGAGGGATTAATCCCACATTAAAGGTGAGGAGGAGAGCCCCCTCTCCCCATCCTATTTGATGGCCCTTACCCCCTACCTCAACAACCCAAGCTCTGAGAGCACACCCCAACCTTGCCCCCCTCTTCCGGAGCTTAGGTCGCCGGAAAAGGACCAACCCGAGCTCCACCACCCCCACCTTGCATGGCTGACCAAGACGGCCCCTCATGAGCTCCCCTAGTACAGGTGGATATTATCCCCCTCCCTATCCCCCTGACATGCTGCATGCATCCCCCGGTGGCCAGAGCGCCGCAGATACCGCCCGAGCCAAGCTCCATGTCGGGTGGTAGCCGCAGCAAGCTAGACCCTCCCAGCGTCGGTGATGGTGCTGGAGAAGGGCTAAACCATCGAGGATGACTTTCCTTGGTGGTGGAAGGTCGGGGTGCCGCCAGAAAACGTCGCTCTGGCGGCACCCGATAAACAAAGATCTTCTCTATTTTAGCTCCGGTAATGGCCTGCGGCGGTTGGTCGTTGGGGCACCACCAGAGAGGAGCCCTGTCCCCGGCGCGCCGTCTGGGGGTGTTTTTGTGGTTCGATTCATCGCCGAAGAGGCAGGGTGGCGCGTTGGCGCTGGGAGAAGAGCCACTGCCATCCTGCTCTCGGGATGATCATTTTAGGCGGTGGCTGGCAGCGCCAGGCCAACGGGCCACCACCCAAAGACTTGTCAGCCCCCGGCGAACCGGCCGGGGGTGGTGCCGACATCCAGCAGTAGCCGGCCGGCGGTGGCAGAGGGCCACCTCCTTCTTCATCAACAGGATGAATCATCGCCGTCCAATCTCAGTGATGAGATGGATGGCAGAGATTACCTAAATTCCCGCCCCGCCTCATCTTTTGTGCCCCCCATAGTGGATCCGCAGCTTATCCGTTGTGGGGAGAGGTTGGCGTTTTCCCCAGTATGGCGCATTCCTGACCATAGGATAGGTGTTGATCTGCTATATGCAGACTATTTTTTAATCAGAACTTTGCACATTTTTTTACAAAAAATATAGACTCTTAGGAAAAAGGTGTAGAACATGAAAGTTGTTTCCCTTGATAAGGGCTACCTCCACAAAAATTTTGAGAAATTTTGAAGGTGTTTTAGCATTTTTAAAATCCTAAATAAAGTTTGATTGACCAAATCAAAGACCCAAAATTTCTGGGAAAATTATGAAAATTTTCTAATCTCATTTTAGGCTCTTTTAGGAGTTGTATCAAAATTTGGGGTCATGGGGATAAGAAATGAAAATTTTCCCAAATTTTGGAGCCTAGGGTCACACTCAGGATTTATTACGCTCATTTCGCTTGGAAATGGAAATTAGAGCGCATGATCACCCTCCATAAGTTGAATAGTAAATTTAAATTACAACAAGTGTGGCCAAGGTAAGTGGCCAAGCTCCAAGCGTTTCGAGATTTCATAAAAACTGCTAAGCACCTCGACCCTTGGGTATTTTAGGCAGACTCAGAAAGTAGAGTATGAGTCACAAGTTTCTAATTATTATCGACGGATAATAAAAGGATAGCTAAATTATCGGATCTTAATAATGGGTGTAACCCAAGGAAATCTTGAAAACCAATAAGGAACTGATAATACCTTCTGAGAACGGAGATGGAATTGAAGCCTCTTGAATGGAGTGAACGGACTACTAACCATTTTCTTTATGATTATTCCAGTCTCGTACTGGTCAAGTTCAATTTAGTACTTTCAATTCAACTCCAGTCTCATACTGGTCAAGTTAAATTTAGTACTATCAATTCAACTCCAGTCTTGTACTGGTCAAGTTCAATTCAGTACATTCAATTCAAATCTAGTCTCGTACTGGTCAAGTTCAATTCAGTACTTTCAATTCAACTCCAGTCTCGTACTGGTCAAGTTCAATTTAGTACGTTCAATTCAACTCTAGTCTCGTACTGGTCAAGTTTAATTCAGTACTTTCAATTCAACTCCAATCTCGTACTGGTCAAGTTTAACTCAGTACTTTCAATTCAACTCCAGTATCGTACTGGTCAAGTTCAATTCAGTACTTTCAATTCAGTACTACTCCAGTTTCGTACTTGTCATATATCATTCCAGCACTTAAATTATGTAGCTTTCATTATCAGCAGCTTTAATTACTGTTTTTCATTTTTGCAATTTACTATTTGAAGCCCGGGTCCTGCTCTGACAAGCAGCTGCCTATTATGGTCGAGCCTTAGTTGGGGATAACCAAAGTTGAGGTATTCCTCCAGGTTTAGCCCCAAATAAAGTGCTCTCATGCTCCTTGTTGAAAGTTGAGCTGAGCGTTACTGCCCGAACATTGAAGCATAGTAGGGCAGGCCGCCACAGATCCGGTACATGAAACAAAATTGACGGTTTGATTGCTTATAAATTGCTTGCGGTAAATTGTGGCGGGTCAGTCATTTCCGCAGACCGTTCGTACCGGTACGGGACATTCGACGACTCAAGGCGATAGGGAGATGAGCACTACGGGTAACCAGCCGTTGGGTTTTCCTCCGCTGGTCGGCCAAAATATTGTATCGCCGGATGTCGCTCACATCCAATAGTACACGGGGTTATACGTTGGGGCCTAGGTCCGTGTAGTATGACCACCCCTAGAAGTGGCAGGTTTGTCCACTATCACCGACGACCACATCTTGAATCCCGCAGGGCTCGCTACCTGCTGGAATAGAAGCAGTCCTTACTATGTCGACATAGGGTGTTCTGCGCGACTATGAATGCCTGCGATATGTGTGTGGCTGTGAATGCCAGCGATGTGTGAGCGACTGTGAATGCCTGTGATGTGTGCATGACTATGAATGCTTGCGATGTGTGCGCGACTATGAATGCCTGCGATAGGATACGGGTTGTGAATACCTGATGTACTGATGTGCTAGTGGAGTCCTTATTATAATTAATGTTATTGTTGCTGCCATTTCAGTTATATTATGCTGCCCTTTTTTTATCGTTGCTCCTAGCTTAAAAATATGAAATATTATGCTAACCCTCTCATGCTTCGACTATTTTATATTGCTGGGTGTGTGCGTGTTCGCCCCAAGGATATGGATCCGGGGAGGATATTTGTTTTTGCTTAACTCTGTGACTAATGATTATCTTAATAACCATTCACAAGAGATGGAGCGTCGTAGTGACCCCCTGCCGCAGGATAATGCTCCAGCAGTTAGGACTACTTGAGCATAAGAACCACTGGCATCTTTAGAGTTTCGAGACGTGAGTACTGGCGAGCATGATAGGGAGAGAGAGTGAAAAACTATATGTAGAACTTGTACAACTTGCGGGCTTATATATAGAATATGGGCGATGGCCCTAGTATTCATGTAAATATATATGATGTTATATATATTTGATAATGTTTTCCTATTAATGCTTCCTCAAATCTCTAATGTGTTGTGAATGTTGGGATTCTATCCAAGCATGGCGGCCAACTAGTGCTTAGATAAGGTGGATTGTTACCCTTAAGGAGTACTGGGTGGATGTCTTGGGCAAGTAGTACACCCTCTAGCCCGACCCGGGTAAAGGTTGGGGGTGCTACACAGCCCATAGCAGCTGTAGGCATCTTCTTCATCTTCATCCTCCTCCGAGTCACTGTCTGAATGTGATAGAGGGGCCCTAATACCTATCCTGGCAGCAGGATAGTCTTCAGTTTCTCCAACAACAACTAGACTTATATAGGATTCTTCATCTTCATACTCCGAGGAATATAAGTCTGTTCAACTCTTCTCCTTCTTAGCAATGAAGTACTTTTCCTTCTTACCCTTGTGTTGGTGAACCTTTTTCTCACCAGTCTCTTTTCTCTTCATTAGGCAGTCAATAATAACATGCCCTGGCTTGCTGCAATAATACCAGACAACTTTAGAGGAATTTTATTTACTAGTGTTAGAATCATACCTTTCTCCCTTAGAGTGATTCTTCCTGTGATTAGAGGAGGAGGAGGGTCTGCTCCTCCACTACTTCTTCTTCATCAACTTGTGAAATTACCTGGAGAAGGCAGCAAAGTCTTCATCAGACATGCTACTGTCTGATGAGCTTGACCCTGTACTGTCTGAATTAGTAGGCCTTCTTGGAGGAGAGGGAGTCCTCTCCTTGTTCTTCCTGGTTCTCTCTGCTCTGAAGGCCAAAGATTTTCCTTGGCCTGGGATTTGCTGATGGTCTCCTCCTCTTTCCTGGTAGCCAACTACATCTCATAAGAGAGCAACTTTTCAAATAGTGTATAAGGAGGAGTATCAACTAGCTTGGTCACCTCTCTGATGGCGTATATCTTGGTGTCCCAGTCTCTAGTGGGAGACCTCAGGAACTTGTCATTAAGCTCATAATTATTGAAGACCCTCTCATAGGTCCTCAGTTCATTCACTATCCTGAAGAATCTTTCATAGCAGTTAACTATGTACTCTCCCTTGGACTACCTGAAAGCCTCATACTCCTGGTTGAGCATGGACTTTTTATCATCTCTAACCTCTTCAGTTCCCTCCATGTAGACCACAAGAGTGTCCCACATCTCCTTAGAGGACTGGCAGTGAACCAGATTCTAAAAGATAGAATCATCTATGGAACTAACAATAATGTTCTGTGCCCTCTTATCCATGGTGGCCAAGATGACTTCATCCTTGGTCATCTCTGAGTATTTCTTGTGTGTTTGGACTGTTGCATCCAGAACTAAGACCTTCATGGGGATGAAAGGTCCCTCTTTGACTGTCACAAAGATCCTTCGGTCAAAGGCTTCCATAAACAACCTGACCCTCTCTTTTAAGATTCCAAAACCCTTCTTCCTGTAGATGGGGAGTTTCATGGAACCTAGCTTCTTATAGTTCTCTCCTGAACCCATAAGTATACTTGTTTCAGCTACCATTTGAGATTTGCTCAGAGTGTTAGGTCCTTCTTGAGCAACCTCCCTCTGATACCACTTGAAAGTCTATAATTCCAAGGTAGCTAAACACCTAGAGGGGGGGGGAATAGGTTTTCTAGTCTTTTAAGATTTTCTTTAAGTTGGTGTGTTGTGAGTTAGTTAGGTTAGCTTACTTTCAAGATAATGCACAAAAGCACACACAATATTTATAGTGGTTCCCAAGATTATGGGTATGTCCACTGTCCCTCACCTTTCTACCAGCTTGTTAGACAAGGCCCATTCTCCAAAACTCGGCTCCTTAGAGCTTACAACACATACCCCTTAGGATGTCTCAGTCTCCTCCAAGATGTATAGCTTAGGAACAAAGCCCTACCTAAGAGAAAGCTTGCTCCTACAACTCAATGATCAAAGGATCACCTACCTCAGACTTGGAGGTTAGCCCTATAACTCAGAGAGTAAAACTCTCTTACAACTCAGATCTGTTAAGATCCTACCTCAGGCCAAAGGCCCTACCTCAGGCACACATGCCCTACACTCAGATCAATAAATGATCCTACCTCAGCCTTTATAAATCAGGCCTACAACTCAAATCCAAAAGGATCCTATAGAAAGAAAGTTTGGTTTGTTGATGTGGTTGATTTGACACCAGAGAAATTTCTCTGTGCCTGTCTTCCTGGACTGAGTTTACCTCAGCCCTACCTTCTTCATAAAAATAGAAATAAGATCTTTAGTAAACAGTTGCCTATGTTGGAAGTAACTTCAGAAACAAGTTTCTGATCTTGCTGATGAATACAGATGGGTTGACTATTCTTGTATTCTTCAATCAGCTAACTTTGCCTCTAGAAACCAGATGCTCTGCCTCTTCTTCTTTCTCAGAACCTTTTCAGAACTTGTTGTAGCAGGTTAAAATTGCTACAACTAACTTGCTGGAACTTTTAGTTTAGCTGGTTTAACTTCTTGCTTCAGGCTCAGCAACAATAGCGAGAAAGAAGACGAAGTCCAGCTGCTACTTTTCGAAATCAGTAAAACCCTAAAAGTTAAGTTCCAGCTCCCGATCTTGTCCCTTTTATCTCCAGTCATATATCGACTATATTACTCGTGGGCCCCACTGAAGGTTTTGGCTGCAACCTGGCTTTTATAGAAAAATTCTTCCTGTAGACCTGCAATGTTATTTGTCCTGTTCTGTAGCTTTCCCACAACTAATTTGAATCATGTTGACTTTTGCTAACGTCAGCATTTGTGGACTTAGCCAAATTCTCACATTCAATCCAGGCGTTGAGTGAATGACCTTAACTCAACGCCCCTGAACTTACCAATTCTTCTGTTTTGCTTAGGCGTTAAGTGAACTGGTTTCACTCAACTCCTCTGTACTTAGTCAATCCTTCTACCTTGCTTAGGCGTTGAGTGCGTTGAGTGAACTGGCTTCACTCAATGCCTCTGGACGGCCAATTCTACTACACTGCCAGGTGTTGAGTGCATTGAGTGAATCTTCATCACTTAACCCCCTGGACTTCCCTACAACTTTCTTTATCTGCTAGGTGATGAGAGCATTGAGTGAACTGGCTGCACTCAACGCCTCTAGACTTAGAGAGATTTTCCTGTCCATCTTTCCTTGAGCTTTGACATCACACGACACTTTCTTCTCTTGCGTTGAGTGAGCTATATTCACTCGACGCATCTGGACTTAGCCAGAATTCTTGATAGATCTTCAAATGCTTTGACTGCTTGAGCTTGTCTCAATTCTTCTTGGTATATGGTGTTGAGTGAACTGGCTTCACTCAACGCCTGTGGACTTAGCCTCATTTTCTTCCTTGCCAATGCTGAACCTTTGATAGACTCAGCTATACTCAACGCCTTTTCATAAATGACATTGAGTGAACTGCCTTTACTCAATGCCTGTGGACTTAGTTGTAGAATTGCTTTTCAGACAGCTGGGATTTGACTGTCCACACCTTACTCAATACTTTTTGGCATCTGGCATTGAGTGAACTGGCTTCACTCAATGTCTGTGGACTTAGGCAATTTTTCAGCCTTTCCAGTATCCTTCTTTGACATTTGGCGTTGAGTGAACTGGCTTCACTCAACACCTATGGACTTAGACAGATTTCTGTCTCTCCACCTCTCTACCTTGTGACCACCTATCACCATCACTTAGAAAACCTATCTAACCTTTTTCTAAGGAACATCCTGCACATGATGAGCTTAACCAACTTCAAATACAACTATGCTCTTAGTGTTGATGGTGATGCCTCTTTAAATCAAATTTATGGAACATTGAGGACAATATTCCCAACATCGATGTTTTCTAATTGTCTTAGATATTGAAGTATGGGGCATGATAAAACAATGATACACTCCACCAACAACGATAGTTGGATGTATGAGTATGGAAAAACCTAAGGACAAATGGGATGATACTGATAAGCAAAGGTGTAAAAATAACGCTAAGGCAATAAACGCTTTATTTTGTGCGTTAGATAGAACTGAGTTTAATCGAGTTTGTGCTTGTTAAACTACATTTTATATTTGGAATTTACTTGAAGGTACTCATGAAGGTACATCGCAGGTGAAAGACTCAATGTTATTCCAGTTAGAATCAGAGTTTGAAAAATTCAAGATGGAGGTTGATGAAGACATAGACTCTTTGTACACAAGATTCAACAAAATTGTGAATGACTCTAAGGTTCTTGGAAAGAGTTTCTCAAATGGTGATTTAGTATGGAAAATTCTTAGATCGCTTCCCCAGAAATTCAATCCTAAAGTGACCGCCATCTCGGAGTCACACGATCTAAATGCCCTTTAAATTGAGAATCTCATAGGAAATTTGAAAACTCATGAGGTCAAACTAAGAATTCAACAACAAGAGTATAACTTGGAGCCAAGAACGAAAGCATTAGCGTTGAAATATAAGAAGGAAGAGGAGAGCAAATTTGATGAGAATGATGAAGAAAGTGGAGAAAGCTTATTCGTTAAGAGGCTCAGAAAGTTTATGAGAAATCCTGAAAGAAGGAATTCTTTCAGAAAGTTTTTCAATAAGAAAGGAAAGCTAAAGTTGATGGAGAGGATGATGAAGAGCGTCCACCACCTGAGTGTTATCATTGCAGAAGAATTGGACATATCAGGAGCAAGTCCCCAAAATATCGGAAAGAGCTGAAGGAGAAGAGACACAAGAAGAAGAATAAGAAGAAAGTTCTTAAGGCTAAAACCTGGGATGATGTCACATCTGAGGAGTCAAGCGGATCAAGTTTAGAAACTGACAAGGAGGCCAACATGTGCTTGATGGGAAAGAGCATTTCATCATTTGATGATGAGTGCAGTGTCCAGAGCGACACTAAGGTAACTCCTGAATCATATGGTGATTTTTTTTCTGAGTTTTTAAGAACTTGTAAATATTTGGATAAAAGCTTAAATGAAATTAAGTTTCCTAAATCTAAAATAAATATTTCATTAAAAGAAAATAAAAAACTAACCACTGAATTAAAAGTACTTGGGAAGGAGAAAGTGACTTGTCAAGAGGACTGTCACTCTTTGACAGGGATACTAGAACTAGAAAAGATCTTGCTAAGTCCCGATTTTGTGTTGATTCAATTACAAAGGAAAAAAAGGGAGTTAGTAAGATCTCTAAAATTTTCTCAAACTCAAGTAGAGGGTAGTAAAAAGGCTTTTGCAAATCGGTGTGGTACATTAGTCGCTGAAAACATAGCCTTGAAAGCCCGAGTTCATGATTTAGAAATGGCCATTAAAAATTTTGGAGTGGGCCAAGAATAGCTGGATATGATTTTGACGAATCAATGCTATGGTTTGGCAAAATTTGGGCTCGGATACACTTCTGGAAGCTATTGCCCGGCGATAACCACTATCGCGGGCAACAGTAAAAAGTTCAAAAAATTATCGTTTTCAGATAAAAACACAAAATCTACTTTCACTGCTACTTCCAGCAAGAAGTCTCAAAATGTTTTGAAATATCCTTCAACATTTTTTGTCACTTGTGCCAAATGTAATAAGTTTGGACACACCACTCACACTTGTAGGAAGATAGGTTACTGCATTGTTAAACAAATCTGGGTACCTAAGCCGTCCACCTATTCTATGGGAGGAACCACTTGGGCAACCAGATCTTTAATCTCATCCTCTTTCTAGGTGTGTTGGCAGGCTAAGGACAAGGAAGATATGTGGAACTTGGACTCAGGATGTTCCAAGCACATGACGGGCAATAAGTCAAAGTTCCTTAGCCTAGAAATGAAAAAAAGGAGGAGCAGTTACTTTTGGCGACAACAGTAAAAGAAAGATCATTGGCATTGGAGTAGTAGGTAACAATTCTTTTACTGTATCAAATGTTTTGTATGTTAGATGTTTAAAACATAATTTAATTTCTACAAGTCAGTTATGTGATATTGGTCTAAATATTTTATTTGACTCGTCTACAAACCTTTGCAAAATTTTTGATTCTAAAACAAACAATATTGTTCTTACTGCACCTGGGTCTCAAAATGTTTATATGATTAAATTTTATGATTTACCACATTCATCTTTAAAGTGTTTTATGTCCAAAAATGAGGAGTTAGAATTATGGCATAGGCGACTTGGACACTCTAGTGCCAAGTTAATTTTAAAATTATCAAAAGATAAACTAATTAAAGGTTTATCAATGTTACGTGGAAGTTTATCTTCTTTATGCTCGCCATGTCAAAAATATAAATTTTCAAAGTCCTCATTCAAAAACAAAAATATTATTTCTACTACTAAACCTTTACAATTGATTCACATAGATTTGTTTGTCTAATTACTACACAAAGTTTATGAGGTAGAAAATACACTTTTGTTTTAATTGATAATTATTCACATTATTGGTGGACAATTTTCTTAACATCAAAATCTGATGTATTTTTAGAATTTACAAAAGTATGTATACGTATTCAAAATGAACTTGATTTAAAAATAAAATGCATTCGTTCAGATCATGAAGGTGAATTTGATAATGATAGATTTATTTCTTTTTGTAATGAGTTAGGAATTAAACATGAATTTTCCTCTTCTCGCACACCGCAATAAAATGGTGTAGTAGAGAGGAAAAATAGGACTCTTCAAGAACTAGCTCGCACTATATTATCTGAATACAAATTACTTAAATCATTTTTGGTCGAAGCCATAAATATTGCATGTTATATTATTAATCGAGTTATACTTCAACCATTTTTGAAATCAACACCTTATGAATTATATTTTCAAAAGAAACCGAATGTATCTTATTTTAAAGTTTTTGTTTGTAAATGTTTCATTTTGAATACTAAAGACACATTAGGAAAATTTGATGAAAAATGTGATGAAGACATATTTATTGGTTATTTTTCGATTAGTAAAGCTTATAGAATTTTTAATAAGAGAACAAAACTAGTTGAAGAATTAATTCACGTTAAATTTGATGAACTTCCCTCTTGTGTAGAAACTAACCCTGCAGGTAATGATGAAGAACATTTCCTCCACTAAGGTCGGATGATGATGAAATACTTGGATATAAAGAAGATGATGAAGAAGATAAAGAAGAAGTAGGAGAGGAAGAATATGTGTCTCCAAGTGAATTGAAATTTTCAAAAGATCATCCGCAAGATTTGGTCATTGGAGAACCATCAAGAGGGGTAAGTACTCATTCATCCTTACATGATTTATTCTCAAACCTTTGTTTTATATTTGATATAGAACAAAAGATGTGCAAACCACTTTAAATGATGATTCTTAGTTTTTAGCTACGAATGAAGAACTTAATCAATTTGAACGTAATAAGATTTGTAAACTTATAGAAAGACATTCAAATCATCTTGTTGTCGGTATAAAGCAGATTTTTAAAAATAAAATGGATAGTGAATCTAGGGTCACTAAAAACAAAGCTAGACTTGTAGCAAAAGGATATTCTCAAATTGAGGGGATATATTTTGATGAAACTTTTACACATGTAGCACATTTAGAAGCAGTTAGGATTTTTCTTGCATTTGTTAGTTTTAAAAGATTTAAATTGTTTCAAATGGATGTAAAAAATGTTTTTCTTAACGGGTATATTAAGGAAGAGGTTTATGTATGACAACCTCCAGGCTTTGTTAATGAAAAATTTCCTAATTATGTATATAAATTAGAAAAGGCCCTTTATGGTTTAAAGCAAGCACCCTGAGTATGGTATGATACATTAAATTTATATTTATTAAAAAAGATTAAAAAATGGGTAGTGCTGATTGTAGACTCTTCATTATGCATGTTCATGACGATTTAATAGTTTTGCAAATTTATGTTGATGATATTATTTTTGGAGCCACTAATGAAGAGTTATGTGATAATGTAGTAAATATTATGAAAAATGAATTTGAAATAAGCATGGTAGGAGAACTTACTTATTTTCTTAGTTTTCAAATTACACAAAGACATGATGGTATTTTTATTTGTCAATCTAAATATATTCATGAGATTTTGAAAAGATTTGGATTTGAAAATCTAAAGCAAGCAAATACCCTTATGAGTGTTTCATTGAAACTAAGAAAAGATAAAAGTGGAATATCTGTAGATTATACATTATATAGAGGAATGATAGGATCACTTTTATATTTAACTACATTTAGACCTGACATTATGTTTGCAGTTTACTTATGTGCTAGATTTTAGGCTAATCCTAAAAAATCACATTTAAAAGCGGTTAAACGTATTCTTAGATATCTTATTGGTACTTCTAAAATAGGTTTGTGGTATCCACATAATGACATTTTCATTTTGCATGGTTATTCTGATTCTGATTATGCTGAATGTTCATTAGATCATAAGAGCACTAGTGACACTTTTCACTTTCTAGGCCCATCACTTATTTCATGGTCAAGTAGGAAACAAAATTCTGTTGCCCTATCTACTATCGAGGCCCAATACATTGCACTAAGTAGTTGTTATGCGCAAGCACTTTGGATAAAACAAGCCTTAGAAGACTTTGGAATACATCAAGAAACTATAGAATTAAGGTGTGACTATAAAAGTGCAATTGATTTAACTAATAATCTGGTTCATCATTCTAGAACTAAACATATAGATGTTCGGCATCATTTCATTAGAGACTATATAAAGCAAAATTCAGTAAAGGTTAATTTTATAAGCACAAATTCACAGCTTGTAGATATTTTTACAAAACTACTTCCAGATTTCCATTTTTCAATGCTAAGACTAGAATTAGGAATGCTAGACATTTCAAGCTGATGAATTCACATAAGGATTATGAAAAAAATATATTAAAAAGTTAAAACACAAATTTATAATAACAAACATATTACAAATACTTGTTCATAGTTCACTGACATCACATCACATTACATAATAGTTCACTGAAATTATTGCAAATACTTGTTCATCATAGAATACAGAAACATGAAATAATATATAATTCACTATCATACGACGTTACTAGCTATCACCTGGCGATATCCCCAGAAGCGGTTTTCTGTCCGAACCTCAGAAATATCTGCTATCCCCAACACTAGAATCCTCTTGGTCCTCAGTGGAGCTCTAACCACTGCTCTGAGTCCGACGAGGTCAGCGTATTGACTGTCGTGGAGGCTCCACGACTGGTTTTTCCCACTCTACCACCTCTACCGTAGTTGGTTTCAGTTTGAGGCTCTTTGTTAGAAATTTAATAAATTTCTGCATTCCTGTGTGATGTTTTTTCACTTCCCGCTTATGTTCCTCAAATGACTCTTGCAAGTCATCCAGTCCTTCTTATAGCAATCCACCTCTTGAGAGTGGTGGATTTCTAATACTAGATGAGGGTTCACTACTCTGCATGGATCAACTTCGTGACCCACGTGCACTAGTATGAGTTATGCCCGTATAAAACACCGTAGGTGCACAATCATCAAAGTAGAATTCCTGGTCGATCCAACTGTATTTCTGGTATAGGATACATTGGATTATAGCACCCATCAGTAGTGTATTCAATTTCTTCCACATAGGATTCTTAATTCTATACGTGTACCAAATAATGGATAAAATTAAGTCCGCCACGTCAAACAGCTCTAACTCCAAAATCATGTAAGTAATATAACTCAGTTGAGCCGTTATCTTTCTAGTGTCCCCGGACTTAAGCATTATCGAATGTCTCAAGATATCCTGCACTAAACGTGTATCGGGAGATAGTGTGGTTGTGGATTGGATTAGGTTTTTCATGGAATTACATGTAAAACCATATTTAAAAGTTTCCAATCCCTATCTTTCCGGTAGTTTTCCACAACGTCCAGCACATAATCACGCTAAATCAAACCAAACTCATCCCTTAAGTCATGGTGAGTGATTTCAACAATCTGTCCTTGAATTTTAGATCTTACTCCCCCGTTCGGTTCAGTAAAATTTGGATACCTTAGGTGGTTGTAAAATTCTCTAATTAAGACTTAAGAAAACATATCTGGCAGTATGACTGACATTATACCTGCCATAGCGAGCAGGTCATGGATATGCGTGTGCCGGACTTGATCAAATTCAATCACTTTACCCACACCGATGTTTGCCTTTTCAATCCCCGAAAATGTTTGGTATGCAGTATGAGTATCACTGCCTGTGCTTCTCCTGGCCTTAGAACTGGAAGCCATATCTGTAAACAGCAAAACACATAATTTTTAGATATTGTTAATATCGCAAAGCGATACTCACTATCGCCGGGCGATAGCGAAAATCAAAAAATTTACGATTTCACCATGTTATTCCATATTTCAACATCCCTACTTACAAAATCTCGCACGTATATCATTTTATTTCCAATTTGCCTTAACAAATTGAAGAAAAAATTCACAACTACTATTCATCATATTCTTCCTCAAAAGTTCAATTTTTTTTGGAAATCTCTTCTTACAAACCTAGATCTATGCTTTAGTGTACTTCACACTCCTAGATCTATGTTTGTACTTCATCAATCCCTTGGATCAAAGATTTATTCTCTCAAAAATTCAATTTTTAGGTTTTCCCTAATCCTACCAAAAAAACCTAAGAACTGAAATTTTTCTCCCCAAAATTTCATGAAATCATTTCTCCAAACATTTGAATAATCAAATCCTAAAGAAAGGAAACAAAAAATCCCACTCATACCTTAGTTTGGAGAGTTTGCCGGCATCGGGACAGTGTTTCGTTCGAGGGCTTCAGGAAAAAGTGTTCCAAACGGTGCTTTAACTCCAGATCTGGCATAATTTATTTTTCCGCGCTATCACTGATCAACAATATCTGATATCGCCTGTCGATATACCGAATTTGCTATTGTGTAATTTTTTTGGTCCTGATATTCCTATGACTGCATCGTAGACTTCCTTTCTCATGTTTAGGCATTATACAATGTATATTCACTTATATGGGGTAGCTCGAACATTGTGTCAGATTCAAACTTGTATTATCATTTTTGATATACAACTCAAGTAGTGTATTTTACTTGAGAAATTGTTTTCGCATGTCTCTAAGTATGAAAAATATTTTAGTTATGATAATGCTCTATCACACACAATTGTGAAAATTTTCATATGTATTTATCATTACTGCCTATGTGAATTGTGAGTATTCTACCATAATTACTGAAATATCATGATAAAATTATTGTTTTATCCTTGTTTTCTTTACATAGTTCATATTTGCTTATCATATAATGCCGCACAAGTGAATTTGAAGTGTTATGTCTAGCCTACAAGAAGCCATTTATTCTTCTTATGCAAGCATACAAAACAAAAAATTATAATATAACAAAAAAAACAAAAAAAAATTGGGCTGACAAGGAACCTCCACCAAGCACTACTCATCCTCTTGATAAGTCTTAAGAAGCATTGTGAGGTTGATCACCTTGGACAGAATTGTAAAGTGTCTTGTGTAAACTTTATATGGCTATTCATTTAATCTTTGTGCTCAAAATTCTTGGGTATAAGTACAGTTACTTATATATATTTCTTGGTTGGATTTTTTTTAACATTTTTGTGTTCATGTAAGTTTTAAGTTTCTACATATGAAATTTTCCTCTAACTTTCACTTGTACACTGCATTATCATCTCTAACATTTCTTCTCATGAGAATTGGACTATCAATTATTCTAATTATGTTCACTAGTGTATATAATTATGATATAACTGTATGAATTCACCAATGTTTGTGTTCACTCACATTACTCATCACCATACATTGTTTCACATGTTCCGCACGTGATTTTCTCTTTGTGGTTTTTCATATTTGGCTTCCGCAATCACTTTGCTATTTCTTTTGATAATACCAAAAGGGGGAGAATTTTATGAGAAATCATTCTTTCGTATTACTTCATTAGGATTACTTTAAGTTTAAAATACTTCATTAGGATTAATTTAATTTTAAAACTTAAACAAAATTAAATGGTTCCATTTGCTTCTATTTAGGGGGAGTATACATATAGGGGGAGTTACATCCAAGAGGAGTGTGTGCACATACAAATGCTTTATCTTGCTAATCACGTTTTTTATCACTTTATAGGACATTCATGATTTCTTTCTAAGTGGATTTGTTATTATCAAAAGAGGGAGATTATTGGAACATACGTTCCACGCTTCTTGGTTTTCTAATAACAAATCTTATTTGTATTTGATCATAGGGTGTTTATGATGTGAAGATATCACGGGTCTAACACTAAAATCATTTGGGGTTTAATTCGGGTTTGAATAGAGGAGTTTTGGTGATATCGCCTGGCGATATCCACTATCACCAACAGGCGATAACTTAATGGACAGTTACAACATTATCTCCATGGCGTGCAGTTACAATTGATATCCCCCGATGATATTGATATCACTCAGGCGATAGCGCACGATTGGCCACGACAGGTTTAGCCTGCAGAAGTTTCGAATCATGGGACACGTGGCAGCCAGAGAGGATATCGCTTGCATGCGATACCCAATATCGCTGAGCAATATCGCAAAAATATAAAAGAGGCTCATTTTTTTGAGGAGATTACGACTTTGAGTTTCTAGAGTGTTCCTTCTCGTGCATCCTATCCAGAGAGCTCAAACATTAAAAAAAACTCCATCTTCCCAAGAAGGTTCAAGCGCGGAAAAGCGACGATTCGTACACGACATCTGAAGCAACCCTGACAAGGATTCATCAACATCTTCAGCGCTTCATTAAGCGGGAGTTTTAATTCTAAAAATTGTTCTTTGTCATTATTCATTTCTTCACTATAATCGATAGAGGAAATCGCCGCCTTATGTGTGGCGTCTAGGTCTGAGTGTGGCTTAGGACAGAATTGTCGCCTTGTACATGGTGTCTAAGTCCTTGTGTAGCTCAGGGAATTTTCTTTGCCTTGTGTGCAGTGACTAGATCATGGTGTGATCTAGGGGGAGGCTAGTAGCAAGATCTAGAAAGAGAAACGTTATAGCCGGCTGGTTCTCGTTAGAAGGACAAGCGAAATCAAAAGTTTGTATTTTTCATAGCCTTGATCTCTAGCTCTATAGAGATACGTTGTATTTTGTTTTAACATTTGTGAAATAAAATATCATCATTCTTATTCTTATGTTTTTCTAAGTGTTAATCTTTGATTATAAAAAATTAGCTTTGATTTTAGCAATTAGTTCATCAAGGAAAATTTATTTAAGGAAATAATTTGTTAACCCTTATTTAACCCCCCCCCTCTAAGGGCGCTTCACGGTCCTACAAAGTATGCATTTTTGGGGATTGTCCTCTAGACCGCAGTGTAAACAACCAACAGGCTCCTCAAACCCTCACACCTCGCCAGAGTCAATGTACTGCCATCGGTGTGACAACTGGCCTAGTACCGAAGACCTTCCACTAATTTGTTTCTATGCACATGCAAGTTATCTCAACCAGAGCCTCCAGCTCGTAGGACAAACCCGTCCTAATATAAAACCTCTTGAGCCACAGCTCGCAGGACTAACTCGTCCCGATTTCAAAACTTCCTGAGCCTTCAGCTCGCATGTCTAACATGTCCTCTATCACTCCAACCCATACACGGGTGAGATCATTATTATGTTCCTTCAACCTATTAGTTACTCTTATCTAACCTTTAGTTGTATATAGTGACTTGGGGTTAATCTTGGACTTTCCGAGGACTACTCGGTGTGGCTCGGAGCGATACTAGGGAATACGATGGATTGAAGCACAAATTCCCCTTTTCAGAACAATTACTTTTATTAGTGACTACCTGTTACTAATAACCAACTCTCATTATTACTCGTAAGAAAACTTAATATCTTATGATACTTATAGGGGAGTGACGATTTCTCGTCGGACTCCGAAACTAACATCTTCTTTTAATATATATCCACGTTCACTAGCACACGACACCCCTTTGTGACTTGCCTTGAAATATCAACCAGAACTCTATGGTTATTCATTATTACCAACTTCATTAAGATTAACCCTTATAATCACATTCCATGATTTACACTTAAACAACACATTCTCTTGAATCATATTCACCCTTAAGACCTCTAATATACTGTGTGTGGTGCAAATCTTATATACTAATTATATGTCTCTAACTTACACTACTAATGCACCATAATTATAATATTCTTATGAATAGTTTTCATAACTTCTAAGGGATCTTACTAGTCTAGTAAATACATCAATTTTCCACTATTTGCAAATCACAATGAAATTGAACTAGTTTTATCTTCTAAAATGCAATCTTCACTATATCATGTCAATTTGAGCTAAAATTCACACCATGGGTGCTTCATGACTAAAACAAGAAATTATTAGAATTTCATAATATTACAATTTAATTTGACCATCAATAAAATTTATTAACTTCTTGACTTGCATTAATTATCAAAGAAAGTATCATATACAAAACTCTAAATGCTCTAATAAAATTATCAGTGATAATAAATGATAAAATAACATGATTTACTAAATTGCAAAAATTTTTAGAAAGTTTATACCCTAAATTTTCATTTATGATAAAAAGGGCAAATATGTAACATTGCACATTAAGTACCAAAACACCTCATCCAAAAATTCTAAGAAGATTACTATAGGTTTGAAAGGTTCTAAAAATAGCCTAGCCCAAATTTCAAAACTTTCCAGATAATGTTAACCATATATATTTCCTCAATACAAAAATGTGACAAATTAAATTCTTGGAAAATTCCCATACATATAACTTCCAAAAATTCTACTAAAATTCCCAGATGCCTAAATTATCAATTTTTACCATGCGACAAAAGCTTGGATTTTTACTAAGTCATTAAGTCACATTTATTTTACTAATACACTATTGTCACAAAAAGAATTATAATTAATTTCGTAGGATTTTTGAACCCCAAAATCCTAATTTTTAAGGATAATTCCTTTCCTCATGTTAGATGCATGACCAAAATTGTGTCAACATGCACTAAGTCCATGGTATAAAATTCACAAAACACACCTTTTTGTATTAAGGCCTTCTTAATTACATACATGTCCTAAGACATGCATATGGAATTCACCAACATGTAGAGGTTCAACTGGGCTCAAAATTTTACCAGTGACTTCTCATAGCCTAGTCAGTATGTCACTTAAAATTTGAGTCATTTTGAATTGATTTGATTACCTATTTAATTACTATATGAAAAATCATATTTTCCCTAAATCTATAGAAAAATTTTATCTGAAAATTCCCATTCTTGTACAAAGTGGGTGTCTAGGGCATGTAATGCTATGGCCAAAATCTTAGGCCTATTCAATATTTTCTCTGGCATGTACACTCATTTAAGTGTTTGTCCCTTACTAAGGACACACCTCAGTAAAACAGTCCTATAGGGGGCAATAAGACTCCAAATGGTCTGATTTAAATTTCTAATTAAATTAGAAACCGAGGGCTACCTTTTGCATGTTGATTATTTTCCCTATAAATGCCTCTAAATACCCTTAATTAATTATTCTATGTATTGTATAATATGTGACAAATTTAATAAAACTATATAAATGATCCTGCACGGTTCTTAACGTAAAAATAGATGGAATTTGTTCATCTTCTTCCTACAGCCAAGGGATGAGATTAACCTGACTTGGAGCCACTTCCATCTCAATTTCCCGGCCAATCCTTGTCCTCCACGACTGGCTACCACGACCACCACCGTTGAGGTGGTGGCCATCGATTGGCCGTGAAATGGCGGCTAGAAACCGCCTCTCCGACGATCCCGAGTAAGCTCAAAACCATGCAATTTTCCCCCACATCTCACATGGATACAAGTTGAATTGAGCTTGAAATCTCTCCTAAATGATCTAGAAAGCTAGCACAGAGGGAAAGGAGGAGAAAAAGACCTTGATTGGGGCTCGATGGCTGCAGTTGGACATGGATTTTCTCCTCTCTAGCAATCTTGCTTGATCTCCCAATTCTCCACCATTTTCTTCAATACAGGGCACTAATCCAACTCCCTTCCACCTTCTGAAGCTAATGGAAGGGTTGGATTGAGATGGGGAGAGGTGTTTATGAAGTTACCATTGAGGGTGGCCGAATTCAACATTGGATGCTCCTCCTTAGTGCCAATTGGCACCTCTTCAGCTCGAAAACGACAAATAATATTATGGGGAGTTTAGAGGAGTGCTTGGGAAGGAGAGTGGGGTGCCATGTGGCCCTTATTCCCCAAATTTCTCTTCGTCCCATATGAAATTTGGGGGGGGGATCCAATTTTACCCCTTGCATGTAATCTCTCTCCAAAACCAAAGGTCGTGAGGGGTAATTAGGCTAGTGGGATTTGGTTGTGCTTTGGTTAGGTCTTGACTCATTGGCATTGGGTTAGCTCACTTAATTTCATATTTTAGGCCAATTTTGACCAAGGTTGACTTGAGTGAAATTGAGATAATTGGTTGACGCACTCAAGGGGATTTTGGGTCCATTAGGTCCCTAATGGTTTTAAAAAGTTAAGGGTGAGGTCAATTTAATTAATTGAATATTAATTGACCCTTGATTGACTTGAATTGGGTCATGTTGACCTAGTGTTCACTTGGGTCAACCCCTTGAAATTGGATGGTTCCAATGGGTGCATACTGAGCTATTGTCCTCCCTTAGGGTTTAGGATGGTGTTGGTAAGTTCAATTTCAAGTATTGGGGTTCAATTGAGCTATGAGTGTTGATTTGGGGTTTTTGTTGACCTAGATTTGACTTTAATCAATTTGACCAAATTAAATGACCGAACCATGGGTCTTTTGACCAATTGGGTCTCCTTTAGGGTTAGGGACATAGTAGTGAGGTCAATTTGTACTTGTGAGTTCAATTTGGGCTAGTTTGACATATGTTGACTTATATACTATAGTGGGTCCCATGTGAGTTCACCCTAACTCATTGTGTCATAAGGTAACCACCTAACCTAACTCATCACACTCACCATATGTCATATCCTAATTTTTGTTAAGGGGCTCTAAAAGGAAATGAGATATTACAAATTCCAATAAACAAAAAAATAATTTTGTCTCCGAAATTCAAGTTCGGGTCTACGGGATTTTATGCATAAAGTAATTAAGAAACTTTTCAAGGATGTTTAAGTTGTACCTGAGGAAAAGAGTCTCGGGTACTATTGCTACATAAAATCCATCGTCTCTCATGTATGCTCCTCTTGTACATGATTGGACCAAATTACCTTAACCGGTGGGACCTTCTTCCTCCACAGGATTTAAATCGTTGTATGACCGATCCTGACTGGCTCCAGGTGGACTAATATTTCGAATGCTACCGGGCCCAGGGTAGAAGTAATGTGCTGATCTAACCGAAGTAAAGCTCTCCATAGTGAGGAGACATGAAAGATATAGTGCAGGTTCGCTAACTCCACTGGCAGCACCATCCTATAAGTCAAGGGGCTGATCCGCTCCAGGATCGTATAAGGCCCCATAAATTGAGGGCTGAGATTCTTGTGTCCTCGCACCCGTAAGACACCATGCACTGGACGTATCTTCAAGTAATGCCTCCCACTTAGAACTCTATCTTCTGATGCCTCACATCATAAAACTTGTCCTGCCTACTCTAAGCCACCAACATCCTATCACAGATCATCCGAACTAGAGCATCCTTATCCTTGATATACTATGATCTAAGTGCCCTCTGATCCTCATCCTGGATCCAAGAAAGCGACCTCTGGCACTTCCTCTCGTATAAAGTTTCATAAGGAGTCATGCCAATGCTCGCCTTGTTGCTGTTGTTATAAGAACACTCTATCAAAGGTAACAACCTCTTCTAAGTGCATTTTCATTATACTTCATGATAGACATAATCAAAATTATGTGGGCATATTTTCAAGTCTTCCGACATATTATCATTAAAATAAACTTTAATTACACATTGGATTTGGAGTCCCTTACGACTAATGATCACCAAGTATGTGAAAATCAATAATCTTATATGTAGAATTGCGCACACAAATCTTAGATTTCTCTTCCAGAATCGCACCTTGCCTTATAGCTTATACCATGTCTATTCTTCAAATATAAGTTATCGTAGTTTTATTTACGATGAAGATCAAACTTATGTATGTATGTAGAAATCTTTTCTATTCCTGTCCATATAGATTATTACCTACCAACCAACGTGAACTTAGAATTACCAAAATTATCATACTTATGAGACAAATACTATTATGTATAACAATTAACCAACTTCCAAACTTAAGACAGGATGACTAGATCATCATTTTTTTTTCAATTTCATGACTTATAAAGAATCATTGCCTACAATTTATTACCCAAAATAGATTTTAATCACACTAGAATCTAGAATCTCTTAAGATCAACGATCACCATATTCATGAGATTAATATTATTATGTATAAACTCAAGTCAACTTCCAAAATTATGATGTGATGAAAAGATCATCATTTTTATTTCTTCCAAATTCATGTCTTATTACATCTCTACTTAAACAATAATACATATTTCGTAGAGTGTTCACCCTTCAAGCGTACATCAAGCGATCATTAATAATATGGATGTTCATAAAAAATGACTCCCAAACGCTTTTCACATGGAGTGTAATTCATAAGGTATACGCGTATCTTTTCAAAATAGTAAGGTTTGTCACGAGTCGATTTTATCATAAAGAGAATCTCATTAAACACTCATTAATTCTCATATAATTTCACCGTATACACATTTGATAGTCAAAATCTACATCATATAGTCATGAATCCTCCTAACGGTAATTATAATGTCGTCAAACATATGTATTCTTATTCTTGATGCTATTAGAATCAAAATTGAAGTATCATACTTAAGGTATACATTATCAATATATCATTTGCCAAATATTCAAATTTCCCGGGGTTAGTATACTTCCAATGACATGTCCTAGCAAATTAATCTTATTTTTCATAATGTTACCTAATTTCAATTCTTATGTTTCCAATATAATGACTTATAGCTTAATCGACTCATTCAAAGGTTATAGTTCACAATTATGATCAAGTGACTTGGTTATATCAGGTAAGCGTTGATAGTAATGATATTTCATCATTGTATTTAATTCTTCAAATCCCAGCCTTTTTAGGATCAAACATGGTAGTATTAAATCATACCAATCATAATAAACTTAATTATTATATTCTAAACGCAAGAAGTCGTCTTATTAAGATTTTTAATTATACATTAAACTATCTCCCAAAGTATAAGGACAAATAAATCATTCAAATTTGAAAGGGATTGATTCTTTGATAGAATACACCATATGTAAATCATCTTCGAATGCCCTAAAGTGCAAAATTTTGACTCGTAGGAACCTGATTCCAAACCACAAATTCCATGACGCGATATATTTGTCTGTGACAACTTGACTTGGCAACCCTGTGTTTTTACTAGAATCAAATATCGTTTGACCCATGATGTTTAATAGTTTGTCCTGATAACAATACAAATCATCATTTCTGGATTGAGGAGGTGAATCTAAGATACCACACCTCGTATGAGATTATTTATATTTGTTCATGTTTTAAGATCATGAGAACATATAGCCAAGTTCTACTCCTATCCAATCCTTATCCGACTTAAACTTGTATATAATTCACACTTCATGTTGTTCTCTCTTGCGATCTACATGAGTTTGTTAATCAATTTTTAACAAATGGTATAATCACTATTCGTATGTTATCATAATTGGGTTAGGATGTTAGAGCACCTAGGAATAGGCTTTGTTGAGGCGATAGATAAAGCACATCCTTAATTGTATGTCAATTCTTTCTACAAACAATACTGACTCGAAATCAAGACTTTTAAAGCAATTTGTTTTGATTCCACGTGTATATGTAAATGATTTACACCATGTCTAGCATTAAGGAAAGCATGATTGCTCCTTAGGCTGTGTACTAAGTAGTTATCTACTTTAGTAAACTCAAAATTTAAGAAATTTCCTGAAGTCTTATGTCGTCTCCCTTGATTTTAAGAGTCCCATCTACATATAATTATTCAACCATCTATGTATATCTCAAAGAATTAATTTACTACTCTCTTTGTTTACTTATTCGCATAGACTTAGAGCGATAAGGAGGATGGATAATCATTCTTGAAATGCTCTACTTTCCTACTTCGCAAGCGAATTTATAGCGGTCACAACTTGGCATTAATATTCCATGTTGCTTAAGATGAAATAATTCTTCATGGGTCCTAATCTTCTACGGAGGGTTGATCATCATACCAATCATGTATATACAAAACTTCGTCTTTACTTGAGCAACATTTGAATAAATCAAAACTTCAAGATCACTATGTTTGCGACTCAACATTTTCTAAACAAGTTTTTGGGAAATCCAAGTTGGTACCAATTTATCCCAATAAACAAAAGGATAAGCCCCCATACATTTTGGGCTAAATTTCTTTAATATTTATAGTGCATTCATCCTATATATGCACACATTCCTTAGGGCATGCAATCTTAGACTTGGAGTTCTACCCTGAGACTCATTGATATGATACACACCTTAGACTCTCAAGGTTAACATGTGACCCAACCAAAAACGAGTCTTCACTAAGTTTGAATTCATATTTGACCTCTGGTTTTTGTCGCAGTGGTTGTCTCAACGTAATCAGTCATCGGTACGAGGGTTAAGTTCACTAGTCTTTCACTATTCCATTAATAGATTTCATGCATCAATTCTCCTTGAGATGATCCTATTAGTTTCGATAAGGTAATAGTATCCCTTAATAAGTGAAGTATAAATTTCGGAGTATAAGTCTCGAACACATACACAAACACACTAAATTATTCCCTTTAGTCACTTTAGGTATTCTGGTACCTTAACCAATCAATACCCGAGGTAAATTTTAGACTAGGATATGCTACAAAATCATCTAGATAGTCAAATGAAAGTAGTGTCTTGGTTGGGTTAGCCTAATTAATTGTTTAAACGGACTACTTTCTGTGATTTTTACACATAGGCACACCATAGCTTCTACTACATAGTTTGTCCGCAAAATAATGCTCGAGCGGGGTGATCTAGTGTTGTGAAATTCTTTCTCATATGATCATTTGTATGATGATACAAATTTGTAAAACCCCTCTTCCTTACCAGGGAATTACACAGGTCTTTTGCCCAGAACTGCCGTCTTACGATGATACCAACTCATGGGTTAGCCACCACCGCATAACATCGACCCAGCTGACTAGTACGATCATTTCAACTCCTAGGCAAATTTGAGAAAAGAAATAAAAGAACAACCCCAAGTCCGCAAATCACAGCGAATCATCATCATATATATGAAAATATAGTCCACAATGAGTACAAAAAGAGAGTAAGGACTTATGCCTGATACATGCCAAAATGAAAGTACAATCCCTCTCTCACAACATCTCTAAGGGGAAGCTAAAACAAAACACTCATCATCATCACCTATTATTGAGTAGTAATAATAATGTATGGTGTTTGCTCCTCAGGTCCTTCCACCTCATCCTGCTGGCCGTGCTTGCACTCCAACTCCTCGAGCTCCTTCAGTCACAACCGACCATTAGTCATGAAGATTAAGCCATTTTTTCCTCACCTCACCCCCGCAACTTCTAGGCACCGTACGGGAGGATGAAAGCAGAGGACAACAAAGACAGTATTAACAAATAAGCAGGTGACAAGGGAACTATACTGGCACGAGTAAAGTCTAACATTGTTCATGAATTTATGCTAGCAAAATAAGTATGTTAATAAGTGGTAATGAACACTAAATGATAGAAGCAGTATACAATAGAAGCAGTAAAGTAAATAAGTTTGGTGCAAGTAAACTAAAAAAAACTACTATACTACCATCACAAGAGTACCTTAACTTATATGAATGCTCATACAAACTTACAAGTTAATATTTTTAGAATTGTAACTTATCATATAAAAGTGCTCATACTAATTTATATGATAAAGATCTGTATTATGAATGACCTATAAGTATGTATGTTATGATATGTTATGCATGTTATGATTCATACAAGTGTAACTCACCCACACGACTCTGTGATCACAGACCTTTAGTTCCTCATTTTTGGAGTCAGCTAATCTCTATGGTACCACTATTGTGGATACGACAGCAGTGAAGCGGGAACCTCCACTTCCTAGGCGGGTATACACACTACCAGGCCTAGACCCTTTGTACCCCTCTATACACGTCCCAGGTGTACTCTAGAGTCCCCACATACTAATTACTGGACATCCCACCAGTCTTTATGGTCGAGTGTGCATTTTTCGGGGATTTTCCTCTAGAACATAGTATAAATAACCTACTGGCCCCTCAAACCTTCACACCTTGCTAGAGTCAACGTACTGTCATCGGTGTGACAACTGGCCTAGTACCGAAAACCCACCACTAATTTGTTTCGATACACATACAAGTTTTCTTAACCTGAGCCTCTAGCTCGCAGGATTAACCCATCTTGATATAAAACCTTTCGAGCCTCCAACTCGTAGGACTAACTCATCCTGATGTCAAAAGATCCCGAGCCTTCAGCTTACTGGACTAACATGTCCTCTATCACTCCAACCCATACACATGTGAGATCGCTATATTATTCCTTCAACCTATTAGACTATTCTTGTCTAACTTTTAGTTGTATAAAGTGACTTAGGGTTAATCTTAGACTTCCTGAGGACTACCCTGAGAAGGGCTCACAACGGTACTAGGGAATACGATGGGCTGAAGCACAAATTCCCCTTTCCAGGACACTTACTTTTATTAGTGACTACCTATTACTAATAACCCACTCTCATTATTACTCTTAAGCAAACTTAATATCTTATGGTACTTATATGGGAGTGACGATCTCTCATCAGACTCTGAAACTAACACCTTCTCTTAGTATCCATGTTCACTAGCATACGTCACCCCTTGGTGACTTGCCTTGAAACCTCAACCAAAACTCTATGGTTATTCATTATTACCAACTTAATTAAGATTAACCCCTATAATGGCATTCCATGATTTACCCTTAAACAACACATTCTCTTGAATGGTATTCACCCTTAAGACCTCTGATATACTGTGTGTGGTGCAAATCTTATATACTAATTATATGTCTCTAAATTACACTACTAATGCACCATGGTTATAATATTCTTCTGAATAGTTTCATAATTTCTAAGGGGTCTTACTAGTCTAATCAATACATCAATTTTCTACTATTTGCAAACCACAATGAAATTGAACTAATTTTATCCTCTATAATGCAATCTTTACTATATCATGTTTAATTGAGCTAAAATTCACACCATAGGTGCTTCATGACTAAAACAAGAAATTACCAAAATTTCATAATATTACAATTTAATTTGACCATCAATAAAATTTATTAACTTATTGACTTGCATTAATTATTAAAGGAAGTATCATAAACAAAACTCCAAATGCTCTAATAAAATTATTAGTGATAATAAATGATAAAATAACATGATTTACTGAATTGCACAATTTTCCAGAAAGTTTATACCAAAAATTTTCATTTATGATAAAAAGGATAAATATGTAACATTGCACAGTAAGTACAAAAATAGCTCATCCAAAAAATATGAGAAGATTACAATAGGTTTGAAAGGACCTAAAAACTATTTTGCCCAAATTTCATAATTTTCTAGATAATGTTAATCATATATATTTCCTTAATACAAAAATGTTACAAATTAAATCTTGGAAAATTTCCATACATATGACTTCCAAATATTCTACCAAAATTCCCAGATGACTAAATTATCAATTTTAACCATGTGACAGAACCTTGGATTTTTACTAAGTCATTAAGTCACATTTATTTTACTAATACACTCTTGTTTCAAAAAGAATTATAATTAATTTCTTAGGATTTTTGAACCCAAAAATCCTAATTTTTTAAGGATAGTTCCTTTCCTCATGTTAGATGCATGACCAAAATTGTGTCAACATGCACCAAGTCCTTGGTGTAAAATTCACAAAATACACCTTTTTGGATTAAGGCCCTCTTAATTACATACATGTCCTAAGACATGCATGTGGAATACATCAACATGCAGAGATACAAATGGGCTCAAAATTTTACATGTGACTTCTCATAGCCTAGTCAGAACATCACCCAAATTTCGGTCATTTTGATTTGATTTGACCACCTATTTAATTACTATATGAAAATCCACATTTTTTCTAAAATTATTGAAAAATGTTGTCAAAAAATTCTCATTTTTGTACAGGGTGGATGTCTAGGATATATAATTATAGGGCCAAAAATCTTAGGCCCATTCAATGTGTTCTTTGACATGAACACTCATTTTATTATTTGTCCCTTACTAAGGACACACCTCAGTAAAACAGGCCTACAGGGGGCTGTAGTACTCCAAATAGTCTGATTTAAATTTTTAATTAAAGTAGACACCTAGAACTACCATTTGCATGTTGATCATTTTCCCTTTAAATGCATCTACGTACCCTTAATTAATTATTCTAAGTACTGTATAATATGTGACAAATTTAATAAAACTATATAAATGATCCTGCACGGATCTTAAAGCAAAAACGGATGGAATTTGTTCATCTTCTTTCTCCAGCCAAGGGCTGAGATATCCCCGACCTTGAGCCACTTTCAACTCAAATTCTCATCAAGTCCTTGGCCTCCACGACCGGCTACCACCACCACCACCTCCGTTGAGGTGGCGGCCATCGATTAGCGGCAAAATGGCGGCCAGAAACTGCCTCTCCGGCGATCCCGAGCGAGCTCAAAAGCATGTGATTTTATCCCACACCTAGTATGGATACAAGATCAATTGAGCTCGAAATCTCTCCTAAATGATCTAGGAAGCTAGGACAGAGGGAAGGGAGGAGAAACAGACCTTGATTGGGGCCCGACAGCGGCGATGACGGCAGTTGGCCATGGATTTTCTTCTCTCCAGTGAGCTTGCTTGATCTCCTGATTCTCCACAATTTTATTCAATACAATGCACTAATTCAACTCTCTTCCACCTTCTAAAGCTAATGGAAGGGCTGGATTGAGGTGGGGAGAGGTGTTTGTGAAGTTGTCATTGAAGGTGGCCAGGTTCAACATTGGATGCTCCTCCTTAGTGCCAATTGGCACCTCTCCAACTCCAAAACGATAGATAATATTATGGGGAGTTTGGATGTGTGCTTGGGAAGGGGAGTGGGGTGCCATGTGGCCCTCATTCCCCAAATTTTTCTTTGTACCAATGAAAATGGGGGGGGGGCGATTCCAATTTTCCCTCTTGCATGTATCTCTCTCCAAAACCAAAGGGCATGAGGGGTAATCAGGCTAGTGGGATCTGGTTGGACTTGGGTTAGGTATTGACTCATTGACATTGGGTTAGCTCACTTAATTTCATGTTTTAGGCCAATTTTGACCAAGGTTGACTATGGTCAAATTGAGAGAATTGGTTGACGCACTCAAGGGGATTTTGGGTCCATTAGGTCCCTAATGGTTTTTAAAAAGGTTAGGGGTGAGGTCAATTTAATTTATTGAACACTTATTGACCCTTGATTGACTTGAATTGGGTCATGTTGGCCAAGTGTTGTCTTAGGTAAACCCCTTGAAATTGGATGGGTACACTGGTTTCTTACTGACCTAATGACCTCCCTTAGAGTTTATGATGGTATGGGTAAGTTCAATTTCAAGTATTGGGGTTCAATTGAGCTAAGGGTGTTGATTTGGGGCTTTTCTTGACCTAGATTTGACTTTGGTCAATTTGGCCAAATTGAATGACCAAACCATAGAGCTTTTGGCCAATTGGGTCTCCTTTAGGGTTAGGGACATAGTAGTGAGGTCAATTTGCACTTATGTGTTCAATTTAGGCTAGTTTGACATAGGGTGACTTATACACTATAGTGGGCCTTATGTGAGTTCACCCTAACTTATTAGGTCCTAAGGTCACTACATAGCCTAACTCATCACACTCACCACATGACATACCCTAATTTGTGTTAAGGGAGTCTAGAAGGAAATGAGATGTTATAGTTCGCGCACATCAAACCATTGATTCCTGCAAAAATAACATGATTGATCGAAATATCAGCGTATTTGACAATACTGACAGTATTTATAGAATACTGCAGTATTCCGCAAAAACAATTCCGTCGTAGGATACCATATTGTACGACTGTATTTAATATCACACCTAAAACTATGTGGGTGAAGCACACCTAAAAATGTCTCCTTAAACTAGGAGTGGTGAAGTATGAGGTTGAAATATGAAAACTGATATGTTCCGCATAAGACTTGTGAATCAATCATCAAGAGATGTCAAATGAAGAACTTATGTCTCTGAATTGGGCAAGCATTCGTAAAGAAGTATGCAATCTGAAAAGCGAAGAGACATAAAGAAGCGAGATGCTCTTACTCAGAAATTTTTTATGGACATAGTGGCAATCAATCGCAATATGTTTGATGCGTTCATGAAAGACAGGATTGGAAGCGATCTGCATGACACCATGTGTTGTCATAGAAGAGTGGTGTGGCATTTGAGACTGGAATATGAAGATCTAGTAAAATTCATTATAGACAAGTCACTTCAGTGATAGTGGTAGCCATGACACGATAATCAGCTTCAGTACTGAAGTGAGATATCACGTCTTCTTTCTTAGATTTTCGAGTCTCCAAGAAAGTGGCAGTATCTAGTTGTTGATTTGCGGTCAGACACATCATTAATCCAATCAACATCAGTATAAACGCTAAGATCCAAAGATGAGTTTGATGAACAAAATAAATATTTATTAATAGTGCCACAAAGGTAGCACATGATACAGATAAAAGTTACATAGTGAGTGCTCTGAGGTTCTAAGACAAACTGACTAACGGTATATATGATGTGTGAGATATTCGGGTGACTGATCGTAAGATAAACTAGTATTCCAACAAATTATCTATATCTGGAGGGATCTCATAAGATTTATCCTTCTTGAGAACAAATCTTGATGTATAAGTTAAGAGGAGTTGCAACAGTTCATTTGTTAGTCAACGCGACTCTATTAAAAATCATGCGAATGAACTTTCGTTGGGATAAGATAAATCAACTGGGGGAATGGTTTATTTCAAGACTGAGAAAGTAACAAAGAGGTTTAAGATCTTTCATTTCAAATTAATGTTGGCGATGATGTTTGACTTATTGCATACCTTTAGTTTAACACATGATGATCATGTCATCAATATATAACATCAATAAAGTGAATAAGGTGTGTGTATAAATAATGCGGGGTTTGAGGAACTTATAGTAAATCCATCAATATGGATGGTTGTAGTGAACCTGGATAACCATAATCAAGAAACTTGTTTGAGTTCTTAAATCACCTTACAGAGTTAACAGACTTACCCGATCGGGTGTGGGACCCCGAGTGGCAGTGTCATATATACATCTTCAGATAGATTGCAATGAAGAAGCATTCTTGACGTCCATCTGAGAAATGTCCCATAATTAGATGAAAGTTATGGCAAGAATGGTTCGTATAGCGGTAATTTTGGCGACCGAAGCAAAAGCCTCATCATAATAAATGGCGTATTTCTTTTGAAAACCAAGAGCAACTAAGCGAGCATTTTATTTGTCAATTGTACCTTCAACTAATGTATTGATTTTTAAATTCATTTGCAACTGGTGGGATAAATACTCATAGATTGTTGCACAAGATCTCAAGTTTCGATATTCCTCAAAGCATGTAATTCTTTTTTCCATTACTCATTGTCAAACAGGCAGAGATATAGTTTCCTAATATGTCTGGGGAGCTTGATGACAAGAAGTAATTGAAAAAAAACTTGAAGAGTTGGAGTGAGAGAAGAGAAAGTACTGAGATGATCAGGAGGCTTATGTGATTGAGTGGAGCAACAAAAAAGAATAGGATTTTGAGATGGTTCAATAACGTCAATTTATGGAACGAATATGGTAGATGCATCATAGTTACTATAGGAACTTCAATGCATTCATGTATAATAGGATAGATTGGAGCAGATATTTGAGGAGGAAAGAATGATGGTAGAGGTACAAGTGGGTTAGGTATAACGTAGTAGGTGAGATTCTTAAAAAAGATAACATGATAAGAGATGTGCATACATCCGACAATAGGATCATAATATTAATAGCCTTTGTGTTGAGAGTTGAATCTCAGAAAGACCTATGCTATAGAACGAGGAGACATGGTGTCACATTCTGTTGCTGGAAGTTGAACAAAGCATGTATAACAAAACACTTTCACAAAAAAGTATAATGGGATTTTATTGCAGAGGTGTTGATGAGGGGAGTTTTTTGAAGGTTTAGAGTAGGTATTCTGTTTATCGAGAAGACACTTGTGAGAATAGATTTAACCTAACTCTGAACATGAACAAATGAGGTTATGAGAAGAGAACGCATAACCTCTATGATGTGACAATGGTGTCATTATGCTAACCCATTTTGTTGCTGAATATACAGACATGAGTATTGAGCAAGAGCACCTTAAGATAAAACGAATTTATTAAATGTATGCTAGATATATTCCCCTCCAACCCAAAATTAGAACGCAGAGTTTTGATTTTATGAGAGTATTGAGTCACCTCCATAAAAATAAACTCAACACACTTAGAAAATACATTAAATCTAGCATTTAATAAGTACCGCAAGTTAAATAAAAAAAATCCTTAATAAAACTAACATAGTATTTATTTTATCCCTTTGAAATGTGAGAAGAAGGACCTTATACATCAATATGAACTAATTCAAAAGGAGTAGAAGATATAAATGAGCTGGAATAAAAATAGGTGGCAATATAAAGACCTCTAATACAACTGATACATGTATTAAGCATTTTAGTAGAGGTTGTCCCAAGATCTCTAAATAAAGCGAGAAATTGAAGTCATGGAAACAAGATTTGGGTGATACGTCGATATTATATAACACACATGTTTGCAGGCAAGGAAATATAGGAAGCAGTCATAGTGGGAGTGGTAGATGATAGTAGAAGATGAAGACAATCAACGAAGTACATGCCATTTCCCCTAAGGCTCTTGCCAACAATCCACCCCATATGAAGATCATATATCAGTCAGGTGGAATCATTAAAAGAAACAAAGAAGTTCATGTTAGCAATCTTTGAGACAGATAAGATATTAATAGTCAGATGAGAGACATGATAAACATTAGGAATAGTAAAAAGTGAGTTATCTTGAAGGTTACCATGACCGGTAATGACAAGTAGGGATCCGTCGGTAGCACTAATGGATGATGAGGTGTGACGTGGAATTAGATTAAAAAATGAGTGTCATAATTAGTCATATGTTAGAAGATGCCCTAGTATAATATCTAAGAGGGAGAAGATATACTTGCAACACCAACAAACGAAAAAGATCCAGAATTTGATTGCTAATTGTTTGAGTTATGAATCTGCCCTGGAAATCGATGGTTGACTACTTCTTGGGCTTTTTGGTTTGCGAGAGCATGACATTCCTGAGTGTTTTGACTAGCATGTTGTTTGTGCCAAGCACACCACTTTCTCTAGAAGAAGGTTGCAAATGTTTGCTAGAACGAGGTCCAGAAGACATGGTCTTTGGAGGAGGTCGAGTAGCCACAGTAAAATGCAAAGCAATATTAGTAGGTTGAGAGCCATTACTGAGTGTTCTATAGAAGAGCTTACCTCAAGAACAAGACTTTGGTTCTCTTTAGCAGTGAGTTCGTTCACCATAACATCCAGAAAGCGATTTAGGGCACGTAGATGTTGATGCCTGTGAAGGTTTAATATTCATGTCGGAGATGCATCAGGAATTGTAGCAGGCTTTGAAGATCACAAAGAGCAAGGAACTTTTGATGTAGAAGGGAATAATATCACCGGGTAAAGGAGTAAGCTCCATGACACTGAATTGGTTCTAAAGATCCACCATAACAACGTGGTATTATCAAATATTAAGATTCCCTTATCAAGTGGACTGAATGATTTGAAGAAGATGAGATTTATGGACACTGTCAATCAAGTGTAAGTATGCGTGGGGATGGTTCCATATGGCAGCCGCATTATCATAAGGTTCAAGTTGAAGCATGATAAAGGAGTTGATGGGTTGGACAATGACATCGATGGTTCGATGCTCATCATAAGTCCAATTATTAAGTAGAGTGAGGTGGATAGGATCTAGGGTTTTATCGGACCCCTTGGGAGTTGGTGTTGGGGTGGAACCATCAATGTGCCCCCCAATTTGACAACTTTTGAGATGACTCTTGACATTTAGGTACCATATTATGTAGATATTGCCATTCAGAATGATACTTAAGCAAGACTCAAAGGAGAGTGTGTTGTTGGCCATCGACACAAAGAGAAATCTTGGATAAAAGTTATTATAATGTTCAAACATAGTTGAATTTGGGCGATCGACAAGGGAGAAATTAGCTCAAACAATTTGTCGGTGAAGAGAGAATTTCCTGCCGATTCCAAAAAGATATTATACTTAAACCCGACGATCAAGTAAAAATTTATTGCTATTTGAACTCTGGATGTATCAAGCGTAAATAGCAAGTGTCTGCGAGCTTCAATGAGGAATAAATTGTGAGTACTATAGGTGAGAGTGACTGGTGAATACTCCTGGCAAGTACAATGACCGTGGAGGGTATTTTGGCGAGCAAGATTGCGAGTACTCTGGATGAGCACCCTTGTGAGTATTGCTTCAAGTACTACATATGAGTAACACAAATGAGTACTACAGGAAGAGGTGGATCCATGAAGTTTGACTGGGGGCCCAATCAAAATGTGAATTTTTTTATGATCAATGTCTATACAAAAATTTGCACATGTTGAGATATCACAATTGAGTCATAAAACAATAAATTGTTTCGTATTGCAGCTTAACTATTTAGAGACATCTGTGCTCAATCGTTAATCAGCTTTTAGAACAGATAAAATGTTGCGTGATACTGACCTGATCTTTATCATGAAGAATCTTTAATTAGCTTTCCTCGAAGTAAGATAACTTTGTATTAAAACAAACTCAAAACAAAAGTGTGTGTGTGTGCATCTGCTGCAGAGAATGAGAATTTCAACAAGGGGGTCGTTTAAGAAGTTTAAGAAACACATAGTCAACATTCATTGACATTGATCTCATATACTCTTAGGGTGTAATTAAGGAGACACTAGTAAAATAAACAAGATTACAAGAGTTAAGAAAAGAAAATGTCGCGTTATATTGTGCTGAAGATAATGATAGTGTTTCTTTTAGAGATTTCGAAGAAGCTATGAGTAAAGAAAAAGGTGGAGTTGGCAGGATCAAAATTGGTTGCAACTATCTCAACTAAATTTACATGTGTCATCTCCACAAAAATTAATTAAACCAGCTAGATCTCATGCAACTTTCTCATCTTCCAATCAAAAAAATTTAAATGTCTCCACCTTTCCGGACCTTTTTCTCCCTTATTCAGACATTGTTTTTGACGTATAAGAAGACAAAATTCATTGGCTCGATAAGAGGAACCCAAATTCATCTTCTATTTTGCCAAAATCCTTGGGGGGGGGCTACCGGCCCCCCTTAGATCCACTCCTGACAACAAGTGAGTACTGGGGGCGAGTACTGGGGGAGAATATCGTGGTCGAGTATTACTTTGTGAGTACCATCAGTAAGAGTAATATGGGGGAGTGTTGCAAGCAAGTACTATTGGCAAACACTATGTATGAGTACTGTTGGCGAGTCGTATGTGCATGGTTAGTTCAGTTACAGGGAACTACAAGTACCCTTATAGTCAGCGGGCCTATAAATGGTGGGGTAGTGCTTGTTATTTTGGCAGAAAGATGAGTGCATGTGATGGGAGAGTACCCAAGGTGGGGTCTGCAAGTACCTTAGCTTATAGACGAGTACTCAGATATAGCTCTAATACCATGTTAGAATGGTAATAAGAATGAAATAATAATAATTTATTCACCAATTAATGGGGAATAAATAGGTAAAATGAGTGAGACCAATATACAATTTGGAGATACGAGACTAAAGCCCAATTTGGAAGTGTTTTTTCCTCCTTTTCTTGTTCTGGAAAACGCCACAATCTATAATATTGTGTATGGTTTCTCTATCAGTGGAAAACACTTCTCATCTAAAAGGAGTTATTTTACCTTTTTAGAAAGTCACCCGTCCCTAAAACAAACACAATATTATAAACGGGAACGTTTTCCAGAAAATGAAAAGGATGAAAAAAGCCCTCCCAAACAGGACTCAAATGAAGATCATGGACTTTACATAATGAGTTTTACATAATGGGCTTTGTACACATGCATATTATATTAAATAAAATACGCCCTATAATAGTTACAACTCAATATTCATACACATTCTTACAAATTCACAAATTAGATACTTAATCATTACTATCTCAAATTAGAGTTGCAAATGAGTCGAGCGAGTTGATCTCAACAATATTCACAAGTTCAAGCTAACCTGTTGGTACCCTAGTTTGATTTGAGTTTAGTCTTGCTTTTTAGTCCCTTGACCCAAGAAATATCTATGGTCATTGGTTAGTGGTCTAGCTGTAGAGTCCTCACTTTTCCAGATGAAGAATTTGGTTAAGTAGGTTTTTCGTTCGACTATAGTCGAACGCCGCTCGACTATCGTCTATCGGCTGATCGACGATCGTCTATCAGTTGGTCGACGCTCTGTCTGCGTTGATAGTTCGACTATCTGTTAATAGGTCGACTATCTGCTTGGCTTGGTAGTTCGACTATCTGTCCTGATAGATCGACTATTTGATAGTTCGACTATCTGTTGATAGATCGACTATCTGGTCTGTTTTGATAGGTCGACTATCTGTTGATAGGTCGACTATCTGTTTTCTGAGGTAGGTCGACTATCTGCTTGATAGGTCGACTATCTGTTTGTGCTTGATAGTTCGACTATCTGTCCAGATAGATCGACTATCTGATAGTTCGACTATCTGCTCTGATAGGTCGACTATCTGCCGGGGTAGTTCGACTATCTTCTTCGATAGGTTGACTATCTGGATCGTTCGACTATCTGCCCGATAGTTCGACGATCTCCGTGCGTCGGTCGACGATCTCCGAGGGTCGTTCGACGCTTTCTGTCTGCCTTTATATTTTGTATTTATTTATTATATTTAATTAATTAATACATTTTCTGGCACGTTGTTTTAGTTGTTTTATGATAAAATTTCCAGGCAATATTTGCTCCATCCTTTTTGCCTGAGTCAAATCTTTTTAGATAAAGTTGTTTGTCTTATTAGCTGACATTATATTTTACTTTATCTGCTGTCAGCCCTTTATAGCCGTTAGACTGAAAAGTCTTCTTTTTGCTATAAAGAGTTTGTTTCTGATATGACTTTATTTAGTACTTTATTATCAGATTGCTTCCTGCAGCTTCCTAGAAAAAGGTTTATTCCTTTTATAGAATGTTTTTGCTGCAGAGATTGTTTTGTCTTCTTGATATTTACAGCCCAGGTCTCAAGTTTCAGAAGAAGACAAGGAATTCAAATTGAAGAGAGTCGTTGCTTGTTGCTGCTATAAAAAGGATCCTTTGAAGAAGGATTCAAGCTAGCTAACTAGTTACCCAGTTATTCAATTAAGCATTCAAGCCTTCATCAAGATCAAGTTTTCTGCTCTCAGCAATTTCCATCCAACTGAGAAGTGTTAAGCTCTTCTACTCTTCTTCAACCTGAGTTCTCCTGCTTCCAGGAAGTTCAAACTCAGAGTTCTTTTGAAGAAGAAGAAGAAGAAGACAGCTGCTTGAAGATTGCTAATTTTATTATTTATTATCTTCTTGTAGTTTTTCCTTCAGATCTTTCTGAAGAGTTTTCTGCACTGAAGCAAGACTTCACCTGGACATCTTTGAGCCAGGGGGAGCCTTGATTCTTTAAGAGCTCTCTAGCTCAGTGCAAGTCTTTGTGCTTCTCTAATCTTTGTAAAATAGAGAAGACATCTTAACCTTCTTCCCCCTCCTGTACAGGGTTATTACTCCCTTCAAAAGTATCCCTTGGTGGCAGGGCACCTGATCAAAAACCTGTGCTTGGTTTTTAGACACCTGATCAAAAGTCTAAAGGGTTTCTGGATCTACCTGAAGCAGATCCTGTTGGTGGCAGGGCACCTGATCAAAAACCTGAGTGGATTCCTACCGTGTGGGTAGAAGAGTGGACGTACCCAAGTTGTTTGGGGAACCACTATAAATTTCCTTGTGTCGTCTGGATTCCCTTGTTTAATTCCTGCATTGTGGCTGTGAATAGATATAACTAGGATTGCTAGTTGCTGATTAGGTTTTTCCAAGCCTTAACTGTAATTACAGTTAGCTTGAGTTTGTGCACATCACTCGTGTTAGGCTATAGGGTTAATTCTATATCTATAATCTTTTCATTCCGCACTTCACTCCAAGGGAGTTGGGTAGACCATTAAGTTTTGTCTAGTGCAAAATTTGATAACTCTATTCACCCCCCCCCTCTAGAGTAGTATCTATCCCTTCACTTTCATAACCATTTCAAGCTTGAGCTTGACGAGCTTATATTACATGTCTCGAGCTCAATAAGAAGACCAATATATTGAGCTCGAGCTGCTCACGAGATTTTCTTCTCATGAGTCATATTTTTCTTTATATTTATATATGTTTTTAAAAGATGTTTAAGGAAAAATGCTTGGAGCTCATGAACAAGATTTTGTGAGCTCCACCTCGACTAATAATCGAGCTCCATAGACTCGAGCATGTGCTCGAATTTTTTTGAGCAGACTTAACTCAACTGACACCCCTATCTAAAATTTGCCTTCGTGCACCATCTTTGCAAGCAAAATATGTTATAAGATGAACCGGCTGGTCAAGGAAGTGAACCAGACCAAATAAAAACCAGAGTAATGGCGCCCCCTGAAGACGAAGCAGAGCACGAAGGAGAAGATAAAGAATTCATGTAACTATTCGATTTTCCATGTAATTGAATGCCCTGTGTTGTAATGCAACCTGCAAGCTATAAAACCAGGATATGTAATACTTCTAAAACAGAATGAGAATTCCTATCTTATTTTTATGTTGTTTATCTTCAACAATTTCTTAGTTTCATTTCATAGTACAAGAGTGGTATTAGAGCACTGTGTTCCTGGAAACTTTGATAGTTGAAATCATGAGTGCTTCATCATCTACCAATCCAATTCCTCACTCTCTGCATGTGGCACCAGTCTTCAATGGAGACCTGTACGAGCATTGGGCAATCAAGATGCAGACCCTCCTTGACTCCTAAGATTTATGGGACATAGTCGAATTGGGTCCACCAATATCTGGCAAGACGAAGGAAGGAGAGACGACAAGAAAACCCAAGGAAGCCAGAATGAAAAATTCCTTGGCACTGTTGATCCTCCAGCAATCTGTCATGCCGGCAATATTCCCGCAGATCATGGGCTCAAAGATAGCCAAACAGGTCTGGGATATTCTAAAAGAAGCATTCCAAGGTGACAAAAAGGTAGTATCAATTAGACAACAAAACCTGAGACACCAATTTGCTGTCATCAACATGAGAGAGGAAGAAATAATATTTGACTACATTACTCGTATCACCTCCATCACCAATCAGCTCAGCACCTTAGGAGACCCTCTTCCTAAAACTGAAGTTGTTCTCAAGGTCCTAAGGAGTCTCCCGAGGGCATATAAGCATGTTGCTGCCGCCATTGAAGAAAGCAATGATCCAGAATCACTTGCCATTGCTATATTAATGGAAAAATTCTATCACATGAAGAAAGACTAAAATGGTACTCTACACCATTGGATAAAGCTCTGCAGACAAAAATGCACCTGGGAAGACAACATAAAAAGCATCAAAAATCGTATCAGAAAAGGCCAATCTAGTGGAACCAGATTTCAAAAACCAAACAGAACAAAGAAGGTAGCTCAACCTCTTTGTTATGTAACATGTGCAAGAAAACCAACCACGACACATTAAAATGTTTTTATAAGTGTAAATGGTATAAAAAGCCTACCCATTTTGATAAGAACTGCTGGTTCAAAGGGAAAGAAGAATCAAAGTTCATTACAACCACAAAGGAGGCAGAAGAAAAAATATTAATGTGTCAAACTAGAAACTTACCAGAAGACGACGGTGACTCAATCTGGTATGTCGATTCTGTATGCTCCTCACACATGACTAACAAAAAGTCTATATTCATATCATTAGATGAGTCGTTCAAATCAGTAGTATATCTCGGTGACGGGAAGACAAATAAAATTGAAGGCAAAGGGACCATTGTAATACAAAACTTAGCAAACCACCAAAGCAAAGTCAACAATGTGCAATATGTGCCCATATTGGCTCAGAATCTCCTTAGCGTAGAACAGCTTGACGCACAAGGCTACAACATAGTCTTCAATTCAAGAACCTGCACAATCCTTGACTCGGCAGGCAACCTGTTTGCCTCAGCAAATCTAACCAAAAATAGAGTTTACACTCTATCCATTAATGTAGCAAAGCAATCTGTATTCTCATCATTCAATGAAGCAACAGATGTGGTCAAGACCTGCCATCATCGGCTGAGACATCTTAATTATGGATCCATGAAGGTCCTGATCGAAGAAAAGCTAGCCGATGGAGTTCCAAAAATCAGGATTCTTCATCGCCTGTGTGATACATGTGTTATGGGAAAATCACATCGACTTTCTTTTGCTGCTACACAACATCGAAGCCAATATCCCTTGGATTTAATACACATGGATCTTTGGGGCCCTGCATCAGTCGAATCATCTGGAGGAAAGAGATTCTATTTTCTGCTTGAAAGTTAAGATTAGATCTGATATACTCTAGAGGGGGGGGGGTGAATAGAGTATGCATGTATATTTAAAAACTTTTCCTGAGCTATGAAAGATTATACCTAAACTTAGATATAATATCACAGTATATCAAATTGAAATAAATGAAATCACAAAAAAGCTAAATAACACAACCACAGCAAGAATAAGAAGAAGAGGGCAACCAGACAACATAAGAATTTATAGTGGTTCCCCAACCTGGGTACATCCACTCTTCTACCACCCTGGTAGGAATCCACTCAGGTTTTTGATCAGGTGACTGCCACCAATGAGCTTTTGATCAGGTGCTCAAAAACCAAGCCTCAAGTCTTTGTGTTAGGAGACTTGCAACCAGAAATCACTTTTGAAGGGAGTAGAGAACCCTTTTTACAGAGGGGGTGCGAGAGTGATGGTGTCTTCTCTTTCTCAAATACAAATGAGAAGACTAGTGGAATTGATGTTAAAAAAAAACTCCCCCTGAAATATTGAGTTTGTTCAGGGAGGAAATGGAGCTTTGCTTCAGGGTGATAGGCCTTCAAGCTTTCAACTTCAACCAGAATAACTTCAGGAACTTCTTGACAGATGTAGTATTGTTGTCCTACTGAAAGTTCCTAAGAGTATGACAGAAGAAGACTCTTGATTTGGATGGTTGTTCTTCTTCTTCAGAAAGATTGTTCTTCTTCTGGTGTAGTAGTTATTGATTTCTTGACTGATCGATTCTCTATATCTCCAGAATTCTGTATTGTATATATTGTATATCTTTGTAAGAAAGAGAACTTCTCATCTTTATATTTTCCATGTGGAAGTGCTTTTGAATTTTGAAATTCTTCTTGTAATTAATGCTGACGGCCTTGGAATAATTTGGCATTGATTTGTTTCCCTAACTGTCCCTTAGAAAAACGGCAGGCAATAATCCTGATGAAGACCGTGATTAATGCTCTTGTCTAACGGTAATATTCAAAAAATATTAGACCATTAATTACTCAGGAATCATTGCCACATAATAAGGACAAAAGAGGAAAATAGCCAAGAATGGATTCGTCGACCTGAGTCCATAGTTCGTCGAGCTGAGAATAGCTGTTCGTCGAGATGAGATCCAAGATCGTCGACCTCTGAATGCTGCTTGATAACTTTCTTCTTCTGTGCATCAGGTTCGTCGAGCTGAGATCTAAGATCGTCGAGCTGAGCCCTGAGAACTGAGTTCATCCAGCTAGTCCAAGATCGTCGAGCTGAGTTTTGATTCTGGACTTAGACTATTTTCTGGTGTAGATTGTTGAAGTATTATTTTGGCATTGAGTGTAATGTCATCTGTCGTTGAGTGAAATGTCATCTGGCGTTGAGTGAAATGTCATCTGGCATTGAGTGAAATGTCATCTGGCATTGAGTGAAATATCATCTGGCGTTGAGTGAAATATCATCTGGCGTTGAGTGTTGAATCACCTTATCCAGAATTAGTCGACCAGAGAACATAGTTCGTCTAGCTGATGTTCTTAGTTCGTCGACTGAAGTTTGACTCAGAGAAGTTATCACTTTGTCCAGAGTTCGTCGAGCTGAGAACCAAGTTCGTCGAGCTGAGCTAAGAGATTTGTCTCTGAGTTCGTCGAGCTGAGCACGACTTTCGTCGACCGGAGTTCGACGAACGTAGAACTCCTTTTTCTAAGTCTTGAATTCTCTAAGTCTTGAGTCTCTTACTTTGTTGAAGGCTGGTCCCTGGTATTGTTGACTCTTAGGACTTGACATAGACTCTAGGACACAACCATGAACCTGGTCTATACATGTTGGGTCATATCCTAACTTAGTGAACCTAGCCCAAATCCAACTAGAGATCCAACAATCTCCCCCTATTTGGGTGAGGTCACTAATTACAGACTCAATAAAAGAAAATTTATAAAGCAAGAACACAATATATATCTGGCAAAGAATTAAACAGTAAATGTGCAGCAGATATATTTACACAGTTAGCTTTGTAACATAAAACACAATTTATCAAAAAATATACCATATAACAGTTCAGATTCTAGTTTTTCTGTTTCTTCTCCTTTGGCTTAGCTTCTTTGCTCTTATCCCCAGGCTGAATAAAAATGATTCTCTTGTCAGGATTAGCAGCTTCTTTCTTTGATATGTACATATCTGCTGCTCCAATCACTGTCAGGGTGGAGGTTCTGGGAACTACAGCCTCTGGGTGTCTAGCCATATAATCTACAGGATTAAATACCTTCTTGCTTACCTGAAGTCTTTCAAGTTCTTTCTCTCTATATGAGGACATGGTAGTGAACTTGGTTGGATCTTCTCCTTCTTCTCTGGCCTTCTTTATCTGTGATAGACCTATCAATTCTTGAAGCCTAGCCATCCTGAAATTTGGATCAACATCCTTACTGACAGATGATTGATCATCTTGGGAGGGTAGCAGAGTAGCAGGCCTGGATTGAGTAGACTGTGCTTGAAAGCTTGTTGCTTTCTGGCTTTTATCACTCTTAGTGTATAGTGACTTTGGAGGTGCAGTTTCACTATATTTTCCTTTCGGTTTGTGTGATTCTGAATGCCTTCTTTGTTCAGCTTGTTGTTGGGGAGGAGAGAACTCTGGCTTCTGATAGACTACATCCTTTATTTGCTCTGTACAACCAATACTTCTTTGTTGGCTGCTTCCATGAGATTGATGTCTAGATGGCCTTTCCTGCCTCTGATAAGTTCTGGTGAATATAGGATTGGAAGGTACATCTGACCTTTGAGAAGTGGTTCCTAAAGCACCAGCAGCTGGAGGAGGAGGAGGGGGATCCTTCCTATATCTATGAGGAGGAGGAGGGGAGTATCTTCTGCTTTTCTTTCTAGCCTTTTGTTCATTTTTTTTATAGCCACATCCAAGCTGGCATCCCTTTGTATGGAGTTATGTTTTGTAGAATATAGTAGGGAGTGTCATTTGTATTTCCTAGCTTAGGAGCAGGAGGAGGAGGAGCCTTCCTTTTCTTAGAGATTTTCTTTCTCTTTGGGTCCTCATCATCATCATCATCATCATCATCAGAAGGTTGAGGATTATCATACATATCATCAATTTCTCTTAGTGTGTCCTCAGAAATTGTTTTCTTTTCTGTCTATGAGGGAACTGGAAGGGAGACTGGAGAGCTATATACATCAGTACTTTGAGGAGCAGACTTATTCTCTTCCTCAATGTCAGCCATGATCAAGGTATCTAGATCAGGCATTGGAGAGTCATCCATTATAAACACTGGAGCCATGGGAGAAGATACAATAGGAGAAGCAATTCGTGGAGAGGATGGAATGGCAGGGGTAGCAAGACTGGCCTTGAGTTGCTTGACAACTTTAGGGCTTATTGGAGAAGAATAAGGGATAATAGCCAATGATGGCTTAGTATACTCAGCTGGAGGGAGGCTCAGATAAACTTTATCAAAAGATCTTAACAGATTTATCAAGTATATTGTGGGATTGATAAAAATATCACCAACAGTATTTATTTCCAGTATAACTGACTCATCTATATCCATGTCAGTTTCAATACAATTGGATACTTCAAATAAATCTGTATTATCTGCTTCAGCTTCTGCTTCTGTATCGATTACTGCTATATCTGAAGTATCTAAGACCTGTACAACTGGTTCTGCTACTGCTGCAACTGCTGTTGCTTCTTCTTCTGCTGCTGTTGCAACTGCTGCTACTTCTTCATGAAGTATCTCCCCCTTCCTGGTTTCAGTAGGCACTGAAGCCAGGCCCCCAATTGAAGAGGGAGCAGTGGTTAGGGAAGAGATTTGGGTAGCTATAGAGGATATGGAGGCAGCTAGAGGAGAAATGGCATCTGCTATAAGATATTTGAGTAGGGGTGTGAGGAGAGTAATGAGTGGGGTGACAAGTGATGGATCCAGGTTTGGAGAAGTGGATGGTGGGGCAGTAGCTGGTTGAGTGGAAATTGCAGTTGCTTGGGGGTGATAAATGGAGATGGAATGGGAGTGTCTAGGAGGGAGTCATGTTGAGGAGAGGGAGTGTTCAGTGGAGAGGATAATAGGTTGAAGGATGGGAATGATGAGAGGTTGGTGTGGGGGATATCAGCAAGATGAGATGGAAGAGGAGATTGGGGTGGTGTAGGTACAGATGTATCATGCTGGGGGAGGTTGGATTGGATGGTATGTGTATAGGAGAGGAAGGAATAGGAGATGCTGGTGGTGTAGGGGTATGGACTATAATGGTGGTGGAGGGTGGGGTTGGTTGGACTTGAGATTGGGATGGAACTTAAGGGGCAGGAGGTGGTGGAGGGGTGGAGAGGATCCCTTCAGTGGGGTGGGGAGAGGCAGGTGCAGCCCTTGTACTCTCAGAAGTTCTTGTGGAGGAGGAGGTAGCCTTAGTTGGCTTTGTGATAGTCCTCTCCCACTTGCTAAAAAGAGCACAAGTGAGTCTCTTAGAAGCATTGATGGATATGGTCGAGGAGACTAGGCATCCTACAGCCTTTTCCTTGAGGAAGATCCCTAGGATCCTTCCAAAACACACCTCTTTCTTGTTGTTCTTCTTTTTAATTAAGTCGAACAGAATTTGAGCCCAGTTCACAGCTTTCTTATTTACTATAGCACACATAACCAGGAACTGATGCCTGGTGATGTAGTCGTGTGCTGTGTGCTTTCCTAGGAGCACTTTCCCAGCTATATCTGCAAGAAACTTATACTCGGCAGACAAAAGTTTCTTAAGTAATTTGTTTGGGGTGTCTCCAGAATAACCCATTATACTCAGCATCAAATCAAATTCTTCAGAGTCTATTTCTAATTCATCCTCACCATTTTTTAATCCAAAAATCTCAGTTAAAATATCGGGGGTAAGAGGAATAGCATTACCCGCAATGGTTCCAGTCATCGTATTCCCGTCTGTTGTAACTGTATAGACCCACTCCCTGATCTCTGTTGCAGATATCTTTATGCAAGTGGAAAGCAGAGTCTTTAGTTGTTGATCTTCAAGGAGTTCTAGAATGTTAAGGAAGATTTGATCGGAGTACTGGAAAGATTCAAAATCCAAATCAAAACCAGAGTCAAACTTCATTGCAGCAAGGGATCCTGCGGAAATCTCCATGAGAGCACCTGCAAAGGAAAACGAAGATCAAGTGCAAAAGAGCTGAAAGCGCGGGACGGTGGTCGAAGAAAACCTAGATATAGTGTTTTCCAGAATATGAATCGACAGACTCCGTTCCACAAAAAAAATGAAAAGATCTTCGATCTGAGGTCGACGAAATGATTTAGAGTTAAATAGTTCGTTGATCTCAGTCTGAAGGTTTGAAGACATTTCGTTCGATCTCTGATCGACGAAAGTTTTCTGAAGTAAGTTCGTCGATCTCAGTTCGACGAAACTAACTTAGCTCACAGAGAGTTCGTCGATCTATGGTCGACGAAAATCTCAAGAACTTTTCCTAGTTTGTCGAGCTCCGTTCGACGAACTCTGAAAAATTCGTCGATTGTAGACATAAACTAAACTAAACCTTCTCCATTTATCATTCCAAGCTGATTTATAAAGAACAAGTAATTTCTTTCATCCGGGGGTTTGGTGAAAATATCAGCTCTTTGTAAATCATTGTAGATATAGACAAGATTAATTTTGTTTTTGTCTACACACTCTCTAATGAAATGATGTCTTATGTCTATATGTTTAGTTCTGCTGTGATGGACTTGATTTTGTGCTATAGCTATAGCACTTGTGTTATCACATAGTAGAGTTGAATTATTTAAGTTTAACCCATAGTCCAGGAGTTGGTTCTGAATCCACAGCATCTGGGAACAACAACTGCCAGTTGTAATGTATTCTGCTTCAGCAGTTGATGTGGACACAGATGATTGTTTCTTGCAGAACTAGGACACTAATCTCATACCAAGGAACTAGCAGGTTCCTAAGGTACTCATTCTGTCCACTATGCATCCAGCAAAGTCAGTATCTGAGTATCCAGTTAACTCAAAATCTGACTCAGTAGGATACCAGAGACCTAGACTAGGACAACCCTTTATATATCTTAAAATCCTTTTTAGAAAAACTAGATGGGATTCTTTAGGGTTCACTTGGAACCTAGCACAAAGGCATGTAGCAAACATGATATCAGGTCTACTTGTTGTAAGGTATAGTAGGGACCCAACAATGCCCCTATATAATTTCTGATCCACAGGTTTCCCATGCACATCTGAATCTATTACAACATTTGTAGCCATGGGTGTTTTCTTTGCTGAGGCATCAGCCATCCCAAACTTTTTAATAAGCTCTTTAGCATATTTAGCATGGGAAATGAAGATGCCATCAGGAAGCTGCTTCACTTGGAGACCAAGGAAGTAGGAGAGCTCACCCATACTACTCATCTCAAATTTTGAGTGCATTAGATCAGAAAATCTTTTGCATAATTTGGGATCTGTAGAACCAAATATTATATCATCTACATATATTTGCACTAACAGTATTTTATCATGATGCATTTTGGTAAATAAAGTCCTATCTACTACGCCTCTTGAAAAACCATGCTTTAAGAGAAAGCTGGCTAAGGTCTCATACCAAGCTCTTGGAGCTTGCTTTAAACCATAGAGAGCTTTATGCAATTTAAACACATAAGAAGGATGAGTTGGAGAAACAAAACCTGGAGGTTGTTTAACATAAACCTCTTCTTTAAGTTCCCCATTTAAGAAAGTACTCTTCACATCCATTTGATAAACTTTGAACTTTTTGAATGCAGCATAAGCTAGAAATATCCTAATAGCTTCTAGCCTGGCAACTGGAGCAAAGGTTTGATCATAGTCAATCCCTTCCTCTTGCCTATACCCTTGAGCAATAAGCCTAGCCTTGTTCCTCACAATCACACCTTGGGCATCAAGCTTATTTCTGAATACCCATTTGGTTCCAATGACTGGGTAGTCTTTTGGTCTTTGAACCAAAACCCAAACTCTGTATCTCTCAAACTGGTTGAGCTCCTCTTGCGTAGCCATGATCCAATGGGGATCTTGCTCAACATCTTTTATGGTTTGAGGTTCAACTTGAGAGAGGAAACAGGCATGTATCAAGTCTTGATTGAGTTGATGCCTTGTCTGTACACCTGCTGCTATGTCTCCAATCACTTGGGATCTGGAGTGATCACTTAGTGTGACCAGGTCAGTAGGTGGAGTTGGTTCAGCAACAAAAGTTGGATTTAATTCCTCCTGTGGAATTATGTTTGTTGTTGGTTGAAGTTTAGTTACTTCTGTGCTTTCTTCTTCACTTTGTTCTTCATCTTGTGGAGAGGGATGTATTGAATCCTCTTTGGAGAGGTTTAGACCATCCAAGTTGTGTACCTGCAAGGAGTCCTTGGTAGAAATCTCTTTCTCCTTATAAAACATGTTAGCCTCATCAAATATAACATGCATAGATTCCTCTATTTTCAAAGTAGATTTATTAAATACCCTATAAGCTTTGCTGACTTGGGAATATCCTAGAAAAATTCTCACTGCAGCCTTTGCTTCAAACTTTCTAATGTGCTTTTTGTCATTGTTATGAATATAAAATACACAACCAAAAACTTTAAAATAGTTGATTATTGGTTTCTTCCATTTGAGCAATTCATAGGGAGTCTTATGTTTTAGTTTGTAAATCAAGCTTCTATTCAGGACATAATTTGTTGTGCTCACTGCCTCTACCTAATAGGATAAGGGCATATAAGCATCTGCAAGTAATGTGCCTGCAACTTCAATGAGTGTTCTATTTTTCCTTTCAGCTACCCCATTTTGTTGAGGAGTTCTAGGAGCTGAGAAGCAGTGCCTGATACCTTCCTTCTCACAGAACTCATGCATAAAAAGAGACTCAAACTCTGTACCATGATCACTTCTGATCAATGCAACATAAGTAGAGTACTCAATCTGTATGGTCCTGAGAAAATCTGTAAGAACCTTGAATGTATCTGACTTAGATCTCAAAAAGAATACCCAAGAGAATCTGGAGAAGTCATCTACAACCACTAAGGTATAAGATTTCCCTCCTAGGCTTTGTACAGCCACAGTGCCAAAAAGGTCCATATGTAGTAAGTACAATATCCTATGTGAATAATTCTTATTAATGGATTTGAAACTAGATTTAGTTTGCTTGCCTAGTTGACAAGCTCTGCAGAGTCCTTCCTTCTTGTAGGGGCTAGAAGGTAGACCTCTAACAAGGTTATCCTTAGATAACCAAGCAATATTTTTCAGATTTACATGTCCTAATCTTTTATGCCACAAGTCATTTTGACTGCTAACTATGTTAAGCAAACATATGTCTGAAGTAACAGAATGAAAATTAACTAGATATATGTTTCCTTGTCTATTGCCAATTAAAACATGTTTGTTTTCTTTAGAGGTAATAGTACAGGAGCTAGAGTTGAATGATACCTGATAACCTTCATCACAGAGTTGGCTTATAGAGATGAGGTTATGCTTTAGTCAACTTACATATGCAACTCTCTTGAAAGTTACTGTTCCAATCCTGACTTTGTCATAGCCCTCTGTTTGGCCACAGTTAGAGTCACCAAAGATGACCTTTGGTCCCAACTTGGGCTTGTAATCAATTAGATTGTCTTTGCTTCCTGTCATGTGCTTGGAGAAGCCACTATCCAGATACCAATGTTGATTATATGCTGGACAGGACTTGATCTGCAAATAAGATAGTTGTTCTTGACCCAGGTAACCTTGGATCCTTGTTGATTTACATAACTATAACTAGAGATATAAGAACATTCAGGTTGATCTTTATAGCCTTTGGGATGAAATCTTCTTGGTGGTATTATCCATTTACTAAAAGGATTAAAGTTGCTGTTAGAATTTAGGTTTCTATTGTAAGAATCTGCGATCGACGATTTCTTGTTGGATCGTCGACCTGAGCTCGACGATGTTGGATGAGATCATTGATCTCTACTCGAAGAATGAAGATATTCATTCTCAGGGCACCAAAATCGTCGATCTCTGGTCGACGAACCATACTGGTATCGTCGATCACAGATCGAAGAATAATTATTACTTAAGTTTGCGTTCAGAGATCGTTGTTCTGAGTTCGATGATTTGTTCATATATCGTCGATCTAAGTTCGACGATAACTGCTGAACATTGTTGTTTCTATTATTCTTCTATTTTTTAAGTTTATTCTTAGTTTCAATTTGTTCAAGAAATTTATTGACCATATTAACCTATTTAGTATTCTTCTTTCCTTTGTCAGATATAAACTTTACTGGTTTGCAAAGGTTATTTTTCTGAATTATAGGTGGATCACTAAAGGAGGCACCTAGTCCTAGTTTGCTATTATTAATCCTAGCATTTACAGTACTAGTGATATCTAGCAGTTGCAAACTTCTTCCATTTAGTGATTCTTCTAACTTTTTAGCCTTGCTAAGTTCAGATTTCAGAAAAGATATTTGTTCATTAGCAGAAATCAGTTCATTTGTTAGATTAGCATTTTTTGAGGTTATTTTGTCTAAGTCATTCAGTTTTTCTCTGAGAAGTTTGATTTCCTTCTCAGAGCTGATCAAGTCTAAACACAAATTTTTAAATTCCAATTTAAACTCATCTGATTCAAAATCATAAGATGTTATTACCTGATCTTCAGCTGATAATGATTCCTCATCTTCAAATTCATCTGTATCTGATCTTCTATAACCTGCCTCAATGTCCATGAGGCAAACTTCCTTAGCCTTCTGCTCTTCTTCATCCTCACTGGAGCTGGAGGATATTGACTCTTCTTCAGTATCACTCCATGTTTCAGCAACAAAGCCCTTGTCTTTCCTCTTGTGCTTTCTTGAGGAGGGTTTGTTGTAGTGACTCTTCCTTGAGTCCATCTCCTTTCTTCTATCCTTCTTCTTAACTTCTGGGCACTCAGAGATGAAATGCCCTGGTTTCCTACAGCCAAAACAAACTATTTCTTTAGATGGTGTTTTGTCATACCTTGGCTTATCTTCATATTTTGATGGTTTCCTTCTGAAGTCTTTTCTAGCCATCTTGAAGAATCTCTTAGCAAAGAGACTCATCAAATCTTCATTCACAGGAATGACTTCAAAATCTTCTGTAGCTTTGAAAGCTATGCTGTGCTCCTTCCTAGTTGGTGTAGGAGTCTTCACTTCAGCTGCTTCTTCTCTTGCTTTCATTAGTTGTTCATAAGACTTTAGCTTTCCTAGAAGAGATTCTGTTGAGATCTCTGTCATGCTTCTGGCTTCTCTGATGGGCCAGATTATTGAGTCCCATATGTTGGGAAAGCACATAAGGATTTTGTCATTCACTTCAGTTTAAGTGATTTCTTTATCTAGGGTCCTTAGCTCACAGATGATGGAGATGAGTCTATTGTACATCACTTCGACTGTTTCTGCTTCATCCTTCTTGAAGTTTTCATACTGAGTGATGAGGGTTGATCTTCTATCTTTCCTCTCATCTACTGATCCAGCCACTATTTGGTTCAATGAGTCCAAAATGTCCTTAGCTGATTGACACTCAGCAACCTTTTGAAATATTTCATCAGACATAGTTTGAGCCAGTATGTTCATGGCTCTGGCATCAGCTATCTTAGCCTTTTTCTGTGCATCTGTCCATCCAGGGGGTGGGACTGCACTCAAGTTAGTGGATGCAGTTGAGGTTGAAGCTACTGGAGGTGGTGGTCCTGTTAAGATAGAATTAAATATATCTTCATCAATAGAGTTCATGTAAAGCTTAATTCTTGCCTTCTAGATTGTGAACTTGGACAAGTTGCACACTGGAGGTCTGGTGCTTGCATATTCTTTGTTCTGTGTCATGTTATATATATAAATCTAGTAAAGATAAAGAATAGATCTAATTTAAGATCTTTGGTTCAAGAGTTTAACTTGTACAACCAAAAGAACCTCCTCTGATACCAATTGAAAGTTAGGGTTAGATTTGATATACTCTAGAGGGGGGTGAATAGAGTATGTATGTATATTTAAAAACTTTTCCTGAGCTATGAAAGATTATACCTAAACTTAGATATAATATCACAGTATACCAAATTGAAATAAATGAAATCACAGAAAAGCTAAATAACACAACCACAACAAGAACAAGAAGAAGAGGGCAACCAGACAACATAAGAATTTATAGTGGTTCCCAAACCTGGGTACATCCACTCTTCTACCACCCTGGTAGGAATCCACTCAGGTTTTTGATCAGGTGACTGCCACCAATGAGCTTTTGATAAGGTGCTCAAAAACCAAGCCTCAAGTCTTTTGGTTAGGAGACTTGCAACTAGAAATCACTTTTGAAGGGAGTAGAGAACCCTTTTTACAGAGAGGGTGAGAGAGTGATTGTGTCTTCTCTTTCTCAAATACAAATGAGAAGACTAGTGGAATTGATGTTAAAAAAAAGCTCCCCCTGAAATATTGAGTTTGTTTAGGGAGGAAATGGAGCTTTGCTTCAGGGTGATAGGCCTTCAAGCTTTCAACTTCAACCAGAAGAACTTCAGGAACTTCTTGAAAGATGTAGTATTGTTGTCCTACTGAAAGTTCTTGAGAGTATGACAGAAGAAGACTCTTGATTTGGATGGTTGTTCTTCTTCTTCAGAAAGATTATTCTTCTTCTGGTGTAGTTGTTGTTGATTTCTTGACTGATCGGTTCTTTATATCTTCAGAATTCTGTATTATATATATTGTATATCTTTGTAATAAAGAGAACTTCTCATCTTTATATTTTCCACGTGGAAGTGCTTTTGAATTTTGAAATTCTTCCTGTAATTAATGTTGACGGCCTTGGAATAATTTGGCATTGATTTGTTTCCCTAACTATCCCTTAGAAAAACGTCAGGCAATAATCCTGATGAAGACCGTGATTAATGCTCTTGTCTAACGGTAATATTCAGAAAATATTAGAGCATTAATTACTCAGGAATCATTGCCACATAATAAGGACAAAAGAGGAAAATTGCCAAGACTGGATTCGTCGACCTGAGTCCATAGTTCGTCGAGCTGAGAATAGTTGTTCGTCGAGCTGAGATTTAAGATCGTCGACCTCTGAATGCTGCTTGATAACTTTCTTCTTTTTTGCATCAAGTTCGTCGAGCTGAGATCTAAGATCGTCGAGCTGAGCCCTAAGAACTGAGTTCGTCGAGCTGGTCCAAGATCGTTGAGCTGAGTTTTGATTCTGGACTTAGACTATTTTCTGGTGTAGATTGTTGAAGTATCATTTTGGCGTTGAGTGTAATGTCATCTGTCGTTGAGTGAAATTTCATCTGGCGTTGAGTGAAATATCATCTAGCGGTTAGTGAAATGTCATCTGGCATTGAGTGTTGAATCACCTTATCTAGAATTAGTCGACCAAAGAACAGAGTTCGTCTAACTGATGTTCTTAGTTCGTTGACTGAAGTTTGACTCAGAGAAGTTATCACTTTGTCCAGAGTTCGTCGAGCTGAGAACCAAGTTCGTCGAGCTGAGCTAAGAGATTTGTCTCTGAGTTCGTCGAGCTAAGCACGACTTTCATCGATCGGAGTTTGACGAATGTAGAACTCCTTTTTCTAAGTCTTGAATTCTCTAAATCTTGAGTCTCTGAATTTGTTGAAGGCTGGTCCCTGGCATTGTTGACTCTAAGGACTTGACCTAGACTCTAGGAAACAACCATGACCCTGGTCTATACATGTTGGGTCATATCCTAACTTAGTGAACCTAGCCCAAATCCAACTAGGGATCTAACACTGCTTGTCGATGACTTTTCCAGGTACACGTGGATTCGGTTTTTAGAACCAAAATCTGATGCATTGCCAACATTCATAGATTTCAAAAGAGAGATAGAAAAGAAGCTAGAAAGGAGCATAAAGACAATTAGAAGTGACAATGGAGGCGAGTTTCCTCCCATGCTTTCAATGAATTCTTTTTGATACATGGCATCTGTCATGAATTCACAGTTCCTAGAACCCCTCAGTAAAATGGGGTTGTTGAAAGGCGAAACAGAGCAGTGGTAGAAATGGGAAGATCCATGATGCTACATAAAAATCTGCCCAAATGTTTCTGGGCAGAAGCTACCAATACTGTTGTGTATATACTAAATAGAGTTCCCATTAGATCACTGAAAAATTCGACTCCATATGAAGCTCTTTACAACACCAAGCCTTCTGTGGAATATCTCAGAACTTTTGGGTGCATTGCTTTTGGGCATCAGGCAAAAGAAAAGAGAGACAAGCTTGATCCCTCAAGCATAAATAGTGTGCTGCTAGGGTACAATGAGATTAGCAAAGGCTATCGTTTGCCAACCCTCAAACCAACCAAGTATACATATCAAGAGACGTTATATTTAATGAAGAAGATGGTTGGAACTGGGCATCAGACATTGGGGAAATTAAATCCACCAAGCCCCCCTGAGTCATCATCGCCCCAAAAAATCTGCTCGATGGATGATATCTACAGACATGTGAGGCTTGTGTTGTTCCACTCCACACCATTAAAATATAGTGAAGCAGTCAGTCATAAAAGGTGGAAGGAAGCAATGGATGAAGAAATCATGTTAGTAGAAAAGAATTGAACCTGGACTTTGGTTCCTAGGCCATTGAATAAGGATGTAATTGGCCTGAAAAGGATCTTCAAGCTTAAATGTAATGAAGAAGGAGAAATTGTAAAACATAAAGCCCGTATTGTTGCCAAAGGCTACAAAACAATACGGAAGATATTTCGATGAAACTTACGCTCCTATGGTTAGAATGGACACTATAAGATTGCTCCTGGCAATCACAGCAAACAAGAAATACCTAGTATATCAACTCGATGTTAAATCAACGTTCCTAAATGGAACTCTAAATGAAGAAGTCTTTGTCGAACAGCCTGAAGGATAAGAGAAAAAGGGCAGGGAATCTGATGTTTACTTACTTCATAAAGCATTGTATGGACTCAAGCAGGCACCCAGAGCATGGCACCAAAACATTACCCATAACTTTTATGAAGAAGGCTTCTTCCCTTCTAAATCAGAAGCTTCTATGTTTATTAAAACAGATTTGAATGGATGCAGAACCTTCATATGCACATACGTCGATGATTTGATCATCACCGGCGAATCTGTCTTCGTTATCAACAAATTCAAAGAAAGCATGCAGGTAAAATATGAGATGACTGATTTAGGATAACTGAAATACTTTCTTGGCATAAAGGTCTTGAAAATGCCTGGATCAATCTTCATCTCTCAAGCAAGGTACGCGATTGACCTTAAAAAAATATAAACTTGAGAAGTGTAATCCCTGTATTACTCCTATAAGTAAAGGGGAAAAGATGTAGAAGAAGTTAGAAGGAGAAGAAGGAGCAGATGGATCTACCTACCAAAGTCTAGTCGGATCACTCATCTACCTCACTTGCACAAGACCAGATATCAAAAATACTGTAAATCAACTATCCAGATATATGAGTTCACCGTCCTAGTTGCATCTCCTGGCAGCAAAATGAGTGCTAAGATATATTCAGGGGACCAAACATTATGGCCTCAGATACTCGCAAACTCAAAACCCTACTCTAACAGGATATTGTGATTCAGATTGGGGAGGCTCCCTGGATGATCGCAAAAGCACCACTGACTACGTATTCTATTTTGGAACTTGCCCTATATCCTGGAAATCTTGAAAGTAACCAACTGTTGCCCTCTCAACTACAGATGTTGAGTGTAAGTCCCTGAATTCAGCTATATGTGAAGGCATATGGTTAAAGAGAATAGCCAGTGAACTCCTTAGAGAAGAAATAAAGGAGTTTGTGATTAACTGTGACAACATCTCCGCCATTGCACTCTCGAACAATCCCGTCATGCATAGTCGAAGCAAACACATTGATATCAGATTCCATTTCATAAGAGAACAATTGGAGAAGAAGATAATAAAGCTGAAATATTGTATCTTAGCAACACAGTTCGCCGACATCTTAACTAAACCCTTGGGAAGAGCTCACTTCCTGGAAATGAGATCACACTTAAGGCTTGAACCATCACCGGTTCAAGAGGGGGTGTTAGAAGATGAACCAGCTGGTCAAGGAAGTGAACTGAACCAAATCAAAACCGAAGTAATGGCACCCACTGAAGACGAAGCAGAGCGCGAAGGAGAAGGCGAAGAATTCATGTGACTGTTCGATTTTCCATGTAATTGAATGCCTTGTGTTGTAATGTAACATGCAAGCTATAAAAGCAAGATATGTAATGCTTCTAAAACTGAATGAGAATTCCTATCTTATTTTCGTGTTGTTTATCTTCAATAATTTCTTAGTTTCATTTCATAGTACAAGATAATAGTCATTGATCCACTGCATATCAATTATCAAGTCACGCCAAATCGACAACCAATGATTCCAAAAAGGATGTAATAATGAACATGTTTCATCTCAATAGTTATTGATTTACCCAACACGTGCCTTCTCACCCAAACTACCTATGCACTGTGTCATCATAGGTTACTACAAAAGGATGTAATAATGAACAGACAAATCATTAACCTCTGAAAAAGCCAGACAATCTAGAATGGCCTCTATGTTATTTTGCGGAATAACTTACTTAACGGGGGGGGGCAATGATTAATTAAAAGTAATAATATTTTCTTTTCATAAAAAAATTCTCTTAAATAAATAAGAGATTAAAGTATAGCATAAATAAAATTATTAAATTTTAAATGCAGAGATAAATGAAAATCATATTATTTTTCATAAATAATTTTTCATTAGATAAAATTTTGATTTTGATGATGTTAAGATCATATGTAACATGAAATACTCACTTTTTTATATCAATTTTCTCCCCAAGAATCAATCGCCCATAGTCGATCCACTCCAAATTGGCCTTACAACCCCTAGACCAACACCTAGATCTAATTGTCACACTTGTGGTGAATTTCTTGTCCTAGACATACACCGTGATCTAGTCTTCGCACACAAAGTGAATTTTCACTTAAAAAGATAAAAAATAAAAGGTTAAAACACAAAATGAAAGAGATACAAATAAATTCAGATGATAAGTCCCCTATAAAAACGATGCTAGAGGAAGACATGGAAGAGACGCTCAAGATTATTGTTGTGGAATGTGATCCCTTCTCTTGAATATCAATGGTAAACTCAGATCATCCTTCATGTCGATGAAAGTTGAGACTCGAGAGTCATAAGAGGCTTTGGAGATGTCTGGATTATTCTTACCTCAGAGTGTATTCGTGTTGGGATGAAAAGTGATGAAGATCACAAGAGAATAAGACGTATTTATACTCTCTAGGAGGCTATCACATGGCGATATCAAGATACCACGAGTGATAGTGTTAGGTCGCTCGAAGCATCCCGGGTGGTGGTCAAAGTGGAATTACCTCCCTGTTGCCCCCAGCTTGGGTTTTATAGACAAATCCTACGTTTAATACGGGTATCAGATATCCCGGTATCCGAACCAGATTTGTTAAGCCTACGAGCTCATTATGTACCCAAATATATATTAATAATCTTCTCATATATTAACGTAGATAGTACTAAGTTTCAGTCTTTAAACATTATCCAAAAAATAAAGCACAATTGAACATAATAGGAGTTTTGCATAAATAGAAAAACAAATATCCAAACATAAAAGTGCATCTCAGGAATAAAAAACTGAAAACATAGCCTTAATGGATCAAACACATAACAATTCTATTCAGAGAGTAGATCATCATCATCCAGGTCAAAGTCTACTTTTCTCCTCCATCTTCACTAGTGTCAGCAAAGAATTTCATGAGTTTAGACTCTATGAATTCATAAACATATGTAGTGACGTTTTAAAGTGAACTAGCTCTACCTAAATGAGCTTAGTATTTATAGCAATAGTGATGTAATACTATCAGCATCTCTATCTAGTGTAGCTAAGACCAGTCCAATTATGATTTTGATAAATCACACAATATTATCTTACTCATTAATGATCACTACGCACTTCATCATCAGGTGTGAAATGATTTGACACAATATCATTTACAACATTATCAAGTATGGAATAATGTGTTATGATCATTAATATTTAGATTAACCTTTACAACGACTTTCTATTACCAATTGAATAATTCTCGAATCAACTTACAATAAAATAGATGTTAAGTCATCAAATGTGAAATGACTAACATCTAACCATCTTGAGTATTCATCAAGAAATTATTTGGGATTTTCAGTCTGTTATTAGATGCTTGAATATTGCGACTATAGGTTCTTACTATCAAAACATAAACATAGGAGGAAAATTTCATATTTCTATGAATTTTAATCTCATCGCCCCCGATATTTTAATTGTGAGAACTCTATGTAAGCATTTTGTCAAAGCCTCTACAATATTATCTTTTGACCACACATCAATTAGGGTCATAATCCCTTGACTTGTGAGGGAGATCAATCAGGCTTGTTTCATCCTTAGTTGTCTTCTTTTGTCATTGCATGAAGTGTTCGTAGCAATCATTTTAGTAGCCTGATTGTCACAGTAAACTGCAACAGAACACAGTTTCAGGCTCGTCAGTGAAATTTCCATCACCAAATCTCTTATCCACTCCATTTCTTCTCCTGCTGAAGCTAGAGCATAACGTTTGGATTCCATAAAAGAGAGTGTAATGCATGAATGCCTCTTGGACTTCCAAGCTACAGTTGCTCCTCCTAGTGTGAATATAAAACCATTAATAGACTTGCTGCCGTTTATTTCTGAGCATCATGATGCATCATAATATCCTTCAAGAATTGGAGGATGACCATTGTAACATAAAACACACTTTTGGGTGTGCTTTTGGATCTGCTTAACATGTTTACCGTAAAATCTATGTTAGGTCTATTGCAGACCATATCATACATGAGATTACAAATCAGTTTAACATAGTCTAACTGTCTCACCATGGCTCCTTCGTTGGGCTTTAAGCGGTTATTGTAGTCATATTGTGTCTCCACTATTTTACTTTCACTGTATCCCCACGTATCCTGTTGAGGTATATTGAAATATGCATGATGGGTGCTTAACGGGTTGCGGTTAGGATCCGATAGGAGTCTAATAACCCGTAGTCGGGTATTTAGGGTTTGCCTATAAATACCCATGCCAAGGGCAACGAGTAGGCCATTCCAAATTTGACGGTCACGCGGATGCTTCAAGCACTCCTTAAATCTTGAAAGAAGAAGGCTCGGAGTTCGGAGGCATCGCCGGATCTAGGATCGGGAAAATCAAAACCCGCCGCTTGAGTGGTGTTCCCGTCATCGTCGCATGCGATTGGTTGCGCCGTCCGTGCTCTCGCGAAATCAAGTCGTGATTTCTCGCGCGCAGTCGTCGACGTTCAATCGTGGAATTAAGCCCGCCGCTCCCCTTCCAACTGCTCTGCGCCTTTTTGCGAGTTGTCGCATTGGAGTCACCGCTAGCGATTTCGTTCGCTACTGCTGGAATTTTTTTTCGGCCGCCACCGCTTAGATAGGGAGGAAGGAAGAGGATCATCGGTTGACCTTTTCTTGATCTGCATTTGCCCGGATCGGATCTCTATTTTGGTTGGAGGAAACTACATTTACTGGTTAAGAAGGGAGAAATCGTGTCAGGAAGAAGGTGATCCAGCCCTACAACTCGGCAGCCAGTCTTGGCTCAGGAAGAAGGTGATCTATTCTCTCCTGTAATAGATTTGGAAAGGGGAGGTATACGCCTTCTGCTCTGTCATCCAGATCCATATTGATCTTTGTTCTACTGTTAGGAAGTATTCTTCCTTGCGTTGATCGTGCTGTCTCTGCTGTTTGGAGATCGTTGGTTGTCGTTCTAGATGCAAAGTATTGTCGGAATCCAGATCTCTTATTGCCAAATCCAGTGACACAAGGTATCTTCTGTTATTCCTCAAACTTTGGATCTTCGTTCTTGAGGAAGAGGGCAGCCCACCTTTCTAAATATTGACAGAAGAGGGCTCCACCTACAAGAAGTTTAGGCATCTACTGTAATACCCATATCCGTCACATAGCATATAGCAGTAGGTCCGGCCGGGGCCCGACGCCATATACCACGGACAGACCGGAGGGTTACTAGATGAAACCATTCAACCAAAAAATACGTCCTATACAGAGCATCTAGCGGAAGTAATTTATTAAGTTGCAAAAGTAAGAACCCAGCCACAAGCATGAATGTCCACTAACAAAACCCAACAGGAATGAAATAAAAAGTACTTAAAGTACTGGCCTTATGGCCTTACAGTAGTTCACTAAATTTAAAACAGTGTCTTACAAACTTCGGCTCGCAGGCCGGCCACACATGAATTAAACAAGTAAACAAACAAGGCCTTCGAGGGCCAACTCAGTAACTTGGGCTTTAGCCCACTATTTGCCGCTCGGCTCCGCAGCACCTGCAAGCAAAATTCACCGCAACGGTGGAAAACAAGAATAACTGTCAGCTAAAGCCGACCAAATTATAACGATTCCATCCCAGAAATCGGGGCGGCAAAGCTCCTTCCCTGCACTTGTTAGCATAACAAGCAATATAGTGAATAAACACAACATCACAGGTGCAGGCTCACACAGTCACACACTCCGTGCTCTCAGGGCACTAACTTGGTGAACCCGGTCAAAACCGCAGTCTCACCACCATCCCTTGGACGGCAAATCTCGTGAGCATTTATTCTTTCCAACCTAAGCCTAAGGCTCGCACGACTATGCCAATGGACAATCCCTTTTTCAGGTATCTGTCACCAAACCACATAGACCGAGTCCGGTTACACAAGCCCGTTGCTCACACCGCACTATCAATCTTAAGCCATATGTGCGGGCCAAGCTTTGCCGGATCCCAAATTCGATCATTCAAGCACATAACCCAGTTATGTTCAAGGTTGGCTCCCAGGCCACCAAGATGGCAGAAATGTGTTTTCGCCCAATTTTTCGGGTGCTCCTTAGGGTTAATCCCCAAGGATCCCTGCTGCAATCTACCACATAGAAACCCAAAAACAACCAAAGGAACGGAGTCTTCTCCGGCTAATCATGCATAGTAAAACATCACCGATCCAGACCAACTTGTCCGGGTAGGCTTCACACACCAAGCCTATGTCCGTTTCTCAATTTCGGACTCTAAATGCAAACAAGGGGGCTTTATATATCTACCCTAAGGAACACCACAAACTCGTCGCACACTCGCGGGAGCAAGTTTTCCATATGCAAAGAAGAAGAGCTTCACATGCTCAAGTAGAGAATCGTTACCCTAGCATTCCTCTTCGGCGCCATGGAAATCTAAACGGATGAAAAGCACCGCGATGATCTCGCCTCTGTAGATCTGGACTCGGTTTGCGATTTGGCGCTCCGAATCTCCTCCGGCGACCGGATTTTCCCTCTTTATTCCTCCTTGCTCTCCCTTCTCTCTAGAACTTAGAAAGAGAGTGGCCAATGAAAAGTGAGGGTTTAAACCCCCAATCTAGGCCTTAACCCTAGGATGGAGAGGCCTGAACCGTTAGATCCAAAAATAAGGAAACGAACAGCCACAATTCGCCCTGAAAATAAACTTCCTGGGCCGAACACGGCTTGCGACACGCCCGTGTCCGAGGCCTTGTAACTCATTCGCCGCCAAAACGGTCGCGTCCCGAAAAGAACACGGGCACTCGACATGCCCGTGTCTGGCTTGACATGCCCGTGTCATCCAGTACATGCCTGTGTAGTTGGGCGTGTTCCTCCATCGACACAGGTCCAGCACCAACCCAAGGAGAACACGGGTATTTGACACGCCCGTGTCGAATTTGACACGCCCGTATCGGACCTAAACATGCTTGGGCTCAGGTCGTGTCTCTCCCCCAACACAGCTCGGCTAACAACCTGAGTAGGACACGACCACTGACACACCCGTGTCTCAGGCCATGTGCTCTCACTCAACGCTCGTTGAGTGAAATGCGTTGAGTGCTCGGTGAAGCATTGAGTGACCGACACAGCCCTGGGACACGCCCGTGTCCCAGACCGTGTGACCTTTACTAAGGCCCAAACACGCCTTAAAACGCTGCCCGTTCCTCTTTTGAGTTTCGGGGCGTTACAACTCTCTCCCTCGTAAAATAATTTTGTCCATGAAATTATCAAAGGAAAAGATATACAAAACCAAAAAGCGGTACCTGAGTGGAATAACTCTGGGTACTCCTCAAGCATGGTCCACTCCCGTTCCGAGGAGAGCTCCTCCCGACCGCAATTGTCCCAACGGACCTTGACCATCCTGATCTCCTTGTTACGAAGTCGCTTGACTTCAGAGTCCTCAATACAAACGGGTTTGACCCTTGTCGTTAACCCTTCGTCAACCGGTACTTGATCAATCGCGATCACCATCGAAGGCACTTGCACCGCCTTCTGCAGCGCTGATATATGGAATACCTCGTGTAGACCACTCAACTCCACTGATAGATTTAGACGATAAGCCTCTTCACTGATCCGCTCTAGAATCTCGAATGGTCCAAGGTATCTCGGGCTCAGCTTCTTCAAGCGTCGTACCCTTGAAACACCCTTAAACAGCTTTATCTTCAGATACACCCAATCGCCAACCGCAAACTCCACGTTCCGATGCTTGGCATTGTAGTATTTAGCTTGCCTATCCTAAGCGATCAGCAAACTCTCTCGAATGGTTCGTACCAATGAAGTGGCATTTTCCACCTCTTGCTTTTTTTACAGCCTCGCCTCGCCCGTTTCTAACCATGACAACGACGTGCGATATTTTCTACCATATAGGGCCTCGAAGGGCTCCATTTGGATGCTCTCTTAGTAGCTATTATTGTACGCAAACTCCACCAAATATAGATGATCTTCCCACTGCTTTCCGAAGTCCAAGACGCACATGCGAAGCATGTCCTCCATCGTCTTGTTGACTCTCTCGGTCTGCCCATCCGTCTGCGGATGAAAGGCTGTGCTAAACTTCAACTTAGTTCCCAGCATTTATTGCACCAACATCCAGTCATTGGACATAAAATGACCATCTCTATCGCTCACGATGCTGCGGGGCACACCGTGCAGTCTAACAATATTATCCACATAAAACTTCGCCAGTTTCTCCACCGAATCATCCTTCCTATGCGGAATGAAGTGCGACACTTTTTTCAGCCGATCTACGATCACCCAGATGGCGTTGTTTCCCTTCTGCGACCTTGGAAAACCATGCATAAAGTCCATCAAAATGTTGTCGAACTTCCATTCCGGAATAGGCAAAGACTTCAAGAAACCTCCTGGCTTTTGGCACTCTACCTTCACTAAGGCACAAGTCTGACATTTAGCCACATATAGTGCCACATCCTTCTTGAGTCCTGGCCACCAGAATAACTTCTTTAGATCTCGGTACATCTTCGTGCTCCCTGGGTGAATTGAGTACTTGATATGATGAGCCTTGTACATCAACTCCACCCGTAAATTACTCAGGTTTGGGACGCACAAATGACTGTCCTTCCTTAGCAGTCCATCTTCAACTGTAAACTGGGAATTTGACCCATCTGAAGCTGCATCAATGATTTCCTTCATGCTGCTATCCAAATCCATAGCCTGCCGAATCCAATCAGCCAGGTCATACTGAACTTACATCCAGTTCAAAAATGCTTCGGCGCTAATCTGCTTGTCAACACAAGATATATCTAACGCCTCCAACTCCCGAATCAACCGCTCATCATGAATCGACAACCAGTTGGCTTGCGCGGGAGCTTTGCGACTCAACGCATCTGCAACTGCATTGCCTTTCCCGGGCACGTAATGAATTTAGAATGTATAGTCCCCCAGGAACTCCATCCATCTCCGCTGCCTCATGTTCAGATCCTTCTGGTCCAACAGGTATTTTAGGCTCTTGTGGGCAGTATAAATATCGACCTTTACGCCATACAAATAATTCCTCCACAGCTTTAGCGCAAAAATCACGGCTGCCAACTCAGAGTCGTGGACCAGATAATTCCCCTCGTGCACTTTCACCTTACACGAGCCATACGCAATAACACTTCCATGTTGCAGCAGCACATAGCCCAAACCACTGCCTGAAGCATCGCTGTATATCTCAAAGCCTTCGGTCCCACTCGGCGAACTTAGCACTGGCGTCGTGGTAAACCGACTCTTCAACTCTTCAAAAGCTAGTGCGCACTCACGCGTCCAAACAAACTTCTGATCTTTCCTGGTCAACGTCGTGAGAGGTAATGCTATCCGTGAGAAGTTCTCTACGAAGCGCCTGTAATAGCCAACAAGCCCCAGAAAACTCCGGACTTCCGCTACCGTAGACAACACAGGCCACTCCCGTATCGCAACTATCTTCGCCGGATCCACCGCAATCCCTTCACCACTGACTATGTGACCAAGGAACGCTACTGAGGACAACCAAAACTCATATTTGGAGAACTTTGCGCATAGTTTGTTCCTCCTCAGCAACTCCAAAACCAAATGCAGATGCTTGAAGTGATCTTCTTCACACTGTGAGTACACCAATATGTCGTCAATAAAGACGATCACAAAACGGTCTAAGTACTCCCTGAACGTCCTGTTCATCAGATCCATGAACACTGATGATGCATTATTCAACCTGAACGGCATGACTGTAAACTCGAAATGCCCATATCTTGTGTTGAACGTTGTCTTTGGGATATCACTCTCCCTTATCCTCAGCTGATAGTAACCGGACTTCAGATCTAATTTTGAGTACACCGATGACCCGACTAACTGATCAAAAAGATTATCAATCCTTGGGATCGGGTACTTGTTCTTTTCCATTAACTTGTTCAGCTCTCTATAGTCGATACAGAGCCGCAAATTTCCGTCCTTCTTCTTAACGAAAAGGACCGGTGCGCTCCAAGGTGACGAACTTGGAAGCACATAGCCCTGCTCCAACAACTCCTCTAGTTGAACCTTTAGCTCCGCCATCTCCTTAGGCGCAAACCTAAAAGGAGAGCGTGACACAGGTTTGGCACCAGCTCAATTGTGAAATCGATCTCCCGCTGAGGTGGGGCTCCGGGAAGATTGTCCGGGAACACGTCAGGGTACTCGCACACTACTGGGATACTACCCAAAGTGGGCTTAAGCTTTACAGCCTCCACTAACGTGAAGAACATCTCTGCACCAGCACGGACTGCCTTGACCACCTGAAGAGAAGACATTAAAGTCTTGCTCGACCCCTTCAGTCCCGCAAATATTGTCTCTCACCCAGCACCCAACTTGACTTCTTTACGGTTGCAATCTATGTATGCCTTCTGCTCCGAAAGCCAATCCATACCGAAAATGACATCAAACTCTACTAGTGGTAGCAACGATGTTAGTAAGTCGAACTCTTGACTTCCAATACAAATCTTTACGACACATACTCTGTCCACACGAATAGAACACCCATTCGGCAACAACACGTCCAATTTGTACTTCGCCATCAAAGAAGGGACTCCGATGCGTGATACGAAACCTTCGGACAAAAAGGAGTGTGAAGCTCTCGTATCGAATAGTGCCCTTGCTGAACTATCGCAAATCAGAACAAAGCCTATACAAACAGTAATAAGCTAACAAGCACTAGGTAATAGTATTTAGAGCTAACTTGCTATAAATTTAGATCATACCTGTCACCATATCCGCTTATTTGATGGCCTCCTGCTGGCCCAGATTATAGACTCTTGGTTGAGTCGGAGCATAATGGGATGCGGTTGACTCCACCGCCTTGCCCGTTTCCTCGTAAGTTGCTCCCTGCTTCCTCTCGGACTTTGGACATCCGCTCCAACAGTTACGGGCAAAGTGCCCCATCTTCCCACAAGTAAAACAAGCGCCCGGGGTTCGGTTGGTAGTTGCCCACGAGGCACCCGAAGAAGGGGTTGGACCCGATGTCCTAGCCTTCTTATTCCACCTGCGGAAACTGGATTTTGAAGACGGCACCTTGAATTCTGACTTACTAACACCGGAGTCTTTCTTTGCCTGCACATTCTTCATGTCTTTTTCCAAAGATCGGGTCGTGTTGACCAAGGTCAGGAAACCCTGCGTCAACGGCCCCGAGAGTAGTAGTCTCAAATCATCCCTTAGACCTTCATAGAATCGGTTTGTCTTTCGCTCCTCATCAACGAAGGTAGTGCTTTCGTACTGACCTAAGCGAGTAAACTCGTGGAGATATTCATCCACGCTACTCTCACCTTGTACCAGCTTCTAGAACTCGTTTTCTATAGCAATCCTCTGAGATGAGGGGAGGTTTCGAGCTAAGAACAGTCTCAAAAATTCCTCTATCGAGACGTCAGTAAGATGCCTACCCCTCAGATGGTGTAGCTCCAAGCCTTCCCACCATAATCTTGTGTCACCATCTAACAAGAACGTGGCAATTGTGGTCTTATGCCACTCTTCTATCTCAGTAGCTATCAACACTCTCTTAACTCTGGAGAGCCAATCCTCTGCTTGGGTTGGGGTTCCCATCCCCGAGAACACTGGAGGATTGAATACCGTAACGTGCTTGAGCTGTTTCTCCGTTGCTATCCTAGGCAACACTGGCTCAGCTACAACCTGCTCCACTCTCCTTGGCTCCGCCGCTTGGAGCGGTACCTGCTCCATAGTAGGGGTAGGCTGCTACACCTGTCTCGCAGGCTAGCATTAATCATCGCAAACACTGCCTCCGCTACCAATCATATGGTCTCAGCTGAAGGAGGTGTTGCAAGCGCATCATTTAGTGCGCTACTCACCTCAGAAACTGGATGTTTTGATGGCCCTGCACCACTCCTGGTCACCTATAATCATAAAAAACACCGATAAGCGACCAAACAACATTACAAAAAGCAATTATAGGAACACGCAGGTTCCTCAAACATGTGTATTTTCATTCCTAAGTGGACATTCATGGGTTCTTTTCATGTTATAACGATGACGCACACACATGTGCTCATCACCCCTTAAAGTGAATTTGCCCACGAATTCATTTAAGTTTGACCGAAACCAGTAGTCTGATACCAAATTGTAACACCCCAATCCGTCACATAGCATATAACAGTAGGTCCGACCGGGGCCCGACGCCATATACCACAGACAGACCGGCGGGTTACTAGATGAAACCATTCAACAAAAGCACACGTCCTACACAGCATCTAGCGGAAGCAATTTATTAAGTTGCAAAAGTAAGAACCCAGCCACAAGCATGAATGTCCACTAACAAAACCCAACAGGAATGAAATACAAAGTACTTAAAGTACTGGCCTTATGGCCTTACAATAGTTCACTAAATTTAAAACCGTGTCTTACAAACTTCGGCTCGCAGGCCGGCCACACTGAATTAAACAAGTAAACAAACAAGGCCTTCGAGGGCCGGCTCAGCAACTTGGGCTTTGGCCCGCTATTTGTCGCTCGGCTCCGCAGCACCTACAAACAAAATTCACCGCAACGGTGGAAAACACGAATAACGGTCAGCTAAAGCCGACCAAATTATAATGATTCCACCCCCAAACTCGGGGTGGCAAAGCTCATTCCCTGCACTTGTTAGCGTAACAAGCAATATAGTGAATAAACACAACATAACAAGTGCAGGCTACACGTTCACACACCCCGTGCTCTCAGGGCACTAACTCGGTGAACCCGGTCAAAACTGTGGTCTCACCACCATCCCTTGGACGGCAAATATCGTGAGCATTTAGTCTTTCCGACCTAAGCCTAAGGCTCACACGACTATGCCAATGACCAGTCCCTTTTCAGGTATCTGTCACCAAACCACATAGCCCAGGTCTAGTTCAACAAGCCCGTTGCTCACACCGCACTGTCAATCTTAAGTCATATGCGCGGGCCAAGCTTCGCCGGATCCCAAATTCGATCATTCAAGCACATAACCCAGTTATTTTCAAGGTTGGCTCCCAGGCCACCAAGATGGCAGAAATGCATTTTTGCCCAGTTTTTCGGGTGTAACTTGGGGTTAATCCCCAAGGATCCCTACTGAAATCTACCACATAGAAACCCGAAAACAACCAAAGGCACGGAGTCTTCTCCGGCAAATCATTAATAGTAAAACAACACCAATCCAGACCAACTTGTCCGGGTAGGCGTCACACACCATGCCTATGTCCGTTTCTCGATTTCGGACTCTAAATGCAAACAAGGGGGACTTTACATATCTACCCCAAGGAACACCACAAACTCACCGCACACTCGCGGGAGCGGGTTTTCCCTATGCAAAGAAGAAGAGCTTCACATGCTCAAGTAGAGAATCGTTACCCTAGCATTCCTCTTTGGCGCCATGGAAATCTACACAGATGAAAAGCACCGCGATAATCTCTCCTTCGTAGATCTGGACTCAGTTTGCGATTTGGCGCTCCGAATCTCCTCCGGCGACCGGATCTTCCCTCCTTCTTCCTCCTTGCTCTCCCTTCTCTCTAAAACTTAGAAAGAGAGTGGCCAATGAAAAGTGAGGGTTTAAACCCCCAATCCCGGCCTTAACCCTAGGATGGAGAGGCATGAACCGTTAGATCCTAAAATAAGGAAATGAATGGCCATGATTTGCCCTGAAAATAAACATCCTGAGCCGAACATGGCTTGCGACACGCCCGTGTTCGAGTCCGTGTAACTCATTCGCCACTGAAACCATCACGTCCTGAAAAGAACACGGGCACTCAACACGCCCGTGTCAGGCTTGACACGCCCGTGTCATCCAGTACACGCCCGTGTAGCTGGGCGTGTTCCTCCAACGACACAAGTCCAGCACCAACCCGAGGAGAACACGGGTATTCGACACGCCCGTGTCATATTTGACACACCCGTGTCGGACCCAAACACGCCTGGGCTCAGGTCGTATCTCTCCCCCAACACAGCTTGGCTAACAACCCGGGTAGGACATGGCCACTGACATGCCCGTGTCTCAGGTCATGTGCCCTCACTCAACGCTCGTTGAGTGAAAAGAGTTGAGTGCTCGGTGAGGCGTTGAGTGACCGACACGGCCCTGGGACATGCCTGTGTCCCCCATGCCGTGTGACCTTTACCAAGGCCCAAACATGCCTCAAAATGCTGCACGTTCCTCATTTTAGTTTCGGGGCGTTACATCTACTGCCTAATATTGTGAAGGAGCAATTGATGCATGTGCAAATTGAGGACTTTTTGATCAAAGTGCTGATCAAAGTGCCGATTGAGAGCATATATAAGTGCTAATCTAACTACTAGATCTACTCTGCCATAAATCGGATTCTTATCACACCTCGGTTGAGTTTTGTTGTGGAAGTCTTCTGATTGAGATCGAGTCTTTGGAGATTGTATTCAACCGAAGAGGAGGAGCTCATAAGTTTTTTCTTGGATTGGATCCAAAGATCTTATCGTCGCCATAGTCAGGTGATTTCTTTCTTATTTTACTGCTCTCGTTCTAGGTTGTTTGTGGTGCTCCAAGTCTCTTAGTAGGAACCCACAATGTCGAAAGGGAATTCTCCCATGCCGATGATCAAGTTGGAGAAATTCTCTAATGCGTAGTTCAGTGCCTGGAAGAGGAACACGCAGTTCGACATGAAGTACCTGAACATCTTCTACACAGTGCAGACTGACTTCAAATCCTTTAAAGGAGGAGAAGATGAGGATCAGTGGATCAACGACAAAGACTTCTGTCGTAATTACATCCTAAATTGTCTCTCTAATAGGCTGGCAGAAACGTACAGCAAGTTGAAAACTACAAAGGAGATCTGGGAAGCCTTGGAGGAGCAGTTCAAGGAAGAGGAGAACATGTCCAAGACGCACCTGGTGGACAAATTCATGGCTTTCACCTTCACTGAGGAAAGGGAAATCCTTCCACAGGTAGCTGATTTTGAAAATCTAGTGGACAAGCTGAATAGTGAGAACATACCTCTGCCAGATGCTTTTGTTGCAGGAGTGATAATTTTTAAATAACCCTCGGCATGGTATTCTTTCAAGACTAAAATGTATCAGAAGAAGACGCAGGTGAGCCTGAAAGACCTCAAGCGCTTCATATGCATTGAGGATGAGAATCGGACTAGGCACGCCTTAGAGACGGTTAGCAAGCAGACTTTTGCTGCTAACATGCTCACGCATCCTAAGCGCAAGCCTAAGCCTGGAAATACCACACCAGTGCACCCGCAGTTGCTGCCACCAGCAAAAAGATAAAAAAGTTCAAAGGTAAGTGCTACAACTGCAACAAGTGGGGTCACTGTGCTTCCAAGTGCAAGCAGCCCAAAAGGGGCGAATCCAGCACACCCAGGACTAATAACAAAGCCAATATGGTTTATCAGACTATGCCTACCAACTTTGTTTCCATGGCAAGAAAAGGGAAGGCCAATTCAGAGTGGTGGCTCGATTCAGGTGCTACCTGCCACGTCTACAGTAATTCTACGCTTCTGGAGGATGTCAAAGATGTTAAAGAGACTGTCACTGTTGCTAATGGCGATGTAACTGATGTGTTGAGGGTGGGGAATGCTACTCTGACTCTCTCTTCAGGTATGCGTTTACTTTTAAAGAATGTTAAATTTATACCCTCGTTAGCTGCTAATTTAATTTCTATTAGTCTGTTATGTGATGCGGGTATGTCGTTTAACATTAGTGATGGTCGAGTAAACCTTATGGTTCACTCGCATTACTTTGGCTGTACTTACGTAGTTAATGGAATGTATAGGCAAAGTCTAGCAAACGAGGTAGTCAATAAGGTTAGTTCCAATTTGATAGATTCTAAGACTTTACATGCAAGACTAGGACATGTGAACTATAGGAAACTACTTCTACTAGCTAGAACTCACAACATTCCCTTAGACACAATCATTAAGTTTGACAAATGTGAAATTTGTGCTCAGATAAAGATCACTAGAACACCTTTTGGTCAGGTTTCTAAGAGCACACAATTACTAGCGTTAATACATTCCGATATTTATGACTACAAAAGTTTTGTCACCCGAGGAGGTTGAAAGTATCTGATAATATTTATCGACAATTACTTTAGGTTTAGCCACATTTATCTCCTTAAATTCAAAGATGAAGCTTTTGGAAAATTTCGTATATTCAAAAATAGGGTTGAAAATCAACTAGACATGAAAATTAAAAGGCTAAGGAGTGATAGAGGATGTGAATACGTCTCGAGGGAGTTCAGAGATTTTCTTGCCAGTAATAGCATAATTCCCGAAACGACTACCCCGTATTCACCACAATCCAACGGTATCGATGAGTGGAAAAATTGGACTTTAACAGAAATGTTTAATTCCATGTTGTTGACTGCTGGCATGTCTGCGACCTACTGGGGTGAAGTTGTCCTTACGTCAAATCACATTCTTAATAAAGTACCTCATGCAAAGTTGACTAAAACACCCTATAAGCTTTGGTTTAAGAGACCTTCTAGATTTGATAATCTAAAGACCTAGGGTTGTATCGCTTATGTTAGGATACCAGACTCTAGACGAGCTAAGATTGGACCTAGGACGAACACTTGCGTCTATCTAGGATGTGAAGAGGATAGTGTTATAGACAGATTTTTAGATCTCTCAACTAACACTGTAATAGAATCTAGAGATGCAGTTTTCTTTGAGGATAAGTTTCTTAAGGATAAAAATCTGGCAATTCCAGGTCTACCATTCACTAATACTGAGACTATTGTTGAGCCAAAAATGAGAACCTCTGACACTGAGCCCATAGATACTAGTGGTGTAACATCTAAAATGTTATCTAATAGAGAACGAGTGCCTAAAAGCTTCGGTATAGATTTTGTGACTTACCACGTTGAAGCTGATCCATCGACCTATAAGGAGGCGATGCGATCTAGAGATTCTATATTATTGGAAGAAGCCATAGATGATGAGATGAATTCTCTACTGCAAAACCACATTTGGACCTTGGTCAACTTGCCAAAAGGGGGTAAAACCCTTGGAAGTAAGTGGGTTCTGAAGAAGAAGCTTAATCCTTCTGGGAGTATCGCTAAATACAAAGCACGTCTAGTTGTCAAGGGCTACACTCAAGTGAGTGGTGTAGACTACTTTGATATATACTCACATGTTTGTCATATTGCGACAATTAGGATGTAACATCCCCCAGATAGCTAGACCCCCAGATGAATTTGTCATGACAAGGCCTGAATAGTGTAGAAATCCCTTTAAATTAGGCAAAAATAGGGTTGAAAGCAGCTTGGTCTGCAAATAGTAAATTCCAAATACCCTACCTAGGGTTTGACCTAAGGGCCTTAATCTAGCCCAGTGACCCCACCACAATATCCCTAGGCCGTTTAGGCGCCCAAGGGGACATTCAGGACTCACCGGGGCCAGTCAAACAGGTCAAGTTGACCAAAGTCAACCCTAACCCTAGTTAGGTCAAAACGGTCAATTCCTCATCAATTGACCTAAGTGACCATCACCATATGGAGTTAGCTTCACTTCTAGGTCTAAAACATCATAAGAGACCTAGTGGACCAAAAATCCCCATCACAGGGTCACTACAGGGCAAAATGACCAAAATACCCCTAATAGGCCAAAATGGTGATTTTCCATTGAACACCCTTATTGACCACCACAACTTCAAGTTGACCACACTCCTAGGGTCATAACCTTATAAGGGACCCAATGGCACAAAAATTCCATGGTTTGGTCAACCCTAGAGCCCAAGTTGACCAAAAAGTCAAACTTGGTCAACTTAGGTCAAATCACTTAAACCTAGCCCAACCCTTTAGGCTAGGCCCAAAGTGAGTGGTCAACAAGCCTAATGGACTGATATTAAACAAAAGGAGAGATAAAAATTTCGGCCATAGTGATTAGGAGTGAGAAATGGGGGGTTTTCCCAATTTGGAGGAGAGAGAAAGTGGTCATTCATGGCCATTAAGGGATACACCCCTTGAAATCCCCCATTGATGACTCCTTTCATCTCCCCTGATGAATTGGAGGGAATTCCAGGAGTTTTCTTTAGGAATTGAAGGCAGGGGGGAGGAATGTGGTGGTCGGCCATGGGGGAGAGGAGGGGTCACTTGGTGACCTCTTAATGGAGCCCTCCTCCCATTAAATTAAGCCCTCCATTAGCTTTAGAATGCCTTAAGCAATCAAAACCCCCATTTTCCCTTCCTTCCCAAGCTCTCAAAGGAGGATATACCATGGAACCTAAAGCTCAAAGGAGGAACAATGGCGGCCGGCGGATGGAGCAAGGAAATGCTCCAAATGAGGTCCAATCCTCCTTCCCTATCCTTGTGCTAGATCTAGATCGGTTTAGGTGGAAAAATCGGGCTCAATTGAGCCTGATTGGGAGCTTGGAATTTTCGGATTTCCCATGAAAAATGGCGGTGTGAGTTCGCCGGAAACCGCCGCCTTCGGCGGCATGGTCGCCGCCAAACGCTAGCCACCACCTCAATGGAGGTGGTGGCGGTGGTGGCCGGCAAGGGAGGTGGTCGTGGTGGCCGGAAATTGGGCTGGAAGGTGCTACAGGCGCGGGAAATCTCAGCCCTTGGCTGATTGGGGAAGATGAAGGGATCCGTCCAAAATAAAACTTATATTAATTATATTATTGTGATTTTGTTTTTATTCCCTGAACATGCACTATCTTGAACCCGAAATATGAGGCCCTTAAAGACCCATACTGTAACAGTGGTCAACATATAAAATGTAGCCCTTGAAGTCTAGTTTAATTCAAAATTGATTTCACTCGATTTGGAGTCCTGGTTAGACCACAGCACACATTTTGGTTAGGTCTATCCATAGGGCTGTCCTGAGATTGATTTGGATGCTTACATCAATCTAGACATCCAAATGACTTGAAATTTGGTGTATGGGCTATTATTAGCCATACCTAGGACATATCCAAAAATCAGAATTTTTGGAGAATATTTTTATATAGTTTTTGTAAAAATTTAATAATCCATGTATAAATTATTTAGGTGTTCTAAACACATCAAATTCCCCCCAAATTTGGGTGGGCTGTCTTAGAGAGCATATTAGGGCTCTGGTAAAAATTTCATCTCATTTGGAGATGTTTTGATTAGGTTTTTAGCCAACCTTAGGTTGACCCATATAGGATTAATTAGGTCAAAACACCCCCTTGGTGTTTGAGTGGTCAAATCCTTTCAACAGAGGCTAATATTTTGGAGACTGATTTTATATGGCATGTAACACCCTCAAATGGGATTTGGGGTGGTTTGGAGTAGGGTAGCCCTAGAACGCTAGGGTAGGTCCCTTAATGGGGATTTTTAGGGTTGAAGGTCATGGGGTCAATTGACCTTTGAATGACTGGAAAACTGGTGGAGAGGTCCATAGGGGCATTATAACCCTCTGGATAAAACTTTAGGGGATTTTGAGACCTTTATCCCACTCAAAACCCTAACCCTAGTTTTGAGGCACCAAACTTGTTTTGAACATTAGGCTAGAAAATGAATTTAAAATCATGTGAAATTTTGGCAGGGTAGTTCTCTGGTAGAGATGACCCTAAAATAATTTTGGTGGAATTTTTGGGTTATTATAAATAGTACTTTATTCACAACCTAAAATGTACCCTAAGAGCTTATTTTGATGATTATGAAGTTCTATGTTCTCTGGAATATTATGGAATTATGGAATAGAGCATTTTTATAGCATGTTAGATTCTCTGGACTTTTCTTGGAATTTTAAACTAGTTACTTCAAGTACTTTCTTCATAAATTAACTATTTGGGATTTTTATTCAAAAATCAAAACAGTGCCCCATTATTGCTAGGAAAATTATGAAATTATACCAGTGGGTGTATCTAACCTTGTTTGTTATTCTGTAATTTTCTCTGTATTTTTAGATAAGTAAAAATAGTACCTTATTCATTAAGATAGGAAATGGGAAGTTTACATTAAATTAGATTCAGAGCCCCTCATGGAAGAGAAAAATTGCAAAACTGGGTGTTTGATGGTTTGAAATCATTATTAAGATTCTGTAATTTTGTTATAGTTTGTAGATGCATAATTACAGTACTTGTTTCATTAATACATGGCTAGTAGATGTTGATCATAAATTAAATTAGGGGTTTTTATTCTCTGAAAAATTTGGGAGAACAATTTTAGCGTGTTTTTAGACCATGATACACTTACAGGAATTTTGCTATAATTTTTAGAGTATTATTTATGGCCTTTGCTTCATTAAATGGTGTTGATGACCTTAACTTGTAAAATATGGAAGACAACCCTAAACATCTCTGGAAATTCTCAAACCTTGGAATTGTAGTTTAAATGTCTTGTTAAATTTATAATAATTTTACGGTGATTTATTGTTTAATTAATGGTATACTTCATGTTCAGAATAGGGCATTCGGAGCCATAGTTTAAATAAATTAAATGCCCCGATAAATAGGAAAATTTGAAAACCTTGGAGTTAGTCATATTAGGTTATGATAGACTCCCAGTACTGATTTTATGATATTTGGATGAGGAAATAGAATACCCCCTAACAGGAGCACTATGTAGCTTGATATGGTCCGCATATAGTGATAGGATTGGAGTAGGTTAGCTCGGAAGTTAATTTCATTTATGAATAGTGCTACTAAATTTAAAGAGAGTTTGGTAAGGGTAGAAAACAATAACATTAAGTGCCTTGGAAGGGAACTTTGAGATTCACCCCATCGTAGTTCTTAGTACCGCTGCGAGCCCTTCACCGGGCAGACCTCGGAAAGTCCAAGTTTAACCTTAAATCTTAGGAATAAAATGAACAAGAGTAACCCTAATATTAGCTGGACCTTACACCCACAATTGTGCACTTAGGCAGAGGAATTTATATTGAATGGATAGAGTAGGTCCGGGGTCTAAGGGCCTACTGGTAGTGTTAAGCGGACTAGGTCATGAACGGGAAGTTCAGGGAGCTGGATGCTCGGAAACTTAGTATAAACTTAAGAGTTCGGGGAGCTGGATGCTCGGGGACTTGGAGAAATGTGACCTGGTAGTCTAGAGAGCTGGAAGCTCGGTGTTATGTAGATAAATATAACTGCCATGATTGCATGTGCATAAAAGTGGTGGGTCATCGGTACTGGACGATCGATCACACCGTCGTTAGTACATTGACTCGGTGCAGACTAGCTGGTTGCTAGGAATAGTACGGAAACGTACAAAAGGGGCTAGGCTGGGTAGTGTGATTACCAGTCTAGGAGTGGAAGGCCAACCCACTGTCTCCGTCCGGCCACGTCGGAGGCTCCTGTGGAGTTTAGCTCACTCTAGAAGAGGTGAACTAAAGGTCTGTGCGCATAGAGTCGTGTTGGTGAGTTGCACTTGCTTGGGAATTCCATAGCATATTTGCATGACATAGCACAAACATTGCATATAACCCCTAACACCTATCGTATAAAGGGGTGTGGGACGTTTTATACGATAGGCCCTACAGAATGACCCCTTGGTCTATAGGGGTAATCCCTATAAATCAATGGTTATTTTTCTAGATTTCTTTACTTATTATCTTACCACCTATACTTTACCATTACTTCTACTGTACTCTCATTTACTCATGCATAGTTAAGTTATAATCTTGCCAACATTATTACGGTACTTTCCTTAAGATAGTTGTCACCTACTTGTTTCCACCCTGCTTTTGGTCCTCCTCTTCACTCCTCTCCGCCTGGTGCCTAGGAGCTACGGGTATAGGGGTGGAGGATTGTTTGACTGAGTCTAGTTTGACTGACGTTCGTTTGACCACCACATTTTAGGTGCTTCGGATGGGAGACAGGGAGCAGCCGCAGGAGATGCAGCACCAGAGTCCTACGGTGTAGATGGAGACGGCCCAGTGTAGTTCGGGTGGACAGGCCTCCGGATCAGTGAGTGGAACTCACTAGATATAGTAGTTTTCAATTCTGAGTGGATTGTAGTGAGGCTTATGATGTACCGGGCATAAGCCCACATTTACCTTCTGTTTGCGTACTTAGACCTTGTGCTGGTGATGGTTTGCTTTCTACATGATTTCCTCTTTTTATTATTGTGGACTTGCATGCTTAGCTTTTCATTCAATATATATATATTCTGTCGATGGTGATTGAGATGGTCGATAGGATCGACGTTTTGTGGTGTCGACCATCCCGGAGGATGGTGTCACCGCAAAAACAGCAGTTCTGGGCCTAAGACCCCGGTGGATGTTTGCAAAAAAGGGGGGGTCTTACATAGGATACTTCTCGCATTAGCATCTATTAAACATTTTGTTGTTCATCAGATGGATGCCAAGACTGCATTTCTTAATGGAGATCTGTATAAGGAGACTGTATGCACCAACCTGAAGGGTTTGTCGTAGAAGGTCTAAGGAATAAGGTCTGTAAGTTGATTAAGTCACTCTACGGATTAAAGCAAGCACCAAAATTGTGGCACGAAAAATTGGACACTTGTGTTAAAGGAATGAGTTTTAAATCTAGCCTATCAGATAAATGTCTGTACGTGGGAATAAGTTCAGATAAAGTCGCAATTATATACTTGTATGTTGACGACATGCTAATTCTGGGCACTGATCAGTCTGAGGTGGAAGACGTGAAAGTTGCCTTGACGACCATATTTAGCTTGATAGACTTAGGAGTGGTGAAGACCATCCTAGGAATGGAAGTGAACTTCACTGAAAAGGGTATTACCCTAAGTCAGAGTCACTATATTAGGAATCTATTGGAAAAGTGGGGTTACATTAGTAGCAAAAAGGCTGAGACTCCATACGACTACAATTATAGACTTAAACCAAATGAAGGTTCTCCTATTAGACAGTTGGATTACTCCAAACTCATAGGCAGTCTCATGTATGTTATAACCTGCACTAGACCTGACATAGCCTTTACAGTCAGCATGTTGAGTAGATTCACTAGCAAACCTGGGAAGGACCACTAGGACACTTTGGAAAGGCTAATGCGATACTTAAAGTACACTGAAAAGTATGCTTTATGTTACAGTGGATATTCTCTAGTACTTGAGGGTTATTCTAACGCCTCCTGGTGCTCAGAAATTGCTGACAGTAGATCCACTAGTGGTTATGTGTTTACCCTAGGAGGAGTAGCAGTAGCTTGGAAGTCTAAGAGGCAGACGTGTATAACACTATCCTCTATGGAATCAGAACTCTATGCTCTCGCCTCAGTTGGAGAAGAAGCAGAGTGGATAAGATACCTGATAATGGACATTCCAATGACGAGTCTAAAAATGCACTCTATTTCGTTATATTGTGATAATCAAGCCACAAAAACCATTACTATAAATACGTTGTTCAATGGAAAGCGAAGGCAACTGAGAATGAAACAGGCCTGGTTGACCTATCTCACCAGTCAGGGGATAATCTCTCTTTTGGATGTGAGATCAAAAGATAATGTAGTAGATGTCCTTACCAAGGGCTTATGTAAGGTTCTAACAACTAAAACATCGGAAGAGATGAGATTAACGTCCATTTAGAAGGACTTAATACCTTGCTTATGTTTTAATGTTTAGAATCGTAGTTTGCTTACATTCAAGCATCTAGAGTTGAGTACACTTAAGTATTCAGATGCTATCTGATGAAAGACAAAGATGATTAGTTGTTAGTCATTTCAAACTTGATGACTTACACAATTATTTTATTCAAAGGCTGAATTGGTTATAATTCCAAAAAGGAATACTGAAGTTACTGATATGAGTCCTGATATTATGATTATTAATTATATCATTCCAAACTTGATGATATGATGATCATAGCTTGTTGTATCATTCCAAACTTGATGATATAACACAATTATGAAATGATGAATAATAATCTTAATAATCGATGGAACATGGTTTGATTCTATGAAATCAATTTTCTAATTTTGTGTAAATTAGATAGAGATGCTGATATGAGATTTTTTTCTTCCTTGTTAGAGTATTATGTTCTTTTACTGCTAGAACTAATCACTTTACTTTTGATTGGCAAATGTTAGAATTCATAGAGATTTGTCTCATGACATTCTTATTGTGTTTGTTTGCAGATCACATAAAGATTGGAGGAGAGAAAGTTGATTTCGACCCAGATGAAGATGATCTATTATTTGCATAGATCAATTTTTGGATTTGAGTTTTCTTTCGGATTTCCTATTGCTATGTTTAGGACTATGTGTTTGAGTTTAGTATTTGTTATCTAAAACTCATATTTATAGTTTTTCTAAAAAAACTCCTTTTGGTCATTATTAACTATTATTTAAGTAACTTGTACTGTACTAACACTTATTTACAACATAGGAGGACATTGTTGAGGTATATTGAAATAGGCATGACAGGTGCTTAACGGGTTGCGGTTAGGATCTGCTAGGAGTCCAATAACCCATAGTCGGGTATTTAGGGTTTGCTTATAAATACCCATGCTAGGGGCAATGAGTAGGACGTTCCAAATTTGACGGTCACGCGGATGCTTCGAGCACTCCTAACATATCCAACATAGATTTGATGTAGTGGATTTGACTTAGGGAAATATCATTTTTTTCCAAAGCTCACTTGCATGCCTAGTATAGTTTCAGCTACACCTGGATCTTTAATGCTATATTCTTTTATTAGACTTGTCATCCACTTCGGATTGATCAGATCTTAGAATTAGTATATCATCTACATATAAGCATATTATAATGATTTTATTTGATCTATGACGTATGTAAACGCAATTATCAGAGAGACTTGACATGAATCTCATGTCCTTTACACTATAGTCAAATTGCTCATGCCAAAATTTAGGTGTTTGTTTTAGTCCATATAGTAACTTGATTAACTTATAGACCTTACTTTCGTGACCTTCTATTATGAAATATTTAAGTTGACTCATGTAAATCTCTTCAGTCAAATCTTCGTTCAAGAACATAGTCTTCACATTCATTTGATAAACAATGAAGTTCTCAATAGATGTAATGACAAGTAGGATTCTAATGGTTACTAGGTGATACACGGGTGAGTATATATCAAAATAATTTACTCCGCTAACTTGTGTGAAACTTTTAGCCACCAGACATATTTTATACTTAGCTGTGTTTCCATCAGGATTTAATTTCTTTTTCCGAACTCACTTATACCCTGTAGTTTTAGCCCCTTTTGGCTTATCAACCAACATTTAGGTGTTTTTATGAAATAGAGAGTTCATCTCTTCCTCAATTGTTTTTTTCTAGAGTAGTGAATCCCTTGATCTTATCACTTCCTTATAGATACATGGATCTGCCTCAACGTGGTAAGTGACAAAGTTACTACCAAAGGTTCTGGGAGTTCTCTCTCTCACAGAAGTCCTCCTAGACTCTAGGCCACTATTATCTACTGGAACTGAATAAGAGGTGTTCGGTACTTATTCAGGATCTTCCTCAGTAATAGTTGTTTGCATACCTGAGAGTGACATGTTCTTATCTTTAAGAAATTTATTTTTAAATAACATCGCATCCCTAAATTCTATAATGATGTTATTGAAAATATCTAAGAATCTATCTGCAGCACTATCCTCAGCACAACCTAGGTAGACGCATGTCTTGGCCCTAGGTCTAATCTTAGACCTTCTTGGGTTAGAAACCCTAACATAGGCTATACAACCCCAGGTCTTAAATCTACTAATGGTCGGGGGTCTATTAAACCAAAGCTCGTAGGGTGTAACATCTAACTTAGCATGATGGACTTTATTCAGAATATGATTTGTAGTTAAATCTGTTTCTCTCTAATAAGCAGTAGACATGCTAGTAGTGAGTAGTATGGAGTTTAATATTTCTATTAATGTTGTATTCTTTCACTCAGCTATACCATTTGATTGGGGTGAGTAAGGAGTTGTGATTTCTGCTATGATTCTTTGAGAGGCAAGGAAATAAATGAACTCACTAGACATGTATTCTACTCCTCTATCACTTCTAAAGCTTTTGATTTTCATGTCAAGTTGATTTTCTACCATGGTTTTGAAAAGTCAAAACTTTTTCAAACGCTTCATCTTTAGTTTTAAGGAGGTAAATGTGACAGAACCTAGAGCAGTCATCTATAAAGGTGATCATATACTTCATACCCCCTCTGGTGAGAAAACTTTTAAAGTCACGGATGTCATAATGTATTTACTCTAGAGGTATTGTGCTTTTAGTAACCGCACTAAAAGGTTTCCTAGTGATCTTAGTCTGAGTATACACTTTATATTTCTCAAGTTGTTTTTAATGTCTAATACGATCTGGTGAGTTCTAGCTATTTGGAACATTTTTCTATAGTTCACGTGTTCTAGTCTCCCATGTAGAGGCTTAGGATTAACTAAGTTTGATTGAACTTGTTGAACTATTTCATTTGCTAGACTAAGTCAGTACATTCTATTTTGGACGTATGTACATCCAAAATAGTATGAGTTAACTGACTGTGTTACTCTACTGTAACAAAAAATGAAAGACATATCAGCATCACATAATAAACTAATAGACACTAAATTAGCAGCTAGTGAAGGAATAAATTTAACATTTTTTAAAGTTAAAGTTTTACTTGAGGAGAACAACAATGTTGCATTCCCCGCCTTCAGCACGTCAGTTATCTCACCATTTGCAATTATCATAGACTCTTTTGTAGCAGTGAGCCCTATCAACAAATTAATATTGTTACAAATATGTCAAGTTGCCCCTGAATCCAGGTACCACTCAATGCTGACCTTCGCATTTCCAACCATAGCGACAAAGTTGAATGACTCAATAAGACTAACTATATTGGTCTAGTTGCGATCTAGTTGTGTCATGGTCTTTTCCTTCTTATGAAGCCTGCAATCAGATGCATTGTGCCTCCACTTATTGTAGTTAAAATATTTGACCTTAAACTTTTTGATCTTTTTATTTAGTCCTGCAATCTGGGAACTACTCTAATATGGTTTGGTCTTTTTAGGATTAGACATACGTTTAGAGCTGAAAAATTATGTTAGTAGCAGCTTTTTGTTTGCTAATAGCTTCTAACGCATGTCTAGTCCTATTCACATCCTCAATGCATATAAAATGCTTGAGGTCATTCAAACCAATCTGCATCTTCTTGTGGTACAGCTCTATTTTAAAATTGTACCAAGTTGAAGCAGTTTATAGATAATTGAAAGTGTAAAGTTGTCAACCTAAATCACCTAGAGGGAGTGAATAGGTGAATCGTGCGTCTATATGCGGAATAAAAATTTTAGCGAACTTGCACACGTAATCAAGCAATCACAGAAAGACAAGAAGATTTATAGTGGTTCCCCAATCTTGGTTACGTCCACTTTACCTCACCGATCTAGCAAATCACTAGACTCGGCTACTCTACTATCTCGGATTGAAAACAATCCTACGCCTCGGAACTAAGTTCCTACAAACTCGATCCAAAAGGATCTACACTCAGAAAAATAATCTCCTACAAGATTTACAAAGAGGTTTGAAAATACAAACAAAAATTTATCTCAGATCTGGAAATATTCAGCCCAGGGTCTTTTTCTTGAAATTTGCGGCTCTTTCAGAAACGGTTGAAGAAGACTTGACGATCTGACCTGAGAAAGCTTTGACTTACTCGATCAAGGAGCAGATGATGATCCCTTGAACAGCAAGTCTTCTTGGATCGAAAGCAAAACGATCGATCTCACGATGAGTGGCGGCGACTTCAGAATGTGTTCTTCTTGGAAAGTGACGGCCGATCCAGCGATCTTGAATGTACGGAAATCCGCTCCTTATAATTGTTAGGGTTTTGTCTTAACGAAAAGACTTTATATAGGATTACCCTTAACGGCTAGAAAAGACATTAATGACGATACGTGGACCAATCACGTCAAGTCATTTGAAAAATTTTGGCCGAATGGACTTAACAAAATTTTCTGAAGAATTCGACTTACAGTTCTCGAGAAGTAATTTTAGTTCTCGAGAACTAGAAACTGAGTTCTCGAGAGCTATCAGGACTTCTTGAGAACTATACTGCTTAGAAGAATTCTGGACTTCTCGAGAACAAAAGGCTGAGTTCTCGAGAATTATCAGGACTTCTCGAGAACTATACTGCTTAGAAGAATTCTGGACTTCTCGAGAACAAAGGCTGAGTTCCCGAGAACTAGCTGACTTCTCGAGAACAATGGAGTCTTCTCGAGAAATAACACTTAAGAAAGATTTCTGAGACAACTTTGACTATTAGAGAAACAGAGCTGGCAGTTCTCGAGAACTTAAGAGAAGCTTCTCGAGAACAAGATAGACTTCTCGAGAACTATAGTTGAGACTTCCCGAGAACTGGCCAAGACTTCTCGAGAACAAGGAAGACTTCTCGAGAACTAAGAAGACTTCTCGAGAACTCTGACTTAGAAAAATTCTTGAACCTGTCTGGACTTCTCGAGAACTTTGAAGCTAAGCTTCTCAAGAACTCTAAGCACTTCTCGAGAACTAAGAGGTTAAGCTTCTCGAGAACTCTAAGGACTTCTCGAGAACTAAGAGGTACTTCTCGAGAAGTGGACTTAGAGAATTTTCTGAACTTTAGAAAAAATCTTTCTCTTCTCTTCAAGAGTCCAATCTTCATCCCATGATCCAAGGTTTGAATATGAAGTGTATCACAATAGAGAGGCTACACATGAGTCAACACCTTGGGTCACACAGTGAGGGATTACACTGTATGGTCCTGTGTTCATGACCCACTGTAGACTGACATTGGTCTACACTTAGCAATGGTAATCTGCAAACACACAATTAGAACAAGGTATCAAATACAACTTAATTCATCTTAGTTCAAGGGTGACTTCATGCAAATATGGGTTATTGTGGATGCAATACCCAACAATCTCCCCCTATTTATAGAAGTCAGAACCCTCTACACTAAGGTGAATTATGACAATGAAGAAAGAACTGGAAATGAATAATTGAATCTAAATGCAATAACAGATTAACTAAAGATATAATTAGGCAAAACTAGAGATTGTATATATGTAATGTTTTAGATTTCTAATCAACAACCATTTCATTCAAATTCTCAAAAAAATAAATCAACAAGAGTTCATTCTTTGCTTTGATTCTGTCTGTCCTGCTTCTCTTGCTGTCTCCTCTGATAGCTGAAGGGCTTAGGATAGTACCTAGGAGGCTTAGGAGGAGCTTTGGGATTATTCCTGCCAAACTCTCTATCATATATCCTTCTCTTGGTCATGGACTTCTCATATAATTCCCACTCAGATGAGCTGTAGTGGAGATTTCTGTTCTCATTGTAGTCCATCACCAATTTAAGAGTATCAAGAATTAAGCTTTTAGAAGTGGGGCTCCAAACTTTAGCAAACTCCTTTGCTTTCCTTTTCTCTGCATCTGGCTAGGGAATAGATTTTCATGTAGATGGACCTTCTCCATACTTTCTCTTCTTAGAGGTGCGAATCTCTGGTAAATCCTTAGGAATAATGTCATCCCAAACCTGGTCATAGGAAGAAGGAGGAAGATCCTGATCTTCTGGCCTTGGAGAAAAAGTAGGCATTTGAGATTGAGGCATCTGGGTGGATTCTCCTTCAGCAAGGGGGTTTAGATGATGTGGAATCACATTGGGATCAGCTTGAAAGTCTGGAAAAATTTGATTGTGCATCCAGACTGCAGTATCATAAGTATGGAATTTCACTGATTGGATTTGATCTAAAACATTCTTATTTATCTCAGTCAATTTCTCATTCCAGAGAGATTTTGCATCTGCAGTAAGTTTTTCCACTTGTTCTTTCACTAAACTCTCCCCCTTTCTGATTTCTACACAAAGCTTTTCTATGGTGTCTTCTGTGAATGTACCAACTTCCTCACAAATCTTCATTACATGTTCTTGAACTTTCTTTTCCAACTGAATTTGATTATTTGCTAGAGTGACAGACTGGTCCATGACCTGACCAATACTGGTAATGGTGTGGTCAATGGCTTTGCCGCCAATTCTGAACAGCTCTTTAAGAGAATATGTATTGTGTTGGATCTCTACAAATCCTCTGCTCATTTCCTTTTCTAGAGAGGTGACCTGATCTTTGACTGACTTGAGAGATTCATCAAAATATTGTCTTTGGGCAGCCAGCATACCTTCAATCTTAGATAGAATATGTTGGAACACCCTATTACTAATTTGGGTAAGGATCACTATGGTTTTCTTAGGAAACCAGGTTGACCTAGTTGTATAGTTGTAAAGGTCAACATTAGAATGAGTCTAGGGCTTAGAACTTAGGTTTGAAGCTGCCCCCAGGACCTCTCCAATGTCAAGGATATAGAGCCAAGTCTAAGGCAATTCTCGTCGAGCTCAGGTCGACGAAACGTCGAACTCGGTTCGACGCTCCCTGAGCTCAACTTGATAAATCGTAGAACTCCGGTCGACGATCTTCGAGCTCAGATCGACGATCTCTCTTCAGTTATTCTTCAGGACGCTGAGCTCGGTTCGACGATCTTCGAGCTCAGTTCGACGTTTTCTGTCTGCTTTATCTCGTTTCATCTCTGAGCTCAGTTCGACGATCGTAGAGCTCAGATCGACGATTCTTCTGAGAGATCGACGCTTTTAAGGATTCAAATGCTGTTATTCTTTGGAATGTTTTTGAATATTATCAGTATTTATGATAAGAAGATCTACCAGCCGTGTGTCTTTATTCTGGAGCAAGTTTCAAGGTATTATTCAGAGAATGTTTGCTGGACTTTCCTCTAGAAGACAAGACTCTTTATGGAAGACATTTATGACTGCCAACGGCTACTTTGGACAAAGAATTTTTCAGAGAATAAGATCTTCCTGTTCTTTTTCAAAGAACATATCATATACAGAACACATATAGCAAAAGAATAACAGAAGAACTGTGACATAAAAAATCTTCTTGCTTACTGAAAAGTGTTCATAACTTCATCTCAAGAACTCCAGACACCTCATCTCTCAGTCTTCTTGCTGAAACAATCTTTTGCTGGAGATCAAAGTTCTGAAGACCTATCACCCTAGAGCAAAGCTTCCCTTCCTGAACCAGTCTACATCTCAGGGGGAGCTTTGACAAAAGATCCACTAAAGTCTTCTCTCATTTGATTTGAGAACAGAGAAGACAACTTCATTTCCTTTTCTTTTCATTTTCCTGTTGTAAAAGGGTTCTTGAACTCCCTTCAAAAGTTCTGTCTGGTTCTGAGAACCTTGTCAAAACTCAGTGGTGGCAAGACACCTTATCAAAAAATCCAGTTTTGGTTTTTGAGCACCTTAACAAAAGCTCATTGGTGTCAGGACACCTGATCAACTCATCCTGAGTGGATTCCTACCAAGGGTGGTAGAAGAGTGGATGTACCCAGGTTTTTGGGGAACCACTATATTTCCTTGTGTCTTCTGGATTGTTTGTTTGATTGTTGCTGTGTGCTGTGCTCTTAGTTTCTTGCTTCTTTAATTATTTTCTAGCACTCTACATTATAGTATAAATTAAATTTTATATGTGTTGATATTTTCAAAACTGTGAAACTTATTTGAATAAACTATATTCACCCCCCCCCCCCTCTAGAGTTGAGATAGATCTTACCCTCACTTTCAATTGGTATCAGAGGCAGGTTGGTTGCTCATATAGGCTAACACCTGAACCAAGTGATCCTTGGTAAAATCTATCTTTTAAGAGGGTTATTTCTTCTTATATATATATTACTCTAAGACATGGCACAGAACAAGGATTATGCAAGCACCAGACCTCCAGTGTGCAATCTATCTAAGTTTGCACTTTGGAAGGCAAGGATTAAATTATACATGAACTCTATTGATGAAGATATTTTCAATTCTGTCTTGATAGTTTGTCCAAGTCCACCAGCAAGCTCAAGCACAAATGCTGTTCCACCTCCCTCAGGAACAGATGCAGACATAAAGAAATGGAAAACTGCAGATGCAAAGGCCATGAACATCTTAGCTCAGGCAATGTCTGATGAGATATTTCAGAAAGTAGCTGACTGCAACTCAGCCAAAGGAATTTGGGACAAGCTCTCTGAAATTGTCTCAGGGTTTGCTGATGAAAGGAAAGACAGGAGATCTCACCTCATAACTCAATATGAGAATTTCAAGAAAGGAGAGACTGAGTCAGTGGCAGATATGTACAACAGATTGAGTCTGATTGTCAATGAGCTAAGGACCTTGGATAAAGAAATCTCATTGACTGAGCTTAATGACAAGATCCTAATGTGCTTCCCCAGTACTTGGGATTCAAGAATCTGGCCAATCAAAGATGCCAGAAGTCTAAATGAAATCACTACTGAAACTCTCCTAGGCAAGCTCAAATCTTATGAGCTACTTATCAAGAACAGAGAGGAAGAACAGAAGGCTGCTTCACCAGCCTCAAGGAAAGAGAAGTCAATAGCTTTCAAAGCTATTGAAGATCTTCCTGAAGAAAAACTCACAGGCAATGAGGAATTGGTCAGCCTACTGGCCAAAAGATTTTACAAGCTAGCCAGAAAGGACTTCAGAAAAAGGCCATACAAAGGTCATGATAAACCAAGGTATGATAAGTCAAATAATAATAACAAAGAAATCATATGCTTTGGTTGCAGGAAACCAGGCCACATTGTGCCTGACTGTCCAGAGAACAAGAACAAGGACAGGAAGGATAGAAGAGAAAGAAGAAAAGAAAAAGATTTCAAAAAGAACAGCTCAGACAAAGCCTCCTCTAGCAGGAACAAAAATACAAGGAAGGGTTTTATTGCTGAGACATGGAGTGAGACAGAAGAAGATTCTGAAACTTCATCTAGCTCCAGTGATGATGAAGATGATGCTGATGAGAAAGAATTCTACATGATGGCTATCAATGCCTCACAGCAAAACTCTGATGAAGAATCAGATTCAGATTCAGAAAATCAACCAGAGGAAGATCAGGTAATTAGCTCTTTTGATTTTAATTCTGAGGACTTCAAAAATGAATTTAAGACATTGTGCTTGGATTTACTAAGATCTGAAAAAGAGATAATCTCTCTCAGAAATAAATTATCTGAATACAATGTCCTAAACTCAAATAACCTCAAACTCTCTGAGGAGTTAGAATGCTGTAGGGAGGAGATAGCTTCACTGAAAAGTGAACTGTCAAGAGCTAAAAAGTTTGAAGAATCCCTAAATGGGAGAAGTATCAGACTGATGGACATTACAAGCACAGTGAACTCTAGATTCAACAGTACACTGGGCTTGGGTGCCTCATCCAGCCAACCTATAATATTAACAACTCCAATCAAATTTGTCTCTGACAAAGGAAAGGGAGTAATAGAGGTACCTAGGAAGAATGCAGATCTGTCAGAGAAAAATTCAGTTCAACAGATTGCGTCGAGCAGAGCTCGATGATCTAACCACAGATCGTCGAACTCAGCTCGACGATATCCAAACTCTGAACTTCAGAATAATCGATCTTCGAACAGAGATCGATGATCTGACCCAAGATCGTCGACCTCAGCTCGACGATCGTCGAACAGAGATCAGGACTGTGAACATTCCTTCAATGGCACATCTAGATTCAATCCTAGAGGTCCCACATCCCAAGGCTTTAACCCCTATACTGAATGGATAGTACCTTCTAGGAGATACCATCCTGAAGGCTATAAGAGTCAACCTAGGATGTCTTTTATTTCTGAATTCAAAGGATATCAGCCTAGGCCCAAGGTTAACTTGGTCAAAAACAATTAAGCTGCTCATGTGCAGGTGAAGACCTATCCAGTATCTAACCAACAATGGTATCTGGATAGTGGGTGCTCAAAGCACATGACAGGGAACAGGGAGAACCTATCATCCTTCATAACCAAACTTGGACCCAAGGTGATTTTTGGTGATTCAAATTTTGGTCAAACCAAAGGATATGGTGCTGCTCAGATAGGCTCAGTCACTTTTAAGAAGGTGGCATATGTAGAAGGACTGAAGCACAATCTAATAAGTATCAGTCAACTATGTGATGAAGGATACAAGGTGACTTTCAACAAATCCCTGTGCAAGATCAAGTCAGAGAATAACACAACTGTGTTAACAGGTAAAAGGACAGGTAACATTTACTTAGTAGACTTTCTTTCATCTAAAGTAGATATCTGTTTATTCAATTCCATATCTAAGCCTAATATTTTATGGCTACTACATTATTGACAGATGCTCACTTACCTCTATCCTTTTGGGCTGAGGCAGTGAACACCTCCAACTATGTATTAAATAGAAGCCTGATACATAAACTAAAGGGCAAGACTCCCTATGAATTGCTCAAAGGGAAGAAACCTAAAGTAAATTATTTTAAAATTTTTGGCTGTATTTGTTATATTCATAATAATGACAAGAAACATCTAGCAAAATTCCAAGCTAAAGCTGATGAAGGAGTGTTTCTGGGATACTCCATGATCAGCAAGGCCTATAGGGTATATAATAAATCATCTTGTAAAATTGAAGAATCTGTTCATATTACCTTTGATGAGACTAACATGTGTTATAAGGAGAAGTCTACTTCTACCAAAGAACCCTTGCAGGTACAATCTATATCAGAAAGTATGGACAGATTACAGGTTAAAAAGAGGACACAACCTCTCAACCTATTCAGCAAAAGAATGAAAGTAGTGATGATGAAGAAGTGCAACATCTTGAAGAAAATCATCCTGAAGAGCCAGTTGTTGTTCCACTAGAGGAGACAATAACACAGGCTGGTGAACAATCAACACCCCCTGTTGATTTAGTAACAACAAGAGATCATCCAATCACCCAAGTAATTGGAGAGATCTTAGCTGGTGTGCAAACCAGAAATCAGGTCAACCAGAACCTGATGCACACTTGCTTCCTATCTCAAGTTGAACCTTAATCCATTCAAGATGCAGAGCAAGATCCACACTGGATCATTGCAATGCAAGAGGAGCTACATCAATTTGAAAGGAACAAGGTTTGGGAACTAGTGCCTAAGCCAAAGGATCATTCCATTGTTGAAACAAAGTGGGTTTTCAGAAACAAGCTGGATGACCAAGGAATTATTGTCAGAAACAAGGCAAGGCTAGTTGCTCAAGGCTACTCTCAACAAGAAGGAATAGACTATGACCAGACCTTTGCACCAGTTGCAAGGTTAGAGGCCATCAGAATATTTCTAGCTTATGCTGCTCACAAAGGCTTCAAGGTCTATCAGATGGATGTGAAGAGTGCATTTCTCAATGGGGACATCAAAGAGGAAGTCTATGTTAGACAACCTCCAGGTTTTATCTCTCTAACTCACCCTGATTATGTTTTCAAATTGCATAAAGCATTATATGGTCTCAAGCAAGCTCCTAGAGCATGGTATGAGACCCTAGCATGCTTTCTTCTGGAAAATGATTTTGTTAGGGGGAGAGTAGACCAAACTCTTTTTATTAGAACCCATAAGTCCCATACCCTACTAGTACAAATTTATGTAGATGATATCATATTTGGATCTACTGATTCAAACTTGTGCAGAAAGTTTTCCAACCTAATGCATTCCAAATTTGAAATGAGTAGCATGGGTGAGCTCTCCTTCTTCTTAGGATTACAAGTAAAACAGCATGTTGAGGGCATATTCATTTCCCAAGCCAAGTATGCTAAAGAATTGGGTAAGAGATTTGGCATGTCTGAGGCATCTTGTATGAAAACACCCATGCCTACCAATGCTGTATTGGATGCTGATGAATATGGGAAACCAGTTGATCAGACAACATATAGAGCAATGATTGGCTCTCTATTGTACCTTACAGCCATAGGCCAGATATAATGTTTGCTACATGCATATGTGCTAGATTCCAAGTTAGCCCTAGAGAGTCACACCTAACTCTAGTTAAAAGGATTCTTAGGTATGTAAAAAGTTGTCCAAATCTAGAACTCTGGTATCCAAAAGACTCAGGATTTGAATTAACTGGATTCTCAGATGCTGATTATGCTGGATGCAGAATAGATAGGAAAAGCACCAGTGGAACATATCAGTTTCTTGGTGACAGACTTGTCTCCTGGTTTTGTAAGAAGTAAACATCGTGTCAATGTGTCACTTCACCTGCTGAAGCTGAGTATATGGCTGCAGGCAGTTGTTGCTCACAAATATTGTGGATACAAAATCAGCTTCTAGACTATGGTTACAACTTAGAGAAGTCAAAAATTTTCTGTGATAATACTAGTGCTATCTCTATAGTACAAAATCCAGTCCTCCATAGTTGGACAAAACACATAGAAATTAGGCATCACTTTCTAAGAGATAATGTAGAGAAAAATAAAATTGAACTTTAATATATACCTACTGATTTGCAAAGGGGAGATATTTTCACCAAGCCCTTGAATGAAAAGAAACACAGTTTCTTCCTAAATCAGTTAGGCATGTTAGATGGAGGAAGCCTAAATTAAATTACAAGATTTTGAAAAGCTAAAACAGACCAAGACTAGGCTAAAAATCAACTCTTTTTGTGTCTGTAGAATAAGTTTTGTCTCTGAACTACGCTCGACGTTTTCCCAGAAATCGTCGAACGAAGATCGACGATTTTCCAAAAATCGTCGACCAGAGATCGACATTCCCAAAGTCATCGATCTGAGTTCAGAGCCTTCGCTAGAACTAGGCTTTCTCTCCTTCTGTTCAGAGGCCGTCGAGCGGAGCTCGACGCTTTTCAACACTCGTCGAACGGAGATCGACGATATTGACGTCTCTTCAGATTCCTTCTGCAGCCCAAATCGTCGAGCTGAGTTCAACGCTTCTTCGAACTGAGCTCCACGATTTTCCGTTTCGCCGTCGAACCCTAATATAAAATCATTTCTTCAGCCGTCGTTCTCCCTTTTGCGCCTTCATACTCTGCAACTTTCTCCGTTTTCCCTCTAAATCCTCTACACTTGGTCGCGTTTGGTTTTCTGTGTTTGCAGGTGCAAATGGCTGAATCCAGTGCTGCTATCTCTAAGATAAATTTGATACAGGATTTGATATAGACATGAACTCGTTTGATGGAAGCGACCAGCGCTTCAAGGACATTCTAAATCTGTTCATAGAACAACAGTTGACTAATAATGACTACAGGATGAAAATTGCTTCAGAAGAGATCAAAGAGTGGTGGTTTACACAGCGACAGACGAGACTGAGAACTCTGTCGTCGGCATCATTAAAGGGACTCAGGTACATCTATCACCGGCTCTCTTAACAGATGTCTTTCAACTTAGTACTGGAGAAAGATTCTATTGAATTATCTGAGAAGATTATGATTCAATGCTTAATCGAATGGGTCCAATGCTGTCAACCCTAACAAACTTTTAAAGAAAAATCTGTCTCTGGAATATCAATCCTGGCCTGATGTAGTTGGGAAAGTGCTGTTGGCCAAGCACTCAGCTCATGACACCATCTCTAGATATCAACTTTGCTTGATGGGAGCTTTAGTCGATAAGAAACACCTTGATGGGGATCCATCTTCTTCAACTTAATTAAGAAGAAGATCAATAAGACTGCTGTGAGTTTTGGGAGAATCTTAGGGGTCTATCTGCACTACAGATGCCCTGACCTATTAACCTCCTCTGGGATGTTCATCAATGCATCAAGAGGCTCTCCTGTTCCCTATTCAGCAAATGGGACGGGGCAAATCATCAACCCTACAAGAGCTACTGCACCACTTACTTCAGGCACAAGGACTGCTTCAGTCACTCCACCAGCAGAAGTGTTGCCTGCCTCTTCTTCTCCTCCCAGCTGTATCTACCCCACCCATTTCCTCCTCACACCAGTCTCAACCATAACCATATCATCCCCAATTACCATTTCCTCACCAGTTTCATCCCCTCCAGTATCCACCTCAGAGGAATTCCATCCTCTCTTCTCTTATTCAACCTTCACCCTACCATCCTTTTCCTTGTAGATGATTCCTTCATGGATGATTCTCCCTCCACTCCTCCTGAGCCACCCTCTACCTCCTCTTTTCAACAAATGCTTAATGACATTCTTTCCCAACCATCCTTCACCCTCTCTCTTGCTTCACTATCTCCACCTCCACCTTTTCTATCTCCACAATTCCATCCTCAGAACCATCCATTCCTACTCCACCTACCTCCACACTTTCAGCTCCAGCAACATCCCTACATCTACCTTTACTCTACCTCTGCTCAAGCCCCACTTGAGCATGTAGATCTTCCAAGGTTGGCAGACAGACTTTTGAGTTGCTAGCTCCCAGGCTGATATCTCTGTTGGAGACTTCCCTGGCTCCACTCCTGAAACAAGTTCAGGAGCTGTCTACCAAGCTTTCCTCCTTTCCTCCTCCCAGGCAATCCCTTCTACTGGGTGCCTTGGTTCAGCTCTCCTTGAACCAAGGCAGGGGGAGATGCTTTATGAAGAAGTGGATGTGCCAGTGGATGCTCCTGTTTTTGCTCAAGCTCCTGCTCACTCAGAAAGCAGTGGATGTGCTTTTGCACTAAATCTTCAGAGCCTGCTATCTCAATTTGATACAGTCCATTTCATCTTTCTGCCAGTACCTCTCACTGAAGATCTGTCTAAAGCCATTGTGCCTGTATCTGTTTGTGATCCCAGCCACATTGAATCCTATATCAATTCTGGAAGGCTGTGGATATTCCTGATGCTGCTACTAAGGCCATTGTGCCTCCTGTTGTTGAAACTGTGCTGCTGCTGCTGAAGATGATATAGAGATGATTCCAGTAACTGTTGCTGATGAAACTGCTGATGAAGAACTTGCTTCCTACCTAGAAGATCCCACACCTGCTGCTATGCCTGCTCATGCTCAAGTGTCTTGTGCTGCTGTTGCTCCTGCTCTGACTTCTGATCAGTTAAAGCTACAAGAAAAGTACTTGAAAAGCATTGCTGATCTGTATGACAGACCACAAAGCTCAGATAGGTGACCAATTCATGACTGAATCAGATGACTTGCCAATACATTGCCAAGAAGAGGAAAGCTAGAAGCAAGCCATGCTGTCAGTTCCTCCAGCTAAAGCAAAAGACTCCAATGATATTCCCTACTACATTCTGCATGATTGCTCCATTTCTGAGCCATGGATGCAATACTCCAAGAATCAACTGAAGCTATGAAGAAGAGAAGGAAGCTTGATAAATTGAAAAGGATCTTCACAATATCAGCCTCTCCTCCTCCTCCTCTAGATTCTGGATCAGGCTCAGCCCTCAAGCTCCAGCTTCAAGGCAAAGCTCCTCCCAATCTTATCCAAGATACTATCAAAGGGGCAACATCAAAGAGGATATCAATCCAGAAGGGGTCATTACAGAGGAAATCAGAGAGGACAAAGATCTTATCAAAGGGAAGGACAAGGCCACACTGACTCTTCTTCAGGTCCTTTCCCTTACAGGCTGAAAGACACAGTTGTTTCCAGGACTCCTCCTGCTTCTGAATCTCTCAACAGGTATTGAACCTCCTGTTCCTTTTGAGGATCCTGCGAACATCCTCTATCTGGACAGCAAGAATGAAAGAGCTAGCTGCTCTTGATCAACTAAAGAAAGCCAGAGAGCAAGGCATGGACATCTTCATATAACAACTTTATCAGATCAAAGGAAGAAAGAATTGGAAAGATATGCTTCTAGAAAGTTTTTCAACCCAGAAGACTACATGAAGCTGCACCCAGAGGCTGTAGTTCCAAGGCCAAGATCTCAAACTTCTCTAGGTGCAAGAGGATGACAGAAGATCAAAGAAAGAAAACCCTGAATCCTAACAGAGAAATTTTGTTTAGAAAGGAACTGAGAAGAAGTAAATTGTGTAAGCTGAAACTTTCATCCTCATCTGGATAATTGCTGCTATTTTATCTGTGATCTGCTTGCTGCTATATCTTTGCTTGGTTATCTCTTGTTTTTTATGAATGCTTATTCATTTCCTATGTTATTTATAAATAGTAATCCTAACCCAAATAGGGGGGATTGTTGGAACACTCTATTACTAATTTGGGTAAGGATCACTATGGGTTGTCTTAGGAAACCAGGTTGACCTAGTTGTATATTCTAAAGGTCAACATTAGAATGAGTCTAGGGCTTAGAACTTAGGTTTGAAGCTACCCCCAGGACCTCTCCAATGTCAAGGATATAGATCCAAGTCTAAGGCAATTCCCGTCGGA